>OU611857.1:8115000-8740000 GCA_914767755.1 Agrochola circellaris
CAAAAATATTGTTGACCCCTGTGCTGTTCACTTGGATCAACACATCGGACACTACAACTCAAAGCCCTGTTTCTTAAAAAGGTCGGAAAAATAGCAGGTTAACGGATTTTACAGTTAACTACTGTAAAATCCGTACATTTCATAGGAGAATTATTATACCCGGCTTGGTCGCAAAACATCCTGCATCAGGCTGTATCTAAATAAACGACATAGAAATTGAAAGGGCTCAAAGGTACATGCATGGATGAATTTATTATTGTTATTCTGCAAAGTTATCTTTTAACAATCTTTATTGTTAGTTACGTAACGGGGCCAAACACGAGAGTTGTAATAAAATTCGTTCTCAGAATTGTGATGTTCTAGTAAACTGGTTACATTGGTATGCGAAATTTATTGGCATTAAGTATGCGACCTTGGCGAAACCGGCGTAATGATAATGACCTTTCTATAAGTCTTGAGTTCCTGATCTTTATTTACAACGTTATAAGCGAATAGAGCACTTCTGTTTGGGCCGATTAGGCTTATTTTTCCCCCGATCAGTGTTCTTATACTTATTGAAAATGAATACGGCCGTTACTGTCAAACGAAGGTTTATTATACAGCTTACAGAGTATTGGAACAGGTGCAATAAAAATACTTAAATAATATGGAAAGAACATGAAACAGACCAAAACATCGGAGTAGAAAATGCAGTTGTGTGTTGGGCAACTGAAAGACTTCACGAGTCGGATGTTCAATTACGTTATCTACTAACGTATTATTCAGAGAAAACTGAATGCTTTCCCGTTTTTGCATAATTTCAGGGAACCTAAATAAATTATAAGCCACGTTTTGTACACATTAGTCCCTCCCTTGTATACAGGGTGTAAAAAGACACATCACAAAGCCGTAAACTACGCATACTGTACGTATAGCTAAGTAGCTTTGCGCAAAAATTATTGCTGGGAACCGTAATTTTTTTTTTTTTAATAAAAAAAAACAAGTTTTTTTTGCGCGCAATGTAACGCGAACCCACGCTTGAATGAACGGATTCAGTGTTAGTTAAGCTCCGCCCCTACGCTACGTAGGTAGGTACTTGTTGTTCATTGCGTTTTTGTAACTTCAAATGCGTAATCTGTTAAGATAAATCTAAAATTCAGATAATGTTTGTTTGGAAAAAAGTTTCGTATTATCGCATAGAATTCATTTTCGTGAAAAAGTAAAAAAAAAAAATGCGACTTTGACCTTCAATATCTCCAGAACCAGTGGATTCCCAGGTATGGTCTAGTGGAAAAAAATGATGCAAATAATGGGTAGAATATGTGGCTTTCGGCTTCGGAAAGTGTCTTTTTACACCCGATATTTATTTCGTGACCTAGCTTCTAACGATTTCAAGGGAGAATCTGAAAAAAATATCTTGCTTAGTTCTATGACTTGTTAGACAGACTTAAACTGTCACTATACCTACCTATTTCTAAACAACACACGAATGTTTCAGAGCGGTTCACTAAGATGAAGCAGTCGGGCGGATACTACGTCACAGTCATTGAAGATACCCGTATATCGAAGCTGATCGGAGCCGCCACCCTCACTATCGAACAGAAGTTCATACACAACTGCTCTGTGGTAAGTTTTCATACGCTTTGTAACCTAAGATATAAGGCCTAGTCCTGTGCATGAGCTGGGAAATTGCACATTTTTAATGAGTGTCCAGAGTCCAATGACACGTCAAGGTTAACGAAAATATAAAAACATAACATCAAGATCATCAAGCAACATCTACAATGTGTTTTGGGTATGACTGTAGACTGAATCACAGATAATATAATACGACTGAATACTAAATATTACCGGTTCACGCCAGATTTTGAGTCCTCTGCCACTTGTCACATAATGCCTAAACATGTTATTTTAATGAATTTGATGCCATTCTTACAAAAACAAGTTTTAAGTTCATAGTATCGTAACCTTTAAAATATACCTATTTGTTTCAGCGCGGACGTTTAGAAGATGTTGTAGTCAATGATACTTACAGAGGCAAACAGTTGGGAAAATTGTAAGTATCTCCCTCTAACACTATAATGGAGTCATTATAGGACGAAAAGGGCACTTAGAAAATCCTTCAACCAGTCGAAAAGGTTCGGATTACGAACCGATGGCGAACGTATTTCTACACTAGTGTTATAAAAAGAAAAGATTTGTATTTTTGTTTGTAATCTTCGTGTGTTCTAAATTCCTCTTTTCGTGTGGTTAGTGGCTAGCCTGATGTCAAAATTTTAAAGCCGCCATGGGCCTCTGACTTGGCTTCATATGCCGTCGAGAAATATCTCTTAGTCATTGCCGGTTTCCTCACGATGTTTTCCTTCACCGTCTTTGAGGCAAGTGATACTTATACGCACATGAATCCGAAAAGTCAGAGGTGTCAAACTTAAACTTATTAAGATATCACGCGGGCGAAGCCGGTGCCGGAAGCTAGTAAGCGATTGATACCAGCAGGTCGATTCTGTAAAAATATCACCGTGAAACTTAGGTGAAGTGAGCTGTCAATAGTGTTAATCCCTAGCATCCCGCCGGTCAATTTGTGACAGTGACAGCTCACTTCACCTAAGTTTCACTGATACTTTTACAGAATCGACGACTGTAATGGGCCACGTCAATGGAAAACCTGGCATGATTGTTCTGGCGTTGATAAAACAATTCTTTTTGGGGAAAATAACCAATCTCAAACCAGACTGAACTTCTATCGACGAAATCAAAAGAAGTGACATCAAATATTATTTTCAGAATCGTCGTGACAGTATCCCTACTCGCCAAAGAGCTGGGCTGTTACAAAATGTCTCTGGACTGCAAAGACAAACTGATCAAGTTCTACGAGACCCTGGGCTATAAGCTCGAACCCGGAAACTCTAACGCTATGAACATGCGGTATGTCACCAATATTTATACCTATATAAATAAATAATTAATTTATGTGTGGAGGTTGATATTATGCATGTTTTTTTTTCGAGTTCACGGCTCAATGTTAGGTAAAGCACGATTGAGATTAGAATACAAATTAGATAAATACGACCGTACTAAACGGCGGGTCATAAAACATGGGAGCGAGACAACACTAGACTCAGAGGTCTTAGAAAACCCGTACTGAATATTTGCCGTCCTGAAAACCCGTACTGAAAACTAGCAGCTATCGTGGTCATAAAACGTTATTCGCACGTTTTACGACCACGCTGCTAGTTTTGGCGTTCAGTACGTTAACGAAATATTTAATAGGCCAGCTTTTTTTTAGTACATAAATCCTCTTTCTAAATTAACTTTATCGTTTAATTTGCAGGTTCGAGGACCCCTCTTGACAATTAGCCGCTGGGACATCCGACCTGCGCTCTAAACTGTAAGTACGCACAAGAGGCCGAGCAGACATCACGGCACTTCCAGCCAGCATCCATCATTCCATCTCTATGTACGGAAATTACGTCACCGAGTCTTTGAAGACAGATATACACCCAAAGATTTAAAACTTTAGATGTGCCCTCATCGTACTAAGGTTGCGCGAAAACTTGGCCACACCGAGAAGAGCTCACATATTCCGCATGAAAAGATATATATGATATTCAGTATGAGTGAGCGAGACAATACTATTCAAATGCCGTTGTCAACGAAACAGAAACTTGACTATCTTTTGACGCGGTCGGGCAAATCTAACGATTTGAATCTTTGTATACACAAGTTCTGAAAGCCCTATCAAATCTTTTGACGTTAGCAGGTGTGGTTGGTTGGCGGAACTAATAAAAGCCAATCACAGTACTTGATTTTGAGGTTTGAAAACGGAACATTTGTAAAGACTTTCAGAGACTGGAGGTTATGCATAATTAAAATTCGGTGAACCAAGGTTGTGCATTACTGAGGACTATGTTCAGATTCGTTCATTCGTCTGTGCGGCGCTGCGTTTAAAGACATAGTCACAAGTTAGTAATGCGTAATGACAAGCAAATGTAATTCAATACAGCGCCGTCCACGCAAATGATTGTACCCCGTGTTCTGAAAGCCAAAATATTTACTTATCCCCCGATTTAGCCAAATAGCAGTTTAACTGATTGTTTGCTGATAATTTGACAAGTAAATCACCACAGCTACCAAAGATTTGACAGATTTGTACATTTATTGATAACCTAACTAATACAAGGTGTCAGGGACATGGACGCGAAAACTGTTCCCATGGATTCTGAACCCCCCAGCGTTGAAAAGTTACGTGGGTTATTAAAAAAAAATCTGCTGTTCTATACTTGAATCCTTGGTGTATCCATCCATGGTCTTCTTCTTTTCGTGTGGCTAGTGACCAATGAGACCAACTTGGTGTCAGAGTTTTTAACCCGCCCATGGGCTTCTGACTTGGCTTCACATGCCTTCTAGAAATATCTCTCAGGCATGCCGGTTTCCTCACGATGTTTTCCTTCATCGTTTTTGAAGCAACGCACATGAATCCGAAAAGTCAGAGGTGCGTGTCTTGGGTTCGAACTCGAGAACTAAGACTTGGCAGTCCGACGGTCACGCTACCAGGCTATCACTGCTCAATCCATGGTAAAAGTCGGGTCGATGGGGTGCCACCCTGTATTATAAATTCGAAATTGAGTTTGTCTGTTACGCTTTCACGCGGATCGCAGACGAAGTCGCAGTTATTAATAAATGTACAAATCTGTCAAATCTTAGGCGTCAGGCAGTTAGGTACTGTACGCAATTAGGGTTCTGATTTTGTATATTATCTAATTGCGTAACACACGATAAATTACAATCGCTTTCATTTTGACAGTTCAACAACATTCATTGCGTTATTTACGTTGTTGAGCAGACACATTTTTCGAACATATGGAGCAATCTATTAGCAGTATCTTTCAAAATGATTCAGATTGTGATTGATCGTGCGTGCAATTAGGTTGTAGGCTTTTAGAAAACGGGCAGTGAATCGATAAATTCGATTTCGGATTGTTTTTTTTCTATTTATAACTTATCGTTTGCAGTTATAAAAGCACTTAATTTTTTTTCTCACTTGCATCACGCTTTCTGATCATTTAAGGCTCAGCATAGACCAAAAAAGAGCACCGAGTAGATAATCAATCAATATTAAACCTTGCTACTAGTGTTTTTAAAGTGTACAGTTGAACAAACATTGACTCAGACGTCAAACGGGTCCTCGGGCGACCTAATATGTAGTTTAAAGCAATGAAAATAAGTTTTATAATTCCTTTTTGGTCTGCGCGAAGCCGAATGGTTTTTGTTGTGGTTTCTGTTTGGTCGTTCGTGTGATTACGGTCGCAGGGTCAATTCCTCTATCCATCAAAGGGTGATACCACCTTATGTTGTGATATCTCCATTTAATGGGGTGACCAATTGATAATGGATATCCTAGCATATAATGTTTAGACATAGTTTTGCATCGAATCCCGCATGTAAAGACATTTTTGTAATATTTTTGGAGTAGCTTTCATGCTTAACGTATTGTTTTGCTTTTTATTTGTGTTAGTAGAAAAGCTAAATACTAACGTTTGTTTTAATTATGTTGCCAATTAGTTGTTAAGCTAGATTATACTCAGTTTAAAATCTAGTCAGTTGTGCTAACCGTGTTACTTAAAAAAAATGACTGGCTAGGTTGCCCATGTCGATATGTACACAATTGATTTTAAAGCTTTGTAATTATGTACTTAAAAATATGTTTATAAGAGATTACTTACTGTTTTTGTATTGTAACTAACATTTGTGTAAAATTTTTGCATCATTAAACCATTATTGCTTTATGTTTTAGTCTTATTTCAAAGCATCTTGTAGGTTGTGTTTTACTGTGCGTTTGCACTGGCGAAACATTCAGATAAAAACACGTTGAAATCTCTATTTCCTGTCAAACTTTGTACCGAATATTGACAGAACGTAGAGATTTCAACATGTTTTAAATGTTTCGCTAGTGAAAACGCACAATTATTGGGATTATAACAACGAAAATAAAAACAAAATTAGCCATTTTACATGTTTTATTTACAGAAGTGTAAATTTAGCGGATATAATAAGAATTTCGTTTACCATACATTCAATACGATGTCAATTCGTATTCGTACAAGGCTGGTTTTATAACTCCACCTAATCTGTAGCCTCAGAAGCAAACACTTTCCCAAACAAACTGGTCTCATTATATTTCAAATATCGATAATATTAACCAGTAAAATAAAACTGGTCTAAGAATACGTCCCTAAATCTCAACATTCTCAGGAATATTGCCATTCTATTACACTATATTTTGTCGTATAATATTTATTTATGAAACTAATACGTAGAAGATTTACGTGTAAGTACCGAAGAAATAAAATTGGAACTATGTATCAGATAGTTATTTTTAGATGCTGTATATATATTTTTTAAGTACAGTTCATCACAAATAAAAGAACATAGTTTATTATAATTTTGAAAGTATCTGGAAAACTTCGAATTAGACTTGGTGCCCGTACGAGTAGTAAAATAGTTTTTGCATATTGTTTGATAAAACATTGATAAAGGTTTTTGTGTATATTTCTTTGGATATTATTAAATATGCTGCATAGATTGGATTTGCTAGGGATATTAGGAAAGATTGTTTAAAACTCGGTGAAATACTTGATTGTATTACACTTGACAAAATACATAAATAAGTACAATTTAGATATAATACATTAAAATCATAGACCGGTTCAGTCTGATACTTCATATTATATACATAATATATTTAAAATATACGTTTAATAATACATATAAAATAGCGTTTCCTATACATACGAGCGGTGTCAGAATTATCGTATACTTGAAATTGCAAGGAATCGTGATAACATTCTGTTGCGTTATATTGTATGCTAAGTTTAGCATTATTCAAACTATTTCCGACAGATATAAGTGATGTAAAGTACTGTGTCCGTAAAGTCACGTTATTTATTTACTGTATGTGCCACACTCTGATTGCCGGGTACCCGGTTATAGGAGAAAGTAAGTATGTAAGCTTT
Organism: Agrochola circellaris; assembly: GCA_914767755.1. Lineage (NCBI taxonomy): Eukaryota > Metazoa > Arthropoda > Insecta > Lepidoptera > Noctuidae > Agrochola > Agrochola circellaris. The sequence goes on from OU611857.1 coordinate 8,121,993, forward strand.
CACACATACCGGCCAAATTCTTCCACTTCGAGTACCCGGCACTGGTACCGTGTGAAAAGGCACTTAGAGTAGCTATCAATTTCAAGTACCGGGTTTAACCAATAACAACGCATACTCATCATACAACCACTTATATCAAATTGACACCCTCATTTGCCGATTGCACAAGTCCCATACCCCAGGAAAAAAGCATTTTTTATCTGTACATTTATTTGAATATCATACGCATAGTTACAAGCTAGAGGAAAACATGGCAATCGATTATGTATCATCGACTTTTTAATAGTGACGTGTATATCGACAACTAGGGATGTCCCACAATTAATAAGTTGTTGATTTAATCACGTGACTATATAAAAGTTGTAAAATTCAATATCATATCTCGATATAATTAAAAAATCACCACTTTAGGTCAAAAATCTCCGTTCAGCGTAACGATTATTTCGCTACGTACAATTTGAAAATATTACTTTATGCCTTATTGGCGTCTAGTCTCACTTGAGCGCTCTATATTTGGTGCATATCAATTTACAATACTTGTTCCCTAATATCGACCAATCAGAACACTATGATGACGTCACTCACAATAGATTGAATGGAATTACTTTTGCTTTTTTAAGGCTGAGCCCACACCTAGCGATCTACGGGCGGTTGATTTATCTGTTAATCTGAGTTTCATGAATAAAATAGAATATTAGTTAATATTTCGTTAGCGTTTGCGTAGAGTGTAGTAGATAGGATTATCGTCAAATACATCGCAGGGGGTCGTTGCAGTGAACTTGACGAAACAAATATGAATACCCATTTATTTTGAATAGTTTAATGTTTGTGATAAAGAGGCGTATATATTACATCTCAATCGTCGAAGCAGTTCTTTTGTATCATTATAAAAAACAGTCGCCAAACTCCTGATTCACAGTTTATCGCTAAATGTAGTACAATAATCAAAAACGGTATTTTATCAGAAATCTTTAGTATCACTATAATATAGGATTCATAACATTCAGTAATCTGTTAGATATGTGAATAATACAATTTGAATGTATGGAAAATTGTAACTATATTTTATTTAAAATTAAATAACGCAAACCTTATTCTAGAAAAATGCATATTTTAAACAAAATCCATTATTTTATAATATTGCTATAGGAAAATAATATCTGTAGACGATTTTAAGGAGTTTGCATCAGTTTAGTTTAGTCATCTTTACTCATAATTACGTCAATTTTTTCAAAATATTATCTGGTGATACAGTTCATTCTCAATATTGATTTCACTGGACATTTACTAACCAAGATCCGAAAAGGATATAGTATAAATATACCAAGAATCGAGATGTATGCTAGGAATGTCTAGAGTAGCGAATGCCACTTTTGAGCTATGCGAAGCGTGTGGAGGGCCATCAGGCCTTCATTTTTATTATTAAAAGTGCCAGAACAAGAGCCTTATAAATCACATTGACCCAATGTGATTTATAAAGCTTTTATTCTGGCACTAATGGTACCAGCAAGATTTCGCCCAAAGAGTCTAAAGACAGAGGTACTGCTGTAGTTATTTAAAGACCTTTCTTTGCCTCCAAAGTCGCAGTCCTGACACCTTTCATACTTTTGTGTTGCCATCTCTATTCCAAGACATAGGCCCACAAAAATAAAGACTAATAGAATGCCATAGTGTCACTGGTCTAGAGTCTAGCTAGAATAACGCCAACTCCCCAGCTAAACACTTAATAAGACGACGTTCAAAAAAGTATTTTTGAAAAAGTCCCAATTTCAAAAGATTATTTGGAATATCTTTCACCGTCTTGTGTCCGTCGCTTGCGCAGGTGAACTAAAATGGCGGAGGAGCGGTGGTGATCTTAGCGCCCAGTTTCATAGGTCCTTGACCTCGAGCCGAACGACGAGCTTCCATCTCTCTCTGCCTCTGAAGCTTCCTCTCTTCTCTCTTTCTTCGCATCTCGTCCATTTTTGAGGCGTTGTTTTCTGTGAAATTAAGTACATTCATAAAACACGTTTTTTTCCAACATTATAAATACGCGTTACATACGTAATATTGTGTTGGGTATTCTTTAGACTATATCTTAGGAGAAAAAGAAAACAAAAATAAATTGGAATGCGGTTGAGTTTTTGCAAGTTAAATGTTGTCCTCAAAAGCGATAAAAGCCGTGAAAAACTAACTAGGTAATTGATAAACAAAAATGCAGCCTCGATGCACGACTAATATCAAATCAAGCTCAAATGAGATCAATTTTAAATACCAATAATCAGCCACTCTGCTTAGGCTATTTTGAGTTGACACCGTGACGCCCTGACTACTTGTTACTTGACCCGCGTTCTTCCTAGGAAAAGCAGTTAGAATGGAATCCGGAACATTGAAACCATGGCACTCTCCATGCAGAGGCGAAAAGATCACCCACTTAGCCCATCAGCAAAGATGTTAGCAGGGCTTACCGCTTAGAGTGCGCCCGAGATATTGAACTCAAAGAGTTTATTTCAATTACACCATTTAAAGGCACTTTTGAATTGTCAAGGAGTCGGTCAGTTAGTCAGAAATTTGAAGCTAGTTGCCCATTTTCCAAAACGCAGATCTCTATGGAGCAAAAACTCTTTTAAATCAAGATGCTCATAACAAAATTCTGGGTACATAATTCTTGTTGCTTCTATATGTGAGAACAATGTACAAACAACTATATAAATCAATTCAAAATATAAGAGATAATGCCCTCAACTGACGGCGCCCGTTCACGAACATGACGCGTTTACGTCTATCGTCTGAAGGGTACTTGAATACACCCTCAAAGACTTATGATTATAAATAAGGCCGGTCAAGTACATACGGAATTTCGTATCGGAAATAACAATTCGGAATTCCTAAGGCAGCAAATCCATACAAAATCAAGGATCTAGACATGTATGTTCTCAGTTCGTTTTTTTTTCCGAATTCCAAAACGTGATTCCGTATGTATGTGGCTAATTTTATACTACTGACAAACTTCGAACGATAGTTTCTGCCTACAGCAAGCACAGCGTCACTTTACACATAGAAATTACCGTCAATATTCTCCTCGATAGGTTCAAACTCGCTGTCCTCCCAGCCGCCGAGAGAGTCGTTGCTATTCTGATGCGAAGTTAGCGCTGTAGGCCTGTGTTCTAAGCGGCCGCCTCGCACGTACGTAGCGTTCGCGTTGTTGAACACCGGGTCCGTCCATTGGGAGTTGTTCCACGTTTCTGATGGACTCGCTAGCTCGGATTCTGCTAACTGTGTAGAAAATGTTTAGATTATAATATACAGAAGAAAAGGACTTATTATTTCACAATTATGTTTATTGGCCTGTGATTTAGGCATTTCATTGGTGTTCAGCAAATCATCTTTACACAGATGATTATTTTACAGTCGTGTTTGTTTTGACGTATAATGTCATGTTAAAGGCAAGCCTAGTTGACTAAACTACTGATTTAAGGCATCGCATTAGCCTTAGCGCAGGAGTTCGTCGAAAGTGTACGCTGCGCTAACGCGGCGTCTCCATTTTAGTACCTATCATTTAGAATTCTTGGGACCAATAACTTAAATTGTCTAAACACAAGAGCCGTAGGTATACCTTGTTCGAAAAGTATCTAATGAAAGTGTAAACAAATGGACAAAAAATCAGAAAACGTACAGGACCTGTGGATGCCCATTTGTAGTGCCATTTACAATTTTTTTATTTGGATACTTAAACCTGAAATTCTAAATTTAAATCACTTTAAAGAAAATTGAGGTTAATTTTAAAACCTCAATTTTCGTCGACGATTTTTCAATTACAATTTATATTTTCAAACAATAATTTGTAGGAAAAGTGGTAAGATATAAAGTTGAAACCTATTCAATACAGTTGACTCTATTACTAAAATTCTCTTCAGTGAGTGATTGCGTGAGAAATTAACCATAACAGGGTTTGATTATACTTTCATCAGATACTGTTGAACGGACCATAGTATACTCACGGGTTGTTCCTGCAACTCGCCCCACTCCTCGTTGTCCCACTCGTCCTCACACAGAGCTGCGAGCGCGGGCGTCGCTTGCGCACTGCCGCTGCTTGGGGGCGACTTTACGCTTACGCCGGTACCTAACAAAAACACATTTCATTTGAATTATATAAAGGATAATTATACCGGTTGAACTGGTAGGGGTTGTATAAGACTGCAGGGTAATAGGGACAAAACTGGAATCAAAGGTTCCTTGTAGGCAACAAATTCAACGATGAAACACAGTTATGTCTTCCTATAGCAGTCCTATGTTAAAGGGTTTGGTTTCCGCACTTAGTCAGTCAGGTGGACCTTTGTGCGTGGACTTGCTTACAGCAGTCCTATTCACCCATTTTTACGGTACCTTATTCATAAAAAACTTACCATTTATCTTAAAAAAAGTAAAACACCACATTTGCGAAACTCTAAACCCTATGCATATAATCGCATATCAGCTATGCGTATATCAGCTCGGTTGGAATTTCGCTTAAAACTGCTTATTAAGTTGGCCCAAATTAGTTATGCCATATACAAATCATTGTTTCCAATTGATGATATTTTATATCAACTTTATTCTAGTGAAAATAAAGTTGATTTCAGAATGACTAGTAATACAAAAAAGGCAAAAAATTGCAGTTGTAGCGCAAACTGAACTTTATGCGTGGGTATTAAAGTTATTTTTCTAAAAAACACATATTTGTAAACTAAATTGCGAACGCACAGTAGGTTTATAATAGGTACACAGGGTCAAATTAAATTAGGTAGCGAAACTCCGCAGACGTCATGACGTCATGGTCATATCTAAAAACTACAATATAAAAATAAAGAAGATTTGATGATTTGTTTTCGGGCCAATGACTGCTGGTATTATTGTTACTTGAAGTGTGAGTTAATTAAATTTGTTTTATCGTATTGACATATCGATATCCATCACATCAGTGAAGTTTACAAAAAAAAAAAAACTGATATTTTAAGTGACTACACTACCGGCGGTTGATGACCTCAAAAAGATAACATCACCAAATTTATTTATTTTTTGTTTTATCATGTTAATAAATCGACACCCATCACGTCAGCAGGGTTTCGCTAGTTTAATTTGACCCTGTATAACATTCATCAAAGAAGCTCATTAGAAAACTTAACAACCATGAATTTAGGCATACTTAAACTTTTTTATAGTAACATAAAATTAACACTGAGGGACACTAAACGCCCATAGGCGTAATAACAATAAAGCAAGCCGTCCACCGCGAGCTAAGCTAACTTAGTTTGTAGTTAGTTTAGCTTGCCAGTTTTTCATACATGTGGGTGGACGTACATGGATGAAAAACTGGGAAGGCAGGCTAAACTAACTGCTAACGTAGTTTGGCTCGCGTTGACCTAAAGTTCTATTTGGTTCGTTCAGTGTCCGTCAACCGATTAATTTATTGGTTTCAGGATGCCATCTCAAAGCTGTGAATATCAAGAAGAAAAGTGATATTATATAAGATTCATTAACGTAAGACCTTGTTTTATTAACAGTATTATTAGTGATCATCTAGTATTGTTATTATTATTTATGAAATAGTACAAAATGTTTCATATAAGTACATTATATTTTTACTGTATATCATGAAAATAACCAGTATCAACTTTAGGGAATATAAAAAATTGTAAATAACATAATAATGTGTTGTATCGTAATCTTTATAAAGTATTTTTATCTTAAAAAGCGACGCGCGCTTTACTTGTGGTTGCCAAGTGTGCAAACACGCTGTGAATGTGTGTGTAAGCGCAGGAGCTCTAGGTACCGTCCGAGACAATGGCGAAGTCGGAAGTGTGTGTGCGTGAGTGTGTTATGTGCTGACGCTACTCTTCTTCACGCACATATTCACAGCGTGTTTGTACAGTTGGTTATCACAAGTAAAGAGCGCGTCGCATCGCGAGATAAAAATACTGTATTTGTGATGAATAAAATAAAGAGTAATAGAAGAAAATTACATTGCTGTATTTTTTATATTCAGTCGGTATTTTTTTCTTAAGGTAGGCCGCCGCGTCGAATTGTAGAGATAGTATATTATCCAACATACCTGCACTAGAATCAATCTCCCCCCAAGCCGCCATGTCCCAATGATCGGGATCGTAGTCGGAAGCCGACTCACTGTGTTCTAGTGACGTCATCGACGTTACTGAAGAGGTTGTCGTTGACATACTGCTTGATGATGGTTGCTCTGCAAGAGAAGCGAATTGAATCGTATAATGGCTGGCAAATTAGATATATAGTACTGCTGTTACAGGCTAGATCTTTTCGTCAATAAATAAAAATGTTATTGCAAGTCTTCGTCTCCCATATCTGGGCAAAGGGCTCGCCTCATGACTTACCTAATAGTAATAATTTATTTACCATTTAAACATTTTCTACCACAAAAGTTGCCATTTGTAACGTTTCCCCTAAACGAACCTTAATAATCGGATTCGATAGCGGTTGTGATGAGCTGGTGGGTGGACTATTGTTAGGTTTTGTTCCCAGTTTAAAAACAATAATTCTAAATTCCTAGTTGAATATGAAAAGTACTCCTTTTTACCCGACTGCCCCAGAAGGAGTGTAATATTTTATTGTAAGTCTTGCGGATGACCTCGCCCCGAATACCTGCCGAAATGCGGATGCACTAATCACTTCTATGTTCTCGTTCAAGTAAAATTGGCGTGATATTATGTTATGCTTACCGAGAGAGCCAGGTTTAGAGAGCACGGACTTGGTATGCGACACGCGAGCGGTGTCGGAGTGCGAGCGGTAGAACTTGGCGGTCACTGCGGTCACCGCCCAGCCCGCCCATGTCGCCGCTGCGTTGCTGAGTGAAGGCGTCGCTGTGTGCACGTCCGCCTCTGTAGAATTAATGTCGGTGAGTATATAATAGAAAAAAAGGGGGTTCGCAATTGTTAAACGAACGTGACGTAGGCACTGCGCAGACGCTCAGTTTGACAATCTTGCGCAGATGCTCAGTTTGAGTAGGGTTTGTTATTAGCCCAATTATGGAGCATCCGTCCTCTACTTTAGGTTAAAAACACACTGATATCCCATCAAGTTTTTAACATTTTATTTGTGTTTTAATTGGATATTGTTGATAAGTGATAACACACGTGAGTTATATTTGACAAAGTATCTTACCCATTCCTTCTTTCAAACTCGGGTCTTCGGATACCTTCTCTAGTTTGCCGAGAAAACCTTTTATAGTTCTAAAAGCTGCATCACGAACCTGTTAACAACAGTTTTACGTTGACCGATCTCTTCTTTATAGGATTTGTTACAATTTTATTGTGGAATACCGATCATTATCGGTTAGTAAATTAGCACACTAAGATACTTATTATTTTTTATCGCCTATGACACGCATAAACGATACCACAGTATAATAAAGTAACAGTATTATGTCTTGGCGGTGACCTTGAAATTGTTACATACGGCCGCTCGGAAGATAAACCTTCCGCGTCCGTGCATAACTGCCGCGCACTCAATACTGTTGCGTAATGATATCAAGGAGATTTCGAAGCGCATGGTTTCGGCTGTTTTCTATGAAGACATGATACTGTTAGTTATTTATACTGTGATGATACTTTCAAAGTTTCATTCACAGAATTTATGTAGCCATATATATTTTCATTTCGTAAAATACAATTTATGTTACTCAAAAATAACATAAGCAATAATAAAATGCAACTTACTTGTTTCTCCGGATCATTAGTGAGGGGACACAACGCGGGGAGCACTCTATTCGCCACCTCAGCCAATAAGAAGTACTGTTGCGTGGCAGCTAGTGCCAACACCCCTGCTTGTCTCGCCGGCGGGAAGTTATCCCGCGTAGATCGTACAAACGCTGATACTAGGACCTTCTGTCGGATTTGAGGGTGCAAGTGCTGGGCTATCTTGCCTAGGCAGACTGTTGTGTTGGTACTGGGAAAATAGAGATTGTGTTGGGTGAAAGTATTGGTTTTTTTTTTGTGAACGCTGGATTTTTATTGATTGAAAGAGGAGTTAAGAACTCAACTGGATGTGACATACGTGACAAGCAAAAAAAATACGAGACTATATTGAATCCTTTTAAATCAGGGTTTTGTTACTTTTACTGTTTATAAACAGGGTGTTCAAAATTCGAAAATGTTTTTATTCTTATTCTGAATTGTTTGTCTTAATTTTATTTTAAATATGTGTTATTCCCACAGTATTGCAAAGGCTGCTCGACCTATATTTATTTTTAAAAAAAACGGCTAATTAATACCCATAAAAATTAACACTTACCGAATACCACCTTGGTCATCTTTAGCCTGCAGTCGTGCAAAGTGTCTCAGAACCTCCACATTCAGGTTATTGTAGTTAAGTTTGGACGAGAGGTGCACTATCGACTTGACCGTTTGCTCCCTGATGACGGGGTTGGTGTCCAAGAAACCGTGCACAACTTGAGGGAATATCTGGTCATTTACCTGCAACATAAAAGCGAATGAGTCTACCTATTGTAATCCATATCCACACTAACACTTATCCACTGTCTGTCTGTAACCTTTTCACGCCTTAACGGCTGAACAGATTTCGATGAAATTTGTCACACAGGTAGACCATGGTCTGCGTTAGGACGTACGATACATTTTTATCTCGGCGATACGTTCACGCGGGCGATGCCGCGGGTAAAAGCTAGTTTTATTAAAAGTGAATATTTTTTGTTGTACAGTTCCTGATATTAATGTTACAGCTGTCACTTTCTGGATATAGATCATCGTTTGACTCGATGTTAGGCCAATCTCATCGATTCATTGCCAGAAATAAAAGCTTTTGAAGTTAGATGATGATAATTAACAACAATAAAATCATTGCTAACATGACTTTTTTTAAAGGACTCAAGAAATTTACGGCCCTCATTTGATACTATCGAATATGTATGCTTGTTGCGTAATAATGACGGAATTTCGTACACATCCGTATTAGATATGGCGCGACAAACACGCGTTTGTTTACCAAATCGGGACGATAAACAACAACAAAACGAGAAGTATTCAACTACATGTTGGAATGAGGTCTTTCATTTTGAATTTCTAAAATAAAAAGACTTTTGAATTTTTAACCTGACATGAACTTCAGGTTTTGGCTCAGTTTTAACTATAAGGAATTATTCTTCTTGTCTTGTGTTGGTAGTTGGCACAAACTATACGCCAATAGCCCATATTGTGGTTAAAAATAAGCCAGACAGCCAGGTAGTGGTATAGTTTGACCAAGATCGCTGTTCCGTGCCTTAGGAATACACGGCGGGCGGGACGCCGCGCGCCGTGAGTATTGACGAATGAGCGGCCTGCACTGCTCCCAGTCTCGCCTGGCACATACCTAAGGCGCGGAACAGCGGTCTCGGTCAAACTATAGTAGATCAGTCTAGGGTGCATTAACACTTTGAGGGACACTAAAACCCATAGGCGTAATAACAACTTCAAACTTCTATTATGTCTCGTTCAATGTCATTTAATATATTTGAATTTAAGTATAAAGAATCTATGTAGATATTTACTTACAGTGGCATTCTGCAAATGCATAATGAATTGGTCTAGTTGCTGCAGCAGTCGGGATCGCGTTGTCCTGTCATTGGAGGCAAATAGCTTTATTACGCATGGCACTATTTGCTTCTGGTAGTCAGCATCTTCAAGCAGTTTACCCAACTGAAACAAGCACATATATATAGGGTATGACTGTGAAATGTTATTTTAGAAGGTAAAAATCTACACATGGCTCTTGTTATTTGAAACGATTACTATTTAATCAGCTGAAACTATGTTTAAATATACATATACAAATATAATTTGTGAGAACACTTACACTTACTCTTTAATTGGCTAATAAAACAGAATTGCTCCACTTATAAATTCTTCAATCAAGCCAAATTAACAAGTGGTCCAAATCTTTATTGATCTGTGTCCTACTTTCCTAGACATAAATAGGTATGGTATAAAATAGTACTTTATTATTATTACCTTAAACATGGGAGCCAAAACGAATGACCCAGCATCTCCATAATGGAATGCTGTCAGCAGCTGTGGCAAGATCTTGTGGACACACACAGCTTCTGGGAAGCTGTCCAGGTAAGAACTCAGTGTGGAGAAGAACTTGCCTTTCTCCACTTTATCCTTGATTTGTATCTCTTCAAGAAATAGCATAGTGTCTATCAGATCGTTTTTGAAGTAGCCTCCTAGTTTTCTACACCTGAAATAGTTTCAATTGAATATTAAGGGTCTTTGAGGTCTATTTCAGTCTTGATAATCACTATCTACCAGACAAATAAAAAAAAACAAAGGATAAGTTAGTGACTTTATTTGCTCAAGTTAGCCAAAAATTAGTAAGCATTAAGTTTTAGCTTATTGACACTACATTATCACTAATAATGCCTTTTAACTTCACCTTTACAGACCATAAAATTCAATCATTGTTCGTACAAAGAAGGCTACAATGAACAATCAAAAGGAGAGACTACAATTACAACCACATTTGGCAGAGTGATTAGCAAACATACTTTGCTCTCTGGTGGTAACCTACTGTCCTAGACAATCCCACTGTTTGGCATAGACATGTTTCAAGTTATTTATGGTACTTTTTCGTGCATCACCTCGAACTAACAATCATGGTATGCATTCAAGTTATTGCTTACCTTGTTATAATATCAGCAGGGTTCGGCCTGGATGCTGGGTTAGCACTAACAAGTTCACAATATAATGTGCATAGCTGTTTGGGTATGTTGTCAGTGGTTTTTAGTGCAGGCTGGTTCTTTAGGGGCCCATCATATGCCTCCCATATTAGGCACCCTAATCCCCACATGTCTGAGGAGCTGTTATAAAGACATATTATTGTACTTTAGTGATAACACATAATTTTTTCATGGATTTTTCAGACATTATTAGATTGTAGATAAGATAACAATTATGAAGCATTTAATGGTGAATGATGCATGGTTATAAGTTGACTTTTTTACATTTACTTATTAGTTGTTGTTGTAAGATATTTTCTTTCCTTTTTTTCTCTGATAAAATTTAAAAAGTGAATTAAAAGTTCAAATTGTTGATGGTTCTCGTATGCTCACAGATCAAAAACAACCATAGTTCAATAGCAAATTGTAAAGAGATAGCAACTTCAATACTAACCACTTTGTAACTGTTTTCAATTTAGCAGGATCCTTCTTCTCAGGAGGATCATATATTTCAAGCGCTGGCAATATTTTGATAGGTATAGGGTTAGCTGTATCCGTTCCCTGGGCCGTGAGAAACTCGAAGCCACCAAGTTTCCATTCTCCCGCTAAAGTTACAAACACGGAGTACAGGCACACATTATTGTGCCTCATATTGCCATCATTATTTAAAAATGATAATGCTCTCTGTAACATGAAGAATGCCAGACTATTAATGCTAGTAAAATGATTCATACATTGTCAGCGGCCAATCAAAGCCAAGCATCAATTAATTACCAATACTTTTTATGACAACTTTTTATTGATGATGCAATTAAATAATTAAGCAAGCAAGTATATTAACTTTAACAGTTTGTTGTAAACTCTAGTATAGTTACTTACAGTGATTTGAAATATGCCCCATGAAAGAAATAACTCCTTCTGTGGACCTTCAAGTTTTGGTTCCTCTAAGTGCGTGGCTAGAGGCTCTACATACTCAGTAGCTACATATAAAAATTTCTCAGTTTCACAGCTATCTAAATAATGTAAAAGGCTAGGGTGTCTCATAGTCTTTAGTTTCTTTAGGGAGGCCTTAGCTATGTCAAAAAGTGTTTCAGAATGCTTCTGAACGTCGAATAAAAATATTGATACTTCATCCTGCGTGCCTCTCTTCTTGCCCTTGTGTAGTGTCCACACACTTCTATCTTCTAATCCAGGCACAGGATCTCCTATTTCGTAAGGAAAGTCCTTCGTAGGGTCCCGAGAGAAAAACGACCACATTATGAACTAATAATTATTTTTCACGACCTATACACATATCTTTCCGTACCATCCACTACAAGTGGTGTGCAAAATACCATAATCTTTAGAAATATATATTTACTGAAGTGGATAATAAAATTACGTGTTAATTTACAAAATAAAAATAAAAATTATTTTCTATTCACTGTTCACAAAGTGGTGACAAATGCAAATCTGACAAGTGACAACACACGAATTACAGATTAAAAAAGTAATAGGTACAATCACCATCACAACACCATAGAAAATACGCAAATTAGAAGAAAGACGGAAGTAAAATAAGTAAAACAAACCATTCAAGCCAAGCCAGCCAAAAATATTTATTTGCATGAAGAAATTCATTTATGTAAGAATAACCTGGATAGATTCCAATCGGAATTAGACTATCCAAGAATTTTCAGAGTGGTTCATCCCTATATTGTCATTATCAGCTGTGGAGCGTTTCAGGTATAACACGAGATTTTAGTATTTTACAATATTTAGCATCATTGATGTCAAAATTGTCGATTTATTCAAATCGAATTGTGGTGTGTCAAAATCAGTGTGCAGTTGAAGAAATAATTATTTTGTTTTTTCAATTTTCTGCATGAAATATGACCTATTAAATAAGAGAACTGAATAAGAATAACTATATCAGCCCTCAAAAAGTGTCGTGATTTCCATTAGTCACCATGTCTAAGTCAGTTGCTCGGTTAAAATCTATGAAGAAAGTTGCGGATAAAATTGACCATACTTCTAAATTAAGAACCAATATCCCTGCTGGTATGGCTGCAGCAGGGCCTCCTTTAGGTCCTATGCTTGGCCAAGTATGTATTTCTTCGTGATAAAGTATATTTGATAAGTTAACGAATGTTGTAATCATAACCTATATTTTTATTTACTTCAGCGTAATATCAATATAGCAGCGTTTTGCAAGGACTTCAATGAGCGCACGGCGAACATAAAGCCTGGTATACCTTTGCCGACGAGAGTGAAAGTGAATGCTGATCGTTCCTATCAACTTGTTATTCAACAACCTCCAGCTTCGTATTTTCTAAAGCAAGCTGCTGGTGTTAGTAGAGGTGCTATGGAACCTGGTAAGTTGGCCTTAGTGTATTCTATTGAAAGTATTTGTCCTTTACCAGGATGTGACTGATTCAGTTTTTTTACTATAGACCACTTTTCACCTTTTGAGGGAAGAGTGAGAAGATCCATCATATTTTTATATTTCTATTACTATCACTTGAAGTCTCACACATACCTAAGACAAGTCGGTTGATTCTGTAAAAATATTACCGTGAAACTTAGGTGAAGTGAGCTGTTAATAGTGTTAATCCCTAGCATCCTGCCGGTCGATTTGTGACAGTGACAGCTCACTTCACCTAAGTTTCACGTTGATATTTTTACAGAATCGACCGACAGATACTACACCATACAGAAAGTGGGCAACTTCGCAAATAGCTGTCAAATATGGTATAGTATGTTTTTCAAGTGCATTGTTTTCACATATAATTATATATCTAATGTACCTTACAAAAACTTGTAAAAGTATTATAAGAGTAACGGTGGAGTTTCTTGCCCATTATTCTCCATACAAAAACTACATTTTGAAAGGGGTGACTAGAATCAATTATTTTTATTGTAAATTTTGATGTTCATAAGTGCCTTACAAGGGCCTATTTGAAATTAAATGATTTGACTTTGAAATATATATAGCTGTTTTGATTAATTTGGTGATATTACTGTATGGAAATAAGAAACATGGCTAACTAGTGAACTAAAATATTGATTATGAAATGCAATAATTAATATCAATACAACAAAAATTTAGATTTATATGTAAAAAAAGTATTTGGTAACTTTCCAACCTTTTGTAAAATGGTTACAACATCAAATTCAGTGTTATAATTGCAATTCATTATTAATATTCTATTTCACTAGTTAGTCATATTTATTATTTCCATACAGTAATATTACCAAATAAATCAAACCTGGTAAATATTTGACAGCTATTTGCGACGTTATCCACTTTTTGTATGAACACTCTTAAAATAAATATGTAATAATTAACTACCTACCCTTTTTTAAGTAGATATTGTTGTGCTCTTATAAATTATTATTTCCAGTCCGGGAAACAAGTGGAAAGATAACATACAAGCATCTTTATGAAATAGCAAAAATAAAGTCTCAGGACCCACCACTTGAGTGGAAATCTTTGGAAGAGATCTGTGTCATGTTGATAGCCACAGCAAGAACTTGTGGAATTGAGATAGTCAAGGATTTGGACCCAAAGGTATGAATACTTTGTCTTCATTATGACCTATCAATGTTCTTCGATACTTCTTATTTTCAATGCTCATTTCTCAAAACTTCATTTTCAACTTCAACATTTAAAAGAAATAACTATTGGTACTTAACAATAAAAAAAAGCCTCATAGATATAAATTGATGAGACAATATTTTTCATACAATAAAGAAGAAGCAGTATCATATACCCAATCTTTCTACCAAGCATGATGATAATAAAAAACTACCATTTATTGTAATGCTCATCAAGTAGGTCCACACTGAACACTGTATACTTATGGGCTGCAATTATTTAATACTGCTAAGAGCTTTCCCACAGTAAGTGACAATGGTATTTGTATATACACGTAAGTTCATCGCCCATTATAACAGCACCACTCCAGCGCAGTAACGCCCCTGCACCGCCTCGAAAAATCTATTCGTCAACGTGCCGTAAGCCTAGCGACCGCTAGTCGCCACCGCGCACCGTAAGCAAGGCCACCGCTAGTCGCCAATGCGCCGTCGGCTGTCCACCATTCTGTATAGCCATCGTAAAATAGACTTGATTGCATTTGACTTAAAATCATAACTTGAATGACAAGTTCTTTGCCGTGTCGGAGCCGTGCTGCTATAATGAGCGATATCCTGTACTGTAAATGACCTGTAGTTTGAAAACTACACATTAAAATAAGGTGTATACATTTTTAATTATGAATTGTGTAAGGTGTGGCAAAAGTATGATTTCCTAAATTTCATTAAAATTTTAATTCCAGGAATATGGCGAATTCCTTGAAGAGAGGAAAAAAGTTGTAGAAGAGCAAAAGAAGGTGTTACGAGAGAAACGAGAAGCCAAGATGTTGAGAACAGCTTAATTTTATAATTTATACTTACAATAGGTAGTGAATGTTACTAGGGACTAGTTTGAAATATAAGAAATTAGTTTTAAATATAGTGTTTTATTTTAAATGAAACAAAGATATACCCAAAATTTCTTTATTAACGATCTAATTGATCATGCCTTGGTGTAGTTCACCTATCTTTTAGGACATAGGGATATTTTGTAGATGCAAACTGTCAATGAATATTGTCAAGTTCATAAGTTTTACTAACTAAAAAAACCTTTATATAAAGGTATTATGTAATCAAAACATGGCACAGATAGGCATTAAAAAATGATTAAGCATAGAAGAAGTTTGCTACCAAAGGTAGTTTGTCATAAGACTAAATTATTTACTAAGAGATTTACACAAGGAACAACTTAAGATAATATGTACACAATATACATATCAGTCTACAGACGTATAAGCTATCTCTAAATGACAATGTACATTAATAGATATACCCACAACACCTAGAACCATATCACTTTGTGAGCACCCATGCGACATAACTCCCATATAATAATTTAATTTTCGATCATTGTAATCAGTAACCACAAACCGAGCAAGACATCTTACAAGGAACATTTTACAACTATCAGTATCACATATTAGACAGTCTCTTAAGAAGTTTCCTTAGAGTACAACCAAAACACTTAAAAAATAAAATTTGAAATCTCTTTATAAAAATATGCATTAAATATGCTTCTTTAAATCCTTAAAAGTAATCAGGCGTTTATATTCTTACCTACAAGACAGAAAAATAAATATTTTAAACATTGTAACATAATACTTGGATAAGTATAAGACGGATTATACAACCGATGTTTGGTAACTTGTGCATAAGATAAATTCGTGTAGCATTCCTATGCTATATAAATATGAGTGTCGTAACTAAAGCCTACCTATTTGTACTGTAAACAAAATTTTGTACTTTTGTTCGAATACTGTTCACAGATCAATAAGTGCGTGTACCAAAAAGTCATTGCCAACGGTAGAATATTACAGCCATCGAAAAGTAAAGATATCAGCAGGGTATGTTAGATGTGTGCTCCGAGCGCTTTAGTCTGGGTGAGTTTGGTAACACTTCTGGCAGCTCTGTGACCTTATCAATCGTGAAGTCTGGCAGATCGGAAGACTCCATGTCCTTTTGCAGCGGAATCCACACCGTGCCGCCTAGTTCTGCTTCTATTCCTCCCTGAAAAGAAAAAATACAGTGATTTTAAGATCATTTTCTAAGCATAGCTTTCACATTTATTTTTTTACTTAAAACTTTTTGCACATGTAAAAATAACCGTACAAAGGCGGGCTAAATGCTTTAGGCGCTCTTTTCTGAAGGCAGAGATAGGAATAATATTTGTTTAAGACTGAAAAAAAGTGTTGCGTTTAAATTCAACAACAGCTTCAAAGAGGCTGTCATCAGTTTTCTGTTCAATCGTGGAAGGCAGAACTTTAAACAATGTTATGAGTGTTGGCGTGGACTCAACAACGTAAAATCGATGCGCTCGCGGGACTGCCAGGAAAGGCATGTTGCTTATCGCCCTGCGACCCAAGGACGTTGTTATGGAAACGACCTTGTTTACAATTAGTTTCCGAGTAGTTTTCATGTCTTGCGTAACCGCGTAATACTCTGAAATATAGATTACTAGCGGTTCCAGCGACTTCGTCTGCGTGTATTTTGTATTTCATTTTTTTTTTATCTAAGACGAAAAGTAGCCTATATTTGGCCCCCTATTTGTCATAACGATTGGTTCAGACTTCAGTGGTTTAGGCGTGAAAAGGTAACAGACAGACAGAATTCCTTTGCATTTATATTATTAACTAGCTGCCCGCCCCGGCTTCGCTCGAGTAGCACTAAGTACTTATCTACGGCGCACCTACCTGCCTACCCTACCTACCCTACCTTTTCATTGTTTTTAAGATGTATTCTGCTATTCGGGGCGGAGACAAATCCTACGAACTTTATACAATAGCAATAGAGCTCAAATTGACTCAACGTTTTAGTTAGAAAACGTTTGTATGAGAAAAAGAAAAGGGCTGTTTTTACGGGTTTTCCGGCAATTATTAAAAATTTTTTCGCCGTAAAAACCATCCTTGAACTTCAACGAACATTTAAAAAAAAGAATTGGCCAAATTGGTCCAGGCGTTGTTGAGTTATGCGCTTACCAACACATTTTGCGATTCATTTTTATATTATATATAGATAGATAGAAGATATGGACGTGGTCTCACATAGGCTACCTACATGAGCAAGTCTACAATATTAATTAGGTATTTATTTTGCCCAGTTCAAAACAATAGAACAATGACTACCGACCTTGATATCAGTTTCTAGCTTGTCTCCAACCATGATGCACATGCGAGGCTCGACGTTGAGCATCTTGCAGGCCTCCAGGAAGATGTGCTGGTCGGGCTTCTCCCACGGCAGGTCGCCGGACACCAGCAAGCAGTCGAAGTACTTGCGGACCCCTAGCCGTTCAATCTTCTGCCACTGGGCCCGAGACGGCCCGTTCGTGATCAGACCGAGTAAGTAATCCTCCCTGTCCACATTTATTCACCATCCTTTTGTTATTTCTAACTGTCTCTCATGCTGAAACTCAGCACATTATACAACAAAGCCAAATGGTCTTGCACACTGCAATTGTTCGAGCAATTAACGGAACTAAAATAATAGTTACGATGTCTCTAGCCGCACCAACGAGGTTACGACTCTCGTGTTTCAAACAAATGAAACGCATGGTTAAGTGCTATTGTTTCAAACATTGCAGTCTAGCAAGAGAATTTAAGATAACACACACATCATGGAAATTGGCACATTACTTCAAGTGCAATTCATACTATCAATATAAATTCCACAGGAAATAAAAAACTTAGGAACTAGGGGTATGCTATGTTGAGAAAAGATTAAATAAATTAATGTTTATGATATTGTAGTAATTTATAAATAGGAATCCCAAAATAGCATATTTATTTAGGTTTAAAAAGACAATGGAGATACTTTTAATAAGTCTAAATCAATCTTGTAACTACATCGGAGTATGCAAGAGGGAAGTTTTGATACATTTATAATAAATTTTAAAACTATCTCCATTGTTTAACTGAATTTTCTGAGGTAATGTATTACCTTCGCCGTGATGTACTCCCTCATATATTTTACAAATACAATTCAAACCTAAGTGTTGCGCACGCGGCGCCCCGAGTTTACTCACTCGTTGAGCAAACACTGAACTGTTGAAAAACAAGTCATTTATTAGCAACATGCGCTCAAAGCCAGCCCAATACACTTGCAAAGGCATCTGTGAAATATCTATCAATACTTTTTGTACTCAGCTTTGTTTTACTAGATCTATTTCTCGTGATTTCTAAATTTACTTTTAAATACCACTGCTTTTGGGCTGTTACTGTTTACAAGTGTCAAATTATGCCTCCACAATGTTTTGGTCCTGACTTTGTTATGATATTGACAAATCAGTATTGCGCTGATTATTCATAGTCTTATGTGGCATGCACGATCCAATGAGAATTACGAAATAATCTAAAAATACTCGGTAACACTAGTGAAAATGCGAAGTGGGCAGGACGTGAGCGATGCTAAACATGAAACGTTTCTGAAAAATGACCAAAACAATTTAGTACCACATAACACCATGCACAATTTAAGTGGTAGCAGGTGAATTGTTCTGAGATCAAGCATTATTAAAATAAAAAATAAAGAAAATAATAATTTCATTTTAATACACAACTGCCATACCTGCAATCCCAATAGGGTTAGGTGGAGCTCGTTAAATTATTTCCTTATCACAGTTAAATTTTACTCCTCTTAATCTTAGAACAACGTATATTTCCGCTATAATTTCAGTAATTTCTTTGTTTTATATTGACATAGACTTGGCCAGAGAAGTCAGTATAAAACACCAAAGAAATTGCCAGTTAAAATTATTTACAAATAATAAATAACATAAAATTACATCATGGAGAAATATTTGTTAGTACGGTGATATCCCTTGGTCAATATTTCTTCATAACATGTAACTAAGTAAGTAAAATGTAACCAACGTACCGCAGAGTCTCCAACAGGTGTATTACTTCATGTGTTAGAGCCAAACACTGAAACCTTAATTTTACCCATTCGGTTGAAATATTTTCTGTAAAAGAAAAATATTACATTATTTAAATAGTTGTATTCTTTTTAGGTACAAGGGAGAAATCTTGGAAATATAGGCCCAAGTATGTACCAAAAGTTATTTTCTTATAATTTGAATGCTTCCTTATATGACTAGTGAGTGCCTTAAGGGGTATTGGCGCTCGCGCATTCGCACAGGATATCCAAGTATAGGACTAGTAGAATCATCGCTGTAAATGTGGCACTATCTAAACTTACTTCACGCATACTCGTGCGCCTTGCCATGAAATGTTTATAAATTGTGTACAAATGGATGAAAAACTCCTTGGCACACTCATTCGCCCGAGCGTCGAATTCAAGGCATTCTGATATCGTATTGCTGTCCGATGCTCCACCATTTGTGACACAAAACTGTCAACAACCTTTCAGTACTTGTACCAGTGTGAGCTGAGCAAAATAATTGTACTACATGTTCTTAGTTTTTTTAGTTTTCAGTGTTCGCTATCGTCACGTCATTTCCATTCATTATGCGGTGTCTTTTTACAATTATTTATAGCTGCGGCTACTGTTCATCTAAATCTCTTGTGTACGCCCACGCTTAGCAACGAAATGGTAACATTTTACGTAGAAGATGAAAATATATCATCACGCAATACATGTGTTTGGTGTTTACATTAATAGAAGGTGTAGTCAGTTGTGCTTAGTCATTGGAAGTACTTGTAGGTTTGTACTTTCGTTCGGACGTATCAAACGCAGAAGTGCATTCACATTCTAGGCTCGGTGCCAAGTCTAATCGTAAAAACTATTTCGTCGAAGTATACGGACATATCGGTAATAGACAGCGCACTCTCTATGTCACCGTTTGGCACCTATAGTGATGTAGCCGTTGAACAATGTAAATGTAGGTGTCTGTTACTCTACATACCTAATGGTGCTTAATTAAATTATTGGGAAATGATTCTGTGATACAACAAAGGAGATAATGTATTAATAAGTCCGCCTTGTGTCCTCACATTGGGCACGAAGCATAAGCATATAATAAAGTCATGTTTGTTGATGCATGTTGTTGTTGCAATGTTGTTTGAACAGATTATTATAAGCGTCTGAGTAAAAGGAACTGCTCCGACTGTTGCATTTTGAATTTAATTTCTGCAATTCACAAAATTAGCATTATGTCTGGCGTCTGGCTAATGAATGCGATGTTACCTTGAGTTCTGCTGACACTAAAAGGGAATAGAGCATGACGGTGCACATAACTTTATTTGCACATAAACAAGTGCGAGTTATTTTCACAAATTCTGTAATATGGATTTTACTTGTGCCAAACGACATAATGTAACTTCATAACACGTAGGTTTTGAGTGAAATATCTGCGTTGGAATAATTACAGATTTCAAGGTAATTTCGTGTTGTAGGATGATTTACTAACTGTGCCCAAGGCTGTTTTCGCGTGTAAAATGTTTATAGTTTCGTTTACATAATAGGTACCTATATCGGTCTTTCACAGTTATTTTACCTCTGATTTTGCATAAAGCTTTGTGCAGACCAGCGCGACTTGTCGCGCGACGCGACACCGGTTATTGTTATACCGTCAAGTTTTCTTAGAAATTGTATTGTTCGAGTCGCGTCGCGGCGTCGCGTCGCGCTGGTCTGCACGAAGCTTTACAGTGATCTTTATTTTAATCTTTATTGTGTTAGCTATAAGGTTGGTAATCATAATTCTATTGGTTGATGTAAGTAGTAGATAACTGTGAAAGGGCTGTAGGTACGATACAGTCTACCTCTGCCCGGCAGTAGCCAGTCGGTTGAAAAAGCAGCATTTGAACATTTTAGATTGTGAAAATGCTCCTTTCTCAACCGACTTTTACTATAGGTAAGTTTATAAAAAATTCTGACTTCTGATTTATTTAACATTGCCCGGACATCGAACCCAGGTTCCCACACTTGACAGTTGCGCTTGCGACCACTAGACCAACGTTATAATATGTATTGCGTTTGCGATTTAGTTTCATAATATGTAAACAAATGTGTTTCTGGAAACACAACTATAAAAGCCACACACAAAGTTCAGTTTGCGCTTCAATTTCAAACATTTGTATCAATTTTTCAGTGGTAAGTCCGACTAGTCATTCTGAAATCAACTTAATTTACACTACTGTAAAGTTGATTTTCGTTGAAGTGGAAATAACTTCAATTGGAAACAAGGATTTGGGTAAGCAAGATAAATACTAACTGGCGATATGTCTATAGTTCTTTGGCAGGCAGTTTCGCCATAGGTGAGCCGGCCACTCATCCAGAGCGTATGTGTCATCATCAGGGCGGGCTCGGAAGGCGCGGAGGAAGTTGGTTCCACTCTCCACTGCCACTTCCTGAGTCAGCCCATATTGCTGCTGTAGAATCTCTATAATCTGGACAATATTAGAAGAATTAAAGCACAATATTCGAAAGGGTAATTCCTAAACAATAAACAACATTAAATTACTAATCCAATAGTCGACACATAACATAACGCCTGTAATTCCCAAAAGGCTAGGCAGACCTGTACCTTAATACACTCAAATTTCCCCAGTGTAAGTTGTTATGTTTAAGTCCCATGTAATATGGGCCTATTGCCATCAACCGGGCTCAGTCCAGACTCCGGGTTGCTACTGAGAAATTCAAGATGGAAAATCCCAATAACACTTTGCCCGACCTGGAAATCGAACCCAGGACCTCATGCTCAACAGTAGCGCTTGCGACTACTACACCATCGAGGCAGACCATTCGTGTATTTTCCTAAGGACATGTAAATTTTGTAATCAATGTTTCATGTCAATTGTCCTCATTGATTACCTACGTTCATTGGAATAGGACTATTTAAAGATAAAATTCTGCCGGAAATAGGACTTGATTCCGACTTATACTGTAAAGTTAAGAGGATAATATACCCAAGATTTAAAAGCGATCTTCTCATAGAGTAGGTATCTACATTGATAGATATTTTATGAAGTTACGAACATAATATTTACAAAACCATACCTACTGTTATGAAATAGGTTTTTGGGGGCGTCCGTAAATCACGTGATATTTTTTAGCAACTTTTAAACCGCCCCTTCTCCCTGGTGATATGTGGTGAGGTTTTAGACCTACCCAAAGTCCCGTGTATTTTTTTGGTGCAAAGTATCTTAAACAATTACAGAATATTTTATCTTTAAACATATTTTATTTGGGAAGCCACCTTTCGGTTTAGAAATGCGCCTTCAACGAAAAATTAATACACGTGATATCTCACTGCACCCCCCCTCCCCCTTGTGATATTTCGTGATTTTTTCCAAACCCCCTCCCCCCTTTCAAGCCCCACGTGATTTATGGACTCCCCCTTATCTTAAAGTAGCCATTGTTATTTCACGAGAAAATCTTTCGTGACTGTACCTTCTACGATTATTATACAAAGGCGTAGGTAGTTGTTACGTGAAAAGGTGTGATAAGAAGCTAGAAGCATACCTATTCGTTATAGAACCATGTGTTTTGTGCACTTGAGTTGCCTTGCTCTGAAGTGATTTGTTTACCGAGAGCTTTTTGTAGCCTGGAAACTTCTCTTAAAACAAGAATAAACAGATATCACGCCTCACACTGAAGGTGACTGGTCCGCTAATCCGACATAGATCAATGTACATAACGTTATAGCATGTAAGCATGTTCTTGGGCAGAGAATAAACAAGGTTTCATCTAAAATATTAATGTTGTTATTTTGTCCCAAAAATGTATCGTTTGACCTCATTCCGGAAAAACTCCAGCGGTTTCACTCTATCCTCAAGGAAAGGCGAGAAAAATCGTGGCGTAAGTTTGTGCAAGACGTGGGCGTGCACACGTACCTAGTTATTAAGTTTCGTCATCGTAATAAGTGTGTCGAATAATCTATCACAAGAGACCCACGTTAATTAAATGAGCAATTAATTAACACCTGCAGTGTCTGTCCGCACCTAGTATAACCAGAAATATTAAAAGTATATGGGAAGATGTGATGTGAGCCATTTTACATGTTCCACTGCTAATACTGCTACCACAGAACAGATAAATTTATCTGTTCTGTGACTGCTAGGTACTTAATAGCTTAGCAAATTCACATTTCCTGTAATTCAGTTGAAAATCTCCACATGTTGTTGCATGACATTTGTATCTGAGGAAGTGTCTGCTCCAGGAATAGCGTCGGGTCAACGTTCCAAGCGTGGCGTGGTTCACTCACCTGTCGTTTGGCAGTTGGCACACTGCGCGTGAAAACTGATACCGCGCGGTTTAATGAGTTATCTACAAACACCCTTTGTCATGTTATGCCTCATGGAGATTAGATGCTATCTACGACATTTTATGTACTAGGTGCGCTGTTCATAAGAAAAGTGTTCTAAGTACAATTACTGTAAAAATTAGCGCTAATTTTCACAGTAGGTGTGTGTGTGGTGCCAGTTTAATTTAGTAAAAAAAGAACTTTAAAACATTGCGTTTAGTACATGCCTTTGGGTACTTTCTACAAGATTAAATAAAAAAAATAGACTACAGTTCACATTAAAAACTTTATTGAGTACCAAACAATATCATTGTTATCCAAAAAACAGAAGTAGTAAGTAACCAGTGAAATAAAATTATATTAAATAGACGAAACTTGTGATAAAAAAATATGTACAGTAAGTTCTTAAAACAATCGAAGCTGTGTACAGTTAGTTATTAAAAGAATCATACAGTAATTACACAAACAATTTTAAGTACTTTGTTGTAAAAATGTATTATAATGTAATGTTTTTATTTTGTATTGTATGTAAAAAAACAAGTAGGTATGTTACCTACCTATTGATTTAAATAATAATTTAATCACCAAACAATTTTTTGCCCAATTCCATTAATCTGTGATTCCTGCACATCTTAAGTGCACCAGCTTTCTTCAAGACTGGGATAACAGTTTCGTTGGAATCTACTAGCCTACAGAGGAAGTCCTCAAATGCCGACTTCACATTGGGTGGGAGAGTACCAACTTTGACTTTAGTCAGCATTTCAGCAATGCCCTGAGCCCAACCACTCTCTATGGCAAACTCTGATATCCATGGCACCATTTCAAGAACTCCACTCATAGTTTGCATGCCCAAGAACCACAGGTCAGCTATTTCGTTCCAGTGTTCTTTATAACTCATTGATACAACTAGTGCAGTGGGGTCATTGGACTCATCAATGTTGTATGCATCCCACAGGAATCTGATCGTTGACTGGATGTATCTGCATATAGAGAAGTCATTCTTCTTCACTTTACTAGCTTGTTGTTTTAGTAAGAGTAAGCCCAGCACTGCCAGATGTCCATGGAGAACTAAGTTTTCAGGTATGTCCTTCAGTTCGGGTAAGTCATTGAAGATAAACTTGAGTAGTGTGTTGAACAACATACTGGTCTCAACAACCTTGGGAGCCAGCACTGTGAGGTTCATGAAAATATTGCAAAGGCTGACCATAGCTGCTCTAGAATCCTTCATATCTTCTAATACTTGAGGGTCTAGTTCACGGGCAGGTAAATTTTTAACTTTTCCCCTCTCAGATTTAGGTACAAGTGGTTTCTTGTAATGTACAATTGACCAGTGGAAACACATGGCTTCATACAGAATATCTTCTTGTTTAAGGTTTAATACTATGGCTCTGGCCTTGTCTTC
Source organism: Agrochola circellaris (assembly GCA_914767755.1). NCBI lineage: Eukaryota > Metazoa > Arthropoda > Insecta > Lepidoptera > Noctuidae > Agrochola > Agrochola circellaris. The sequence goes on from OU611857.1 coordinate 8,146,899, forward strand.
AACTACCAAGTGGCATAGAGCTGGCAACATTAAGCGGAGTAGATCAATCTGCCCCATTAGATTGATGTCAGTTTCCATAGCTTCACCTTCAGACTTGTTCTTTTCAGCCATCTTCCTAGCTCTGTGAGCATGGAAAGAGTCATTTGCCAGGGAGAACATGAATGGCATCAAGGTGTAAATTTGTTCCCTCATGGCTGTTGTTTCTTGAGCGATCCAAGCAACCAATACTCTGACCATCGCACAAACATAAACTTTTTCGGCATCAGGTAGTTTGTCTTTGTTCTTATCGTTGAATACTTTAGTCAACATAGACACTATGGCATTGAAGGCACCCTTGAGACCCGTGTATACAGATTGCTTCTCTTTCTGTTCCAAGTCCAGTTGATCTGTGGCCATGTAATTAATAGATAATTCTAATACAATAAAGCAAGCCGTTATTAATTCAGCATTGGCATATGCTTGTTTGAAACTCCTGTCATCCAGTTGCATTCTTACTTCTATGGCACAAAGTTGTTGTAGCAGCAGGAAAAACTTCTTTGGATTCTCTTCATCATTTAATGTCCACTCAATGCCGAGAAGATCAACAATGTTGGCAGCCAATTTAAGAGAGGGATCCCTTTGGTTTTTACCAATTTTGCTGGTGAGTATGTCATGAAGAGCTTTGTAGATACTCTGGGGCCATGTTTCTTCTGTGGAGCTAGGTACAACTGTGCATTTGTTGCAGCTGTAGAGAAGTGCACTCAAAATGGTAGCTAATTCAAACTTTCTTTCCGATTGATCGGTGGCAAAGTCTAATGCTATTTTATTTACCAGAGCGTGGAAAGGTTTAGGGTCATCACCCCACGCAGTAGGTCCATACCTGCTCACTAGCTTCACAAGGATGTTAAGGGCTTCATCAGTCTGGAAACTTTGATTCGAGTAAATTTCTGACATTTTAGTGATGGCACCAACCTCGATGAGGGCTTTTTGGCCGGCCTCATGTTCAGCAATACACTGGAGGCAAGTGTATGCTTCACTGACAATGATGAGATCATCATCATAGTCTTCACTTTCTGATTTTTGCACTATTTCCAGGAACACAGGTATATTGGCAAGCATTTCAGGATGTGTTGCAAGTTCAGGATCATTGCAGAAGGTGGTAAGCACTGAGAGAGCCACTGACTTGTACACAGAAGGCGGGCAGTCATCCTGCACAGAGTTGCTTGTCAGTAGCTTCTTCAGGAACTTGAATCCAATGGCTTCGAAGAGCGCTTTCTTGGCTTGCGATTGGCAGTCCTTACTCTTTACAAGTTTGGTCACCATAAAAAGCGCCGCGAACTTCTCCGTGTCGCTTTTGGCGGCTTTTAGTATTAGTACACATTTCTTTATCGGTTCCGATATCTCACCCATGATTACGAAACACACGACGCGATCACAAAGCGCAGTAGTGAGCGCTCCACTGAACGAGCGCTGGCTCCGCAGTTGAATCGCTCCGACAGCGGCTCGATCTACATCACGTTTATAATTAGCGTGAGTTCTCTTCCAAAATATCTAAATCTGGACGTCGAGCTCGCGTTCTCCAACTATGAAACACTATTTTTAAACACACGCTGGAACGTGAACGCTAAACACGCGGGGTGCAACAAGCAAACCAGCGACTCCTACCACGCTCCTACCAACCAACGACGTAAAAAATTGCGATTGCGAGATAGGCACCACGATGACAGCGCGCGCACTTCGTTCCGAACATAATCCATGACCGTGGCAATGTCACAATAATATTTTTAGAAAAAAATACATACCTTATTGCAGGCTCTTGTGTCCCCCTTTCTTGTTTGTATTAGTGTATTGTCCAAATCAAAAAATATAGCTGCAACATCACTATTTTCACCATAATACGAATTATTTGCCATATTCACAGATGGATGAGTGTAACGCAATGGAAAAAACAGCTGCTTTGTGATGACGTCACATTGACGATTTCCAACGTCAGAACAGTAACTGCGTTTCGTTTCGTCGAGTTCACAATTAATATTTTTATTCACTTACTCTTATGACATTTAACAAGGATTTGTGTTCCATCTCTTTCTGTAAAACCTTATAGGTTAGTATGTCAGCGCCATCTGTTTTTCCTTATTTGAACGAATATCGTTAGAGGCACGGTTAGAGCCTACAGGTGACCTAGTGGCTCAGCAGTGGTATCCTGATAATAAACGTTTCGTTCGTTATTTACACTAGTGACTAGCTAGATGGCACATAATGCAGAGAGGTATTTCAAAGATATTAAAATGGTTCCTACAACCTGCAGCTCATACCTAGTTGAAATTCATACGTTTCACGATTAGAAATGTTTTTGGGAAGAAAGTGATAGGTACGGTGCACTTGCATGACGTGCACATTGCCATACATTCGTTAAAGACCGCTGCTATGTGCTGTAAATAAACTTACCCTATTGCTTGTTTGTACCATGTACAGAATCGTTGATAAAGGGTAATTATTTTGTAAACCAACTTGTCCCGTCAAAGTTGCTTATTAGCCCAGTCAATAACAAAATCAAACATCGCAAACGCATTTATGTAACTACGATTCTTTCATATGTTGTTAGGTCCCCTGAGAGTAGTTTATACCCAAGTTTGCAACCTGAAAACCTTGTGCTACTCCCATGGTGCTCCAAAAACCTTGCCCTTCATGGCCGGGGTTTACAAATCGAATAGTCGGTCATATATGTGCTGCGACAGTAAAATGAACTCTAACACGCAAGACTTAAGTTACAATTTTTCTTTGTTAAAGAAAAACATTTTGTCGGAAAGACCAATCCATCGTAATACAGAAGACCAGTTTATCGAATGCTGTGGCGTCAATTTGAGATGGACATAATGGTATGAAGTTAAGAAACTTTGCTTTGGTCGACCTTAAAATTGAAATACCATTAACCGACTTTTAATGATTTTATACTGAAGATCACGTCTAAGCGATTCGTGTTAATGATTTGGAAAAAATATATGTTAAATTAGAAGATTTTCTTAATAACTTAATATAGTAATATTTTAGATTATGTTTATATTACATAGTGAAATTAATTTGTAAAGTTATGTCTAACGCGGATAAAAAACTGAGAATCACGCAAAATCTATCAAGCGTAATTTTCTGACACCTTCACCATTTTAAAGATAATTTATTTATTGATTTATTGTTTTATCAAAATACATTTTGTTTTATGTACGAGTATAATAAATGCTTCCTATTTGGGACAGCGCTCATTGATGGGCCAGTCTTATTACTGGCTGGACGTACGACTTGTTGCGTGAGCTCAGTATAGAACACGCAAGCTAACCACTCAAGGTCACTGGCATATATCTGCGTCTTACATATACGTACCACAGTATTCGTGAACCCGTCTTTACAACAGATGCCAACATTTACTTTTGGTTCGATTTGGAAATTAGACCACTATAGGCAGTGCCGGATTAAGCCACCGCGGGACCTGTAGCAAATTCTACCTAATGAAATGATGAAATTCTGTGTTTTTTTTCGCAAACGAAATTATCGGTTGGGTATCGATTATCTGACATGGATTGTCTTACGGTGTTACGTTTCACCATTTTGTGATATAGCACGTCTTAGTAAGTTTCACTCAAAAAATTACGCTCAGGCGGAGTTGAGCGGGTTTGAATACGCGGGGCCCCATTTTCCGCGGGGCCCGTAGCAATTGCTACTCTTGCTACGTGGTTGATCCCGCACTGACTATAGGTAGGTACCTACTTATTCCTAAATACAGGGTGCCGACTCAAAACCACACTTGCAATTGCGATATAGCATACCTACTAGTCGTGCAACTTCTTCTGCTTATCTATTTCTTCAGCTAGAAAAAAGGTTGACAGTCAGCATTCCAACTTGCGAAAAAGTTTGATTTGTCTTTTATTTGGTTTTTCCCTATAGCATCACATGAATGTAGTATGGTAGGTGTGTGTTATGCTCCATTTGGCAGTTCAGAAAAAAAAACAAGATAGCTGACTCCACTACGATGTGAGTAAAGAGGAAGAGACAGGGAGACGCTGCTGATCTTAGCATTGTGACTAGGGAAGGCAGAACCGGTTTTGTTTTAAAGAACCGGGATATTTGGAACCTCCTAGCTAAAGAACCGGGATTCCCGGTACTTTCGATACTTTAAGTAAGCCTTTATAAGATAGAAGAGTTAAAACGGCAAAAGTAAGAGAAAAACGAAATGACAGTACAAAATAAAAACATCTTAAATCAAATCAAATAAAACGTTTTAATTTCTTGTTTTGTAGACACTTAATCAATTGGAGTGGATGAAATGGATGGAGTGAGCTGAATGAAGCGTTATCATGGTGAAGAAAGATCACACGATCAAGAAAACAGGCAAAAAATAATAATTAAATGATCAATAGGTTAATAGGTATATGTATATCCTTATATTTAAATAAATATTTATTCCACAATTTTCGATATTGCACCTACATCACCCAAAGGTTGACGGGTAGAAAATGCCTATGGCATTAACTCCGCCTCTGTACATGTGTGTGTTTAAAGTGTTAAATAAATAAATATGATATTTTGTGTTTTCTATTGTATCTGTGTATCCTTTGATCCCAAATGAATAAATCAATATCTTATTTTTTTTTTATAATTAAAAAAATGCTTTTCTTTAAACGATGTGAATGTTCTGAAAGAATATCCATCCATAGCTGACATTTAGGAAACTATAAATTCCATAGAATGATTTGCGTCAGATTCGTAGTAATCAGTCAATTTCGCTTTTTTCTTTGGTATTATTTCTATAGTTCCAGTATTTGTCGATGTTGAAGAAGCCGACACTTTGAATAACTTGACTTAATAGTCAAGAAAAAATGAAAAAAAAAAATGTGCATCAGATAATCTTGAACATAGCTAATGCTATGTTCAAGATTATCTGATGCACATTTTTCACCACCGGCCCCTCCCGCACCGCGCAGCTACCTCAGAAACGGTCTCAGTTAAGCCTGTAGTACACACGCTACTAATAAGTACGAGTATGCTTGTTTGCTACTAGGTAGCATGCTCATTGCTCATTAGTAGCATGCTCTCTGTGCCTGTAAAATACTCATGCTCTTTTCGTATACACATGCTAGTTGAATGCTACTAGCATTTGCTCGAAATTAGCATGTGTAGTCCACGCTTTAAGCGGTTGGGCTTTAGGCAGTAAAATTAGAAATATTCTAAACGCGAAATAATTTTTCCCGAAAGTACCTACCGAAAGAACCGGGATTTGGTTTGAAAATCCCGGTTCCTATAACGACGCTTTCTGGGATTTCCCGGTGCTTTCGGTTCCGGGATTTCCCGGGACTATTCACTAATTGTGACGGTCTGTGGCTCTCACTCATTTCACACAGGTATCTTTTTCAGGAACGACGAACTTTTTAAAAAATCGTCAAGTTCTTTGAAGGGACGTGAAGATAAAAAATAAATTGTGTACTTACAGAAGCATAGTAGGTACTTATGCGTCAGTTTTCCTGATGACACATCGTTTACGGTTTTTGTGTTGAGACCCAATACCTATACTGACGTGCAGTAAGTTGTGTAGGTATAATCCTTACAGCCGCATATGAAAGTAATATGAGGAGGCCGGGATGAGTTACGATCAAGGGACACGTCATTCCGTGAACTGAGAAATTCTTTTATCAACATTGTTTCGCTGGGTTATTATGTTCAGGATACAGGCTCGTGTTATTTTATAACTGTGCAGGTATACTTATTAATACCTATGTGTTAAGTAGATACTGTTGACTGTTACTGATATAAGAATGGAACCTTTATGGAAGCCTCTGTGTGGTAAGCAGAATTATCAAAAACACAATATTTTTCATTTGATTTAATTTGAGTTACCTGTAGAATATTATTTTTTACCCTGTTTTATTTTTGTAAAATTAAACCTCACATTATTTAAATAATACTAACTAATTGTTTCCTGTTCTCACAATTTCGATATCTATCGCTATGATCTGGAGCTCTACCACCACCTCTAAAGCAGTATTATTTTAATCTTACTTCAGTGGGGGAAAGAGATAAAGCTATACGTTCTGCAGAGCTTTATCTCTTTCCCACACTAAAGTAATATTAAAATAATACTGCTTTAGAGGTGGTGGTAGGCCCCCTGAAGTTCTATCAACAAAGATCTATGTTGATAAGAACGCAGCTGCGTAGGATCGAAGCGTATACCTACATACAAAATAATTATAGGTTTAGGTCGTCGGTGAGTATCGTGACGTGAATGTATTGACACAAGGCGAGGCGTATATCGAGGAACAGTCCCGGTGGTCGCCACTCGCCTTGCTACTCATTTGTCTACACACAAACCGCACGTATTCCATAAACTACGTTACTACGTCTATACGTAGTAACGTACCTATCCGTAAAATCAACGTTCCTATGAGCGTTGATTTTACGGATACCTATCTTTGAACTGTTGGCAACTCCTGTGGTCGATTTGCTCTCATGCAAATGTTCCGATACAAAAAACTGTGACAGTTGCTTTTCTTGACACCCGGTACCAACTACGTGGCTTCTAGCACAAACGTTTGTTAGCTCCGTAAAAAGTGAGGGCCGACCATGCTGAACTAGACAGAAACAGTTGTTTAGTTACGTGCATATGGGATCAGATTGTTATGTGAAGGTTGAACTAATAAAAAGACAAAAGGACTTGTTCTTACAAAATGTGGAAAGTGATCCATGTGTTTACCGTAAACCCCTGATGTGTAGGGTCCTCCGACAATATACATGAGTACGAAATTCCAAAAGGGAAAAGCAAATAGCGATTGTGTAAGAAATTTATACGTGAAAATCGTTCAAGGGTTATTAGATTTCCTGTCACACGCAGGGCTCGCCGGCCGCAGCTCCTATTTGCCAAACATTGCCAAGTCAATGCCAATTTCTTGCGTAAACATTTTGTTCGGTCATTATCGTTTCTTGTTGGTCGTTTTGCACTGGTTTCAACAAATTATAGTCGAGTTTCAAAGTTGGTGCCAATTTTGTTCAATTTGGAGATTGTAATTTGCTTGAAGGGTGGTGCCAGATCTCATTGGCGTCATTTTAAGCTTATTTTCCAGACTCGTAATTCCCGCAAAAGGGGTTTTGTCGTTACGTACGTCGCGGGGAGCGGGTGTTGGTGTAATTTAAGTGCTTTTGTGCGTAGGCGTGCAGCCTCTTTAGCAGAACCAGAGCGCTGGGCATATTAAATATCTTATTCAAGTGTTATCCAAATAGGTACCTACTTACAGAATTAATTTTGTGTTCATCATGGTCCTTTTACTTTAACAAAGAGTGTCAATATTTTAATAATCAATATTTTATTTCACTAGTTAGCCATAAATTTTATATTTCCATACAGTAATATTGCCAAATTAATCAAAACAGCGAAATAATTGACATCTGTTTGAGACGTTGCCCACTTTCAGAATGAACTAACGAACTTTACAAAAAAAAAAAAAATCCTAACACCGATTAACTTTGTAGATATTTCCAACTTTTTATTTAGGTACATAGATAGATCTACTATTATATTATCAGAACATTTTTCAATTTGGCAGTAGGTACCTAGGTACCTACGTTTGCGTTCACCATTGTGATGCTATCAGCATTCAAGGTGCTTAACTGAATAGTGCGCCCCCTCGCGGCAATTAACTAGCTATGCTCATTAGCAGCCCGTTTTCATTCGCCGGCCGTAATCTGCTCCGGCCAACTTTCTTTGGAAACACCTCGATTTACTGTGTCACGTGGGCGGCAGGGGTAATGTGCTGACGGGCTGACGGCGCTGGAACGTAGTTGGTATGTGAATCTTAGCATTAAAGGCTATACGGCCTCCTTTGACGATGGGGCGTTTTTATTTATTTTAATCATTGCTTTTCATTGGGACTGCTGAGGCCGAATAGTGGATGGGATTTGATGGGACTCCAGGACAGTGTTTTGATGCAGATTTCCCAGTCGCTTATTTGATCTGCTTTGGGACGATCATTATTATTTTAGGTGATACATTAGGTAGGTACCTAAGTATAGTTAAGTAGGAAGCAAATACATCTCACACTATTATAAGAAATAGGGTAGGTATTTGACGGTTTTTTTTTTGATAGGAGGCATAAGATACAAACGTTCTATAGACCATAGAAAGTCCGGTTTTTTTTTTACGAGGAGATGGTTTTCAGTAGGCGATCGCTTGACGGGTGGCTACAGCTCAGATTTGGTTAACATGTTGAGTGCCGGGAACCCTCCTGTAGGGTTCACCGAGTAGCATTTACGGGACGCCGGGAGCCAATTTTAAATGTAGGTTTTTCTTAGCGGATACCGCATTTTAACCAGTGAAAAATTAATCTGATGCATATTTTAATAAGTTTTGTTAGTATACTTATGCGTTGATTTTAAAATCCAAGCATTTACATTTAAAAAAAATATTGTTCTCGATTACAAATATTCACTAAAAACTTTAAAGGTTGGAAACTACTTATAGCGACAAGACTGCCTAAAAACACAATTTTATTTCGTTTTACATTGTTTTATAACACGGTTTTAAACCTAATGCCGTTGACCGTCCGCGATGGTTAACTTTAGCACATAAGTAATGCCGGTGACCCTTCCGGAGGGTCCACTTCCAATATGTATGGCGGCATGGCGTATAAGTTCTATGAAAAGTGGTTGGAGTCGAAAGTCTTAAATAGAAGTAGAACCAAATACTTATACTAACCAATGTAACCTTTAAAAAAAAAACAAAAACCATTTACCGAAATACCATTTACCTAACACACAAGTAAGACCAGTTCTCAGGCAAGTGGCACTATCCAAACAGCCCGAATCTGCATTTAGCCGTCTCGTCGCATCAGTCTGTTATTGACAGCAAGCAGGTTCGTCGTATACCCGGGCAACCGGTGATTTATACCAGGTAAACATCGCACACGTTATCACCGCCTTGCACCTGCCTTATCCGGCCTGCGGGGTGCAACCTACCGTTCCTAGTAAGCCGATTTGCGATTTTGATGCATGCGAAATGACGATTTGGGATTTCTTGGCGAAGGTAATCTGTGTTTCCAGCCTCTTCAACCTTGTGGTTTGAGAATGTGTGTGGTGAAATCGCGTAGTCAGGAAGGTTGGTAGCTAGGCTGACTACTTTACTTGTTTAGGTCAATTAAACCAAAACACTACAATTTGGGTAGGTAGGTACAGCAATTTCATTAAGAGCGTTTATTCTGAAAGTTGGCAACGTCGCAAATAGCTGTCAAAAAATTACCTGTTTTGAATAATTTAGCAATATTACTGTATGGAAATAAGAAATGTGGCTAACTAGGGAACTAGAATATTAATAATGAATTGCAAATATAACATTGAATTTGCTGTTGTACCCGTTTTAGGTGGAAAAAAGGCATTTGGAAAGATTCCAAATCCTTTTTTTACATCTAAAACTAAATATTTTGTGTGAATGATTGCATTTCATAATTAATATTCTAGTTCGCTAGTTAGCCACATTTCTTATTTCCATACAGTAATTTTGCCAAATTAATCAAAACAACAAAATATTTGACATCTATTTGCGACGTTGCCCACTTTCAGAATAAACGCTCTTAACGGATAGTCCATGATCAACGATCATTATGATTATGAAAAGAGTATAACTTTTCCTTGCAGACAAAAAATACAACCCACATTCAGCAGTTTCTCAGTTTAAAACATCGTTATCTACTCGTAAGTTCAACTTGATAATACTCACGAAATAAGACTACATCGTTGTTTTAATTAAAACTTTTACACTTTGTGTAAAGTTGTTAATTCAATAAACAGACAGATAACTAGTGCCCATAGTCTGTTTAAATCTAACTGCGAGGATATTTTCATGCGCTTTTCGTTCAGTGCTGAAAGTGCACCAGATTCGGAAGTGTGCTCACTTGAAGGTCCACAACTCATATTAATTGGTTTCCGATCGGGTCTAGTTCGTTCGTACTAAAAACGTTTTGAGCGCAAAGATTTAAATGTTTTTAATCATGGAACGACATTCTGCTGAGTGCTTACGATAGTAACATCCAATATATTACCAATAACGGGGCGTTTTACAGACCAGCGGGTTTGTACCAAAACAGATTTCAACGCACTCCAGCCACGTAATAACTTATCCCACACATATAATAGGTACAACTATTTGTGGGACGATTTGTCGACGCGGCGTGGCGTCGCCTGACGTTACGAGTGTTCGTGGCATTTCATTAACTAACGGATTGTTGCCACAAGCCGCCGATGTGCGGCCCTGTCCAATTTGTTCCCGAAGCACTATTGGCCACCCGACCCCAATGCCTGATGATAATCATAAACGGCCTCTGCCAAATTGGTAATACGCGTTAGTGAATATCTAAGCAAGGGATAGCACCTAATGGCAATTTAGTTTAAGTTATTATATTGATAATAGTTATGCTGTACAGCGGAGCTATTTATAGTTGTTAATTTGTGTTGTTGTTTAGGAACAAAGAACCTTCAATAGATTTGTGCTGCTCCTCATTCTTTACTTTGTCTATTAATTGCTTAGTAGGCTCTTTAGAATTAAAATATGGACCTGAGAGAGAGTGCTCAGAGTGTGTTGAGTAGGTAGGTAAGTTTAAATTTAGGCAAATAAGCTAATTTTTTATTTATTTTTTACACAGATTGGATAAGTTGTAAAAATATTCACTGTACGAATAGAACGTTAGTTACCGAAATACTGTTTTATTATTCAGTTTTAAAAACATAGCATCAATTTCTGTCCATAGGATAAATGCGCTTTTCATGGATACTCAGTCCATTATTGGCTTAGTCGTTATCGCTATATTTTAGTTAATTGAAAGCCAATTTACCGTCATAAAAATATGCCCTTTGGCTACTTACGTTTATTTTAAATCAATTTGTTTTATAATAGGGATGATCATATCATTTAGTTTTTTTTTTTATACATACAATTCAAAGTCACATCTTTTTTAGCTTATTTATACACACGTATTTACATGTTTTAAAAACTAACAGACTTAAAATAACAATAATAATATGTACAAGTATATAAGAAAGGGGGTGGGGAATCAATCAATCGACAACAAACAAACATTGTTTAAGTCACAACTTAAACAATGAGAGAAAGAGTCTATGTAGTTAAAAAAAAAACAAGATTATTATTCAATCACAGTTCAATAAAGCTTAATTTTTAGGTTTTAGCACCTAGACACTACCTAATCCTATGTTTATTAAGCTTAGGTATATTATAGCGATCACCAGTCTTTCAGATATTTAAACCCTACATAGCTAACCATATGAGAAGGTTTAAAAACTATGTTTTAGCACCATGCAACATGTTTTAAAATAATGCCATAATATTTATATTATGGCATAATTTATGCCATAATATAAATATTATGGCATTATTTTAATACATGTTGCTCACCAATATACACTGAGACAGAATACACGAAATTCGCTACACTCGGAAATAATGTAGCGTAGAAGTATTTTTTTTTAAATCACTCATCACTGAAACTGTGCTTAATACTTATGTGACACTTAATTTACGAGTGACACATTATTGGTCCTTATTTACGAATCGGGCGAAATTAATATAGTATTTTATAAGCCTTTGAAAGGACCAACAATTTTATAAATACGTATCTACATAAGTCATTATGTGTTAGTATACCTATTTGAAATATTTCGCAGAAAGCCTTATTTGAACTAAAAAGCCCTGAACGAAGTTTAAAAAGCATGAGTTTTTAAAACATTTTGTGGCTGCATATTTGAGATAGGTTTTTCACGATCTACTAAAAAATTGAGCCTCTAACAACAATGGGCAGCGAATCCAGGATCATTGAATTAACGAATGCATAGAAGAATATAGTGTAAATGTGCGGAGCGAATAACGGTCAAAAATACGGGAATTTTAGGAGATTTTGGTCCTGCACAAGTGCATAGTCAGCTGTTCTTGCATTCTTAATGCTATTCGAGTGAATATAGTGGTGCCAATAGAGGAGCACAGCTTTGGATTTGGAGGATATGTACCTAATAGTTCCTATACTATTAAAGATCTCAATAAAAAAAAAAATTGTTAACATCGTCTTTATGTTTAGCTGGTAGGAATTGTAAATGAAGCATTATGGCGTGCAGAATATAAATATGGAAGGGTCGTTTATATAATAAAATTTGCTATATTAACGACAAGTCACAAAAAAACCATAATAAGTAACTGATTTATTACCATAAACACGATCCAAGAACTGGTTCTTATTACAGGTAACTTGAAAGTAATTCACTGCCACGTTCCTTTTAGCGACCGAAAGTTCGAATGTTTAAAGAAATGTAGAACAAAAACACTTGCCTTGACCAAGGTTTCATATCTCACAGAATGCACATAATGAACAAGTTCTTTCTCTTAATTTACACTCTTGCAACATTTTTCATTCTATACCTTTAAAAATACGTATAAAAGGACCAATAATACATTATCAGATTATCAGTTTCCGTTCAATACTGGAACAGTAAACAACAATTTAAAAAGAAAAATGTTTGCCAAAGTAAGTTTTTAATTCTTCATGGTTCCTCATCGGTATTTTTTTTTTTTTTAATTAAGTACTTTATCCATCTTGATTTTACAATTTCAATGAGTTTGTTGGTTCTACTTCCGAAGTAACTTATACCCATTATTTATAAACGTTGCTTAAAGTTAAGTGACGTTCAAACTTCAAAAATTTATGGTTAACAGTCGCTGATCATTACTTAACTTTAAGCAGCGTTTATGAATAAACCCCATAGAAAGTAATTTAGAATTTGTTATGGTAGGTCAAGTTGTGACCCAAGGTACATAAATTTACAGAATGTGGCGTTATGGTAGGAAATTTTTAGTTTTATGTTACCTACGGTTATTAAATCAAGTCAACAATATTAATTCAATAGATTCTATTATTTTGGATATTTTTTAAATTCACTTACATAGGTACTTTTGAATACCTACGACATTTGACATTGATACGTACTATGATAAGTACCCTCTAACTTACATGTCCTAATAGGCAGTCTAACTAATATCTACAGTGTACTAAATTTCCATAAACAAAAACTATCTACTTTCCCCAGATCTTTCTTTTCGCCGCCATCTTGGCCGCCGCAAGCGCACGGCCGCAAGAGAGTCACGGTCACGACCACCACGGACACGCAGTGTCTTCTCAGAGCATAGTCTTGCACCAGACACATGAGACTAAACACGAGCCTGCTCACCACGAGCACCACAAGCACGAGGAACATAACCACGAAGGACACCAGAAGGAGGAGCATAAGGACCACCATGACAAACACCACCATGTTGTGTACTACGTAAGTATAAAGTTATAGTCCTTATCATCATACCTTTACTGCGGAATTTAGGAACAAGCGAGTGCTGTAATGAACGGTTGTGCAAAGTTTTTCACACGCTACACATCAAGCTATACATTACCAGTGTAAGCTGACCTCTCATTGTACGGAAATTCTATGCAATGCGAGATCAGCATAAACTTGAAGTTTATAGCTTGATGTGTAGTCTTATTCGATTTACTAAAAGAATTTATTTTTTATTAGGTTTATTATACTTGACAAATCTTAAATATAATATACAATCGAACACTAAAATATATTTAATATGTACCAAGTATATAAAGAAAAAAATATATAAAGGTATTTTCATTTCGGAAATTGGGCATTAAAAATTTGTCCGTGTCGCTGTCAGTGGGAAAAGTGTCCAAAAAGGCTGGTAGTATTGCCACGTTGGATGGCAATGCTGATTCTTTGACCTAAAAATGACCTAAAAAGATTAGTCCTAAGCATTGAGAAAAATGTTTTTACCTATGTGACTTCCAGCAAATATAGGCTCTTTTTATCAGGAACACTATGTGGTAAATCGCTTATCCGGGTATATAATATATATAATACGACCCGTAACGATTGTCAAAGATCCACGATCCGCGAATGACAGCCGGGACTAACGGCTTAACGTGCTTTACGGCACACAGAGGAGTCTCGACTGTAAAAATGGTCACCCATCCAAGGATCCATCCCGGCAAGCATAGCTTAACCTGATAGATAAACCCGTGTGGCTGTTATTACTTAGCCACGAGCTCCGTAATCAGTACAATATGTGATAGATGATACGGGTAGATACCCTCTATCTCTCTCTATCGATGAAAGAGATGGCGACTACAGAGAAGTATGGAAGAAAAAGACATATTGAGTCGACCACAAATAAATTGGGAGAATGATGATGAACATGATTCAGTATTGGATGTACTTATTAAAATAAAAACTCATGACCATTTAAAATATCTTCTCTTCGATGTTCTTCCACAGTCTCACCCTAAATACGAGTTCGCGTACAAAGTGGAGGACCCTCACACCGGCGACAAGAAGTCACAGCACGAGTCCCGCGACGGAGATGTCGTGAAGGGAGTGTACAGCCTGCACCAACCTGACGGCACCATCAGGATCGTTGAGTACCACGCTGACAAGAAGACTGGGTAACTATCACTGATTAAAGCATAAACAGCTCGTTTTATGACGTCATTTCAACGTAAGTTTAAAAAAACCAAATGAAATATTTGGGGACTTTTTTTTCCATTTGTATATTTATTTAAATGGTTCGCCAAAGGTGAGCAAGTGATCATCGTTCAATGGCTTTCTCAAGCGAATAATATCAGAATATGACTAAGAATACTTTTATTACTGGCCACCGCTGTCTTTGCTAAGTATTGTTTTGGGACTTCTCGAGTAGGTATGCAGAGAGGTAGGTGAGGCCTGCAGTTTTAGAAAGGCTGTATTTAGACAGTTTTAAATTGGGTGAACGTCACACAAAAAAAAAATCCGGGCGCTATGTAAAATCTTATAAAATTATGTTTTCTCTGTTACAGATTCAACGCTAACGTGAAATACCAGGGTCACGCTAAACACATCGTCCCTGAACATCACCACCACCACTGATTGTTCACGTTACTGTTACCGATTGTTAAATTGTTGATAATATGATTGTTATTGAGTCTTTAGAATAAAAGTTTATGTTCTTATTTTTTTATACTTTTTATTACTATTGAACATTGAAGTTATAAAATAGTAACAAGTTAAATAAATTACACCACAATTTGGTAGATTTTTAAATGGTTACCAAAAAATAATGCTGTAAAGGCTCATACACACCAGCGCGACGCGACGCCGCGCCGCGACACGAACAATACAATTTCTAAGAAAACTTGACGGTATAACTATAACCGGTGTTGCGTCGCGCTGTTGCGTCGCGCTGGTCTGCACGAAGCTTAATAAGCCAACTTGCATCTCGGACTAATTTAGAATGTCTAAAAATGAACTCAAAATGAGTTTTTAGCAAAAGCTCAGCATTAATTATAACTCTGTCCACCACAACAGGATCATAACATAAGCTTGGTTTTGCGAGGATATGCGAAATT
Source organism: Agrochola circellaris (assembly GCA_914767755.1). Taxonomy (NCBI): domain Eukaryota; kingdom Metazoa; phylum Arthropoda; class Insecta; order Lepidoptera; family Noctuidae; genus Agrochola; species Agrochola circellaris. The sequence goes on from OU611857.1 coordinate 8,162,348, forward strand.
CTATAATTCCCTCGCGGATGGCCGAATTAATTAATACACCACACGGGGTGAAATGATGCTGCTTGAATACCCGTAATGCTCGTCATAATAATAGTACGAGTAATAAGCCTTTCAGCATTCATTGACCACAATAACCGACTCAGTGGATTTTTAAAGCTGACCGTTATAAGCTTCGTGTAGACTAGCGCGACGTGACAGCGCGACGCGACACCGGTAATTGTTATACCTACCGTGAAGTTTTCTTAGAAATTGTATTGTTCGAGTCGCGTCACGCCGTCGCGTCGCGCTCGTCTGCAAGAGCCTTTACGAAGAAATATGGAAGTAAAGTTACATTTTATATTGTGATAAAGTTCACTTCCAACTTCACAAATCTGACGTGAATTCGCTTGTTTTTGAACTCATCATATTTTCAACACATCTCGACACCGTTCCAATTTCATAAATCATTTATTAATTTGCAAACATAGGTAATTATTACATTGATGTTTTTATTATGAAAGTCCTCCATGTTCTACCGTCACATGGGCATGCAAATCATATTTAATTTACACAAATTTAAAGACATGCTGGGGAGTTTGTTGCGCCACTTCTTCTTCCCAGCTTAAGCACTAGGAAGTGGTGAAGGGTGGGCGTTTTTGGGGGACTGTCTTATGTAATTTTGACGTTCGAAAAGTGCTGATTCTCAGCCTAGTTTGAATAAATGACTTTTGAATTTTGATTTTTTTTTTTGAATTTTTTTGAATTTTGAATTTTGACATTATATTTTTTTAATAACAATTAGGAAATTATAATAATACATACTTAATATAAATTAATGTCAAATCGTTCGAATTACAGTAAATGTCAAGTTAATACAAAAATGTCAACAAGGTTGCAGTAATAAATAATAAAAAATAAAAAATGGATTATTAGCATGTCAAGCAGTCAGTGATTCATCATTAAGGAAGTTGTCAATTGTGTAATAACTTTTTGAATTCATATTTCGTTTAGTGCCCTTTTGAATTTGAAAACAGTCATATTTTTAATAGTATTAGGTACTTCGAAAATAGGTAGGCAGCTCGGTCGGCTTAAGTTTTCGAAATGCTGTTATAGAATAACATGGCATATTCTGTGTGCCCTGTGTTGTTCTTGGTATAGAGAAGTCTTCCTTATCCATCCACATCAGCCACAATTCGGAAGTAGAAATTCCCGGTCAAAACGACATTTTTCGATTATAAAATTCGACAGTCCGCTTTACGAAAAACTGCGAAGTTCAAATCATCTGCCGAATTAAATAATCAGATTATGGAAATTTCGACCGGTCATTCAGCCGGAAGATCAATGTTCACCAGTGAACATTCGCATACGTAACAAAACATCATTTAACAATCACACCAGTTACACAAAAAACAATGCAAGTTGAATGTTACCAATGACCTTTACCTACTACACGCGAACACGCGTTATGTAGTCACAAGTCACAACTTTTACGAAAATAATGTCAATGCGTAAATTAACGTAACAACTATATCGCGAGAGAATATAATTAGAGAGAAATCAATCACCTTGGATGTAGTATTTTAAGTTGTATAAAAGACGTGAGATTTTGTCAGCATGTATCAGTTCCCTTGTAGAATTAGAATTGCAATAGTGACAACAATTCTAAAACAATAACACTCGAAATGTTCTTCAAGGTATTGAAACTTACCTAAGTACTTCTATTTATAGTTCTTCTAATTAGTGTTAATGAAGTGTTTAAGTTTGAAGTGAAGTTGGAAGTTTCACACAACAACATACTAAGATTTGTTCTGGGACACCCAGACAACATACTAATATTTGTTCTGGGATAACCGCTACATCATTACTATTACCAACATTATTATCACTGTGATTCAGAAAAGGGACTTCCTTTATTAAAAACAGATGATCCGAATATAGTCCACTGAAAATATGTTTTCAGTAGCACTTGGTAGCATCCTCAATATTCGGAACGCAGAGAGGACCCAGTACAAACGTGACACGTTCCTTCCGTGTTCCTAAATCTGTTATCACCTTATTTCCAGGTGGTATGCGTTTTGTCTGTGGCCATTGCTGTCGCTTCTGGGTACGGCCATTCCTCCCAGTATATCCATCGCCACGATGGCCACCACGAGCCTGTGTATCATGGACATGATCATCATGATTACTATGTAAGTATTGACCGCTTTACGGAACTACAACTTGCCTTTCGTTCTTATATATCCAGAAGGAAGAAACTGGTAGATCTTTGGTCCTTTTTTTTTTTTTTTTTTTTTGGATGGGAAATTATCAAATAACTTCTCCCGCTCTGGGTGGAGCGGGAGGGCGTGTCAGACTTTTACTGACTAAAACCCACCCGTGTTCCTTCCGATGCCTGTGTGCCGAGGTCGCGATATCCCTTTCAGACAAACCCGCAACCCCGGCAGGCATTGGCCCTTGCGGACCCCGTCAGTTGGTGCTGACATCTCTTTGAGGCGCGCGTGGAACACAACGCGCCGTCGACCCGGGCCTGGTCCCTATCGGACGGCGAGCTACCCATTGCTCACCGTCCGCAAGCCCGCGCCTACGGTGGCCGGAAGTCGGCTCTCGACTCCCGACGCCCGGGGCGTCTCCTGCGGCGACTAGGGGCGCGAGGGGGCGCATTTTGCCTCTCCCTCGCGCGCTCCGCCTCCTCCTTCGCGAGCATTACTGCTTCGCAGAAGGAGGTGACGGCCTCCCATGCACTCTCGCTCCGGACCATGGCCTGAACCAGGGCCGGACGCGAGAGATCGCCGCCGCCGATCGCCTCCGTGAGGACACGGCGGTGCTCCGCCCAAGCTGGGCAGACCTCCACCGTATGCTCCACCGTGTCCTCCGGGCGATCCACACAGTGGTGACACCCGGGCGTTTCCTCCCGCTTTATTCTGAACAGGAACCTCCCGAAACAACCATGTCCGGTGAGGACCTGTGTCAGGCGGAAGGTGAGGACGCCGTGGCGCCTCTCTAGCCACTCCTCAAAGAGGGGACTTATCGCCACAATTGTGGCGTGCCCAGCGCTGGGTTGCGACAATCGCACTCTCCATGCCGCCATGAGATCCCGCCGGAGCTCTGTCCGCTGTGCCGCGATTTCTCGCGGCAGCGGAGTTACGCCCCGGCGTTTCGCCTCCTCGCGCAACTCCCACATGTGCGCGAGGACTTTTGCCTCCAGATCCCATGGCGGTAGTCCGGCAAGGAGGCTCGCCGCCTCACGGGAGACCGTGCGGTATCCTCGTACCAGCCTGATCGCCATGACCCTTTGGGACGCGTTCAACCGCTGGGCTGGTCGCAGCCTCAATGAACGCGCCCACACCGGTGCCCCGTAAAGGGCCATGGACCGCACGATCCCCGCATAGAGCCTCCGGCAGGAGGCGTTTGGACCCCCTAGATTGGGCAGAAGCCGCTTCAAAGCAGCCCCTGCCCTCTGCAGTTTGGGAGCCAAACGTCGGAAGTGCTCCACGAAGTTCCACCGGCTGTCGAGGACGAGTCCCAGGTACTTCATCGTCGACTCGACACCGATGTGAACCCCTCCTGCCGTTATCCGGGAACCCGACAGTGGCGCGTTCCGCGGACCATAAAAACACATGGCCTCGGACTTGTGCAAGGCCACCTCGAGTCCCAATTGCCGGATCCTATCGACGATTGTCGCAACCCCGCGTGTCGCCAGTTCGGCCGCCGCCTCGTGCGACCTCCCCTGCGCCAGGACCAGCGTGTCGTCAGCGTAGCACACTACGCTGACGCCACTAGGGAGGTCGGCGCGCAGCACCCAGTCGTAGCCGATGTCCCACAGATGCGGCCCCAGGACCGATCCCTGTGGGACACCGCACGACATCTCTCGCCGGTTCCACTCTCCGTGGTGACCGGGGTAGATGACGGCCCTGTCCGTCAAATAGGCCTCGACCACTCGACAGAGGTAGGTCGGCATCCGGTGATACCGGAGTGCCTCCCTAATGCAACTCCAGGGCAGGGTATTGAAGGCATTGGCGATGTCAAGAGACACCGCCAAGACGACCCCACCCCGGGCAATAGCATCCCCCGTCGTGAGGGCTCGAACGCGCATGATGGCATCCACCGTAGAGCGCCCCTTGCGGAAACCAAACTGGCTCTCCGCCAAGTCCGGTCCCACTCGCACCAGCCGCCCGACAAGGCGGTCTGCAATCACTCTTTCAAAGAGCTTGCCCACCTCGTCGAGCAGCACAATGGGCCGGTAAGCGGACGGAGAGTCCGCCGGGCGCCCCGGCTTTTTGATGAGGACCAGTTTCCCCGTCTTCCAACGAAGCGGGAACTGGCCCCTTTCCAAGCATGCGCTTAGGAGCCCCCTTAGTCGAGGCCCGAGAGCCTCCAAGGCCAGAACCCAGGCTTTTCCAGGTAAGCCGTCGGGTCCTGGGGCGGTATTCTTGGCATTCAGCCTACGTACCGCCACTCTCAAATCTACCTCGGTCACCTCCGGAGTATCGTCGTCGTCGTCACCATAGTGGTCCGCATTGGGCACCGCAGAAGGCGGAGCCATGGGCGGGGGAGTATATTCCCCCCGCGAAGGGAACAGAGCGCTCACCACGTCCTCCACGAGCTGGGGCCGGAGACTCTGCGTCAGCGGGGGAGCCCATGGGCGGAGTTTGTCTCTCGCCCATTTGTATGGGCGTCCCCACGGATCTCTGTTCAGAGTCTCCAGCGACTCCTCGCGGGCCAGTCCTCTGGCCCGCTCGATCTCCGCTCGGAGGGCGGTCTTCGCCGCTCTGTACCCGTCGTACAGCTCCGCCTCAATGGCTTCCGTATCCGGAGGGCGGATACGGAGCCTGCGGTGCCTGGAGTACCGGTGGCGCGCAGCAACGCATGCCGCGCGTAAAGCGGTCAGCTCACGCGACCACCAGCACACCTGGCGCCGAGCACGTCCGGGCTGGACCCGGGGCATTGCCACGTCACATATCTCGGACATGGCCTCCCGGAACCACTCCGCCTCGACATTGATGTCGGCAGGCCTGTCCGGTGATGACACCCAGGCCTGCACGATCGAGGCTTCCAGGAGGAGCTCCCGGTCCAGCTGCTTCAGCGCCCACCGCGGACCACTCGGGGTCTGTCGGACCGACGCGCCCGAGGTCTGGGCGGAGACGTCAAACCGGATGTACCGGTGATCGGAATAGGTCTCCACCCCCTCCATGACGCGCCAGTCAATGACACGCGGCGACAGAGCGGGGCTGGCGAACGAGATGTCCACCACTGATTCACCCCGCATCCGCACACACGTGGGGACAGAACCCCGGTTCAGGACGACCAGGCCTGTCTCCAGGGCCCAGTCCTCCACCATCCTGCCCCGTGTGTCCGTATACCGGGAACCCCAAGCCACGTTCTTGGCATTGAAGTCCCCGAGGACGACCACGGGGAGGGGATGGTACCCGACGACGACGACTCTCAACTCCCCAAGGGAGTTGTGGAACTCGGCGAGAGTTCGGTTCGGGGAGAAGTACGCTCCCACCACGACAATCTCCCCGAACCGTGCTGCCACGCAACCCTGTCCCCTCTTGACGGCCTCGAGGGACGGGGTACCGGCGGCGGCCGACGATATAATGGTCACTGAGCCGCTCAGGTCCTCCACCCAGTCATCCCTGGGCGGGACAAAGTACGGCTCAGCGACCACGGCGATGTTAATCGACCACTGCGCCATGCTCTGGAGCAACAGATCCTGAGCTGCGGCGCAGTGGTTGATGTTCGCCTGGAGGAGGCGTAATGGGGCCACTATTGGCAGTCCATTCTCGCCTCCCCCCGAGCCCCACGTGAGGGCCCCGCCACAGCGGCAACGGCGGCGGCGGCGACGACTGTGGAGGCGGCAGCGGCGGCGACAGTAGTAGTGGCGGCGGTTGCGGCGGTGACGGCGGTGGCGGAGGGCTTGCCCCTGGCTTTGGCTTTGGCGGGTTGGGCGCAGGCCTTGCTCCCAATCCGGTGCTCGGCCGGCTTGCCAGCCGCCGCACATACGGCGCAGTGCGGCGTGGCTTCGCACGAGCCGGCCTTGTGACCGGGCTGACCACAGCGATAGCAATGATCGCTGCGGTCCACCTCCGAGGTGCATTTAGCTCCCACGTGGTTGCCAACAAGGCAGCGGAAGCACCTCAGAGGTTTGGGTTCTAGCAGTTTGACCTGCGCGGATACCCAGCCCACCAATAATCTTTGGCCCTCCCCGGCGATTTTTCTGGCCGCCGACACGGGGCAGCTCACCGTTACGGCTCGCATCCCCGTGAAGTCAGGACGGATGGTGCCCGCCCTAACCTGCTCGGCAGAGCACCCTCCAGTCCTGACGACAGCGGCCACCACCTGTTCCTCCGCCACTGAGTCGTCCAGGCCCGAGATGCGCATGTCTACGCACTTGGTGGGCCTGGACACTCGGGCCTCGTCCGCATTTAAGGACGCCCTAAGCTTTTCAGCTAGGGCGTCAGCGGCCGGGCCACTGGCCGCTCCGGGGACCTCTAGCATCCGGGCCCCTGTCGCTGTGACCCTTACCCGAATGCCCTGAGCGGCGCCGATTTCTTTAAGGTCCACCGCCGTCCCAACCTTGGAAAGCAGGTCGCGGTAGGACACGCCCTTCTTCTCCGCTTCCGGCTGTAGTGTTATCACTACAGCTGCGGACTTCGGGGCGCGGAGCCTTGCCGCGACGCTTTGCTCCTTGCGCCGCTGCCGCCTCGCCTTCTTTTTGGCCGCCCTCTTCGCCTTGCCCGCCTTCTGCCTCTCCCCGGCTATTTGCCACTCGGCGTCAGTTTGAGGAGATTTAGAAGGAGGCAGGGGCGGCCGTTTCGCCACCGGGGTCGGGATCGGAGCTCCCGCTGCCTGGGCCGTGGCCGGGGACCTCACCACCTTGGCCGGGGCCCTCGCTGCCTGTGTCACAGCCCCACCCCTGGTCTGCCCTAACGAGCCTGGTTTGGCCGTGGCAGTTGCAGCGGCGGCATACGATGCCGCCTTCCGCTGGCCCGCCGCTAAAGGAGGGCGAAGGACCATGCCCTCCAGTACGGAGAACCGGCTGTTGAAGGCAGCCAGCTCCTTCCGCACCAGGGTCAGAACCCGGTCCTCCGCCTGCAAGGGCGGGCCTTGCCCTTGCACCGCTCCACGTTGTAACACAACGCGGGCGCCGGCTCCACGGAACCCTGCCAGGTCTGCTCGGAGCTCCTCATTCTCCTTTCGGAGAAGCTCCATGGCGGCTGTCAAGCGGGCGACCTCCGCCCGCATCTCGGACATACCGTCCGACGGAGACCCGAGAAGGGCCTCCCCTGCCGCCATAATGGAGGCCGTGGCCGCGGATATGGCCTTGTCCTTGGAGGACTGGAGTCTCTTCAAGGCCACACTCCTAATTGCGGCCACTACGACCTCCGCAAACCCGGCCGCTCGCTCCGAATTGGAGGCCCCGGCGGCGGCTGGCCCACCACCAACAGGGTGGCGCCCCTCCATCGGCCGCTCCCGGTCCTGGACGGGGGTCTTTCTTTGAGGGACGGTGACGGCGACCCCCTCCGACTCCTCGGTCGAGGCCTCTGACGAGACCTCAGCGTCGCTCTCCCCGCCGATTCCTGAGGGGGTATCAGGCCGCTTGGTGCGACCCCGATTGCCCCGCCCTGGTTTGGAGGTCACCGCCACCGCGCGACCTCGGCCTCTCCTCACCGTCGACACTTTGGCGAGCGGCAGGCTTTCCTCGCTCGAGGATAGCCCTGCCGATCCTGCGCGGCCCGTCTTTTCGTCGCGCGAGCGTTTCCTCCAGAACTTTGACTTTGAAAGCCCGCGCCCCGTGTCCTGGTCGGACTTCGTTTGGTCCCCAGAGGGACAGGAGTCTCCTCGACTCTGGTTGCCGTCGCCGGCAAGTGGTTCCTCCGCCAGTAAACTCGGCACTTCATCATTTGTTTGTGTTTTTTTAAAAGTTTTATCCATTTTAATTCCCACGAGTACAAAATATATCCAACCAACCAACCAAAAAAATAGTGGTTCGCACTAGTGACTAATTAAGCTACCCATTAGTCAAGCTATCAACCTCCCTCACGGTGCGCCGCCGCTTGGAGGTTTGGGGTGATTTTTTATAGAGGTTTTCTACCTCGCGGCCCGGGCGGTTAAGCCAAGACCCTCGACCCCCGTCAAATGCCAGAGACATGACCTTGACACTCTTCGGGGCTACGAGACCAACGGTGGCAGGAGAAAAGACTTCCTCCTGCCTGCCCGACGGCAGGGTTAGTGCACATCGAGCCCGCTCCCACTCGAACGCTGCTCAACGTGTGCTCTCAACGAGTACACGTTAGAGCGCTCGGTCCTCCGACAGGATATTGGCATACGGGCAACGAGACCCCTTAGGCACGCAGTACCTAATGGGGAGTCATTGCCCGCACCCCAGGGTGCACCGTCCTGGAGACTGGCCTTCCCCCCGGACGCATCCATAAGGGAACTCCAGCCCCCAGGCACACGGGGAGGTTTCCTGTCCAAGCACCCCAGATCTTTGGTCCTAGCTTGTACATTTAGGGATGTTTTTCTCATCTCGATGGAACAGTTTTTAAATTGAAGTTTTTTTCCAGACCTACCCTAAATACGAGTTCGGGTACGAAGTAAAGGACTCTCACACTGGTGACCACAAGTCTCAGCACGAGCACCGCGACGGTGACGTTGTCAAGGGACACTACTCCCTGCAGGAACCTGACGGCTCCTTCAGACATGTTGATTACCACGGCGACGATCATACCGGGTGAGTTTAGTGACAAACATTATAAGAAGGAGAAGTCTAGGTTGGTACAGTATCCGGCCGTAAATCTGTCAGTATCCGGCCGTAAATCTGTCATTTATTTATTTTACTCTAACGAAACCACTTCGTGCTATCCACCAATGGATAATCATAAAGAGTTTTAGTAAAACATGGCTTTGTTGTGTAACCTTTTTCACTGATACATGAATGACAGTCAAGTCAGTACAGTCTCTTCCTGAAGTTTAATGTTTTATATTTACGACCGGGTACTGCATCAGTGGATATTTCTTCTTACATTCTGCAAGACACTGACTAGTTCGTCTGCTATATAGACTACAAAGGTGCAGGTGTTGACAACACTAATGACTTAACTACTGACATTATGTGTATACTCTGAACAGAGAGAGGACTGCCACACAGGCGATTGATCCTATTCCAACAATGCCGTATCTATGCTTTTTTGATACCATATGGAAACCAGCTCGATGTGATACACCCTGAACAGGTTTATTATGAACATAGTACTAAGATTCTGTTGTTTTTCCAGTTTTCACGCGACGGTGAAGCACAGCACCCACCACATCGTGCCTCATCATCATCATTACTGAAGCTTCCTCCGAATGATCTTCTGAAGATGACTGATGAATCTGTGGCTTAATGTTTATACTTTTCTCTATTTATTGACTGTTTCTTAAGTTTTGATTGCATTATCTGGTACTTTGATTTCTTCAAATTATGTGGCAGATAGTGCAATTTGGCCATTTTGAAACACGTCCTTTTATGAAATATTTGTTGTACAAATGTGAAAATAAACACCTTTCCAATTAAAATGAGTTTCGTTTATATTTTGCGAGTACATTTACGAGTACATATAGACTCCATTTGAAATAAGATTAGATATTTAAATAAATCTTTTTTACAGCCCGTTCAACCGATTTTGACTTCTATACCGTAGGTATAAAGATGACATTAAAAGCAAAAAAGTGGTTACGATGTCAACTGTTTACTGCAGCTGCCATTTGTCATACCACCAACGCAATAAAAGTCAAAATCGGTTGAACAGACTGTAAAAAAGGTTTATTTAAATGTCTAATCTTATTTAAAATGGAGGATAGTCTCTGCTACGCATTATGTATAGGTGAAAATGTATCCACCACAGTGATGTTGGCTGGTAAAATGGCATTTTCGTCTAACATATTTCGAGATGATTTTTCATAAGAAAATCGATCTATGCGACAGGATCTACAAGAATCTAATTTAATAAAATACGCGTCTGTTTTTATGTTTTGCCAACGTACCTATATTAAACGGACTTAACGGATACCAGACTTAAAAAATATATATCTGAAGAGGAATAAACTTAATAAAGCAAGCCCCGGCGAAGACGTAGCCAATAGTGTAAAATGTTAATATTACTCTCAAGCTAATGGAAAAATGTAATGAATTAACAAAACTCGTCGGTTCCTTGATTACGAGAAAAAGCCAAAGGAGAATGTAAGAGATATTTAAACTTGTATTCAGCTGTTGGTGTAAATTTCTTTTTTAGCTTTACTATGTGCACTTAGGTACTGTAATGATAATTAAAGAAGCGTCTATTACCTATAGACGCTTCTTTAGAAGCGTCTAGAAGGTCGGTGTATCTATTACAGAAGTAATTAATTTATCCGTCGTTGCTTCTTTTTTAATTCTTTTTACCTATTATGGTATAGTAATGTTTTTTTAGGTGCACCGTCTTCACATATGATTATATAACTAATGAACCTACATACAATATATTGTACAAAAAAATTAAAGAGTAACGGTGGAATTTCTTGCCCATTCTTCTTCATACGAAAACTACCTTTTGGAAGGGGCGACTAGAATCAATTAAATGTTTTATACAATTTGACGTTCAAAAGTGCCTATTTGAAATAAATGATTTGAGTTTGACTTCGACGCTTCTTTGTTAAAACAATGGTACCAAAATAGAAAAATAATTTGTTAATTAGGTACTATTATTTAGTTACAATTGCCTACTCTGAAAGTATTTTTTTTAATAACAATTTTTACAAAAAATCTCATCTAGAAGAAAAGAAAAAGAAAGAAAATACGTTTCTTTGCGGTACACATGACGCAAGGAAAGAACAAAACACGAAAATAAACTATTTGGGGGATAATATGCGTCACATCCACGCAAAACGGCCATCGCTCAGTATAACGCTGCGACCCTATGCGAGACAGAGCCCCAGCGCTGGTTTTCAGCGACAGCTTCTGTTTTCTCAAAAGGGTAAGGCAGATGTGCACTGTTATATATGTAGGTATGTGTAACGTACCGCGGCTGCGACCCGGCTAAGTAACCCGTGCATATATATATATATCTTATATATAAAATTCTCGTGTCACAATGTTAGTCTCCATACTCCTCCGAAACGGCTTGACCGATTTTGATGAAATTTTTTGTGCTTATCCAGTATCTATGAGAATCGGCCAACATCTATTTTTCATCCCCCTAAATAGGTAGGGTAGGGTAGGTAGGGTAGGTAGGGTAGGGTAGGTAGGGTAGGTAGGGTAGGTAGGGTAGGTAGGGTAGGGTAGGGTAGGGTAGGTAGGGTAGGGTAGGGTAGGTAGGGTAGGTAGGGTAGGTAGGGTAGGTAGGGTAGGTAGGGTAGGTAGGGTAGGTAGGGTAGGTAGGGTAGGTAGGGTAGGTAGGGTAGGTAGGGTAGGTAGGGTAGGTAGGGTAGGTAGGGTAGGTAGGGTAGGTAGGGTAGGTAGGGTAGGTAGGGTAGGTAGGGTAGGTAGGGTAGGTAGGGTAGGTAGGGTAGGTAGGGTAGGTAGGGTAGGTAGGGTAGGTAGGGTAGGTAGGGTAGGTAGGGTAGGTAGGGTAGGTAGGGTAGTTAGGGTAGGTAGGGTAGGTAGGGTAGGGTAGGTAGGGTAGGTAGGGTAGGTAGGGTAGGTAGGGTAGGGTAGGTAGGTAAGTGCGTCGTAGATAAGTACCCGTGCGAAGCCGGGACGGGCAGCTAGTATATTATATATATCTATAAAGTTAGTGTGTCATTGATATAGTACCTACCTAGACCCACATTAACACTAATAGGTACTTACATTTATGGTGTTTTATTTGTGAAATGAAATAGTTTATTCTGTAAATAGGATATCGGAATCACTTTTACACGTCATATAAAAAAATATTAAAAATAGAGCTAGATGAGGTCGGTGTTTCCTATCTGACTACTCTGGGAAGAAAGGCCGAAACAAACTCAGAGGTCGTAGCCTCTATTAAAATCCAGACATAATCTTGGTCAAGTCATATGAGGACCATGTAGATTAGTGTCTGAAATGGTCTTTTGAGGAAACAACCACACAGATTTGAGTGGACCTGTCCAGTCAGTGCAAGCATTTGTCAGTAATCGTGGAGCTCAACTCAAAACTGAAGGAGCTCAACTCGACGAACAATACCAAAGAAAGGATATTTGGGTAGGCCGCATCAACTACTCAAACTGCCAGACCATCATTAAAACTAACTGAGAAAGAAAAAATAAATGAAAGAGATAAAAAAAAATGAAATATCCACATAGTCCTCCAATCACAGGTTAGTCACTAACCACATGAGAAGAAATAGATGTGTACCTAAGTAAACCAATAAACGCACGTACTTTCTTTATTTAAATTGTCTAACAATTACTAATTAAAAGAGCTTCATTAATATTAAAATCATTCTCAATGTTTCCCCCGCTAATCAACCATTTATTTAGGTTATACAAAAAGCCTCCCTCCGTCATCCTATTTTCTGCATAAAAGATTCTTTCAACCAGTTTTCTTCTCAAAATACAGCGGTTTACTTTCGTGAGTTGTACAGCCTACATAAATATCCCAGTAGGCATTCCATATACTTAAATATATATTATTTGGATATAATGTCGTAGTAGGTAATACTGCGGGCTTAGTTAACGTAATCCTGAGCTTGTGTTTGTGCAAATTGAAATTAATATTAATATTATGGATAGCTATGTATTTGATCATTGTGTTTACATTGCGTGTGTCTGGTATTTTAACATGAGCTGAATATTCGAATACCTATTTGATTAAAATGATGTATTATTATCTACAGTCAGAGGTACCTATAAAATATGCAGTTGTTGCTGTCAATCATTTTAGATACATTGATCCATCATTGTTATTGTAATTAATTCATTTACCTGTGCTATCATATTAATTAATGCGAAATAATTCTGATTGCTAATCTGTTTCACCTCCACCATACAAAAAGTAGTTTAGCACGTTGAATTGCCAACATGAATAGTTGAACACCCCTGACTGTCATAGAAAGTAGTTACTGTCAAGAAGAGATCAAGTTAATTGACAATAGTAAATGGACTAACAATATCTGACATAAACTTCAAAATTCAAATTAAAAAATCAAATTAAAAATTCAAAGTTCATAATTCAAAATTCAAATTCAGAAGTCATTTATTCAAACTAGGCTGAGAATTAGCACTTTTCGATCGTCAAGATTACATAAGACAGTCCCCCAAAACGCCCGCACTTCACCTTTTCCTAGTGCTTTAGCTGGGAAGCTAAAGCTATGTTCTACGTTCTTTCATCCCTATAGACTGATATAGTCTAGTCTAGTTCGTCAAAAAAAATTAAGTGGAGTTAAATTGTTAAAGGCACAAAATAGGTCATAAAAACATTTAGTATCCGGAGATAATATGAATATATATGATGTGGGAAGGTAATGAATAACATGCAAATGGGGTCTCTAATGAAAACCGCTCCCTGGCCCGCCCCCTCCCCCGCCACCCTTAGGGCTCAGGAATCATGAGCCGACTTTGCTTCGTATTAATTTGTTCAACAGAAAACATGTAGGTACATACAGATCCACATAATTATCGCTGCTGTGTTGAGAGTTGAAAATAAAATAACTTACATGAACGATTCGCAAAGGAACTCCCCCAGATAAGCTGTCTTCCAGCAGACAACATTTTGAAAGGAATTAAAGGCAGACTGTGAAATTCAAGATTCAAGAGAGTTGTATTGATGATTTTAATGATTAAAAATAAATAAATAAATTTGAATGATTATTTTGATTTGAATGATTATTTATTCAGTAAATACATATTTGTTGCGGTCGCGAATCATATTATAATCAACATAGGTACAACCTGATACTGAACTGCAAAAGTGAATGGGCACCTCATACCTCGCAAGTTATTTGCCCTGAAGACCAATAGAAATATATACCAATAGAAAGATTTTTGCCAATTGTTAGTCAGTTTGGAATTAATGGCCTAAATAAGTGTGATTACTTGGGCACCGAAGCTAAGGAATTTTCTAGACCCAATAACCATAAGATATACACCAATGGAAAGAGCTTTCCAAGGAGAACCTTTGCTACTAACACAACTTTTGCCAATTATTATAAGTCAGTTCGGAGTTAATGACCTAACTAGGTGATCTATTAGTGAAGCAGAGCATACTAAATTCTTAGGTATTTGGATAAATAAAAACATGAGCTGGAAAACACACGTTGTTAATACATGTAAAAAACTTATCCAGTATACGTATGCTCTCCATAACCTAAGAAAAGTGTCAAATCGTGCAACATTATTAACGGCGTATCACGGGTATGTTGCATCTACTTTACGCTACGGACTTATATGTTGGGGGACCTTGCCATACAAAGAAATGGCGTTCAAAGCCCAGAAACAGTGCATAAGGGCAATGAGTGGCATACAAAGCACTGAAACTTGTAAGCCACATTTTCAACAGTTCCAGCTATTGACATTCCCGTGTCTTTATATATATGAAGTGGCGATCTGCATTTTTATACACATCCAAGAAGCATAAGACACAAAAATAAAATATGCGTAAGACGTCATAAATGAGCATGGCACCCAAAATATACAATAAGTTGCCAAAAGTTATCACAGACCTACACAAAATGGACCAATTTAAATTAAGTTTGCACGAATTCCTAGTTGCAAAATGTTACTATTCAATTAATGACTATTTAAATGAAAGATGACTGATTTTATCTGAACTGGGCACCACAAAAAGTGTTATGATTATTGAAATTTTGATTTGACTTTTTGTTTTTGCATTTTTTAAATTTATTCTGTATGTTTAATGTTGCGATTGTAATTATTTGCATGAGATATTAACAAGATATTAATTTGCACACCTCATTAGGTTATAATACAATGTACCTTTTATACCTGTAACACCCTTTTAACATGTATTATGCAAATAAATTATTTGATTTGATGAATTTCAGTAATGCTTATTGCTCACTGACTAACAATCGAGAGAAGTCGTTATATCACGAAATATTTCCCTGAAGAGATCTTTCCATTGGCATATATCTCAGCGCTAATGAGGGATGCGGGAGGAATAACGGTATCTAGGACGCCAAATGTTTAAAAAAGTTCGTCTATAGGCTTGAAAGGTGATGTTTGCAAGGAACTGAATTAATAAATAATATTTATTTGACGAAATACCAGAATTTCAATAATATTTTATTACTTACTCACATTAAGAGCTCTGTAACAATAAAAATCGAGACATATCAACATCAGAATCCATTGGCATGTAAATTAACGCTTTTGGTCTTAAGGGCGAAACGCTCCCAAAAAATGTTAATGAATGTATTTAGCGGGTAACTCTTGCGCTTTCACCTTAAAAACCCAACCACAGTCATCTGCTAATGTAGGTCTTTCTCAAGTTCCGCCATGACACCCAGTATTTCACCAAGAGCACACAATCTGTCTCAGAGCCTCTTCAGGTCGTTTTCTACCTGACTGGATGGCGTTCCACGCTCCGTTGACTCAATTTTAAAACTATAATAGTGACCCCGTTTATTCGTCGCGGTTCTTCGGATCGCATTGCACGTGAACCTGAACGTGACAATCTAGCTCACACACTAAGCTTTAGTTTGAATTCGTGGCTACTCGTCTAACGTAAAATTGAGGACCAATTTCAGAAGCATGTAAAGCTGATACGTTTAGTTAAAAAAACCGCTTTACATATCTGCGATTACTCCCCAAGGGATACAATTTAAATATTACTTTTAGCAGCCGTATACAAATTCATTACAATTTTCACAAAGTTTTATAAAAACGCGGGTGAGTGTATATTTATATGCCTACGTTATGTCGTAAACTTTTTAGTATCTGGGGACCAAGTTAGCTTTCATTACGACTGCCGTGTTAGGTAAGCACCTATATTTTATACCAACAAGTAAATAGGTAACGTTTTAGCGAGTTTTTAACTTCCTTATCAGGGAAAAAGACGCGGAAAATATTTTCTTTATTATTTTAGATAAAAGAAGTGGCGAACAGTATTGTTCGTGCCACTGGAGATTTGACAAAAAAACCTAACTATGTCATCTTTTAGCGACGAATTAGAGGCATAACTTGGCAGTCTGTTTGTGAATGCGGTCGCTCTGGCTCAAAATGGCGGAGCACTGACAGTAGCGGCTCGTAAACAAAAGGCTCTCGTCGCACTTTTATAATTTACTTAGGTACCTACTTCCTCTTTCCCTTTTGAATTTTGTTTTTAACATTTCCCTTTTTTGAAGAGCCGTTATCTCGGACGCGGCGATGCTGCCTTTATTTTGCGTTCCATTCAAATCTGTTTTGATGTGGGCCTTGGCTTCAAATTTTCGACAGACGCAAATTCACCACGTTCAAGATTTTAAGGAGTTATCTTATTCAAAGAGCGTCACATCAAGGGACATTATCAGAAAATTGGTTATTATTAGACCCTCAGACTTAAATGTTTGTCGGCATTACTGTGATTCGAGGAAACTGATAAATTCTCCTAGTCATAGAACAGTAAGTATTTTTAAAACCAATGCGCAAAAGAAGAATGTATAATAATTGGAATATGAAACTAATATAATTTCTAATATGTGTATTGTATTACAGCCAACAGGTTAATATTCACGAAACCAACCACATAAGTCTCTTCAGCTATTAATGAAATAAAAAACATTTACGATGCTTCATCATCAACATCATCATTTCAGCCGAATTACGTCCATGGACATAGACCTCCCCCAAGCACCGCCACTCCGACCTATTCTGTGCTTCCCGCATCCAGCGGATTCCCGCGAACCTTTCGGCCCCATCGGCCATGTGTTCTACGAGCGATATGCCCTGCCCACTGCCACTAAAGCTTGGCAATTCCTCGGGTTATGTCGGTTACCTTGGTTCTCCTGCGGATCTCTTCATTTCTTATTCAATCACGTATGGAAACTCCCAGCATAACCCTCCCCATAGCCCTTTGGGTGACTTTTAGCTTTTTAATAAGGTCCTTTGTGAGCGACCAGGTTTCAGGGCTATAGGTCATCACTGGCAACACGTACTAGTCAAAGACTTTCGTTTTGAGACACTGCGGTGTGTGGGACGAGAGATAATAAATATTACTGAAGCCGTACCAATTATGAGAAATGAGATTAGCTTTCTCTGAATTTGTAATCGGGAAGAGGCAAAAGATTTCAATTAGCTTATTACTTTTAAAACTTTGTTGGGCCTAATCATTGAGTAAGTAGGTAGGTACCTATTTTTAGTTTGGGAGTAGATTTTAAATGGTCGTTCAGTGCGAACAGCTGTCGTCAACTTTGAAAGTGCGAAGTCAACACTAAACCGTTTGCCCCGCCTAGCGAATTCATAAAACGGTGTTTCAACCTATGTAAACTGGAATATTGTACCCGAAAATAACCGTAAGTAGCCAGTGAATATAGCTGAAAAAGAGTTTTTTAAAAGCTCGGGTCATTCAATAAATGTGCAGGTGTGGCGATTCTAAATTGCCGTATAGAATGTTGAAAGATTTGAAAAGTGATTATTTTTATTATTTTTAATAAGTATTGATATCTTTTTCATAAAAAAAAAATCTTAGTGATTTACTTTCTGGATAGGTACCTACCTACATCAATTTGTAAAGTTCATTCGCAATTTTCATACCGTAAAATTAAAACAAGTCAAGGTTTCGAACATTGCACAAGAATTAATTCAAGATTTATTTTACGTTATAATCAAAGTTCAGTAGAGCGAAGCAGAACCAGCGAGACACTTGGTAACGACCTCACAGGCGGCGACCAGCGACGAGAAAAAGATCTTATCTCGCAGACACTTGACATGTTGAAATTGCCTTTATTTGTCGAATATCTGAACTAAGAGTAATTTCAAATTATTCATAGCAGCTTGAACTATTTTAAAAACGTAGAAATCTGTGAATATTTTTGTTAGGAGTTCACTAAAAAAGTGTCGTCGTTAAGGTTGATCAAAACGTCGGTGTACACGTGCCGTTTACGAGCCGGACGCGGCGTGGCGGCGACTGGACGGGCACGTCATTGCCGGGAATAGATGAAACCGGCCTTTTGTTCCCTGCTACTATAACAGAAGCAATTCCTTTTTTTCTATTATTTTTTAAACACACCGCTTTTCTCTCTGGTGTAATTTTTCTCTTCACCAATTACTTTGTATCTGCGCCAGTGAGGTATTGCCCCGGACGCTGCTAGCACGCATGTTCCGTTTGTATTTTTCAATATTTGGTTTCCTTTGCGTATCTACCTGGCTTTGATAAGTTGGTGTGGATTTTTTGCAGTAAATATTGGACAGAGGTGAGAGAATTGTGAGTAGAGTTTACACCAGGAGTCGACAAATGGCGGACCGCCGACCTATTTAAAGCTTCGTGTAGACTAGCGCGACGCGACACCGGTTATTATTTTACCCTGAAGTTTTCTTAGAAATTGTATTGTTCGAGTCGCGTTTCGCTAATCTGCACAAAGCTTTATGTGGACCTTTTATGTAAACAGTAAAATTTACAAATAACTTAATTTTAAAATAATTTAATATTTTTTCGAGTACCGAGAAATCTGGCACCTGTGCCACAGAAAAAAAGTCATAGTCGACATCACTAAAACTTTGCATTGGGTTGGTATATTTGCCACCACTGATTTCTTAGGTTAATTGCTTAAAGAGACGTAAATTATCTTGATTTTAATTTAAGAACGTAGTTTTAAAATTTGACTTAGCTACATAACGCTATCCTACTTATATTCATTCAAGTTTCGGACCACGAAGTCACTCACAAATAACACAGGAAAAAAGTAACCGACCACAATGACAGTTCTATGAGACCTGGGCTGTCATATAAAATAAAATGTTGCCAACCAAATATTAAAATTTGATGTAAGGGTACAAACTTTAATAAAATACAGTTTTGGCATAATACATTATTTTGTCTTGTAAGGCGGTATATGGCAAAAACAACCTTTGGCAAAGTTGCCAGGTCTCACGGTAATTTAATTTAACCCGCGCTTTGTCTTCAGGCAGTTCAAGAAAATAGTTTTCACTTTAATGATAACAACTTATTTTGTTATTTTTGTTCATTACATAATATTTATTAATTACTTAATAAAAAAAATACAGGTTTCTTTTCGATTTATTGCTTGATTGATATATTAAATCATAGCTGTTAGTTTGCGTCTACCAAACGGACCGCGACTTTCATATTATTTTTTAAACGGACCCCCAATGAAACTAATTGGCGATCCCTGATTTATACAAATTCAGATAATATAACCGATCGCTTTCATAATTAAGAGAATTCATCGGTAAAATTTTACTAAATGCTGGTCACACTTTCAAGAACAATTGCTGCTTCTTAGACCTTTTAGATCCTTTTTTGTAACACAATACACTATACTTACCATTAATCTATTTCACGTAGGTATAGGAAACTCGTGTAAAGCATTACCTTTACAGCTCCACAACACAGAAACACGGAAAGGGTCGACAGTATGTGGTGTGAGGTAGATAATCAGTCAATCTTGCGGAGAACGTTATAGGAGAAGTGAATCTGCAAAATGACGGTTGCCTGGTATAATTAATTACCCAAACTTCAATAGGTACGGACAACAAAAGACGATTGTTTGCTTTCTGCGCCGTTGAATCGATGTCGGCCCTAAAATCCGGATAATCTCATCCTTTGTATCTGTTTTATGAAAGAAATAAAGTTTTTATTCCCTTTAGAATTAGCTGCTCAGCTGAAGGAAGATTCTCCTGGATTTTTTCTGTTCTCGCCTTAATTTTAATTTTCGTTTTATTTTTACTGTGGTTTCTATAGACTTTATTCCTATTGCTGTTGGGACAATGGTTACAGCAAATTACTTTCCTTGTCACATACATTATTGCCGCCTGTCATGCATAGACTTGTTTACGTTATCTGTAGCCAATTGTCTAATCGTTAGGCTTTCTTATTAAATAAACAGTTTCAGACGCAAACCGGGGCAGCCACTTTGTTGTGCAAAGCCAAAAAGACTGGTCTGCAGATAACGAGCTGAGCACAAAGGCGGCTCCATTCCCGCCCACCGCCAAATATGAACTCTCATTGTCTACTTAATTACAACGGGTGTCTTTGAGATATGGCTGGTACACATTCTACTACAAAGCCTGTCACACACAAATAATATTTTATCGCTGGAGCAATGTTTTCTCGTCTCAAAAGGCAATTATTGCTCGCACTAGGTGCGCGGCTCGCAAGTTCAGCGTCAATCAAAGGAGCTATTGAAGCGCGCAGGAGCTTGTCGTAGCGATGGCGAAGGACCCGAACTCTCCCGATTTTCCACGAGTCTCGATGATTGTACGCTCCGCTGACGATACATTATAAAAGGCTAGCTGAAATAGGTATTTTTACAAGCCGTTTCTGTTTCTTTTCTAACATTTATTGAGAAATAGTTCTGCTCCAGCATCAATAAATAAATTCATAACTGCAACCCGATTTTGAAATCTTATGAATGGGTATGAGTTTTTCTAAAGGGAAACTATATTTTCTATCTCCAAATTCTCAAAGTGTTTGAGAGTCTAGACACTATAAATTATTTGTGTGTTAATATTATTTAATGCGTTCGTGGGTGATCCTTTTTCTTAATTCCTGGCAGCAAAATTTACCTACTTACATACCTACTGCTCTTTTGTGTAGTTTCAGAATTGTGCTTTTCTAGCATATCATATTATGAATGTATTTATTTCTCAGAACTTAAAAATGTTACAATTTACTACATATTAGGTATTTTTCGTGGTAGTAGGGTTCTCAAAGAATTATTGCTTTGATAAGTAACTGAGTATACTTAGAGTTTTTATCTACTTGCAGTCTGATGATATTTTCAAATATTCTCCATAGAAACGAAATATTTAAAATAAACATTACAAATAAGTACACCGAAACACATTTAAATGTATCGTGTTCAGATTCACACAAGACTGTGAGTGGCCACTGATAAAATATTATGATCCTACCTAATAAAAATAAAAGGTTCGCGATAACAATAATTTTAAATTAGATCAATTTAGGACGATAACGGCTCCAGTTATTATTTCCATGGCGACGATAAACCTTGTAAATGGTTTTCCAAACGTCCCGGGTGCGCGGCGAGCCTTTTTATTAGGATATTTGTCAAGATATACCTCGGTTAAAGGGACTATAATCGAAAATTTTACGTTTGGTTACCATACGCCTTCTGTTCTGGCCGACTAGATAATTTATCGAAGACAATAACCGTATTTGGTACAGATAAGTGTTGTCCATCCCTTGCTCTCTGTTTATTTTCTACAGTCTAGTATTGCGTCCTTTATAGTTTATGCCCGCGGGTTCGCCCGCATGGAGTTCGGAAATGATCCCACAGGAACGAACTACCGGGATAGAAGTATCCTAAGGACTATTTAGAACCTTGATTCCAATTGATGTTATTTCCACTTAAACAAACACACACAACTTTATGCAAGTGTAAATAAAGTTGATTTTAGACTGACTAGTACTCTTGAAAAAGTCATAAACAATATGAACTTATAGCGCAAACTGAACCTTATGTGTAGGCGTTACGGTTGTTTTTCTTAAAAATCGTGTTTGTTTACATGTTTGGCAAATAAATTGCGAACGTAGGTTATGTCCTAACTCAGGTCATGGTCTATCTGTGTGCCAATTTTCATCGAAATCTGATCAGCCGTTAAGACGTGAAAGCGTAACAATCAATTTTGCATTAATAATATTAGTTATGATAATATAGTTAGGATTCAGTATTGTAGAAGTGTTCAATTTGGGAAAGTCAGATAGGAAACGCCTTCTTCATATAGTTTATAAAAAAAAAAAAACGTTTGAATGTGAGTCCGCTATCATATTTACAAAATAAATAATTTAATTTCAATTTAATTTCAATTTTATTTCAGATGTAATAATTCCGATTTTTTTTCGGGCCTATGGCTATATGGCTAAGTAATAACATCTGCACGGGTCGATCATCAAGGTTAAGTCAACGCTTGCCGAGGTAGTTCCCTGAATGGGTGACCATCCATTCAATACATACCGAGACTCCTCCCTTGCAAATACCGTTTTAAGCCCTTGGTCCCGGCTGTCATTCGTAGATCTTTGACAGTCGTTACGGGTAGTCTGAAAATATGACAGGGTTGTGAAGGTCAGATAGCTTGCTCCATGTTAAATACTAGTATTCAGATGCATCCGGTTAGACTGTAAGTCAACCCCAACATAGTTGGTTAAAGGGTAGGCAGTGATGATGAATTTCAGAATTTGTTTTAGTGGCTCACTTCATAACCACTTTTCTCCACGATAGGTTTCAGGATTAGAGCCCCTTAACAGGTTCAGTGCCGGGAGCCCTCGCGGGGGGGCTCATTTTAAATGTAGGTTTTTCTTAGCAACTACAGCATTATAAACCGTGAAAATAAAATCTGATGTATATTTTAACAACATTTATTAGTACATGCGTTGGTTTTAAAATCCAAGCACTTTTTTTTTTTGTTCTCGGTTACAAATAATCACAAAAAATTTAATAACCCTGAAAACATTATTTTACTTCGGTTTACAGTGTTTTATAAAACGGTTTTAAATCTAATAACATTGACCGTCCGCGATGCTTAACGTAATGCCGGTAACCCTCCCGGAGGGTTCACTGCGGCATAGCGTATGAGGTCTATGAAAATTGATGAAGTCGAAGTGTTAAAAATAAAAAACCCATTGCATACTGATCGAAGCTGTAGATCGACACCGACAACACAAAGGACTCTAGCGCATGCCAAGAGGAACCTATATGGGAAAATAAACCCTTGTTTAGTAACCAATAACCCCTCCCCATTTCAAAATACAAAATTACTTTATCCACCGCAAAATCTACCTAGTCAATGAATGACAAATATTAGTTATTAAGTATTCTAAACAATTGTACTAAGAATGCTCAATCTTGACAAGTTAATTCTTCTTTTTTATTTTATTTTTTGGAATTTCATAATATATTTCTTTGGAGACCACAGCATGCACATTTAACTAGGTTTAAACATTATAAAATAGAGAAACTATTTTATAATGTTTAAACCTAGTTAAATGTGCATGCTGTGGTCTCCTGTAATTGAAGGAGCACACGTAAAAGAACCGTTTTAGTTATTGTGATTTATATTGTGTATGTGTATCCTTTGTTGGAGGTCCAAATAAATAAATAAATAAATAATAACACAGCCAGGCTCCGGATTACGATGCCATACGTGACTATGAACGCAAATTTGCATGTTTAATGAAATCATTGTATGTACACGATCGACGCTAATTGGACTACTAAACCCGTTCACTTGTTTATGCATTCGAAACTAATTACGGGTATCGAATCGATAGAAGATCTGACGATGGCAAAATCAAATCGAGAACGTAATCAGTTGGGTTATGTGCAGTTTTATGAAATGATTTTACTATTTAGATATTATGATGTTATTTTTAGAGTGTGACAGGCTAGGTGAGCCGCGTGCATAGATAACAATAAAAATAGTAAAGACAAAAGTGCGAGAAGACGCTCCTATTTCAGCAGATATATCTGCACCCTAATAGGAAAATATGCACGTAACTCAAAA
The DNA here is from genome assembly GCA_914767755.1 of Agrochola circellaris. Taxonomy (NCBI): domain Eukaryota; kingdom Metazoa; phylum Arthropoda; class Insecta; order Lepidoptera; family Noctuidae; genus Agrochola; species Agrochola circellaris. The sequence continues at coordinate 8,185,949 of OU611857.1, forward strand.
CTTATCCATAGTTTAAATATAGATTGTGTAGTAGTCAAGAAACAAATTCCTATTTTTATTTTTATTCGTAAATGTCGTGACGAAAAAATCTTTTTCTCGTTTCAAATTAAAATAAGCGGAGGTGTACGTCATGTCCGTGCACGGACGCCGTCGGCCAGGGCTGGTCGACTCACACTGCCACGTATTTATCCCATTGTATTTTTCCAAAAATGTGTTAGAATAAGTATTATTTAAGTAAATTTTGTTTCAAAAACTGATAATTAAAATAGTAATTTTTTCCATTCCTTCAAAATTTTTGTAAGCCTGTGTATTTTATAGAAAAAGAATATATATATACGAGGGGGCGTTTTTAAGTTCGCGGAATGGAGGGTAAAAAGTGAAAATAAATATACCAAACTATTTTTCTTTTTCAATATATTCACCTGCTACCCTAACACATTTTTCAGATCTTTCAATTAGCTTATGTATACCTTCATAAAAAAATGTTTTGTCTTTGTCCGAAAAATTGCGTCCTTCACTTCTTCATCGGTTGAAAACTTCTTCCCACGAAGTTGTTTTTTAAGTTTTGGGAATAGATAATAATCACTGGGAGCCAGGTCTGGACTGTAGGGTGGGTGGTCTAAAATATCGAAGCCCACTTTATGCAGGGCAGCCAACGCAACACGGCTCTTGTGAACAGGCGCGCGTTGTCGTGAAGAAGAAGCACACCTTTTGTCAATTTTCCCCTCTTTTTTTCTTTAATGCTTTCTTTTAACCTCTCGAGGATTGAAGCATAGTATTCTCCGGTTATAGAAACGCCTTTATCTTTATAATCGGTCAACAGGATTCCTTCCGAATCCCAAAAGATCGAGGATCGTCTTCGAGTGAGGTCCTGCCTTGTTTAAAGAGACTGTGCCCCTTGTAAACCATGGTTTTACCCGGGCAAGAGTCCCCGTAAACGGATTCCATCTCTTCCAGTATGTTTTGAACTGACTTTCCTTGCTTGGTAAGGAACTTTATAACGGCACGGTACTCGATTTTTTCCATAATTCACACTTTCTTCCCGATTGAGTTGTTTGATTGATAGTTCAAAGACTTATGATCCAATTAAGATAAAACTTGGTATTTATACTTATATTGAGTGGCTGAAGTAGTGGCCACCCCGTTAATTACCTTTATTTATATCCTACCCTCCCATTCCGCGAACTTAAAAACGCACCCTCGTATATAAATGTAGTGCATGAGTATGATTATAAACAAAAAAAAAAAACGATGGTCTCACGTAGACTTAAGTTAGTTAAGTTAGCATGTAAAACTGTTGTCTGGCGTAGAAGTAAGACAATTGTGCAAGACAAATAATGTAAACAATTAAAAAACTGTAAACAAAAGCACGGACCACCACGTCTGTGGAATAATTGTAAGGCAGGAGTGGGTTTTAGCCGGTAGGAGTCCGGCACTGCCCAGACTGGTTCACCAGTGAGCCAGTCTGGGCGTCCATGAGGATTTCAACACCTGCCAAAAAAAAAAAAAAAAGAAAAAAAAAAGCTGTATCGTGGTAAATGACGTCACATCCTGACCGCGACAGAAACGGACGGACGGTTTGAACTGTAGTAGAATTTTACTTTTAATACTTTTCTTGGGTTTATATTACTATCTTTTACATATTTACTGAAAAAAAAAAATGCATATAAGTAAATAACGCAATGAATGTTGTTGAACTGTCAAAATGAAAGCTATTGCTACTGTAAGTGTGTTACGTAATTAGCCCGCTGTTATGATTGTTGCGCTCTCTTACTAATTTTATAGATGTAGGCTATCTAACCTACCATGTTGAGTCATTACTTAAGCCGCATCTTCGACAAATCATGACCATCATCGTCATGTAGCCAAAAGACGACCACTGCTGCCAAACATCGTCGCAGCCAGCCGAATGAGGTATTTAAAACATAAGTGTAACTTATAATCTACTCTACAATCAAGAAGCCTCACAATTTGTGTGCTTTCGACGCTAAAGTTGTAAAGAAAATGTTAGTAAACCATGTTGAGTCACTACCTAAATCGCAGCTTCGACCAATCATTATCATTATTCAGCCAAAAAGCGATCACAGCTGGACATAAGCCTTCCCCAAGTATCGTCACAACCAGTCGAATAAGATATTTAAAACATAAGTGTGACTCATAATCTACAAACAATAACCCTCACAATTTGTGTGCTTTCGAAGCTACTAAGAAAGCAACTCCTTGTAAGTTGTCAAGGAAATGGATTTGCTATTGTGAACTATTATGTTGAGTCACTTCTTAAGCCGAATCTTCGACCAATCATTATCATTACTCAGCCAAAAGGCGATCACTGATGGACATAGGCACCTACCAAGCATCGTCACAGTCAGTCGAATGAGGTATTTAAAACATAAGTGTGACATCAATAAACCTCATAATTTGTGTGCTTTCGAAGCTGCTAAGAAAGCAACTCCTTGTACGTTGCCAAGGAAATGGGCTTGCTTAGTGCATGTCGGCGACGGTCTCGCAACTTGCCACTACTTATGTGATATTATAGACTTTAAACTTAATACACTATTCGCTCTTGGGGCGATGGCTTCGAGAAGCTCTGGTGAGCTCGTAAATGTTGCCTGAACGACGGAGCGATGGAATAACAAGTGACATGTTGTAAATATAAAGATAAAGGACCTGCGTGCTACTAGAACAGGCGGTCGATCCTGTAAAAATATCACCGTGAAACTTAGGCGAAGTGAGCGTGAAGTGAGCTGTCAATAGTGTTAATCCCTAGCACCCTGCCGGTCGATTTGTGACAGTGACAGCTCACTTCACGCTCACTTCACCTAAGTTTCACGTTGATATTTTTACAGAATCGACCGACTGATATATCTTCTTCCCGAGTAGATACATTACTTAGTATTTTCATATCTGTAAGCAGTGCCGAGGCAAGAACAAAATGAAAAGTGGGCATTCCATTTGCAAGACCCTTCATCATTCAGGCGTAAGACGTCTACTTCTGGACATAAGCCCGAGGACCCAAAACTTGCTGATGGCGGTGGTCATCTCCACCAAGGTCCCTTTCAGGTATTCCTCGCCACAACTTGTGAAACTGGTTTCATACCGTCACTGGTTGATTGAAGTGATGGTGATGGAGATCAAAGCAAATGCAATGGGAAGCATTGTTTCTATAATAAAACATTTTTCCCCTTGATAGGCCAAAAGTGTAAGTTCTACACTCAGAAAATTTCATCAACGGAGATGAACATCCATATCTCGTGGACCAGTTCCAAATTAATTCGTATGATGCAAAATATGCAAGAAACAAGGCTAGTTGGATCATATGTCCTCGCCGGCGGATGAGTCGGGCAGCCAATTTCCGGTCTGCATCGGTAGGAAGCGGGCGCGATTAGCCCCGATACGCTCACGCCGGGAAATGCACTTGTGACTACCCGACCGCTGATAAACTGTTGAATATTGCCGTTTTAGCGACTAGAAAACATGTTAGAAATTATTAGAGGTACATTGGAATGTGCTTTTGAGATGAAATTGAAAATTTTCTAACGAAAGTCTACTGTGTGTTGAAGATGGGATCATTGTTCAATTGGGTAACGGTTAACTAAAGAAAGTCTAAATGTCCCTATTGTGACAGAGAGGGAAGATAATTAAAGGCTTAACAATAAGTTCCAGTTCAATTATTAGAAATATGTCCCAAAGACTTCACTTTACCAGCTTCACGCTGCCCGCCCTAATAATACTTAGCAACTATTTGAAAATGAATAAAATCAAAAACGATATTTGGGATCTGCTCTAAAAACGATTGCTCGCAGAATATAGACCAGAGTAAGAGGCAAAATAATTAAACGTATTCAAAAAGCGGGCGTTGGAAGTAATAAGCTTAAACTTTTAATTGGGCAATCTAGATCCTTTCGATGTAAAAAATATATTTTACTAAGTCTCGAAATTAATTGGAGGAACCAAGAGGGACTTTTAAATAACCGAGTTAGCTCGGTTATAAGTAGAAATATTAAAATGTGCTGATGGGAAAATCTGCAACGTTGATGCAGATGATAATTAAGAGGAAGGCGCCTGAGTCGTAACAGTTTATACGAGCACAGACACAGACGTTCACTCTGTCTCAAATAATGCTTAGCGATGTGTTAATATAGTGGCGTTTGTATGTTTTGTTTGAGATGGACAAATAGTATTTGACTTTTTGAATATAAGGATTACTTATTCAAAAAAAAAAAAAAAACAAGCATTGATGCTTGATAAGATAAGATTGGGTGAATCTGAATATTATATCCGTATTTTTCGAATTTTCAGGATTTCAACTTCCTCGTTGCTCTGGCGCTGTGACGAGATACATACGTCTGACAGTAATTTAGGAATCTTTCTGTACGTTTCATTGAAAAAATCTACATTACAAAAGAAGAACAACGCTGACGATACGTCGGAAAAGAAAAAACTTATTGAATAAGATTCTGAATACATTAGCGAGCTATTTAAAAATCATCCGCGATTCCCAAAATTGAACAATAAGACATATCAATGGAAGAAGTTTTTTCCCCCGTCCTGGATCCGAGAGACGACGACCGTTTCTTTGAATTAATAAGCAGACGGTAAATTTAAATTTAATGAAACAAGTTTCTAGCAGAGAGCTGTTATACCTAGTTATACGTATTCTGTTCATAACTATGTCCACGGCGCCTTCCTTCGTTACCTCCTACATTGTGTTATGTAAATTATTTACAATTTATCACAAGAACCTTGTTGTCGAAGAAAATGTTAAAAGTTACGTGGTTACAACTGTAGTTGCTTCCAGAAGTACCGCAGTAAAAATGCAGGTTTTTTATTGCGCAGTAGAATTCTTCAAGTTTTGGGGAAAATAAAAGATGGAAACTTGACGAGGTAGTTGATTCTTGAGTCTCACCTCGCGTGTTTGATAAAATACCAAAAATGCTTATATATGCATAATAATAATATATATGACGGAGAGGGTACTTCTCTCTTTCATTATTATCAGCCAACTGCTGTGGGCGTACTATGGTTAGTGTTGGTTATTGTGCAATGGAAAAACAGTTTGCAGTTCAGATCAAATTATAATTTACGATCACATTAATCAGACTAGCAACTCACACACTGTAGGTACACGACACAACTATACGGCGCGAAGTACGGAGAGCAGTGAACACGTTTGGAAAATCCAAACGTGTTCACTGCTTGACCGCCAACGACAAACTCTGCTTATCTCCGGTCGAACGTTATGTTGTAGACACTGTCGAACGCCGCTGGGCAGCGCTGGCGCTCCGATTAGTCAAATCAGTGACGTATTTCCGACATATACATAAATGTATTATTCACACTAATTGAGAGTGTACCATCACTGCCAAAGACTAAGACCAAACGAGCGGTAGGAAACCGGCCTTTGGGATTGGTCGAATGGTCGTAGTTTTATTTGGTTGGCTTTTCTCGAATCAACTTAAGTTCTTTCCGTCTAGTCACAAGTATAAATATGGACCAGTACAGAAACTTCGTAGTAAACGTTCGAAACGGCACACTCACACAGACGCGCTCATTGACAAGACCCCAAGCGATAGTCGCGGTGCTGCCAGTTGCGGGTGCCGTATCGAGACGAGTGGTCGCCGCGATTTAATAATGGAGGGTAGGTTATTATTTCAACAAATAGGCCTAGTTTCCATATTGTCCATATTTATACTGTGGTCTAGTTTTGTTTCGGTTATACAGAATGGTGTTTTGCCTGTAATTGTAAATTAACCAGAACCCATACATTCTCAGTCTGATCACTGTTGGAAAAACGCTTTCAAAGGATCTCTACTAGCACGTAAAACCTTATTTCTATCTTTTTTATAACTCCTAGTAAGCAATTCAGGCCAATTCAACAAAACTTATTGACGTACGAGTATGTGTTAAAAAGACAACCTTTTTTCACTTACCTGTTTTCGGTAAAAAGCTTTGTTGGGAAATTACATTTACACGCGCTCAACTTGTGTTGTGGGAAACTCGATTTTCTTTGTTTCGAACCTCCAAGTTACTTACGAGGTGGAAATTTATTTATGGGTAATTGTTTACAATAACTTCCGGGTTCGGGAGATAAGTGATTGTGAAATGAGAAATTAATTCAATAAGTGGTGGAGGAGATGCTGCTCATATCTGTCAAATAGCTGCTCATATCTGGCTCCACCACAGTAGATGATCGGGTGCTTTGAGCACGGTTGCTTTGATGATAACGATTGATGCATTACGTGATATCGTGCGGCTGCCTTACTAATTAATGCTATATTAATATTACGGTTCGCCAATCTACTTTAGGGATGTGATGAGAGTTATTATTGTAGCTTTAAGCTCTCTGGTTATTGATTATCTTCTGCTTGGTGTTATCAGAAGGCCAATAATTCTCGTACTTATAAAACGTTCACATTCAAGTCGCAATCTGTCAAACTTGTCAAAAATGTTGCTTAATTGATTGTATTTTTGACAGATTGCGAATGAGAAGCGAATGCGAACTTTCTTAAAAATTACGGGAATTATAAGATTAACCTGAGGGAGGTTAATCTTAGAATTGGATATGATTATGATTAAAGTTAAGGATTTGTTGAAATAGGTCATCCACTTAATAAAAAACCGGCCAAGTGCGTGTCGGACTACGCACAATGAAGGGTTCCGTAGTTGCCGTCTCTTCCTTCTGCGAAACAGTAATGCTCGCGAAGGAAGAGGCGGAACGCATGAGGGAGGGGGAAATTTCGCGCCCTCACGCCCCTAGCCGTCGCAGGAGACGCCCCGGGCGTCGGGAATCGCAGGCCGATTCCCGGCCACCGTAGGCCTTGCAGACGGTGAGCAATGGGTAGCTCGCCATCCGATAAGGACCCAGGCCTGGGTCAACGGCGCGTTGTGTTCCACGCTCGCCTCGAAGAGATGTCAGCACAACAAAGCGTTCCGTAGTTGGGATGAATTTATCCTACGAACAAACTAAACATAGTAGTGTAAAAACATGTTCTCCCATACATTCCAACTGCAAATGTAAGTTTGTAAGTACAATATTGAGAGATTTACCATGTTAGTTTAAGACCATAGACTTCTTATAGGTTTTCCTGTAATCTATAAGTAAAGAACCATTCTCTGCATTTTTTTTTAAATTTTACTCTCGGTGTTTCGGAGAGAATGGGGGGGGGGGGGGGGAATTATCAATTTGCATCTATTTTCTTAAAGATCTTTAAAAGCATTTATTTTAAAATTATAAATAAGAATACTTGATATCCTCGAAAAACTTTTTTTTAGTTTTCGTTTTATCCCCCCCATAAGTGACCCCGCTTATTCATAATTAATTAATTTACGTTACACGTCCGTGTTTGGGTCACAGAAATACATACCTATGTGTACCAAATTTCAACTTAATCGGTTCATTAGATTCGGACCAAATTGGCTGTGACAGACGGACAGACAGACACACGAGTGATCCTATTAGTTTTCCTTTTGAGGTACGGAACCCTAACAATCACACGCATAGCTTAAAATGCTAGTTATAGAAGCTTGATTTGCACGAGAGTTCCTTAACTTCGTTATAAATCCTTCCAGTTCCATAAGAAGGTTAACACTAAAAAGGATTTTTGGAAATTCATCCCTTAACGGCATTAAATATGGGATCAAAGTTTGTATGGCAGTTTTTAATTTTCGCCCGATGGGAAATCACGGCTTGTAGTTTAAAGCTTCGTGCAGACTAGCGCGACGCGACAGAACGACGCGACACCGGTTATTGTTATACCTTCAAGTTTTCTTACAATTTGTATTGTTCGAGTTGCGTCGCGCTGTCGCGTCACGTTGGTCTGTACGAGCCTTAATAAATTGCTAGTTACCAGCATCAGCAATTCCGACACCACAAAAGCTGCAGACGCAACGTAATGCCATCAATAACTAATTAAGACAGCAAATGCATTTCTGAACATTCATTGGCGCTGTGCTACGTGTAGTGTACGCAAACATTTCCAATCTGGGTCAGCGAATCGCGGCTGGTTCGGCACAGAATGCTCAACGGCACAAAATGATTCATGGAAATTGCACCGTAATTGAAAAAAATACGTTATTGCCGTTTGACGCATTGCCGGCGCGTTCCACCGCCAGAAATATTCGCGTCCGATGGAACCGTAATCTATTCGGTTTTACGTACCTGTGTGTAGGTATGTACGTATGTTTAGATTTTGGGGATTTATGAGTTTGGAATTACAATTTTATGTGCTTCATTGTTGCTGACGGAATTGGAGAATTATGTGGGCGTCGTAAAACATGATATAATATGGAGGTCGGTACTTAGATTGTCTCAAAACAGCGTCCCGTCTATACCTTCGTATGTAGAGTTCTTGACACTACATAATGTATACGTAAGTATATAATGGGTTTAAATATGAAATTGCCGTTTTAATGAACTGGATATTTTGAATTAAAACTAAACCTGCATGGTGTGAGATTCCGGAATGGAACTTGCTTCCCAATATATACATTCTAAATTTGAAAAATGTTCAATATTCGATTGATTGAGTTTCAATTGTTTTTCATTCAGCTTCTAAAGTAAAGATGGATACATTGAAAATTAGGGTAACTTTTGTATACGAGTTCCCACGTGGAACTAACGCAGCAGAAGCAGCTCGCAATATCAATTATTAGGTACACCTCTGCCTAACCGTTCGGGGATTACAGGCGTGATGTTATGTTTATGTTATCTTACACAGATACACCTCTTACCCTAAGATCCACCCTACGAGGGGCGTTTAATAAAAAATGAGAATGCGATGCAAACTCTTTGGAAGTATTAAAAGTAAATATTGGCTGGTAAAGCTGGAATATCTGCTAAATACCTAAAAAAATATTAAATGATTATCTTTTGTTTTTAAATAATAGAAATCATTTGTTTGCGGTTGGATATAGACTTTAGAAAAAAAAAAATATGCGCGGTTATTATGTATCTGTGCTTGAACATTTTTACCACGGAGCTAGTCAATCAAGATTTACGGGATACCTTAGGAGCAAATGCTCCGCCGTATTATAGTTGCACGTTGGTGCGCCGAATTCGACAGCAGTGACCGAAAAATGGTTAAAAAAAGTAGAAAAAATTGTTTATGCAGATCGTCGTGTCACGGTACGTTTTATTGCTGAAGAAGATTTCAACAGGTAGTGTGCATAGCATCTTACATGAATGCTAGGGGATTAGGGGATGGAAAAGTAATTGCACGTTGGGTACCCAGAATGCTTACCGATGCGCATAAACAAACGCCACGAAGTCCGCCGTTGCGATGGCTGCAATTCGAGATGCTGGATTTGAAATACTTGAGCATCCTCTATATTCACCAGATCTTGCCCCTAGTCTTCTTTTTCGTGTGGTTAGTGACTAACCTGGGGTCAGAGTTTTAAAGCCGCCCATGGGCCTCTGACTTAGCTTCACATTCCGTCGAGAAATATCTCTCAGGCAGGCGTTTCCTCACGATGTTTTCCTTCACCGTTTTTAAAGCAAGTGATAATTATACAATACGCGCCCCTAGTGATTTCTATCTATTTCCGTGGTTCAAGGAGTATCTGAGGGGACAGAAATTTGAAGATGATAAAGCAGTATTTGCTGCAGTCTAGGACTTTTTAAGAGCTCAAAATGAAGAGTTCTTTAGGAAGGGATTGTGGCGGCATCTACACCGCCACATGCGAACTACGCATCAAAGACTTGACGTCACACAACATCCTGACCCTTTGTTCTCATATTATTACATTCGCAAAATATTATATTCGCAAAATATTATATTCTCGAATTACTATATTCTCAAAATCCTGACGTGACTCAAATCCTGCATCGCGCAATTAGAGTTTACCGCGCAGTGGACATATATACAAGCTCACGACTTCAACCTCTGGGCAATTGCCCGCCAGACATTACACCCGTCTGGTCGGAGGATCCTCCCATTTCTATGGGGGATGAGTGAACTTTACACCCTGTTCCGCCCCTAAAAGATTTTTAAGTTTAGAAAAAAGGTATTCCAAGTGTATTACTAAAACGTGACTATGTCGCAAAATAAAAATAACCATTTAATAAAAATTGCCCGTAACATACTCATTCTCACTTTTTACTGAATGTCGTAGTGTACTGACGAATGAATGAAACAATAATGAAAAATCACTGTATTATTTAGGTACGCGTGTATTAGTATTGAAGAGAGGAGCTCGTGGCTAAGTAATAACAGCCGCATGGGTCGATCCATCAGGTTAAGCTACGCTTGCCGGGGTTGGTCCGTGGATGGGTGACCATCTTTACATACCGAGACTCCCCCGTGCCTCGGAAAGCACATTAAGCCGTAGGTCCCGACAGTCATTCGTGGATCTTTGACAGTCATTAAGAGTCGTCAGAAGCCCGAAAGTCTGACGCCAGTCTTACCAAGGGGTATCGTATTACCCAGTTACTGGGTGGTGGAGGTCAGATAGGCAGTCGCTCCATGTATAATACTGGTATTCAGCTGCATCCGGTTGGACTCGAAGCTGACCCCAACATAGTTCGAAAAAGGCTAGGCGGATTGATTGTATCAGTATTGAAGTTAGATCAAGATGGGCCAATGTAAAATGTTCGTAAAGTTAGGGCTGCCGCGTTTACAGATGCCATGTAGCGTTATATGGCATGCTAGGAGCCTGTAATGTAAGTAGTTACTGGATTCCATTATTCATGATCATCATCATTATTCTCTTGCCCTTATGCCAATTTATTTGGGGTGGCGCAACATGTCTCATCAATCAATCAATCAATCTGCATAGCCATGTCCCAACTATATTGGGGTCGACTTCCAGTCTAACCCGATGCAGTTGAATACCAGTATTTTACATGGAGTGACTGCCTATCTGACTAATGGTTACCATTTTTATTATCGTCAAAAAAATACAGTAAAAAATTAATAAACGCCATTTGCACGGTAATACCTACCTGTTGCCGATAATATTTATGACGCAGAAAAAAGGAATTTAGTATCGAAGCATTATTTATGGTTATACTATTTTATTGTGTGGCATCTCTATTTATAACACAAACTTACAGAAAACAAATATCAGCGGGGTATTTCGTACCACATTAACAATTGCAATGGTGTTTCATTTTGACAATTCGACAACATTCATTGCGTTATTTACGTTGTCCAGCAAACAAATTTTGCAAACATAAGAAGCAATGGATTAGGAATTTCTTTAAAAATCCTTCGGTCTGCGAAGGCCAATTACCGTAACTAAAAACGTTCAAAATCTAGTCGCAATCTCAACTCAGTGACAATCAATGTCAAAAACTTGTCAAGAATGTTGGGAAATTATTGAGTATTTTTGACAGATTGAGATTCTAATGCGAACGTTTTTCATTCCTGTTCAGATAAAAGCGATATCGCTGTGGTGCCGGTTGCGATACTGATTCGGTACGCGACACCGATGCGTCAGGCGATATCGGCTTCTGAGCGCGACAGCGATATTCGCGTATCGATTCGGTATCGCGTACTGAATCGGTATCGCGTACCTATTCGGTATCACGTACCGATTCGGTATCGCAACCGAGCGCGACAGCTATATTGCTTATATCTGAATATGCCTATGAACGGGAATTGCCTCTCTGATCTAACTGTTGTTTCAACAGCGAAGGAAGAGTCGGAGAACAAAACTTATTACCCCCGAGAGGCTAAATAGAGGGTAATGTGTTATTATGAGTTATGATACTTGTTTAATGAACCGGCATTTCAAAACAACACCTAACATACTAAACCACATTTTCAAAGGTAGGTATAATTTGGGAAATTTCTGGGTTGGTGACCCTTGTGGTAGGTAAGCCATTGTGCAATGTGATATATTTCTCTTCCTTAAGTCACGCCTTACACGGTGCTTTGACCCCTTTGGTAAGACGTCTTCCATTTCGACAATGAATATAAAATTTATGATGTGTTCATCATTCGTTCGTCATTCAGTCACGACTAAACAAAATATGGGCGCTTTGACACTTTTGACAGGAGCCTGAACCTGACGTCTCAGTGCTGCCACCTAGTGAACGTCATTTCAGACAACCCTCAATGAATGGCCTGTGGTATACCATACCTTGGAGCAATAATAAAAGAAGCACCATCTAGACAGTATTTAGACGATTCAAGTAATTTATTGCTTTAATTTAGTGAATACGCAGGCAAGAAACTTGCATCATGTAAATGAGACATTAGGTATTTTTAATTCATGTCAATAACCTTCTAATTCTTTCATTGGAACAAATGTGTTTCCATCCAATTCTATTTCAATTTCGATATTTTCAAAAGCGAAACCGCTAAATTCTACCGAGTAAGATTTAGAAAAATACAATCTTCCATCACTTTTATCGTAGAAATGTTGTTTACCAAATCCTTTTTACCTTCACGCATGAATAGTTCCCACTCGACTGATTCACTGAGTCTGTACGATAAAGTCCGAAGTTTCGTTCGAGACAGTCAAAGCAGAACAATCTTTTGTGTGAGCTACTGACTATGTATACCGACTTTGCCGACCTCCTGGATTTGAATTTGGAGCGCGGGTCTCGAAACAATGTCATCATGGTGTTCTAAATTTGAAAAGTTGTGTTTATAACGTACTAGAAATAAAGAGCAATTTCACGAGACAAATATATTATATTATTTTACGATCCGTAGAAAATAGATTTTAAAATCCAGCTACAACGCAGCGTGACCACTAGAACAATTTATCTCTCTCCTTACAACCAAGAAAGGTGCTTAAAGCTTCTAAAGGATGGTCCGATACGATTTGGTTAAAAAAATACAGTAGAAGAATTGGAGCAGTCTTTGACAAGCACTTGGCCGGGCGGGCCCGCGCCGCCGTGTTTGCTTAGCGCGAGTTCGCAAATGCTGCTGATTGCTTGTTTGTCGTACGAAATTTTTATTTCCTCGAGCAAAGTTCACCGTTAAAGCCTCGCAATTTAGATCTCAAGCTATATACCGAACGATTCGATTGAGCACATACAGTTTTAGCATCCTTGAATGTTTCAGGTACTCTACTTATTCTAGTGAAACGAACTCCATTGAAAAGCTATGGTACACGATGGCTCGGTATAACATTTAGGTGTGATACAAACGGAACTACAGTCGCTCCAGTCATCTTTTATTCACCACTGTTTTATTTACAAATACTGTGTAGGTATTGTCATCTGGTAGTTTTTTCTAACATTATTTTTGTTATCGTGGAATCCAGTTGGAATCGGAAGATATTCCGGAGCGAGCTCGTATCGACAAGCGGCTTAGTTTAAATTGAAACATATTGGCGGGGAAGGGAATCCTTACCTTACTAGTACACTTCAATATGTACAAATAAAGTACTCGTACAGACGTCGTGTCGTACTGTACGTATGTACACCGTGCCAACTACTGCTACCGAGCGACGTGCACAATAGTTTTATTATACGTTACTTAATTGATTTTATTCTTTACTCAACCTACTTCTATATATGCTATTTATTGAATCGGGCATGTTCATATTACGTAACGTGCGGAAATATAAAACGAAGCCGACGGAATCCTCTTTATATATTCGATCACGTTTCAAAACTGGGTGTACACGTAGCCATATAAAATACGGTCTATTAATATGAAGAGCTGTAAAGCAATAAAAATATCACAGTATTGTGAGGATGCCACGGTGTTGTGAATTTTACGGCGCATGCACTCTATTTCAGTTATAGCATTTCAGTCAGAAATATTTTATTACACTTCCTATTTTGCTGAACGGCGCTCACGATTGCACGTGTTATGAATTTCAAATTATGTACTACCATGAAGTTTCATGTCGCACAATATTTTATATTACTTTATAGTTAGATGCAGGCCGCCATGAATGACAATTTGGAACAATGAAGCGTTTTATTGCTGCTGTACGAATAAACGGCGACGCGCATCTCTGATTTCAGTAATTTCTTATGCGCCGGAGCGCGTGCGATGGAGCGGCAAACGCGTGTATAATTCAAGGGCAGATGTTAGATGTCGGCTCTTGTAAGGTGTTCAATTTATTCGCCCCGTTACATCTCTAATCTCACACGATGCCAGGCGCGTGATTGGTAAGAGTACGTACACTCAGTATCATCTATGTTTGGCTTCGCGAAGGGGCGTGTGTTAGTTATGTAGATTCGCACGCTTCAGGAATCTGAACGCGGACAATAGCCACGAGATTGTCGTTTGTATTGGTTGCGACGTACGGAAGGGAGGATTCTCATGAAAATACACGCACTCGGTAGATTTAGTGCGAAATACAAGCAATAAATAACTGACCCGGAAGGGACAAAGGTACAAGAGATCGTCCAAATGAATTGAAAAGGCCTCATACATAAAACAACGGCTCCTTCCCCTTACAGCTTAGATATCACCTCGACTGCTGTGAATCACGACGACGCGTTTACATTGGCATACAATACTCTGGCTTGTTTTTCAAACCCCAAGGAAAAAATGTATTACTCGCTATTTAATGACTTGGTATTTAATTAACCAACACACCACCACCACCATTGGACTATGAGAGTGACTGCACCTGCGTCTGCGCACACATTAGTGCACTGTAATATCTCCCGCGACAAAGGCTGGTCTCCGTTAAGATTGGCCGCCATGGCCGAAATACGGTCTGGAGGACTATAACTAAAATCGAATGGCCAGTTCAAATATTGACTGTAGTAGGTACAAACTTTCCTTCGCGAACTCTTTTTTGTCAGAAACATAACCCGTGGTTGCGTTTCTTGATCCATCTTGTACCATTGTGTACAGACAGTGAATCACAGGTAGTTTGAAATAGGAACAATCTAAGTATTTACAGAGCGAGTTAGTACCCGGTCTGCGTACCTGGTTGCGTTAGCGATGGCTTTATTGTTTTCAGTGGCGACTTGCTACTTTGTAATCAATTGATTCCACGTCGCGACTATCTTGATATATTTCTACTTTGTTCCTGAGTTCCTTTACATTACTCACTCTGTGATATATATATATATTTTTAACCACAACGGTGATGTACTTGGCCTGCATCTCACCTGATGGTAAGTGATGATCAGGCCGAAGGTGGAAGCGAGCTTTACCCGGAATCCTCAACCACTGAGGAACTGGCTATCTTACCTCTAACTGCCGAAACACAACATTGATGTTATGGCGACAGACTTAGATAAGATGGTGATAGCTGGCCGAGCACCGCTGAGTTTTAGTGGGTATACTGTATTTAGACAGGAGTCCCACATAATCCGACTCGTCCCCCACGAGCCGGGGATGCGTAACGCATTTCTCAGCGATAAAAAAAAAAAAAAAAATGGCGGACTTAGAATAAGCCCTACCACCAACCAAACCGAGCAGGAAATGTTGCCTTCACTGGGAATCGAACCCGGGACTTCTGTGTCTGAGACATGTGGCCAAACACGGAGGTGGTTATTTGTTACAAACGTGACAACCGTGACATATTCCCGTGTGTAACGCGGTTCCAGAATATTGGCTATGAGTAATATTAAATTGCGAATTTTCGATAGTCGTACTGTTATTTTAAAGAATTATTATTTCATGAAAAACTTACAGAAAATACGTGTTTTGGAAAAAAAGTCACCTTGCACACAAAACAAAGATTTCAAAAATGAAATGAAGACTACGCGAAGCGACTTGGGTACCTACTACGAGAGCGTAGGCAGAACAGTCTGCGCTATTGCTACGCCGTACTACGCCGCGTCATTCACATAGCTACGGCGTAGCAACTTCGCAAAGTGTATAATAGTTACCATCATTGTTTTGTAACAACCCACACTTCAGTATCAGAAACAAACAAAACAATAAACCTAACAATAATTTTCCCAGCTTTTCATTAAATATACGGCACAGCTCATGTTGTAAAGCAATTAATGAAATGGGTTGTATCTAAACTATTGTGATGTAGGTAAGTAAAGTTGAAGGGTGAGCAGCAATGCTTTTAGCGCGTGTTGTTATGCAGCGCGGCACGACGTTGGCGGGGCGATGGCGGGGCGTGAGCGGGGCGGCGGCGGGGCGCGGGCGCGGCGCGGCGCCCACATAAATTCCGATTTATCGCTAACCTGCCGAACTTTTTGGACGTCTCACTCTGTACTCGCCTCCCCACGGAAACCTTATTTTATTTAACTTCTTTATACTCCGTCCCGTAGTTTCAGTTTACTCCGATAAACATAATTAAATGGCCATTTTCTGATTTATTTTTCTTTTGACATGTTTATGGTTTGTTATTTGACTTCGAATCTTTTCATTTGTTTTGTTTTAATTTAAATAGTTACTCTCAATAAGTCTTTCATGAGAAAAGCTTGCGAAGTTAGAACAAAGAAAGACGTTATTTCATGTTACAGGTTTTATTTTTCAAACAGAAAATGTTACCTTTTGACTTTATACAACAAGTAAATTACCATAACAGTTAGCTATGTTATGCATTGCAATTCTTTCGTATTTTTTGGGTTCCGTACCTTAAACGAAAAAAACGGAACCCTTATAGGACGACTTCGTTCAGTTTGTCAAGACCCTTTTTCCCAAGAACGCGTGAAGGTATCGAGTTGAAACATATAACAAATACGTAGGTCTACGGTCCCTTGAAGCTCTAAAAAAATCAAGCACAACGAAAAAAAAATTAAAAATGCGGTCTTTTATGCGACATATTATTTTCATACTCCCAAATAAATTAAAGCCTATGGGGTTCTTCCCGTTGACCTAGAATCATGTTTGGCAGGAAGCAACGTCTCTCAGCACAAGTAAAGGGCCGTTAATTTCTAGTTTTATCACTTTTTTTTTGCTTTTAAAAACTCACGTCTGCCGTTGGAGAATTGACCGTGAAGTATATCCTCTCAACTGTGTTATCTGGTCTGGATGAGATGACAACGAGAGGATATCGATGTAAGGGAGAACATTTCTTCAACTACAACGTTTGTTCTTGGGATAAATTCATCCCAACTACTGAACGGAACCCTTCATGGCCTGTTTTTAATAATAAACTCTGTAGTCAGAACCAATTGTCTTGTAAGAAATAAGATGCGAAAAACACAACAAAGGAAAGAAAGAAATTATTTCACGTCTGAATAACAAAACACAAAGGTGTAGTTTATTTTCATTCGCACAACGTTAAGTCATTTCCAGCCAACGAAAGAAGCGGGAAAATAATAGCCAAGGGAGGGAAGGAATGAAAAAAGGCAAATTTAATATCGCCTGTCGATAAATGTAGCACTCGCTTAACTATAATAACGCAGGTAGAATACGGCGCCAAGTTTCTTCGCAAACAAACCAATAAACGTCGCCGCGGAGACAATTTTAGGGGAAGAAGGCAATTATTTATCTTTCATATTGATATATGCGCGGGCGATGTGTGCGTAACGGTAATCCGCTCACCTGGCTGTTATTACCCAAGTTACATTATTGGAATGAATCCCATTCCCGTGATGTGGCATGATCGTTGTTATCAATATGCTGGAGCCGTGGAGGGATGCATGTTCGGTTGTCGTCGGAGCTCATTTTCCTTGAACACTGTTTGATTTACGATTTTATTGTGGTTTTATAGTCGATGTCGGTTTTTGATGTGAAGTCGATGTGTAGCGCAGTCTGCGCAGGTAAAAGTAAATAATGACTGGCAATTTACGATTCTGAATTGAATAAATGAATTGTTATTGATCAAAGTTGTTTATTTATTGTAGTTTTGACTGTTGTTGTGTTTATTTTGTGCTACTGAAAAATCACATATGACATGATTAACATGATTGAATCCTGAATAATGTTTTATTACAGAAACAGTCAAAGAACATTCTAAATGAAAAAAGTTAATAAAAAATGTTGTTGTGTTGTGTGTGTTGTTGTGTGTATTGTTAATGTTATGTGTTGTTGTGTTAGTATGTGTGTTTGGTGTCGTGTGCGGTGTGTTGTGTGTGTGTGTGTGTGTGTGTGTGTAAATGAGTGTTGTGTGTTAGATAAAATAGTTAAAAGAGTAATCAGAATTAATTTTGAGACTACTTATATTTTATGTACGTAGGCACCCGAAACCTTAACAAAATCAATTACCTAAGTACAACAGTTTTCCGAATTATAGTCATCTAGACAATTTGTCGTTAGAGGACTTCCTTTTGTTCTTAGTAAAAAGCCAGCCGACATTTTAAATTCATTCAAATAAGTATTGAAAGGCAATGCACCGCTCTTTGTAGAGATGTTCATAGCTCCGCCACAGTATTGGCATTTATGAAAAAATATAAACCGAGCTGAAATAAGGCTGCAGTGACAGTGTAGAGCTTTCTTATCGTTTCCTACTGCGAACAGCATAAACATAAAAAGCGGGGAGTGGAGGACATTCCAAAAAATACTTCAGAAGTGCTGTATTTTATCAAACTTTCGAGTTCCGAATCGACATTTAGTTTGTTTTAAATATACCATCTCCTACTCTCATAAAAGATCTTCGTGAAATGAATTGTGATTGATCTGTTTGAAGTATGTTGAATGATTACTTACCTAATTTCATCTAGCCTTAATCCTTGAGCCACCGTTTTGGTCAATAATAATGAAAAATATTTACGAAAATATCAGGATTAGTAACTAAATTAGGAATGTACTTGTAATTTGAAACAAGCATGTTTTCATTAATCTCAACTTTATTATGATTTTATATTTGGTCTTTTATGTGTATGTTTATATATATTTATATAGTGTATTTAATTATTGTTAGTGGTTTAACCGTTTTAATTAAACTAAATCTATACTAATGCTATATAGAGGTAAAATTTGTTTGTTTGTTCGTTTGGTAATTTCCGGAACAACCAGTCGAATTTGAAAACATATTTTTGCATTGGGTTATAGGCTCGCGGAGGAAGTGGCGGGCAGAAGCTAGTAAACAAATAAAAACACACCAAACGGAACCTTTACATTACTTTTTTTAATGCATAGAAATTGAAGTTTTTCTTTTCCTGTACAGTGGTGTAGTGCATCGCTCTCACGCATCACAACTACGGAATCTACGCCCATTCGCCGACTTCTGAAGACGTCAATTTATGAGCAAGGAGTTTTACTTTGCAACATTATGAACCTCGTAGGTTGCATGCCCCTCGAAGATGCAATACTGCTGGAATGGCACGTGGGTGAGAGTACTGCTCACTTAGGCAAATTGTTTTCTAGACTGTGTAGGTTGAGATGAAGTGTCCTCACAAAATATGCTTCAAATTGGTTCGGTATTTTGCTGAAGTGTAATATAGAGTAGAGGGGTATTTCATTTTGAAGTTGCGTGTATAATAGGTAAACTGTTAGACGTATGTTAAGTTTCAGAGCAGGAATACACTTTGTTAGGTGAAAAGGAAGAGGGTTGTCTTTGTCCAGTGTTAACACTGTAGGATTGTACGGTCAAAAAAATACATTGAACTAAAAGCACGATCTTCGAGAAGGTCAAACGGAAACACCTTTTTCCACTATCGTAGCATCCGCGTAAAAGCAAACTTAACCGAACTAAGTAAGTACTCGGCTATGTACGAACCGTATAACTGATGTACAAGGTTTTAAGTCACGTACCTGTGTAAAAGGATACTTCTAGAACTAACAAATGTTGTGACTTTATTTTTATGTGTAAACATTAGGTTGGTAGCACCGTAATGCGTCCGCGGAGACACGGAACAGGACAACACCGCATGCGAGGCAAACTTTCTAATCTTTTAAAGTTATTCCTAGAGAGGCGGAACTCACATCCGTCTTGCACACGTAGTAAATTTAGTTTTTGCTGAAACTGACGTATACAACTTAGTGGGCAGTCATCTCGCTGCTACGAAATATTGGCGTCGGATAGCTTTCCAACTAGTCTTTTTAGGAAGTGCGATAGCCTCTTGGTTGCGGTCTGGCTTTGAAAAATGCAACTTGTGGGCATAGGTGTTCACAGAGAGTTTTTCGAGAGCGTAGGTGTGATACACAACAAACACTTGTATCAAAGGGGTAGAACTTGTTTGAAACCATGGTGAGGTTTCGAAACGTGTGCACTGCTTGAACACGTTTATTCAAGAACCTTGTGTCGCTACTTTTGTGGGATGTTGCAAGATAACCTAAATATATCGAGACCCATTAAAAAAAATGAGCGAGCCTTACACCCGAATACTGAAACGCCACTCAAAACTTAAGCGTTACTTAAAACTAGTTTCAACCAATCAAAAGGCTTTAAACGAGTCATAAGTAACGCTTAAGTTTTGAGTGGCGTTTCAGTATTCGGGTGTTATAGTAGTCGTATATCGTGTGTAACATCTGACATCTGACCTTGGTAATAAGCAACATTAAAGGGGCGGGGCCTCGTCAAGGTCGTTTCTGACGGCCAACTCTAGCACCGTGCGCGCTCATTGGTCAAATCAAATAGCGCGCGCTTCCCCGGCTTGCTGTAATACACCTCCGTCCCTTTTCACGAAATCACTCCCACAGATTCCCCACTCCACAGATTGCAGGAATGCGAGAAGAAAGATTTGCAGGAAAGCCAAAAAAGATGTTACACATAAAAAAAAAACATTTCACTGATATTTTTGTGTATAAACCGGTTATTACTATTAGATCTTTTAGTTTTAACGACGATTCTCTAGGTATTCGTATGGAACTGGGACTAGCCGCTTAGTAGTTATCAGAAGTAGAAATGGATTGCCAAGCGTACACCGGTCTTCCAAGAACTGACCGGAATGAGAACGACTTGCTTTGTAGATAGTTCTATTTGCACGGAGATTATGAAGTTACTTGCCTTTCGTATTTTACTTTTCATCGTAAGCTACTTGCTAACTACTTTCTTGGAAATATACTACTAAACAAAGTTTAGGGAATAAGGGTATTCATAGTAATTATTTTATATTAACACTTTTTATGTAACCTTAATTGATACTCGATTTATAAGGTGTTAAAAAATAACTTTAGAAACTTTAAGAGGTGCTTTAGACCATCGAAGTGAATAACTTTAAGTTTAACACCTATCTAAATAGGTGTTAAACTGAAAGTTATTCACTTCGATGTCGGGTATGGGGAACAGGGTGTAAAGTTCACTCATCCTCTTTAGAAAAGGGCGGATCATCCGACCAGACGGGTGTCGTGTCTGGCGGGCAACTGCCCAATGGTTGATGTCGGATAGTCTTATATATATCGTTCGCGTGGTAAACTGTAATTGCACGACGCAGAATTTGTGTGACGTCAGGTCTTTGATGTGTAGTTCGCATGTGGCGATGTAGATGCCACCGTTAGTCTGTGTGGTGTGGTGAAAGCGTTGATTGTACACAAGACGTATGTCTTTGTGTGTGCAATCGGCGCGTTCACCTGTTGTAAACCAAGCTATCAGTCGCATAGCCCTTTTCATGTCGGTTTTCCAACTTGCATTGCTTAGTGCAAAAACAATGATAAGTTACGGCGGCGTTACAAATAATAGGTAAATACGGAAAATTATTGCATACCTACCTTTATTTATTATATCAATCAGCAATGTAAAATACATAATAATAGTAACATCTGTATTAATATTTTAAATTAATAAGCTTATGTAATTAGGAAGTCCTGCGTAGAAGCGGATATAATAATGGCAGGTGACTTATTTAGTTTACATTTTTGTACGAAGTAGATAAAGACGTCTACGGTATTTTGGAAAAAACAAATATTACAGTAATTGGCCTTAATAATTTCCTTGGTAATGCCCTAATAACTAAATGTTGTAAAATAGAAGAGTATAGCTTTGTTCTCCTAATAATGATCACAGTTTTGTTTTTTTGCGGTCTTCTGTAAAATCATGATTTTGTAGATAACGTTTTATACTTTGTGGCCGTCGATTGAATGCAGGTTCAACCTACATTTACAAATTTTAAGTGGCCAGTACTTCTTCTAAAGAGTTTTCTTAAATAAGTTGATATAGTTGGCTTGTTCCCTAGACTTTGTTGAGTAGTGTACTTTAGGATGCTACAGGTAATAACCTAACTTGTGGACATAGGTAGGTATAGTTTGTCCACTGTGAAATGACGCGCGTTGCTACCGCATTTTACGCACACGGTAATATGGTAAAGCGTTAAACGTCATGCAGACCGGCGCGACGAGACTCTAACAAAAAAAATCTAAGAAAACTTCACGGTAGAACAATTACCGGAGTCACGTCGCGCGACAAGTCGTGCTAGACGGGCGCGTCATTTCAGAGTGGACAAGCTATATAGGGTAAAACCAGGAGAGATGGACCAGCGGGTGAGATGGACCATCGTAATTTCTACCAAACTATTTAAATTTATTTAGGCTGACAACACTTACGATCTCTTGTCAACCTGTTTGCTCCGTGTAGAAAGCGAGACTATTTGATTTTCGGTTGTAAAATTAGTAAAAACCGTATTGAAAGGTACCTACCTATACAGCCGTGCTATCCTGTAAACATCTCACCGTGATAACTTGGGTGAAGTGAGCTTGATGTGAGCTGTCATTGCACCTAATGCTAGGGATTGACACTATGGACAGTTCACTTCATGCTCACTTCACCTCTTCACGGTGAGATGTTTACAGAATGGATCGACAGGTCACATTTTTTATATAAATTGATTAATAATTACACTTCACACGTCAATTTACCTGTATTCAAAATATAGGCAATAGCATAATTAAGTACTCGGAAAAGAATAGGATACACTGTCCGATTCTTTTAAAAACGCTATACATCTTCGTTTATATGTATAACATCATAAATATAACGAATATAATATTAAACATTCATAACCATCAGTCCAGCTTGTTATGTTTTACTTTCCCGGCTCGATATTGTCTTCACATTAACATTACTAATTGGGTCGCAGTCGTACGGTCCCATTCGAAACACGTGTGGGCTTGCATAAGTTCCAATTTAAATATGAACCTGCTTCAATAATATTGTGTGAGTATTGATTTTTATATTGTAGCCGATCAAAGTGATCCTTTTGAAGTGGATACGTTGTTGTAGATAGTAGATGTTGAAAGGTTGACCTTTAGCTTTTATTGTTGTTTCATAAAAATAGTTACAAGATGATTTGTGTGTAGGTTTCTGATTTTATCTTTTTATAAGAATATCCAATTTTAGAATATATCTAACAGAACTTAACTTATTGTGTACAACATACGAATTCATCCATCTACCTAGCCTTTTTACATGGAGTACCAGAGAGGAGGAGGATACCAGTATTTTACATGGAGCGACCGCCTATCTGAGCTCCACAACCCAGTTACTGGGTAACACGATACCCCTTGCTAAGACTGGTTGTCAGATTTTCGGGCTTCTGACGACCCGTAACGACTGTCAAAGATCCACGAATGACAGCCGGGACCAACGGCTTAACGTGCTTTCCGAGGCACGGAGGAGTCTCGATATGTGATGATGGTCAACCATCCACGGATCAACCCCGGCAAGCGTAGCTTAACCGTGCGGCTATTATTACTTAGCCATACGGATTACGGATATAAATGTAGTTAGACTGTACGTTAATCGATTCTACCTGCCTAAGACACAATATTGTAGTAGGTACCTTAGTTTAAATACGGTAAACATTGTTACATGATAGGAACTAACAGAATCACGTAAAACGCATCTACCGCAAAAATCCTCAAGTGTTACGAGTAGGTACAGAGTCGTCGCAAGCCGGTGTAAATAAATAACACTTGAAATGCGAATTCTAGTGGCAAATCCTCTTTTGTGACAGTAATCTTCCTCACTCCGAGCCTCACTACTGACAGGTTTTATCTTTGACTCTTCCCCGTTTCTTCGTCATTCCGCTGCACGATCCCAAGAGTAAAGAATATAAAATTTTATTCAAATAATGCTTCGTGATTTTTAAGATAAAATCTTTGGTAATTTTGTTGAAATATTACGTTATTCTTTGAAATATTGTTTTTGTATAAACTGTATATTAGTGTATATATTTTTTTTTATTTGCACTCCACAAAATTTAGCAACGCGAATACCGAAATAGTATTGTCGATTAACAGTCTCTAATTACTAGCAGATTTATATATTTTGCAACATCAAATTATTTCATGAAACCTAAATTTTTTATATAATTTACTATAGAAGTTTGTTCTCCCAGTCACAATATTTTCAGTGTTAGTAACTTACTGTTTCAAATCACTTGCAATATAAGAAACGTTTGATACATCAAAACAAAATGGTATTATAATACTAAAGTATGGTTACTAACTAGTGAAAATATGAATAGTTGTAAAGTACACAAGTTAGTTCTATTTGTTGGACGTTGCTTTAAAATTAATAGCAGCTATGTTGTTCAAACGCGAAAGCTGGGAAATGGAATTTATAAAGGTGAACTGATTTCCGAGAATTTAAGTTTTGCAGTCGGTACATAACATACTACTTATCTACTGTAGCGACGTGTAGTGTTTAAGTCTGACTGTTGAAGGGATTTTCGGGCGAACGAAATATCAGTCGGCTAGTTTTCGAGTTCCAAGGTCCACCTTACATAAACGTCCTGTAACATTTTAAGGGTTTTACTACAAATTCTAGGATCGGGCCTACAAAATCGGCTAATTTACTACAAAATATTGGTAGTACCCTCGTGTAAATATGAGACATGGCTCCTCAATCCATACGGACACACCAATGTGAGTACTTACCTAAATATATTATTCATAGAAGGCAATAACATTTAGAAAAACATTTACCTCAGGGTCGTATAGTCTTGGGCACGCCACAATTGTGGCGATAAGTCCCCTCTTTGAGGAGTGGCTAGAGAGGCGCCACGGCGTCCTCACCTTCCGCCTGACGCAGGTCCTCACCGGACATGGTTCGTTCGGGAGGTTCCTGTTCAGGATAAAGCGGAAGGAAACGCCCGGGTGTCACCACTGTGTGGATCGCCCGGAGGACACGGTGGAGCATACGGTGGAGGTCTGCCCAGCTTGGGCGGAGCACCGCCGTGTCCTCACGGAGGCGATCGGCGGCGGCGATGTCTCGCGTCCGGCCCTGGTTCAGGCCATGGTCCGGAGCGAGAGTGCATGGGAGGCCGTCACCTCCTTCTGCGAAGCAGTAATGCTCGCGAAGGAGGAGGCGGAGCGCGCGAAGGAGGAGGCGGAGCGCGCGAGGGAGAGGCAAAATGCGCGCCCTCGCGCCCCTAGTCGCCGCAGGAGACGCCCCGGGCGTCGGGAGTCGAGAGCCGACTTCCGGCCACCGTAGGTGCGGGCTTGCGGACGGTGAGCAATGGGTAGCTCGCCGTCCGATAGGGACCAGGCCCGGGTCGACGGCGCGTTGTGTTCCACGCGCGCCTCAAAGAGATGTCAGCACCAACTAACGGAGTCCGGAAGGGCCAATGCCTGCCGGGGTTGCGGGTTTGTCTGAAAGGGATATCGCGACCCCGGCACACAGGCAACGGAAGGAACACGGGTGGGTTTTAGTCAGTAAAAGTCTGACACGCCCTCCCGCTCCGCCCAGAGCGGGAGAAGTTATTTGATAATTTCCCACCCTCAAAAAAAAAAAAGGGTCGTATAGTCTTTAGTTCCCATTGTAGTTCCTATTCCTATTGCAGGCACCACTGGTCCACAACTCACTGGCAACAAACTCTCTTGTTGTTCGCAAAAAAAAAATCTTAGGTCACAGGTTAAGTGTTTGTTAATATGCTCCCCTAATACGATTACCTACTCACATACAGATCATTAGATAGATACCTACGCTACTTTGTAATCTATTAAAAAAAATCGATGTCATAAATTTTTAGGTAACCGATTGGATTCATCGTCGAATTCTGCATCGGGTGCTAAACACTGCAGTGCTTCTAATACCTACAAACATATGCTTCTATACCGATAGGTTGTAAGAGGATTTATGAGGCGCTTAATGAGTTCGAAAATCCAAAAACAAATCGACCCTTCCGTTCAAAAACAAACTGCGGGACCTTTAAATTTACTGTCAAAGGAAAAATAGAATGTGAAATGCCCTCGAAATCGCTCTAATCTTCGTTCATTTGTATGCGGGGCGACTTCGAAATAGTCACCTAATTAAAAAGAGTAGCCTTTGTGATGCAGATACGATGCCCACGCAATCAAAGCGCTGCTCATTCCACCAGAACCCTTCAAATAAATATCAGATCCTATAAGCCTTCAAGTGTCCCAGAGTTTCTTTTTCGCAGTCATTTTAATTAAGGGTCGAGTCCCAAATGAAGTCTTACAAATCAAAAGAGTATTTCTTCCATTTTGCAGGAGTTTCCATCAGCGATTATATTTTGAGGGGCTGTAGTCGCTGTACTTATGAATAGTGTCGGAATTGAATTTCCAGGAATTGGTTATCAGACCCGACGTTCTCTGTCTTTGTAACTGCAACGGGTATGGATGCAACTGTGTCGTTGGTAAATTACATAAACGATATTGGATTTTACACATTCCTTTATTAAAATATCAAGTGATTTGCTTGGCTGTTTTTATTCACTCTATTAACCTAACTAAACTAATAAGGCTGACATGAGACAGCACATTTTAGGGCACATTATTAAGTTTATCAGAGACTTAATTATATTCATGGGCTTTCAAAATCTGAGGGCTGTGTTCTAAACTAGGTTTTGACGCTAGTCCGATTCTATCAAGATTACGTCTATTACTGAGAGTCTGGTACATATTTCTACCATTTTTTTTTTCCTAACATGTTATACTAAGAGATAGTTATTTTTATACATATTTTAATTCGCTCCTTGATTAATTTATATTAACAAAACTTACCTTAACCTAGTGTTATTTTCATTTCGTCGTTTTAATTCAATCGCGTGTCACAGGAATTCATAATTATAATTCATTACAAAATAATAGTAGGCCTCAAAACATAAACAAATCATTAAAACAGCTATCGTTTCATGTTAACGAAACCTTGAAAATAGTTGAAACTTGAAAAGAAACTGATTAAAGCTTTGTGCAGACTAGAGCGACGCGACAGCGCGACGCGACACCGGTTATTGTTATACCGTGAAGTTTTCTTAGGAATTGTATTGTTCGTGTCGCGTCGCGCCGTCGCGTCGCGCTGGTCTGCACGGGCCTTTATTGTGTACAGTAATTAATTTAAATGTTATTTACGTGACATTTATTTTGATTAGAGAGTGTTTTTAAAACATTTCAATGTTAA
This sequence comes from Agrochola circellaris, assembly GCA_914767755.1. Classification (NCBI taxonomy): domain Eukaryota; kingdom Metazoa; phylum Arthropoda; class Insecta; order Lepidoptera; family Noctuidae; genus Agrochola; species Agrochola circellaris. The sequence continues at coordinate 8,213,021 of OU611857.1, forward strand.
TTAATTAAGTTTTCATAGTAATGTCGTCGAATAATATATAATTATAGATGATGAATAAAAACGATGAAATAAAAAGCGTAATTTTATTTTGCGTCGTATAATATTTGCTTTTCAATGTCAATGTTACATTAATATTCAAATACCACGTTATTATATTAAAATGTTTGTAATTTGATGAACATTTTAGGTATATACACTTATAAATAATATCATTGACGTACACACCCCAAACTTACTGAAACAACAGGGTTCAGAGGTAAAAGCTTTTATTACATAAGCTTACTAAGGTAAGTGTACGCAAAAATGTAGACCAAAACTTAGGTACTCAAACAAAGCAAGTTGTTAGGATGACAGTTTCATGAGATGGCTGCCGAGGCCGCCGACCGTCATTTGCAAGCAGCCCGCCTCTCAAACTTACTGCCACAGACCACGTATACGCTGTTATTGCATTCTGCGATGCCTAACCGTCAGTTACCCAGCAGGAATGGAGTTTGAGCAACTAGTTCACTTGTCTGAGCGTTCCAGAACATTCCGGAGTCTAATGCGAGATTTTTTGCGAGTATTTACAAAGAAAATCTGCAGAAACGAGAACTGCATGCTGGCAGCATCTGTATATGGAATTTGAATTTTTAAATTGTGTTACTATCTGGTTAATTGGTTTTCTTTTTAAATTGCAACTGTGTAAAGGTTTGGACGATATCAGCCGAGTGTGAAACTCCCTTTAATGGATTGGCTTAGTGGATTGTCTCGGGGATTGACCCCATCTAAATCGTCCATCATTTAGACGGGGTCAATCCCCGGGACAATCCACTAAGGTAAGGTAGCTTTCGGGATAGAGATCAGAACCCACATGCAAGTTTTTGGTCAAAAATCAATCCCTGACTGTCTCCTCATCCTTCTCATGGATCTCTGCAATTAATACTCGTTATGAAATTTCCTATAATCACCACGTTTGGTAAAAGTATTGATGAAATAATTCAACAAAGGTTTATCAACTAAGAGAATTGTTCCGCCATTCACAGTAAAGCCAGTGTGGCTTGGTCAAACAGAGAACGTTGTGCTTTTCCGACTATTTCCGAGCATAGAGGGCGTGCTCGTCGGCGAGCGCAACGCCCTCTGCCGACTAATGAATAACATGCAAATGCCGGTGTCTAATGAAAACCACACTCGCCTCTTTGCTGACTAAACTTTTCATATAGTTGGCGGTCACTGGCAAGAAACTTATGATACAGCGAAAGATATGCTGGATATTCTTTTTTTAAACGTAGTAAAGTATTTGCTTATATTGAAGTTGATAACTAGATTGAAATTAGAATTAATTATGAGAACTAAGGGCCAAAACACATACAAACGATACGACGTTGCATCGTGGCTCGTTGCAACGTCGTATCTCGATGTGATGACGTGCGGTGGAAATCTACGTCGTGCATCGTCAAAATACACGACACGATGTCGCATCGTGGTACGATGCACGGCGAGAAAAACGAATAGTCTACATAATATCCAATTCACTGTTCATAAAACCTTATCTTTTATGCTTCGTAAAAATAATGGCTGTTAAATAAAAAGGAAAATTACGAATGACGGTACAATTTCCAATATTAAAATTTAATAATACAATGAAAATACATTTTTATTAAATATTTGAAATGAAATAACAATAACAATTAAATAATTTGAAATAAGTTCCTCATTCAAATATTTTTTATTATAACAACAATAAGAATCATGGACAAGGTATATTATGTAAAGAACACCAAATTACTCATAATATAACGCTATGTTAATAATAAACCTATTCTTCCACGGCCATTGTCATTTACAAACATGTTCTATCGTAAAGCATTTCCATCATTGCACATCACTACCATGGTCCGTTTACAAACGTATACAGTCAAGTGTTGGCTGGCACAGGATGCTTGCTAACAATCAAGACGCACCAGCAAGTGGGTTTGCGTGTAATCGGCTCAGGACATACAGTATTAGCATATCCATTGCGATATGTAAGCGAGCGTCCGCCAACACTGGCCGGGATCAATTGAATACTGTATTCATTATTGATTCTAGTTTCCACAGCTGTTTGTGGCGAGAGACGATGTAGGTAGTAGAAACTAAGTGAATTGCGGAAAATGTTTGCGACTTCTGCCATGCTATTCTGTAAACATCTCACCGTGAAAACTTGGGTGAAGTGAGCTGTCAATAGTGTCAATCCCTGTGGAATGACAGCTCACTCCAAGCTCACTTCACCTAAGTTTTCACGGTGAGATGGTTACAGAATAGCACTGCTGTTCCCTAATTGTGTAATACACGATCAATCAGAATCTGAATCATTTAGAAACAGATTGCTAATCCAGTGCTTCATAAGTTCGAAAAAAATCTGTTCAACAACATAAATAACGCAATGAATGTTGTTGAACTGTCAAAATGAAACAGATTAGTCGTAATGGTTTACGAAAATATGTTACGTAATTAGATAGCAGATGTTGAAGTAATATTAAAAAAAAAACATGTGGTTGATTAAATAAAATGATATTAGTTCAAGAGATTGTAAAGTAAATCGGCTACATTGAAACAAGAGTGATATCATTTTAATCATGTAATCTGACAATCTGGCATCTATTTTAGGGATGTAGTGATTCCGTAAACATCAATAAATGTTGTTCAGCTCTGGATTACCCTTACAAAACAAGCAACAAATAACCAATCCGATCAAAGGTTGAAGAAATAGAAACACCTACCGCTATATCTATGCAACCAATTTATATACTGAAAATATATTGGATTCGCCACTCGTACATACATACCTATATGTATAGTCTATAGTAGATTTACGTGACAGAACTACCTCTGTTTTATATCGAAGATAAAGTCCTTTAGATCCGATTGAAGGCGAGACGTCGAGACCCCGATTCAATTGTTGTTTGGAACTTCACAATATGGGAAATTGACAATATGCTCTCTTGGAAGGGACCTGTTGCGATCCAACTTTGTCAAACGCTTTTATTCATCTCCAAGTAACTATGTTTACTGAGCAACTTTATTACGCTTTACGTAATATCAAATATCTTTTAAAGTGGTCCTTACCTACCTTATGTTGCTTGAAATTTAATTCTGAGCGTGTTATAAAGGATCAAGTGCAATAGGGATTCTGCCTGGGTAAAAAAAAAATCTAATTAGTCCGTCAGTCAGATAATAAAAAAATATTAGACGCGTATTTTTTGCTTTATCATATTAATAATAAATTACTTAGATAAAACGCATTTTAAGTTTTGAAGTGGGGGTCGCTACGTCACTAGTATGTATAAAATTTACATACTCGTGACGTCATGGCACATTTTACCTCAATGTATCGCCGTAATCATTAGATTAGGTAAAAAAAAAAATACGTGTCCAATATTTTTTTTTAATCGCAAAGACGGACTAAAAAGAAGTTTTTAGTCGTCATCCCTATTGTAGTTGTATATATTTTCAATCGCTTCAATTGCATTTGCTACACAATCAATTTGCGCATCAAGGTGTAGCAATCACGTAAAAATTGCCAATTGCAATTGATCGTATGAGCTAAGCTATGCTAAGCTGAGTAAAGCTTACCAGCCGCTGTCTGCCGGGTAAAATCAAAACAAGGAGTGAAGAGTGAGTGAGAAAAAAAGGACTTTTCAATTCTCTAATCTATTTGTAAAAACATACAAATTGAAGGTAGAATACATTTAAAAAAAAGAATGGCTCTGGTGCCAATTTTCGAAACAAATACATTAAAAAAAAAAATAGAATTTGATAGATGCACGCAATCTATTCTGCACTGGTCAAAGTGTGTCTAAGGCAGGTATTATAGAAAGTCACTCAAGACGAGTTTTAAGTAATGCTTGAGTTTTGAGTGAGGACGGGCCTAAGTGTGATGTGTGAAGTGATGTTTGTGTTGTGCCTCTCAATTTACATCAAATAACAAATGGTTGTTCAGCACGTGCGTCAAATTATATCTGACGCGATACTCTGCTGATGCCTTGCAGCGAGATGAGTGGAAATATTCTCACTTACATATTATGTTTTCTAGTATGATGCATTTAGGCATTCTTAAAGTAATCTTTCACTAACAAAGTATAAAAAAAACTATAGTTTTACGTTCGAATTTTAATTTTTATAAACTTAATTCTATGTAATTATTTTCATCCAAAGAGATTTAAAAAAACGAGTGATTACAAAAACTTAATTTAGAATTTCAGTTACATTATGATCTTAAAAACATTTAAGTATAAGTTTATCAACAAAAACGCTTCAATGAATTCATTCGAGTTTTTAAATGGGCATTACAGTATTTCCGTTGTTAATTAAATTTCCCACAATATTAGCCACAAGTGTAGAGGATCTAAGCACAAACGCATGTTCTACATTCACTCGCTTCAACGTAACGTGTGGTACGTACTTTTTTAAATCTTCTATATGATGCATCGGTACCCATGCGTCTTCCTCGCTGTATAATACATTAGTCATATGCTTTACTTTGTTAATAGCAGAGGTATTTAGCTCGTGTATTCTGTCCATAACCTCATAAGCTAATTGCATTGATTTTTCCTGCAGCTTCGGGTTAAGATATATCGTCACCCGCTTCACATAATTCGAAGGCAACGAATTTAAATATAAATACAATTTAATGGCAAGAAATCTTATTGTGGGCACTAACTGAATAATAAACAAGAATAAAAGTATAATTCTATGCAAGTATCTCACGAAATTGTTTACGAGTTTCCCATTTTTGGTTGTTGAGAACTTTTGTAGCGTTGGAAATAATAAGTTTACTGAAGAGATTCTTTCTGTTAGGTACTCGTTCTTGTGCAGGAGCTCCGTCAGCATCCAAGCTCCAATTGAATGTCCAATGAGATGTAATTTGGTGTTCTTATCAAAGTAATTATTTATGAGATCCAGTTTGTGTTCTATTTGACCTTCAGTGTTGTATATGGTCCATATTCGTGGATATTTTTCATTTTCATTTTCGATATCGTGGCCAGCATGACCTGAAAAATAACAATACAAAAAATGAATGATTGTGAGAACATTGTGAGATACAGAGACTATAGGAAAGTATACAGATTGTGGGTGACGGGCTATGGGAGATGGTAAAAAATCTTGTACCTATACTTAATTAGAATACTGGTATTCTGACGGGCTAGTATTTTGTATCTACATTTTATATCATAACATTATTACGTGTTATTTTACACATCAATTGAACTAATTACTCGTATGATGCGGTTCGAATTTCGATGGCTCTTTACGTGTGACAGCACTTTCCAGTTACACAGTGGCCAGAATACGACCGAAACTCATTGGTTTTCCAACTATAAGAGGTTACAAATAATGTCTGAATCAAAATCGCTTACCGACTACACAGACAGGTAGTTGAGTACATCGATGCAATTGCTCCGCAAACTCTCTGTAGAACTCAGGTATTCCCGGGCTCCCAGTTATAACAACAATCACCTCGGAACAGCACTTGAATGGATCACCGAACGTTAATAAACGAGTTTCTACTGTATTCAGACGCTTAGTAATGTACATTTTTCTTTATATTTTTGTGTACGTGCAATAAAACTCGCGCAGGTCGTGTTTACTGTGTCAGCTCGCGACAATCAACTGATCACAATAAAATTATTAATAAAATTCTGCATGGTCACTAGACCGAGATTTGTGCGACTTGCAAGAACCTCGCGGGAGGCCGAAGGGCGATCTACTTTAATTTTATAAATTTTTCGCTTATAGTATTTCTATGAATAACATTTTGTAGGGCAGTGGAAATGTGCTGATTTAAACGTATTCATATACAATCGAGTGTTTTAAAGCGTTTTTAATTTAATGACCTGCTTCTCGAACTGAATCCTATCAAGGTGAATAAGACAGGTTACGTTGCTAAATAATAATGAGAGTCGACAGAGTATTGTAGGTACTAAACAATAAAACAACCGACTTCCAAAAAAAAACTACTAAATGAAAAATAATTTTAATTTCGGAAGTCGGTGAAAGTTATTTTTAACTTCGTAGTGTCTTTTTTGGAAGTCGGTGGTTTTTTTTTTCACTTTTTAGTTGTGTTATCTACCCCATACAAATTCGAATATGTACCACTAACTGTAGGTAAGGTAAATATGTAACAGTGACAGGAACTTAGTATAACATCATCCATAATCTAAGTACTAACACCACATAGACTAAGTGAGGAAAATACGTATTATTGAAGCTAACTCTAAAACTACCCAAGCAATTTTTAATAAAATTTAAATGAGATTACCTCTGAAGTATGACCTACCAAACAAAAAAAAAGAACCATCAAAATCAATTCATAATTGGCGGAGTAATCGCGTAACAAACATACAAAAAAATAACAGTTGAATTGAGAACCTCCTCCTTTTTTAAGTCGGTTAAAACTGGTTGTCGCACGAGCCCTTCATTTTTGGGTTCAACTCTCTTTTGTTTATGAGATGAAAACCTTGATTTGTTAATAATTATCAAGACCAATTAACGTGAGTGGTGACATACATAGTATGAATAGTAACAGAGCATTAGACTTAACTAAGAGCACAATAATTATGCTTTTTAGGGTTCCGTAGTAAAAAAGGAACCCTTATAGTTTCGCCATGTCTGTCTGTCTGTCCGCGGCTTAGGTCAGAGATGGTTAGTACTAGATAACTGTAATTTGGCATGGGTATACATATTAATCACGCCGACAAAGTGGTACAATACAAAGGTAAATACAAGAAAGATTTTTTTTTTTTGTGTACCTCCCCTGTGTGTAAAGTGGGTTTTTTTTTCTCGTCTGTCCCATGGTATAGGGTGTCGTTGGAAAGGTCGTTCAAAAACATTGAGGGTGTGAGAAAATCATTTTTCAATTAAGGGATCCGTTTGCGAAATATTAAGCTTTAAAGTGCAAATTTTTGTTAGAGTCAAGTGTCCCCCCTCCTGCCAGCTAAATGGGTGTACTTGGATTTATGAAAAAATTCACAGCATTTTGGTATATATAACGAAGTTAAAAGGAAAGCTATCACAGCTAAGTAGGCTTTACAGGTTAACGAGTAATAATCGACCAACTTAAATTTGCAGTTTAAAAAACAAGATCTGCCATACATTCCGTATGGGAGAAAATGTTTTTAAACTACAATGTTAAGTTTGTTGTTGGGATAAATTCATTCCAACTACGAAACCCCAAGTGAGTGGTCCGACACGTACTTGGCGGGTTTTTATTATGATTTACCTATTTTAGTTAGGCAATCCTTTTTTTTATCCTTGACAGACAAGTTATTTGAAATAAACAAAGATTCAAAAATGTTCGAGGTTCAACTCAAACTAAACATTCTTGTTGGCTTTCATGAATTCAATTTAGATACAGAACCCGTAGTGAGAGCTAATGAATTCATAATTAAACTCCGTACTTTAGTGATGTGGCAATCCCATTTGAATGAACGCAATGAACGAATGAGGTGAAGTAAATAAGAAATAACCACAGCTTAAACACAGACTATACTGTATATTATTAACCTAAAGACGAAATTGCGGCCCTAAACAAAAATGAAATATATTACGAGCGAATACGGTCCGTTTATCATACAGTGAAATCCACTCAGTAAATATAAAACAGACTTTATGAAGGTACAAATATGGTTTGTTTTACATTGTTGGTTTTTGTTAAGGTGAGTGACACCATCGCGTATGGTAATAGAGGGTTGTGTGATTTGCGCTCATGAGATTCAATTTCACGCACCTGTATGATTGACGAGTACATTATGCAGGTGTTCAGCCCTCCACATAATTTACTATTTTATCATTTCTCGGGATGTCGTTTGTTTCGCCAAGAGAATTATATTTAATGCTTAACTATCTATATATATAAAAGAAAGTCGAAAGTCGTGTTAGTTACACCACTTATAACTCAAGAACGGCTGAACCGATTTGGCTGAAAATTGGTGGGGAGGTAGCTTAGAACCAGGAGACGGACATAGGATACTTTTTAGTAGGGTAGGTAGGGTAGGTAGGGTAGGTAGGGTAGGTAGGGTAGGTAGGGTAGGTAGGGTAGGTAGGGTAGGTAGGGTAGGTAGGGTAGGTAGGGTAGGTAGGGTAGGTAGGGTAGGTAGGGTAGGTAGGGTAGGTAGGGTAGGTAGGGTAGGTAGGGTAGGTAGGGTAGGTAGGGTAGGTAGGGTAGGTAGGGTAGGTAGGGTAGGTAGGGTAGGTAGGGTAGGTAGGGTAGGTAGGGTAGGTAGGGTAGGTAGGGTAGGTAGGGTAGGTAGGGTAGGTAGGGTAGGTAGGGTAGGTAGGGTAGGTAGGGTAGGTAGGGTAGGTAGGGTAGGTAGGGTAGGTAGGGTAGGTAGGGTAGGTAGGGTAGGTAGGGTAGGTAGGGTAGGTAGGGTAGGTAGGGTAGGTAGGGTAGGTAGGGTAGGTAGGGTAGGTAGGGTAGGTAGGGTAGGTAGGGTAGGTAGGGTAGGTAGGGTAGGTAGGGTCGGTAGGGTCGGTAGGGTCGGTAGGGTCGGTAGGGTAGGTAGGGTAGGTAGGGTAGGCAGGTAGGTGCGCCGTAGATACGTACTTAGTGCTACTCGAGCGAAGCCGGGGCGGGCAGCTAGTATACTAATAAAAAAAGCTGAAGAGCTTTTTCTTTTGTTAGTTTGTTTGAACGCGCTAATCTCTCAGCGCGGAAATACCAGTTAGTTTTTTTTTTTGCATTTGGTAGTCCACTTTTTTAGGAAGGCTATTTAACATCACGCTAGGACACTTAGGAGCCGAGCAAAAAAAAAAAAACTACATTCAAAATATTTTATTTCACATAAACCTACATGGGCATTTATAAAACGTCAGAAGCTAGGTGTGCACGGTTCCAGTTGGTCGTTTCCTATGGAGAAGAGCCGGCAAGAATCTCCACGGTTACTCTTTTAAAAATAAATGGTTTATACAATGTTTTCAAATTACAGTGTTAATAGGTATGAGAGGACAGTGTAGGCCTATTAACAAGTACCAGGTAGTTAACAAAATAGATAATGGCCCACAGAACGCTAAGCCAAAACGCAGTAATAGCGCGGGCAGGCAATGCGAGGCCCCGGAACACAGGCAACGGAAGGAACACGGGTGGGTTTTAGTCCGTAAAAGTCTGACACGCCCTCCCGCTCCGCCCAGAGCGGGAGAAGTTATTTGATAATATCAACAACCATACTAAAAAAAAAAAAATGGCAATGCGATGTGACGGAGGTGGGTCGAGGGAACAAGAAATTTCACGCGAACGAAGTCGCAGGCAGAAACTAGTGCTTAATAATACTGCGAAGAGAAAATTTGAGTTGTATTTTTATACGAAAAAAAAGCTAAGAGTGTGAGCTTATCAGGCCTTGCAAATTGCTGGCGTCAACTAAGGGAGTAGGGGGTTGTTGTGACTTTATCACGTCGGACATTATTTAGCTAAATCGAGGAGTTTTCACCCGCGGGACGTTGTCGAGTTTCCTGCGAGTTTTCCTCGTAGGTAAACTAAGATAGGGATGTCATCGACTTGGGACTGGCTGTCTATATTGTTTTACTTTTTAAATTAGTAAAACATCCTTAATGTCACGAATTTTATTTGGCCATTTAATAAAATATGAAGACTGTAGTTACGATTTTGTTTTATTATCTTTAGCCCACGGCTTCGTCCGTGTGGAGGTCAGAAAATATCCTACGGAAACGTTTACAAAGATAAAAATATATTCAATGCCCTAACCTAGGTCATGGTCGACCTGTGTGCCATTGAAATCCGTTCAATCGTAAAAGCGTGAAAAGTAACAGACAGACAGACAGTTACTTTCCCATTTATAATATTATTAAGTATGGATTATTTATTAAACTAGCTAATAGCATCCACGAAAAGAACTGGGTGGCGTATTGTCAGAATTAATAATAATAGATAATAGTAATAGCACTGAAAATGAAGTGGCTATGGGCTGGACATGTTGTCCGTCTAACAGACAATAGATGAACCATAAGAACAACAAAATGGAAAGGACCAGAAGGAAAGAGGAAAGTTGGTAAACCTAACAAACGATGGTTTGACGACATCACCCAAATAGGACGCAAAAGAAAAAAAAAACTTTATTTTACAACATACAGAAGAAGTGTCTTAAACATAGGTCCCCTGGCTCCCAAACTAGGTTAATATCTGTGACTTAGGACTCAGTGTTCATCCATTATAAAAGACGTCGTTGGTTATTTAAAAAATAAATTGTGAAAGGCAAAGGATGGATGAAAGTAGGAAAAGGCCAAAATAAATGGAAAATGCTAGAAGAGGTCTTCACCCATGATGGGGTCCATATCTCAAACCCACATCTAGAAACTTCAAACTAATAATAACTAGATGTAAGCAAACCACATACAACATTTATATAACAATCAATCGAAATTTTGACAGGACCACGTCTGACCCGTCAGACGTTATCCTGTCAAAATTTCGATTTCGATTTTTCGGCTGCTCCTTTGGGTTTTTACTACTTAATTTTATTTTTTCCTAACCAACCTCAGAATACGGCGAACAAACAAAAAAAAAACGAATCGGTCGAGCCATTTTCGACTTTTTGCGAGACTAATGCTCGGAAATTCATTTTTATATAGATATAGATTAATAGTAATGGATGTTAGTTTATCGCATTGGGTTATCCTGTAATGGTAGATGGAAAAACATGAACATAAAAAAATATATACTGCAGTAGCAAATAATCATCAGCTCAAGAAACTGCAATTAAAAATCCTATCTAGTTAAAACCGTAAACAAAGACATAATTATTCAACGTTGTACCCTATTTATTACGCAACATAGTTAGCATAGCTTACTGCGAATTTAAACTTAATTCCAAGTACATTTATGTAAAGAATTAATACTTAATATTAATGCTATCATAATATTTAAGATGTAATTATTCGTATAATCCATGTCTGAGAACTCTGTTTTATAAATTAGAAGCGTACATTTTTAGGGTTCCTTTGTAAAATAGTCACCAATATTTTTACGAAATGTAATTTTTATACGAAATGAAAAGTGTTGATTCTCAGCCTAATTTGAAAAAAAGCCTTTTTATTTTGATTTTGTAAGGTCCAGGCGTCTGTCACTTACAGAAATGTTACCGAAATACTGAAAATGAGAGACGGATACAACAACAAACATCATATTTTTGTTTGAAGTACCTACTATTTTATAGTTTCAAATTCAATCATCAAGTTGGTAGTTAATTTGCTAAACAATTAATTTCCCTCACTTTACAAAAAATCATTACATCTGATTCCTTTTACATAATTATAATGATATCTTTTCGATAACTTGATTTCATGTTCCTTAAATTCTTGGTATCTTGTTTTTATACAATGTGGATCTGGACTTACGACATTAAATTAAAACGAGCACAGTACTAGTCCATCGAAACATTTTAAAACACGAAGATTAGTAGTTAATGGAAAATTTAAGAATTGCAATTTTCAAACAAAATTAATAGCAAAATCAACTGCATAAAATGGAAACACGCTTTATCTACGAAACGTCACTGACCTGTTGCGCGGTGTGGTGCGGGATGCAGCGGGCGGGGGTGCGGGACGTAGGTGGACGTAGGTAGGTACTTTAGTCGGAGAACAACAAATCCGCGGCATAAACGCACTAAGTTGCACGTTGTTAATTAATAAAAGATCACTAATCGAATAATTAATCACATATTATCACATCACAATCAGAATTTAAATCATCAAGTACCTAGTCAAATTTTTAAATTTTCAGTGTCCACTGTTGTTCAACACTCTGACTGGCATATCTCTGGATAACAGTTGTTGTACTTTTCTGAACTTGTAAGGTCGCCGTGCATGCCATTTCAAATATCTATGGACAGTTGTGTGACTCACTTGAAACCGCCGCGCTGCGTTCCGGAGGCTAGAAGTCGGGTTATTTTCAAAATGTTGTAATATCCGCTCCTCGATATTTGAATTTGAAGACACGCCTTCTCCTTGAGGAACGGCCGATTCTCTCGTAACCTCTGAACTGCCAGGGTAAAAACACGGCTGTTGGTAGGGCACGTTCGTGTGTCACCATATCTCTCCCGATATGTACGCAATGCTAAAGCCGCATTTTGGTGACATTCTCCGTACATAAGTACCATGTCAGTGTACTCGGCAGCTGTGTAGCTTATTTGAGGCATAATATTACCTAAACTAAAAAACTTACAAACCTAACCTAAATCCAAAAACTAACTAATAAATGCCTAATTAACTAACTAATAATACACTAACACTTAACAATATGTCACAATAACCTGTGCACTAATCTAACTATCATAAATCGTCTTTAACACAATAACAACTAAAACTTTTCATAAAATCACAACAATGCGCGCGCGGCTCGTCTTGTGATAACAAAAGTAGGCGTGTGCTCTCATCAAAGGGCTCCGCTGTGCACTGACTGACATAGTTAAGAGTCAATAAAATTCTTTTTGCCGAAAAACTTCCGCTCACATACACACTCGCAGTTTTCTATGCACCACTAATGCATTATTTGCGTAAGTAATATTTCTTTTTCTTTCTAATTGTAGTATTTTGTGGGAGTGGGCGGGGCGCGTAAGAGTGGAATGGTATGACACCTTTCTCTGTCTTTCAAGCATATTGAGACGTAGAGAATAGAATCATACGTTTTTGCACAGGTTCCTGACCTTACAATGTTTACCTATTATTACGGACTCAGATCTACATCATGTTGAAAAATAAGAAAATGAAAAATAATTTCCTGTGGCTAAAGTATTCATTGGATTTGATTGATTTTTTGTATACGGGTAAAGAACATGACACTCTTTACGTGGTTTAAAGGAATGTCAATCGTCCTGCTCCACTTTGTATATATTCATATAATTTGTTATCATTTAATTGCGCTTTTGTGTGCAATGTTTTTCTTTAGCTATCTTATTTATGTATCTAAATGAATTATTATGTCTACAGAACCCTATTCTTGTCAACCGATTCACAAGTTGCAAGTCTCTGAGGTTTTGTAACTACATTTTGCAAACTTCATGATTTTTCATAAAATTCTCGTATTTCATAATAAACGAAGTAAAAACAAACGATTCAGCTAAATACATCAATTATTTTGTTTTTATAATTTCTTGTCAAAATTATGTTTAATTTGCTTGATTGATCGAGGTTGCTGAATATGTAATGTACCTACCTATTATGCTTCTGATTAATTGAATTGTCGTAATGCATATTTTATTCATGACGCTATTAATTTTTGATGAACTGCATATATTACCAAACAATACCTACACATTCTTGCAAATAAAGACTCACGCTAACAGGCGCGACGCGACTTAATTAAAACAATTTCAAAGAAAACTTCTCGGTGTTAAACTTAAATAAAATCAGGACTAATTATCATAATGTGTTTAATTATTTAGGACATTTTTTTTACAAGAAAAATATCTGTCAGGAAGTGACACTCGTTTATTTCGTTTTTTCTATGGAGGTTCCATATAGCTTCAACTTCGGAGTTTTGGTATACAAACTAACAAACAAACACGGTGTCGCGTCGCGCTGTTGCGGCGCGCCTGTATGTCGAAGCCTCAATATTCAATTTAGGTACTACTAACTTCCCGCGATTTTGTCCGCATGGAATTTCTTTTTTTAACATAAAATAATTATATCATAAGATACCCGGCAATACTGTAGCTTCCCATTAGTGAAAGAATTTTCGGAAACGGATCAGTCGTTCCGAAGATTACACCCTACATACAAACTCACAAATACTTCTTTGTAATATTTTAGTACCCACGGGTTCTGATTTCATTGCATTTAAAAATGTGTAAGTAGGTACCATCGAAGAAGTTCATATCTAACCACCGTAAGAACTATTATTGCTTGCAGCGCTCGGCCACTATAGAACCCGGTAACAGATGTGGTCATCGTGTTCACGGGATTTTGTTTTGAAACTGGGTAGATATGAACTTCTTTGATGGTACCTTTGGTCAATCTGGTGGTGTTATCAAAAATTATTATTTATTTATTTATTAAAACTTATGCACAAGTAAAACAAGTATCGTACAGGCGGACTTAATGGCTGAGGCATTTTCTACCAGTCAACCTTAGGGAGATGCAGAGAGAAAACATGGTAGGTTCAAAATAAGGATTACTTATAGCTCAAAAATGGTCTCCTAGAAGAACCATCTCCAAAATCCCATGAAAAACTATTATTAGGTACAACAAACTGTTTCAATAATTGTTTCAAACGTCGTCCGTTTCGCGGCCATTAAGACCGTTTATCCTAAAAGTTGGCAACGTCGCAAAATTTTTCCTGTTTTGATTAGTTTAGCAATATGGATATAAGAAATGTGGCTAACTAGCGAACTAGAATATTAATTATGAAATTGTAACAATGAATTTGATTTTGTACCCGTTTTAGGTGTAACAAAGGCATTTGGAAAGTTCCCAAATACTTTTTTTTACTTCTAAAACTGAATATTCTGTGATACGATATTAATTATTGTATTTCATAATCAATATTCTAGTTCGCTAGTTAGCCACATTTCTTTTTTCCATACAGTAATATTTCCAAATTAATCAAAACAGCGAAATATTTGACATCTATTTGCGACGTTGCCCACTTTCAGAATAAACGCTTTTAAAAACTAAAGTATTGTAAGTACAAAGTAGAGCCATGAAACAGAACAAAATGAATAATTCCTATGTGTAACGGGTATAGACGTTCATAAACATCATTCGAGTAACAGATGTACGTATAAATTGGGCTTTGGGTAGAATTATCGTTATTGCTATCGTATTCCATAGTCCTTTACTGGATAAACTTGTAAGCGTGTTCTGTAACGAATCGTGAATAGCCGGCAATTGTCGGTGACTATCTCGCAACAAAACTGTATGAGAAAATAATGTTTGAACGAAGTGCTATTGTTATGGCAGACTCTCACAAAGAAATTCCCGACAAAGTGCTTCGGGCGAACGTTTGTTGTAGCAGAATTACTTTTTGTTTGAACTTCATTCATCAGCTCGTCATGGTGTTTGCTATATAAGTTAAAAGTTATTAAGGAAAAAAAAGTCGGTGGCAAAAAACGAAAATACAAAACTAAACACACCGAAACCGTTTTCTTCTTGTAAAATAGATTTATTTTTCTCATTTTTATTTGTGGAACCTACCCTACACAAATTCGAATGCCACTGCTATGTAAATTACAGTGTCAGGAAGTTATTTTAACGTCATCCACATAGACTGTGGGAAAAATACGTATTATTGAAGCTAACTCAAAAACTACAGCAGAAAACTTAATAAAATTTCTTAGGACCACCATACCCTTTCAAAGCAAAAAAAAGAATTTTCCAAATCGGTCCAGCAGCCTAATTACGTAATGCACGATCAATAATAAACTATACTTCATAAGTTCGAAAAAAAAATCTGCTCAATTTTTTTAACGAACTTATGAATCAATGGACTAGCAATCTGTTACAATTCATTTCAATTTATTATTGATCGTGCATTACGTAATTAGGCTGCAGGCGCCTTCGAGTAATCGGGGAACTTACTTAAAAAACGAAAGATTCGGATGAGTCGGTTAAAAATAGTTATCAAAGTTCTGAGCCCAATAAACCCAATAAAATAAATTACTGCAGAACACGAGGAGTGTTATGATCCATCTCGTAAAGCAATGTGGTAAAAGATATTATGGCTAATAATTTAAAATTCCTCACCGCTTATTTTTTAACGACTATGTAAATAAAATCTCAGGGTATCACCGTCAGTTACGCGGAAAATGTCAAGCGTCTCATACGCCAACTTTATTTTATCGTACACAAGTTCAGGGCGTTACTTTAATTGTGGCCGACATTCGTCGAGTTTATGCGCATTAATGTGAGTAGGAAAGTTATCTTAATTAAACAAAGCTCAGCCGGGACCGTTTGTTTGTCGCACAGCTTGTAAACACACCGCCACTCGGTAATACTCGGTATATCGACTGCGTTACGATGAGGATATCACGAGATACGCTACCTTTACAGAATACGACCCATACGACGATGTTACCCCCATCAGACCGTGTCCTCAAATCATAATCTCAGTAAACATTTCTATGAGCGCATTCCATTTTTAACATTTAACAAAACCCCAGCGTTTCGGCCCAATTTTTCTCTAAGAATTTGCGGAGGGTCCCAGCTGAATATCCGCATTTTTTCTAAACAATGGGGCTGTCCCCGTACTGCGTTGGATTATGTGAAAATTTCACGAGGAATTTCCGTGAGATTCCCTTGAATGGTTCAATGTGAGTGAAATTCTCCCGAGTTCAATACATTCGAATATCCTTTTGAGATTGGAGTGACACAAAGCGTATTGTTACAGACGAGAGGTTTCTATCTCGTGCCGTTTCGTCGCGACGACTCTCATAGTTATTGTCTTCATCAGCTGGCTGCATTAAGTGATAAGCTTTTGTGTTAAATAAGTGTGAGACACGTGAGACGTGACCTTTTATGTAACCAGTCATCTCGTATGCATGGAAATAAATAGCTTCATGCTTTCACAGCAGCTAATTTAAGGTCGCTCGAAAATATTTTGTGAATATTGCACTCTCGCGTAAATTGGAGTTGATGTAAAATGCATAATGCATAAGAAAATCGTAACACATATTTTAATAATTTGAATATTCCAGTTTAAAATAATGCCGCTTAATTCATTATTACCAACGAAACTACGGCCAACGAATGTTAATTAGTATCTACAAATTAGTGACATATTCCTTCGTGTTACAAAGTGAGTTCTGAATATACCAGGAGCTCATAGAAACACGAAGTTCTAAATGTGAAAGGTTCGCATGTAATTGGTAATTGATGGTAATTGTTGTATCTTGTAGGAGTTCTAGGAATGAGTGGTCTGACAATATACTTGTAGGTTCGTGTGTTACAAGGTTGCTATGGTTAGAAATAGGTATTCATGTGAGGAGAATATGTGAGGTTTTTTTTTTCTCATTGGTCTGGCAGTTTGAGTACTTTATGCGGCCTACCCAAATGTCCTTTCTTGAGTATTGTTCGTTGAGTCGTTAGGGCTCGTGACTAATTATATTAACAGCCGCACGGGTCGATAAAAAGATAAGCTATGCTTGCCGCGGTCGGTTCGTGGATGGGTAAACATTTCCCCTTCGTGCCTCGAAAAGCACGTTATTTTGTCGATCCCGGCTGTCATGCGTTGATCATTGACAGTAGTTACGGGTTGTCAAAACCCCAAAAGTTTGACAACCAGTCCTGCTAAGGGGTATCGTATTACCCAGTAACTGGGTTGTGGAGTTTAGATAGGCAGTCAATCCATGTAAAATACTGGTATTCAGCTGCATCCGTTTAGACTGGAAACCGACCCCAACATAGTTGGAAAAAGGCTAAGTAGATTGATATTTTGTTCCTCGAGTCGTTGAGCTCCTTAAGTTCTGAGTTGAGTTGTACGATTACTGGCTGCACTGCCTGGATAGGTCTACTCATATCTGTGTGGTTCTTTCCACAAAAGACCATTTCCGACACTAATCTACATGGTCCTCACATGATCTGACGAAGATTATGTCTGGACTTTAAAAGAGACTTTGACCTCTCAATTTATTTCGCATTTTTTTCTCAGGGGTAGTCAGATAGGAAATGTCGACTCCATCTAGCTTTTAAAGCCAGCTAGTCATTTTATGTTATGGGGTAGGGCGGTTCAGTAGGGCCACCTTCTGGGCCCTACTTGTTTAACATAATCAATTTTTTTATCATCGACTCGAATAGAAGAAGAATCTTGTTGTATTTTAATGTGACGTGTAGAAATAATACCCATATAATACGCAGGATAAACAATTTCATTTCATTTATCGAACTAATGGCAGTGCTTTCCGAACATTATGGCTAGGGCCGGCGCTGACTGACGTCGCGGCACGAAATAACATGTAAATGTCATTTGATGAAAAAGACTAACGCCTGAAGCCCAGACCATACTGGTAACAAAGCTAAGTTCGTTTAGCTTCGCTCATGTAGCCACCGCGTCTTTTCATGCCTCGATTCATAGTTCGCGGTGTGAGCCGAAGTATGAGAACACGCGGTACCTACATGAGCAACGCTAAACGAACTTAGTATAGATACCAGTGTAAACAGCGCTTGAAGCTACCTCTTTTTATACGTCCGATGCTTAGGAGATTACAGACTGAACCAATGGATTAGGGCGTGGAGGATTTCACCTACATACATTGCTGCATAAAGCTTTCCGAAATTATTGAGCATATCCAAAAACATCGTAGAACCCAAAATGCATATAGATCTCATAATTCTAACACAAAGCGGGGCAGTAAAGCATAAACATTGTAGCCGAGCGCCGGTGAAAATTGTTTAATGGCTCACTAGCGATTGTCGTAAAACTATATTTTGTCGGCGAGGAGGGTTGAGGACGATGGAGGACGGAGGACACAGGCCCTCGTTAAAACTCTGACCGTTCACTAAATCTTACGGGTTTACGATTCTACAAAAATTGAGGCACCTCTAGCGCGGTGCTTCGAGTTTCTTCGCTTGTAACTGTTCACCCTGGATGTAGTGTTATACAGCCCGGATTATTCTGCCCTGCTAAGCTGAAAGGCGCTATCTCAATCGGAGTAAGTTTTGAGAAAATTGACTTTTTGTTAATTGTAATTTAAGGAAACATATGGAAATAAAAAACTTCTGAGTGTTTTTTTTTAATGTTTTAAGTTAGATAGCGATATTTGGCTTTACTATTAGATGCGAAATTGTTATAGCTATTGAATGGAAAATATAAATAAATGTGTGTATCTCTGAGATAGCGTTTGGCTTATCAGGGCAGTATAGTTACCTTAACAGTGTGGGGTATAGAGCTTTTACAAAAAAAAAATGAAAAACTTGGTTACTGGTTAGGCCAAATATAATATGGAAATGGATACTTGCATTATGAAACATGAGTAACCAGGCACAATCACAATAGAGCTCAATGGCTTATAAGCTTATTAATAATTAGGAATGTCAATGGAATATACTGATCTGATATTGTGTCAATACATTTGAATGTAGGCACGAGAGCCTTGTTCTATTCCTGGTCTATAGAAACATTAATAATGCTTCAATGCTGAATACATTATGGTGGGACAAAACGTCGTTTACTGCGGGAAAGCTGTTCGAATGAAATGAAATGCCAACTAATGAATGTTGAACTGAATGTCGCATATATTAATATATGAGGAGCGTATTTAGTATTCAGGCGATGCGTGCACCTGTCGGCAATCAGCCTCCACTCACATTATTTTGCCATTACTTTAGACAATACCGCATGATTTAAGGTAAATACGTGGAGCTCCCTGATTACGTCTGCGTCATAAACTCCGCCATACTTCTCCGAGTGACGTAGCGAGAAATGACGTCACAAAGTAGCATCTGACTTTACTGAAACTTCTTCCGGGACGTGTATCATTCCGTCAAGCGAAACTGGCAGCAAAATGTACAACGCTCGTAATAATACAATTACACGTCGGAATAATAGGCGAGCAGCAAGTGCGCTAACAACGTGGCTTATATCACGAGAGATAAGAGATGTTGCGAGAGATGTCGAGATATGTCCTTCAGCCTTAGTCTTGCTACCCAACCAAGCGTCCTAGATGGGCGGAAAATGCGAGAACATAGTACGCTATGCAAAAATGTGATAATAATACTTGGTGCGGTTATACGTTGTCGCAATTATAAAACGCGAAACGTTCATCCTACTTTTCAGTGTTGTCGTAAACTCGCTCAGTAGTTGAGATAAAATAGCGAAATTTATTTGATCTCAATATGTACGATAGCATCGCGTGGGTTCGTATTTGTTGCTCAGCTAGGACAAAGGGTAATTCTACATACACATTATTGTTTCGGCCAGCGTCCGAGCTAGTTCACGTCCGCACAATCGTTTTACAAATCTTTGCTAAGTAATTATAAAGTTTTAAAGCGGAAATTCCGCTTAGAGTTTATTTGAAATTCAAGAGGCTCGACAATACACGATCACCCCACATTCTTCGAAAACAATATTAGAAATGATTCGCTTGAATTAATAATGGGTTCCCAACCCTTCTTGTAAGTACTTGAGTACTTGGAGATGATTACGAAAAGCTTGGTACAATTAGTGGGTAAAGCCGGGTATGGGGACGTAAAGCTGTCATTCTCCTTTGTCAGGTAAGTTATTAGGTACGTAACAAAATAATGGCTTGTTGGGATTAATGTTTAATCTATGTTTATGACGAACATAAGCGACATAGTTGTCGGATGTGTTACGATATTGCGATGATTGGAACGAACAGTTATTTAATTCTGTTACAGTGTTGTGTCTGAAGTTGCTTTGTAGCTTTTTTATAGTCAGGTGTTTTTTTTAATGAGTTTTATTGTAGCACCGGGTTTTATAGTTAGCTTGGAACAATGCACTGGTTTAGTGACCAGTAAAAATTTGTAGGCACTTGTCTGAGGATTTTCTTTTGTGTTTCTGAAGCTGAAATCTCATTTATACCTACTGATGTATACAATGTCGCCCATGGGTATGGGACCGCCCGTTTTTTTCTGAATATTCATGAAAAAAATATCGAAAATTATCTTTAAATAATGGGCCAAGTGCGTGTCGGACCACGCACAATGAATAACGAATTTATCCCAAGAACAAACTTAACATTGTAGTTGAAAAACATGTTCTTCCAAGGAATGTATGAGAAATCATGTTTTTCATACTGCAAACTTAAGTTGGTTGATTATTACTCGTTAACCTGTACAGCTTACTTAGCTCTGATAGTTTTCCTTTTAATTTCGTTATATATACTACTACCGTGAATTTCCAAAACCAACCATTTAGCTGGCGGGGGGGGGGGGGGGACGACGACACTTGACTCTAACAAAAAAAATCTGTTAAAAGCTTAATATTTTGCTATCGGATCCCTGAATCCAAAAATGGTTTTCACAAACTCACAATATTTTTGAACGACCTTTCTAACGATACCCCACAAAATGGGGTAGATGAGAAAAAAAATAGGGGAAGTACCCTAAAAAAAAAATATTTTACTTGATTATATTTTACCACTTTGTCGGCATGATTAATATGTATACCCATGCCAAATTACAGCTTTCTAGTACTAACCGTCTCTGAGCTAAGCCGCGGACAGACAGACGGACATGGCGAAACTATAAGGGTTCCCTGTTTACTACGGTACCCTAAAAAGGGGGTGTATCTTTAATATTTTTCATGTTAAAATTTATTTTTATTTTTTGAATATCGTTTGCCATATCTCCGATATTATTGGGTCGATTTGGATTATGTTTAGAAATTTGTCGACTATGAAAATAAACTGAGGCGAAAACATTTTTTTCTAAAAATAATGAACATTTATTGAAAAAAACAAGTGTAAGTCCATAAAGTCATAGGGATATTGAAAAAATAAATTTTTTAAAAATGAATTAAAATTTCAGGTTTATTATAGTATAATTTTTCATGAATATTCAGAAAAATACGGGCGGTCACATGCCCGTGGTCGGCGTTGTATAATCAAAGACCTACTGCTATGATTGCTGTCACGCTAAAATGTAATATGAGAAAAAAAAAAAAAATCCTCTATGATCACTAAAATAAAAAAGCTACTAAGACAATACAAATAGATTCTTGACAAGATTGCATTGTTTCAAATAGGTATTTAAAGTTTGAAAAATATAGGTACACTTACAAAATTGAATTAAAAGAATTTCTTCTTTTTATAGAAACTGTCGTTAGTCCCCGGCATCTCGTTCAAGTTCTAAAGTTTTACGCTGGATCGTGAATTCAGACTTCCGAGTTAGACAATGTCTTCACCATATTTCAGGGATATTTATCTTACAAGTTTTATTATTTTCCAAGCACATAAATCCCGTGCCCCATGAATAGGAACTGTTTACGTCATTCCGCGTGTGTAATGGTTAATCAAACACCCGCGGTACATATTTTATCTCGAATCTTCGACGTGTTGTTAGTCCCGCAGTGAATCAGCGTAAATGTTAATGCATTTCGGTTCGTATATCACATTTCGTCAAATGTAATCGAAGCCCGGATGACGGCACCATCCATCAAAAGGATATTTTCTCATCGTTTCTTTTAAATGGAATATCTTTCAATGCAAATTTACATTCGAGTTTCATCAGATATTAGGGACGAATTGGTTCGACT
The DNA here is from genome assembly GCA_914767755.1 of Agrochola circellaris. Lineage (NCBI taxonomy): Eukaryota > Metazoa > Arthropoda > Insecta > Lepidoptera > Noctuidae > Agrochola > Agrochola circellaris. The sequence goes on from OU611857.1 coordinate 8,235,195, forward strand.
AATCGATTATACCCGGCGACATCCGATGGTAACTTTATGTTATCGCGGTAAGCCGGCAGTCGACCGACTCTCCTAGAATTATTCATGTCAAAAACATTCGTTTAAATGGAAACTGATTTATCGAGTAGCAGTCGGGGCAGATTGTGCGTTGGAGTGGCTCTTAGTTCTTTTGCGGTGCCATTTCTTTTCCAGTATTATTATTATAAAGGAGCGCTTCCGTTATACGGTCGTGCATGTCGGCAATAATAATCCGGCTCGGTTTGATGAACCCTGTTTACGAGCGAAGAGAGCGTATCGCTTAAGCGACAAATAAATCGCTGACGATGCTAAATTTATAGCAGTTAAATATATTTTTATGAGCGACGGAACGCGGGCGTTGTATGAAATGCTTGAATTTGATTATGAATTTTTATGATTATATTGATTTTAAGTTTTGTGTTATATTTCCGTTATAGGCTGTGATATGTTACGAGCGATATTTGCGTATATTTTTGCAGTAACCTAAACTTTTATGCCCGCATGATGTGCGCGTTGCGTGAAAAGCGCCAGTATTGTTGAAATTTGTTCAATTTAGGATAAGCTTTCAATTCAATTCATAGCACATATAGATTTTGATTGCCTGTGAATATCGTTCAGGTACCTGGGTAATTGGTAACTTATGACGTAATCAAACAATTAATCCGTCCATCTTAGATAGCATGTAATGATTACACTATCTTAATTAGGTTACACAGAACATGACAGCAACACTAAGTCGCTTCTAGTCATGGGTGATGTACACACGGCTACATATCAAGCTATACCTAACCAATATAAACTAACCTCTCATTGTACGGAAATCCTATACAATGCGAGATCAGCTTATACTGGAAATGGCTTGATATGTAGCCGTGTGTACAACCTAGGTATATAATATTCGAGAGTGGCTCGATAACGTTGACTATGTGATTTTGCTTGAATAAATACTAATCCGTCTGCTAATTGGTTCATTTTCAATTCCAGCAGTCGTTCAAGAAAAAATATTCACTAGGAAGCTTTGGCACAACCTTATATTGTACTGGCTGTTAAGAAAACAGCATTCGATTATTCTAACAATTTCTATTACAAGAGGAATGTGATTTTTGTTTGATAGGAAGACAGAGGCCCGCTGGGGTGTCAAGCGGGCGATTAGAATATAAAAATGTATATGATTGAATTCTGTAGGCTAATTTAGTTAACGGTTTTACCGCAAAAAGCCTTTCATTTGACATCGTCCCGGTACAGTTTAGACCAACCAAGTGTCTACCTACTTCGTAAGTTTGAACATGCCGATAGGATAGCCTATGAACATAACAATTTTAATACCAAAATAATCTGAATCACATAAAACATGAACCTGAATCCTAATAGCTCCTACACACTATGCCGGCGGCATGGCCGCTGGCACTGCCGCCGCCGTCCCTGCCGCCGGGCAAGCCGCGACGCGCGCGGCCCTGCCGGACAAAGGTTCGCAAAGGAAATGAAGGCGCAAAAGCTAGGGGTACGTGCCGCACGGCATAGTGTGTAGGAGCCATTAAGCAACTAATAGTGTAACGTTGTCACAGTATCACAAACGCTCCAAAATGGGTCACAACTCAGGGCGCCTCCACCATCACAAAATAGAAAGAATGCAGAAGGTCGGGTCCATAAAACGAGCATGCATAAATAAACTTGCTTCACGTACGGCGGGTACAAGCACACTCGCGACTTGCATTTGTTTCAGATCATTTTAGATTTCCTTACGTAGTCTCGTAAGGCAGGTCCACACCAGCCTACGCGCAGCGCACGCGCACGAACCGTGCACGCCAGGCTCTTGGAATGGCTATGGACGCATCACATTCTACGCGCGCGCTCATATTGCCAACGGTTCGCGTGCAAGGATCCACAGCTGCGCAATTGAAGCTCACGCGCATGAACCGTGCACATTACTTGGCTCGAACGGTTTTGAACTACTGAGCACATCCGAGGTAAAAAGGAAAATCAGGTACACGGCATGCCCGCGGTGTGTTCGCGAACGATTGTTTTGACTGTCTCTTGCACGCGAACCATTCGTTAACGACTCGCGAACATGTCCAAAGGTGCACCGGAGAAAGGGCCTTCAGTTTAAAACAAGACAGTGTATTGACAATACATATGTATGCCGATGTTTATTGGAAAAACCTTTAAAGATAGTGGATACATGAAAAAATATGGAATAATAAGATTTGAATTTTCACGATGCTGGCGAGTACTCGTTTGTCGCAGCGACAAGAGCTATCAAAGAGAGTTATCGCTCAGCGACACTAGCTTGTTGGTCAGTACACTCGCTGAGAGACTCACGCATAACAGCGAGTAGGTAATCGTACGTCACCGCACTCGTTGCTCGCGAACTCGTTTTTAGTTGCTAGCTCTAATCGTTTCTCGTTAAGGCTTGTGCAGACCAGGGCGACTTGTCGCGCTACGCGATATTGCGATATTTTATCCGTAGAACAATTTCTATGAAAACGCGCGCGACGCTTCACACAGGAGCGACCTGTAGCGCCGCGACACAGATATATCGCGTCACGTGATGCGAAACCCGAATAGCTGAGCGGCATCAACAAAGGAGCATATTTCTTTGTTATTGTCGCGCTGCAAATCGCCGCAATACCGCGTAGCGGGCGCTACGCCACACCAAGAGAGTATAAATGGCGGTGCATTCCGAGCTGAGTTCAGTAGTAGACGATCTTTGTCATAGGACGGAGGCAGGTCTGTGCGTGTTTGCTGAGCGTGGGTCCTAGGTTCGATTCCCCGGTCGGTCAACATAACCGAGGTACCTAAACTTGCCCACGCGAGCACGAACGGTGATGCTTTACATCCGTGCTAATTATTCCAAAAGGTAATAACAGCCGCACGGGTCGATCAATCGTAGGTACTTCGCTTGGCGGGGCTTGGTGCGTGGATGAGTGACATCTTTATATAGGTAGGTACCGAGACTCCTCCGTGCCTCGTGGTCCTGGTTGTCATTCGTGGATCTTTGTCAGTCGTTACGGGTCGTCAGAAGCCCGAAAGTGACCACCAGTCTTACCAAGGGGTATCGTATTACCCAGTTACTGGGTTGTAGAGGTCAGATAGGCAGTCGCTTCATGTAAAATACTGGTATTCAGCTGCATCCGAACACAATTGGGAAAAGGCTAGGCAGACTGACAGACTTGTAGGCTATACATACATATTACATACATACATATTACATACAACACAAATACATACATATACACACAACAGTAAGAAGGTAGGTTCAAGGTTGCCTGGAAGAGATCGCAGTAAGCGATAAGGCCGCCCATTGTATATTTTATAGTGTATTACTTTTTCTTTATGTAATGTATAATCTGGTGTAGAATAAAGTACCTATATATAAATAAATAAATAAATAAACAGTAATAAAATAATTTCATAATTAAATATCCACAACCGTGTGAACACTGCCTAATCAATTCACTTGTCTGTACACCGCCTTACTGCCTACCTACCGCTCGACCGCGCGCTACGGCCAGCGGAGCCCTACGCCCGCGCTGTGCCGCACGCCGTTAAATACCTACGACACGACCGCGAGGCGAATTCGTGGAACACCCGACGATCGGACCGCCGCGCCGCGCGCCGCCCGCGCCACTGCTCTCCCGCGCATGGCCGCGCCCCTGGCCCTCGGACGCCCTCGCCAGTCCGCTACAAACATCTACGGCGAATGCATGTCTTTTCGCGACTCGCGCCGCGCATTATTGTTATTAGTTTTATGATTTATTTGTATGTTAATAAACATTTAATATCAATGCTAAAGTAGTGTTAAATTAATAGGTCGTTAACCTACCCTAACACACTACAGACTATTCCAAAGTGAAATAAAATCATAAGCAAAATAGTAAGTCATTGCAATGTGACTCTTTTCTCATTGTTTTAAGGTATAAATCAGGATGATTGACTACCTTTACAAAAAAAAAAATCATTTCTCTATTTCCAACTAAAAAACTCCTCGCAAATATCAATTATTCTAATTTATACCTTATCGCAATTACATAAGAATTACATTGCACTGACTTACTAATGGTTTTGGCGGCACGCGTCGGCGCGGTCAAAGGAATGAGTAGCTTTGGCAGCCGCGCCGCACTTGCCACTGCCACCTAGGTACCAGGTACGTGTGCGTTCGCGCAGCGGAATGTTGTTGAATTTAAAGATATTAATTATGCAGATATTTAGTGTATGACGTCGTATAATTGTGTATGGTAAAAAAAAAATTGTGTACGCAGCCATTGTGGAGAAATTCACCAAAAACTGATTCCGCTGGGCGAACGTTGTCCTGGCGGAACTTATTTTAATCCATAGACTTTAGAAGAAAAGAGGTGTGTCCAAAAATTAGTGTGTATTTGTGTGTAATTGTGTATGTATGAATAAAATGAGTGCATGCATAAACTTCGGAGAAATTCAAGTTTCCGCTACGCGAACGTTTGGCCATTAGCTAGTTTTCATATAAAGCGCTTACATAGAGAGCTGTAGATTTTTACATACGTTGTTTTGAATTTGTTTATATTTGTTTAAAAAACAGATTTAGAAAAAATCGTAGGGCTTAAAAGATAAAAATATAAACGTAAAATACACTTAATAGGTCTTAGTTCTTAAAGTATGCACTTTGGGGTCTAGATTTTCACGTTTATACAAACCTTGTAAGTATCTGAAACATGTTGCCAAGTATCAATGATGTTCCGTTAGTAATTAAAGAGTTAAAGGACAATTTTACCATGAATAGATCACTGTTTACAAAACAGTCAAATATCACGACGTTCTAAAGGAATTGCATGGTAAAATGTATGCCAAAAATTAGTTTATTCATTCAACTATTCACATGCAAAATTTCATGTCATTAAATTTAGTAATTAAAGAAATCAATTAAAATACTGACGAAGCATCGAAAACCTACATAACCCGACCAAGTTCGGATAGCTACAAAAAAGCGTCCATGCAATATATTTAGGTAACATCCCAAAATTTACCGTATAATACCGGTATTGAATTGGTATAGGTGATAACACAATTGTTGTTTCGATATAATTTAAAGGTCATTTATTTTTGTACACCAAATTTTTGTTCAATTGTTCTGATTTTTCAGCTCCAGAATTGACTGGAATTGTTAATCTGAGATTGTTAATCTGTGATTTTATTATTGAAGCTCTAAATATTTTACTTACCCTTATATTCATAATCGTTTATTAAACCTATGTTAGTTAAAACACATTTAAGTTTATTGCTGTCGTTGCAAGCGTTTGTTAACGTTATTATAATTACTTATTTAAGTGTGTAATGAAACATAATTAAGTATGTACTTAATAAAAAAAAATTGTGTACACGGATATTTAAATAGAAAAGTACTTGTTAATTGAAGATTTGTTTTTATCGTAGATAGTTGGGTTATTATTAAAAAAATATTTTTAATTCAAGAAATGCAATTGTTTTATTTTTTCCTAACGCTTGTGTACGGAACTGTACCATATTAGTAAATACTATATTGGAAGGTTAAGAACGTCTCTTAGATATATGGCTGGGCCGCTTTTTTGTAGCTATCCGAACTTGGTCGGGTTATGTAGGTTTTCGATGCTTCGTCAGTATTTTAATTGATTTCTTTAATTACTAAATTTAATGACATGAAATTTTGCATGTGAATAGTTGAATGAATAAACTAATTTTTGGCATACATTTTACCATGCAATTCCTTTAGAACGTCGTGATATTTGACTGTTTTGTAAACAGTGATCTATTCATGGTAAAATTGTCCTTTAACTCTTTAATTACTAACGGAACATCATTGATACTTGGCAACATGTTTCAGATACTTACAAGGTTTGTATAAACGTGAAAATCTAGACCCCAAAGTGCATACTTTAAGAACTAAGACCTATTAAGTGTATTTTACGTTTATATTTTTATCTTTTAAGCCCTACGATTTTTTCTAAATCTGTTTTTTAAACAAATATAAACAAATTCAAAACAACGTATGTAAAAATCTACAGCTCTCTATGTAAGCGCTTTATATGAAAACTAGCTAATGGCCAAACGTTCGCGTAGCGGAAACTTGAATTTCTCCGAAGTTTATGCATGCACTCATTTTATTCATACATACACAATTACACACAAATACACACTAATTTTTGGACACACCTCTTTTCTTCTAAAGTCTATGGATTAAAATAAGTTCCGCCAGGACAACGTTCGCCCAGCGGAATCAGTTTTTGGTGAATTTCTCCACAATGGCTGCGTACACAATTTTTTTTTTACCATACACAATTATACGACGTCATACACTAAATATCTGCATAATTAATATCTTTAAATTCAACAACATTCCGCTGCGCGAACGCACACACCAGGTACCTATATTATTCGCGGATTTTGACATTATGTTTCTATCTAGCTGGCACACCTGAGCCACACACAGCAACGAAACCGATGTAGACCGATGTAGCTTATTGAATGTACATGTCTAATCCTCACATCAAATAAAAAACCAAGACGAGCGCTGCCAACAATGAAGTGAACAGCACGGCAGTACGGCACAGGTTGTAAATATGTGCGTGTGGGCGTGTATGCACAGAGCGGCGGTGTAGTTTTGGCATGCTTCACTGTATTGTTCGCAGCGCTCTGTCTTGGTTTTTTATTTGGTCTGACGTCTAATCTTACGAAAACATTCAATGTACACATGGCTACACAGCCGAACAACTTTCACGATGGGACCAACGTTGAAATCGCGAAAAAAAAATCTGCTGTTTCCTACATTTTGACGAGCTATGCGAACATAAATGTAGGGAACAGCTGATTTTTTTTTCGCGATGAGTACAATGACCCCTTAACAGGTGTCGCATGAATTCAAATTCACATTGTATATGTATACGGGATCGAGACTTATGCGGGTGAAACCGCGGGGCGCAGCTAAGTACTTATAATTGGATCACTCATTATCATTAGAATTAAGTTATCATCGAGCATTTCTTAAACATCAGAGTATTTCTTAAACATCACGCCTGTCATCCCAAAGGATTAGGCAGAGGTGTAGGTACATACGGCTACACATGACATCAAGCTTTACATTTCCAGTTTATGCTGATCTCGCATTGTATAGGATTTCCGTACAATGCGAGGTCTGTATAAACTGGACATGTATAGCTTGATGTGTACCTATAGTACACCCATATTTCACCAGTTATGCGTATTTATTCATCTGTGGTACCTACCTATTATACTTATTGAACACAATTTTGAGAAGAATTCTCGGATCGGTAGGTACTTACGGAATTAGTTTGGCAAGTAAATTAAAAGTAAGTAGGTACCTAGGTTAGTTCCAATATACCTACCCAAGCGTACTATACTCCATTTGAAATAAGATTAGACATTTAAGAGGCTTACAACAGCTAAAGCGCGGTCAATGTCGGATTGCATAGAAATGAAAGAGAAGCGCGATGACACGACGCAGGTAATTTATTGCAAAATATGAAGCAGTTAGCGATTTACAGAAAATCTATTGATTGGACTGGAAAATTAAAACACTATTATGCTAATAAGTAGCTTGTAGAATAATCTGACAAAAAATCAGAATGATTGCATGTAAATTAATATGATTTTTAATCGTTAAAAGAAATTTTTAGAGGTATCTTCATGATTTTTTTCTATCGTATCAAATTAGTTGTATTATGTTTTCAACACACTATCATACTAGCATATATCCTGAAGAATATCATATATTTTTCTGATTTTGTTTACTGCAGTGGATCATATTCTTTTAGGCATTATAAAACTTGCGTTTAGTCACGTTGAGGCCCTGTAGTCCCCTTAACTAAACCTTTTATACAGTCCGTTTAACCGATTTTCACTTCTATTGCGTTGATGGCATGACAAACGGCAGCTGCAGTAAGCAGTTGGTATTGTAACCACTGTTTTGCTTTTGAGGCCATCCTTATTCCTACGGAATAGAAGTCAGAATCGGTTGAACAGACTGTAAAAAAGTTTTGTTTTAATGTCTAATCTTATTTCAAATGGTGCGGGCGCAATAACTTGACACCTGGCTCGAAACTCGACTCCCCTCCCGCTAACCCGCGCGAGGCCCCGTTCTCGTCCTTCAGGACGTAAGCTCCTACCTACTCATAAAAATGCCATAAAAACGTGTTGCAGCCGAAAGTACACTTTACATGTATAAATTGTAATTTTTCCGAAATCACATAAATTGGAAACTAAATTTAAAAAATCTTGACTTTTAATTAAATTCTCCGTAAAAGCACGACCGAATTCGTAGTTTCGTCATTCATGCTTGCGTGGTCAAGCTTGATACCTACTTAGGTTAGGTTGGGTTGTGTTGACCGACCGGGGAATCGAACCTAGGACCTACGCTCAGCAAACACGCACAGACCTGCCTCCATCCTATGACGAAGATCGTCTACTACTGAACTCAGCTCGGAATGCACCGCCATTTATACTCGGCTGTCGCGGCGATATCGACGCGATATCGCCGCTACAGCCGACAAAGCAATATTCTGAGAATATCCCTTTGTCGGCTGTCGCGCGACAAGTCGCGCTAGTGCGAAAGGTGTTGCGTGGCGATAATATCGCCGCGACAGCTGAGTATAAATGGCGGTGCATTCCGAGCTGAGTTCAGTAGTAGACGATCTTCGTCATAGGACGGAAGCAGGTCTGTGCGTGTTTGCTGACCGTGGGTCCTAGGTTCGATTCCCCGGTCGGTCAACATAACCCATCCTAACCGAGGTACCTAAACTTGCCCACGCGAGCACGAACGGTGATGCTTTACATCCGTGCTAACCGAGGGCTTAGTTTTATTTAACGTTTTATTCCAAAAGGTAATAACAGCCGCACGGGTCGATTAATCGTACTTCGCTTGGCGGGGCTTGGTCCGTTGATGAGTGACATCTTTATATACCTAGGTACCGAGACTCCTCCGTGCCTCGTGGTCCCGGCTGCCATTCGTGGATCTTTGGCAGTCGTTACGGGTCGTCAGAAGCCCGAAAGTGACCACCAGTCTTACTAAGGGGTATCGTATTACCCAGTTACTGGGTTGTAGAGGTCAGATACGCAGTCGCTTCATGTAAAATACTGGTATTCAGCTGCATCCGGGAAGACTGGACACCGACCCCAACTCAATTGGGAAAAGGCTAGGCAGACTGACAGACTATTCCAAAGTGAAATAAAATCATAAGCAAAATAGTAAGTCATTGCAATGTGACTCTTTTATCATTGTTTTAAGGTATAAATAAGGATGATTGACTACCGTTACAAAAAAATAATCATTTCTCTATTTCCAACTAAAAATCTCCTCGCAAATGTCAATCATTCTAATTTATACGTTATTGCAATTAGCTAAGAATTACATTGCACTGACTTACTAATGGTTTTGGCGGCACGCGGCAGCGCGGTCAAAGGAATGAGTAGCTTTTGTAGCGGCCGCCGCCGCCGCGCCGCGTACCTACGCCAAACAGTGCCATAGGTACCTATATTATTCGCGGAATTTGACATTATGTTTATATCTAGCTGGCCCACCTCAGCCGCAGCAACGGAACTGATGTAGACTGTTAGCTTATTGAATGTAGGTATGTGTACCCACATCAGTCCAGTAGATACAGAGCCAATCGGCTGTGACACACAGGTTCCGTTATTTCATTCGGATGTGCGGAACCCTAAAAATGAGGTCTGAATAGGAACTAGTGTAGCTAGATCCAATAGTCATATTTTAACTTCAAAATAAGTAGGTACCTACCTAATAAGAAATTGTGGCTTATTATGTAGTCCTCTAGATGTAAAAATAAAGAAGTCTACTATTTCTACACATACATTTTCTACTCGCGGTAATCGCGGTTTGCCATTCCACGCCCAAACGCGCTCTAGGATAGGAAGCACGGGTGTTCGCTTTGTTTAAAAAAATAAATACAATCAAAATAATAATACTCTCGTTGGAAAATTGTGCACCAAGACAACATTGACTCTCAATTTTCCACATTCAAATAATTAGATTAGAACTCATTTTTACAAAAAAACGCACGATGCGTGCCTGTGACGTAGTAGGTACATCGGATGCATACGGCGTCACCCGCTCGAGAGATTTCGTAGACTGGCTACCAGTGTTGTTATCGTAAAAATCAGAACTGCCGTATGTCACTGTCTGGTTTGCCGTATTTTAGGGAAAAAAAATCTAAATTGCCGTATTTATTTTATAAATATCTATTCTTCATTTGTTTCTTCTGCATAGAGGTTTCTTATTGTTTTTATTACTTTAGATTTTTGATTAATGTTTATCTAATGTGTACTTGTCCTTGATTCCCATTTTGCACATGTCGTGCGTGACACCTTAAACTTGGTACAGTAGGTATACCTACTTGATTTTTGTCGATTTTTTTAAGGTCATTTACAATCTTGACAATTCGTGGTAGTTTCTGGGTTAGTGGCAACATTGACGAAAATAACATAACTCTTTTGAATGCCATATATATATGTATTTGTGTACCTATTTTATTACTGTTATTCATTTGATAATTACTGTACTCTTAATTATGAATCACATTTTGTTCTTAATGAAGTAGGTAATTTGTAACTTCTTCACATTGAAAGTCGGTAGGTAACTAAAACAATAATCACATTGAAAGTAATTAACACAATCAATATGTAATCTGTAAAGTCTGACAAAAGCCGGACATAGGTGACTTGTGTATATTTGGCCGGACACGATTGTAAAAAGCCGGACACACCTGGCAACCCTTCCCGCGACTCTTAATTAACATTTTAGTTATGTAAGACATCTAAAATCAAAAACTGTTCAATGTAAATATTGTTGGTAAAATGTTTATTAACACTTTGAGGGACACTAAACGCCCATAGGCGTTATAATATAACCTCAGACCAAATAAAAAACCAAGACAGAGTGCTGTCAACAGTGAAGTGAAGCTGGTTTCGTCAACATAGTGTACACTTTGTGTGGTGTACACTTTGTGTGGTGTAGTTTGATTGTAGTGTCATTGTAAAAGGTAGTAGATTGTGCGTGTGAGCGTGCATGCACAGAGCGGAGGTGTAGTTTTGGCATGCTTCACTGTATTATTCACAGCGCTCTGTCTTGGTTTTTAGGGTTCCGTAGTAAACAAGGAACCCTTATAGTTTCACCATGTCCGTTTGTCTGTCCGTACGACATATTAATCATGCCGACAATGGGGTACCTCCCCTACACGTAAAGTGGGGATGTTATGTTTAAGCTTTTAACAGAATTTTTTGTTAGTCAAGCCCCCCCCCCGGCTGATGATGATCTCCCATACATTCCGTATTGGAACTACAATGTTAAGTTTTTTATTGAGATAAATTCATCCCAGCTACGGAACCCTTCATTGTGCGTGGTCCGACACGCACTTAGCCGGTTTTTTATTTAGTCTGAGTTTATAACATATAACTTCTATTGTGTCTCGTCCTTGAATGCGTTAATAAACAAATTAACAATTTTTATCACTAATATTTATTTGTTAAAACTTTATGCACAAGTAAAAAAAAAAACCGTAAGTACAAAGGCGGCTTCAATGTCTGAAGCATTTTCTACCAGTCAACCTTAGGGTGATGCAGAGACAAAACATGGCAGGTGCACTAATGGGCGGGCAGCGCGAGTTGAAATGGTCTGCGTTCGTCGTAGGTAGGTACTTTTAGCGGACTCGGTGTATAGCGCGGTCGGCGCGGCAGAGTAGGGCTCCACTAGCGAGTGCGTGATATCAGCTGTGCGAGAGTCAGTTCGAGTACCTACGTCTGAATGCGAACGCTTGTGTTAGCTGTGTTACATTCAAGACCTGACGCGCAGTTGTACCTACTTGTGACCAGTCTGCTTGTAGTTACCTACTATCCTAACTAATATTGACGTTTCACGCTAAAACGGCTGAATGGATTTGGATGAAATTTGGCGCATGGGTAGACCATGAGCTAGACTAGGACATAGGATATTATATATATACGGGATCGAGACTTATGCGGGTGAAACCGCGGGGCGCAGCTACTTATAATTGGATCACTCATTATCATTAGAATTAAGTTATCATCGAGCATTTCTTAAACATCAGAGTATTTCTTAAACATCACGCCTGTCATCCCAAAGGATTAGGCAGAGGTGTAGGTACATACGGCTACACATGACATCAAGCTTTACATTTCCAGTTTATGCTGATCTCGCATTGTATAGGATTTCCGTACAATGCGAGGTCTGTATAAACTGGACATTATAGCTTGATGTGTACCTACCTATAGTACACCCATATTTCACCAGTTATGCGTATTTATTCATCTGTGGTACCTACCTATTATACTTATTGAACACAATTTTATTAGAGAAGAATTCTCGGATCGGTAGGTACTTACGGAATTAGTTTGGCAAGTACCTAAATTAAAAGTAAGTAGGTACTTACCTAGGTTAGTTCCAATATACCTACCCAAGCGTACTATACTCCATTTGAAATAAGATTAGACATTTAACTAAACCTTTTATACAGTCCGTTTAACCGATTTTGACTTCTATTGCGTTGATGGCATGACAAACGGCAGCTGCAGTAAGCAGTTGGTATTGTAACCACTGTTTTGCTTTTGAGGCCATCCTTATTCCTACGGAATAGAAGTCAGGTGTGTCTGCGTTCGCGCGAATAAAGCGCCTTCTTTTTTTGCACTTTTAGGGTTCCGTACGTTTGCATGAAAAACGGAACCCTTAGGATCACCCGTGTGTCTATCTGGTTGGTTGGCTGGCTGGCTGTCTCTCCGTCTGTCAGCCAATTTGTTCCAAATCTAATGGACCAATTTAGTTGAAATTTGGTACACATAATTATGAATTTCCGTGACCCAAACAAGGACGTAAAAAAAAAAAAACAACCTGTATCCTGTGACTTAGCAAATGAAAGGGCCTATTGCGAGAATCACAATTTTTTTTTTTTTTATAATTTTAAATTAAATATACTTAAGTAGGTATTTAAAGATATTTACGAAAATAAATAAAAATTGACCATGCCCGCATGCTCGTGCATGCATCTACGAAACCACTACTAGAGTACATTTTGAAAAAAATAGGAGTATGGTTCTTTACTTACTTATAGATAACAGGAAAACCTATAAGAACTTTGTGGTCTTAAAATATGTAACATGTTAAATCTCTCAATATTGTGCGTACAAACTAACATTTGCAGTTGGAATGTATGAGTTTTTTTTTCAACTACTATAGGTATTTATTTATTTATTAAAACTTTTCACACTCAAAAAAGTACAAAGGCGGACTTAATGCCTTAGGTATATTAAGTTAAGTATATTAAGTTTGTTCTTGGGATAAAAAACATGGTAGATAACATATTTATCGTACGGAACGTCGAACGTCTGCAGCCGTGTATCGAAGCGCCCCGTCGTTGTTTAGCAGCGGGGGCACCGGGGCCGGGGTGTTCTTTAGACGTCGGCAGATCCTGTGTACCGACGTCCAGTCGCTGTCGGCGGAGTGGATGTAGTTCACCCAGCCCTCGTTGGTGTGTGCCTTTTGACCTTGTCCGTGAGCCGATTGATCTGGTTTTTCATAGTGGGGCATCTTGTCGCCACTGTTTACGCAAACGCCTTTTACGTCTATCATGTTTACGATATGTGCGGGGAGCTTATTATAGCGGTCCTGGGACGCGGTTGAAGTGCATGTCGCCGTCTCATTCTGCATGCAAGCAGTGAGCCCCTCAGCCAGCTCGTTCACTTCTGTGAAGTGAGCTCAGCTCTCGTATTGTGCGGCCATGTATACTCCGAGCATTCCGAGCTGAGCTCTGTAGGTCTATAAACACGGGTTTCCTGAGCGTGGGGTCCTAGTAAAACAATAATTTCTCAATTTCTCAAAAAAAATACTCGCGAATGTCAATCATTCTAATTGATACCTTATTGCAATTAATTAAGAGTTACATTGCAATGATTTACTAATGGTTTTGGCGGCGCGCGGCGAGTTCAAAGGACTTGTTTTAGTTATTAGCTTAGCTATTTTAGTTTTAAGTTATTATTCAGTAATTTTATAATTGGATCATTACAACAAGCGTGATGTTTAAGACACCTCTGTCTATTCCTTTGGGAGAAATACTCGGTATCACCGAGTATTTCCCCCAAAGGAATAGACAGAGGTGTAGGTAGCTATACTACACCCGCATTTCGCCAGTTATGCATAGGTATTTATTCATATACATTGTGATGACCGGGGTTCCAGTAAACTGACTATTGAAAGATGAACATGGCTAGTTTATACAATTTAATTAATAAAGTACCATTTGCAATAACAATTTATGCTAACACCTTAAAACTACCTTAATTAATTGGCAAGTGCCGTACTGGACAACATGAATCGTAATGACGGAAAACAAAATAAACAAACTAAACAATATGCAGATGTGTGACAAAGCAAAAGGAAAACAATAAATAAATTAACTAAATAAAAGTAATGAAAATTAAAGCAGAAAAGTACATCTCCGAGCCGGGATCGAACTCGCGAACTCGTAACTTCAATCCGACACTATGTCCCGAGACCAAATGACTCCTTAAAGACTCTGGCGAATATGTCGTTCTTATTTCGACATACATCTCGACATATATTTTCTCACTTGTCAATCGTCTCAAATATTATTTTAATAAAACTATTGTGGCGAGCCTAGCAACGCCATCTAGTATCGGATTTGCTAACTGAAATATCGATCATTACAACATATTGAGCACCATTTTATTAGAGAAGAATTAACGTAGATAGTTACGTACGGAATTCGTTTGATACCTATGTAAATTAAAAGTAAGTAGGTACCTAGGTTAGTTCCAATATACCTACCTACTTGTATGTTGTCAACTTTACGGGTGTGTAAATTAAGATGATTTCAAAATGATACGTAAATTCCTACCTACTCATAAAAAGGCCATAAAAACGTGTTGCAGCCGAAAGTACACTTTACATGTAGAAATTGTAATTTTACCGAAATCACATAAATTGGAAACTAAATGAAAAAATCTTGATTTTTAAATAAATTCTTCGTAAACACACGACCGAATTCGCTAGTTTCGTCATTCATGCTTGCGTGGTCAAGCTTGATACCTACTTTAGTTAGGTTGGGTTATGTTGACCGACCGGGGAATCGAACCTAGGACCCCACGCTCAGCAAACACATACAGATCTACCTTCGTCCTCTGACGAAGATCGTCTACTACTGAGCTCAGTTCGGAATGCACCGCAATTTATACTCTCTTGGTGTCGCGTAGCGCCCGCTACGTGATTCGCGGCGCGACAAGAACAAAGGAATATTCCTTTGTCGGTGTCGCGCGCTATTCGCGCGCGACAAGTCGCGCTAGTGTGAAAGGGGTTGCGTGGCGATAATATCGCAGATTCGCCACGCGACACGTCGCGCGACAAGTCGCCCTGGTCTGCACAAGCCTTAAATCGTCGGCGGTGGCGGTGGGGCAGGTACTTAAATGCGCCTGTTTTCGCCCGTTGTATGAAGCCGACCTTCTGTACCAATCTGTTTTGTTATATTATTATGATTTATCATACAAGGCTATATTTATGTGGCGCAGACAAGGACATGTGGTGGAAGGCGATCTCGCCGGGGGAGCTCATTATAAAGCGCTAAGCCGGATCATTGAAGCACCCACTTAACACAAACGAGGGATAATAACTGCACTGTGTGTCTTAGTGAATGTCCCTCGATGCAGGTTGAATGTGAGTCTTTGGGTCGTCATTGTTGGGAAAAAACGGTGATAGACGAGTAAGGTGAAGTGTATTATTTTCAGTATAAATAAAGGGATATTTGTTTACATAAAACAGAAAGTAACACGAGAAAATAACAATGTCGCGATACAGATAAAATTGAAAAACCATTTACTAAAAATACGTGTCTACAATGAGACAAAACCATCAAAACAGCATCTTAGACGTATCAGTTTATTGAATACGCGCAGAAAACATAGTTAATGGGAGCGGAAGACTATACATAATAGATAATCCCGAAACAATTATGCCGAATACTCGGCAATGTCAACCCATGTGCCGACTGGCAGGGGTACGGCTGACAAAACGCCACTGACGCGCTGACACATGCAAAATTACATTACGGAGCTGCAAACTGTCAACCCTAAGTTAAAATTGTTCTATGCCCCACATTAAAAGGAATAACTCGATTATTTTGGGTAAACGGCAAGGGTAATCTAATGGGGATATTAAAAAAAAGTTACTATCAGAAGGTTGGAAGACCAGAAACGTTCACTGGTCTACAGTGTCAAGATGGTTGCATAATATACAGGGCTATTGGTAATATTTCAGCAATCCATTGAGGGGATGTAGTAGAGGTCATTTGTAACCTAATGACCCCTTATGACCCCTATGCAAATGTCAACCATTTTCGAGTAATTTGACGTTTTATGTTTTTATTTCATTAATTTTTTAAATATAAAATGTCTATTCGAAAATGGTTGACATTTGCATAGGGGTCATAAGGGTCACTAGATTGCAAATAACCTCGTTTACCCCCTCGTTAGCCCCTGGATCGTCGACATATTACTAATAACCCTACACACATGATTATCTAGAATATTGCAAAGTATGGTCGTAACGTTGCTATACCTTATCACCACGCTGGCTACTCCCATTTTTGCTAGCAATATAAAAAGGTTGAATAAATAAGCCTATTATTGTCCCACTGCAGGGCAAAGTCCTCTTCTCATACAGAGAAGGCACGAGCATTGATCACCACGCTTGCTCAAGACAAGTTGGTGATTTCAAATTTATACTAAACTATAAGTCTAAGTTACCTCAAGATGTTTTCCTTCACCGATTTCAGTAATGTCCAAGATAAACTCGGAAAGTACATAACAAGAATAATTGAAAAAGTCACTTTGGTACCTACTTGCCCAAATTTGAACCCACAATCACGACATTAAA
This sequence comes from Agrochola circellaris, assembly GCA_914767755.1. NCBI lineage: Eukaryota > Metazoa > Arthropoda > Insecta > Lepidoptera > Noctuidae > Agrochola > Agrochola circellaris. The sequence goes on from OU611857.1 coordinate 8,252,149, forward strand.
AAGCTTTATGAAAATAAATTTAATTATGCGTCTTCAAAGTTTAACGTTTACTTAATATTGTTAAATTATATAGTTTCATTCATTTCTAGGTAAGGCAAAGTATCCGGTACTTTTTATTAAACCTTTTAGTAGAAATCCTGGGCAAATCGGTGTCCGGTAAATGACTACAAGCCAACACCCCTTTTACATGGAATCTATTACCGGTACAGACAAACTGGGGCAGATAAACAAAACATTACCTACATAACTTTATGTCATCAATTAATATGAACTGCTCAACATTGGCCTCCTGGTTATTATTGTTGGTAGTACCTACCTACATAGGTCATTACCTAATATGTAAAATCAACATCCTTGGCTCAAATATTGGTGATCAATTGTCCAACTTTCAAGAAATGCAGAAGCTCATCTATATCTATACAATGTGAAATTTAATTCGTTTGCATCCTCTTAAGGGGTCATTGCACTCATCATTATGAAGAACTTTCACTATGCGGCCAAACCTGAAATCGTGAAAAAAAATATCAGCTGTTCCATACATTTATGTTCGCATAGTTCGTTATAATGTAGGGAACAGCAGATTTTTTTTTCGCGATTTCAGATTTGGCCCCATAGTCGAGTAAAGTAGAAAAAAGATGTAAGTTGGCCCAATAGTGAAAGTTGTTCATAATGAGGAGTACAATGACCCCTTTTTTTAAGGGTGGAAAATTATCAAATAACTTCTCTCGCTCTGGGCGGAGCGTGTCAGACTCTTACAGACTAAAACCCACCCGTGTTCCTTCAGTTGCCTGTACATTGCCAGGGGCCACGGTATACCTTTCGGACTTTCCCGCGACCCCGGCAGTCAACGACCCCTTATGAGGATGCAAACGAATTAAATTTCACATTTTATGTCGGAGATACGTTACTGAGTTGACTAATTGGGACGCCAGCGCCGCCTAGCGGCGCTTGACAAAGTCTACAACATACCCCTTGGACCGGCTAAAGCGGAGCAGACTTCATGGGTGGCGTTCAAGCAGTGAAGACGTTTAGAAACTGTCGCGCGTTCCGAATAGTTGTGTCGTGTACCTACAGTGTGTGAAATGCTAGTGTGATTAATGTGATCGTAAATTATAATGTGATCTGAACTGCAAACGGTTTTTCTATTGCGCTATAACCAACATTACCCACAGTACGCCCACAGTAGTTAAAATATGGCCGATAATAACGAAAGAAATATATTATACCCTCGTCCGTTATGTACATATTATAAATTAAACTCGCGTTTCAAGTGTCTGTCTATGTGATAGCGTTGTTTTTCTAAACTACGCAATGGATTTTGATTCGTTTTTCAAAATCACTTAGAGAATTTATTCCGGGATCTTTATGTGTATAATACATGAATAATTAACTTTAATATAATAAAGAAATCTCCATGCTTTGTCAAGTCGTAAAAACCGTGCGAAGCAGGGGTGGGTCGCTAGTTTTGTATATAAAAACCGGCCAAGTGCGTGTCGGACCACGCACAATGCAGGGTTCCGTAGTTGGGATGAATTTAATCCAAGAACAAACATAACATTGTATTTGAAAAACATTTTCTCCCATACGGAATGTATGTTTTTAAAACTGAAAATTTAAGTTGGTCGATTATTACTCGTTAAACTGTAAAGTCTACTTAGCTGTGATAGTTTTCCTTTTAATTTCGTTCGGATTTGTGAAACAAATTACAACAGTAGTATATATATACTACGGCTGTGATTTTTTTCATAAATCCATGTACATCCATTTAGCTGACAGGGGGGGTCTAATTTTAGACCATCAGTGGCGGATTTGCTTTTAGACCTCACAATTGACTCTAACAAAAATTAGCACTTTAAAGTTTGATATTTCGTAAACGGATCCCTGAATTGAAAAATGATTTTCACAAACTTTCAATATTTTTGAAAGACCTTTCGAACGATACCCCACACGATGGGATAGACGAGAAAAAAAACATCCCCTCTTTACGTGTAGTGGAGGTAGGTACCGTTGATTTTATTTTACCAATTTTTGGCATGATTTATATGTATACCCATGCCAAATTACTGCTTTCTGGTACTAACCGTCTCTGAGCTAAGCCGCGGACAGACAGACAGACGGACATGGCGAAACTATAACGGTTACTTGTTTACTACGGAACCCTAAATCAACGCTAACAAATTATACAGCTATATTTTAACGTGACTATGCGTCATAAGTCACAAAGTATAACGCGAGCCTGTGATTTTATACAGCAATATTAATTTAGCAAATTAAAAAAAAGCTTTCATGTGATAGAATTAAAATTGTTACAAGGTTTTATTTAATTTTTTTATTAGCGTCGGTAAACGTTTCTAAAGGGATATTGTGTGGGGATTAAACGCCCACTGTATATGTGCGTGAGCTTCTCGTTAAGGACCTTATAATAATAATAACAGCTTATTATTGTCCCACTGCAGGGCAAAGGCCTTTTCTTATACAAACAGGGCATGAATGAGCATTGATTTCAGGCTTTATATTATACAGGTTGGCAGGGATATCGACGCAATAACTGTTACCATGGATTCAGTACATGATTCTGAACCCCACTTCGTTGAAACTATTCGTCGGTTATTTAAGAGGCTTACAACAGCTAAAGCGCGGTCACTGTCGGACTGCATAGAAATGAAAGAGAAGCGCGATGACACGACGCAGGTAATTTATTGCAAAATATGAAGCAGTTAGCGATTTACAAAAAATCTATTGATTGGACTGGAAAATTAAAACACTATTATGCTAATATGTAGCTTGTAGAATAATCTGACAAAAAAATCTGAATGATTACATGTAAATTAATATGATTTTTAATCGTTAAAAGAAATTTTTAGAGGTATCTTCATGATTTTTTTCTATCGTATCAAATTAGTTGTATTATGTTTTCAACACACTATCATACTAGCATATATCCTGACGAATATCATATATTTTTCTGATTTTGTTTACTGCAGTGGATCATATACTTTTACGCATTATAAAACTTGCGTTTAGGCACGTTTAGGTCCTGTAGTCCCCTTAAAAAAAAACTGCTTTTCCCTACAATTTGACCGCGTAGGTATTGCAGTTTTCTATGAAACAGCAGATGTTTTTTTAATAACCGACGAAATATTTCAACGTAGTGGGGTTGAGAATCATGTACTGAATCCATGGTAACAGATTTCGCGTCGATACCTCTGATACCCTGTATTTATCTTATATAATATATTAGCGGTGATAGACTAGTGGTTGACCGTCGGACTGTCAAGTCATAGGTCTCGAGTTCGAACTGAAGACCTCTGACTTTTCAGATTCATGTGCCTATTGTATTTATCACTTGCTTCAAAAACGGTGGAGGAAAACATCGTGAGCAAACCGCTATGCCTGAGAGATATTTCTCGACGGCATGTGAAGCCAAGTCAGAGGTATGGGGGCGGCTTTCAAACATATTATTGGGTATACATAATAAAACGTTACGTTTCTCAAAATGTAGGTGCGGAAGTATTTCGCTGTAGATACCTTGTCGAATCTATATTATCTATAAACGACAAGTTATCTATTTAAGGGTTGATGTGACGACCCCAGAAACCGGGTATTGGTAACTTTACTGTCTGTTGTTGTTAGCTCATACTAGATCTGTAGCAACATTTACTCAAACTCAAAGCATTGAGGCTTAAAGAATTTATTTCCCACAAGAACTTAGATAACAGTTCTCTTAGAATGAGATACAAAGTACTTACATCTAATTAATTATAATTATCATATTTGCCTCTGGGGTGTTGGTGACGTTTATTTCAATTAAACCATTTACAGGCACTTCTGAATGGTCAAAGGAGTCGGTCATTCATAAAGATGAAGCCCATTCCAAAGTGCATGGATACTGTTTTAATTACTGCTCATGGTCTCTTTAATGAAATCTCCAAACGGCTATTTGACACTTCCCGTGACCCAAGGGCTGGTTTTTACCTTGGGCAGAGGCTAAGAATTGCCATACAACGTGGCAATGCGGCCAGTCTCTTGGGTACATTACCAGTCGACAGCGATGCGGATACATTTTTCTATGCTATATTTTAGTTTGTAAATAGTTTTAGTTAAGTTAGTATATAATTTTGCTACTTTTATTAATTAATTAGTTATAAGTTGTTGGTACCCACTTGTAAATATGTATTTCCAACTTAAATAATAACACTATTGATAAAAAATATTTGTTTAAATTTATTACAAAAGAGATTGTGTTTATACAATGCAAAGATGGTCTTTCTGCAAGTCGTTTGTATTCCAGTTTGAGCATCTAAAAAAGTCAAAAAGACAATTTGTCGAAGTCAACCTGCGTAATAAAACCACAAACAGCTGGTAAGATGAGCAACGTTTATATTTTTCTTTTGCTCCAAGAAGTGTGTGAGAGAAGTTTTAGCATAGCATAGTTTAGCATAAAAATGTAGCTAACTGCGCTATACACCTTTGCTTGTAGTTGCTAGTTTCGAACTTACTCTTCGGTTAGACTGAACTTACGAGTGCAAAATGTGCGGACAACATATTTTGTTTCTTTTCAAGAGTAATGTTTAGTTTGTATTTTGACTTGGCATCTTGCTATTTTGCATCTTAATATGTAGAAAGTAGGTAGGTACTATATGCGTTGGGAGTCGAGAGCCGACTTCCGGCCACCGTAGGCGCGGGCTTGCGGACTGTGAGCAATGGGTAGCTCGCCGTCCGATAGGGACCAGGCCCGGGTCGACGGCGCGTTATGTTCCACGCGCGCCTCAAAGAGATGTCAGCACCAACTGACGGGGTCCGGAAGGGCCAATGCCTGCCGGGGCTGCGGGTTTGTCTGAAAGGGATATCGCGACCTCGGCACACAGGCAACGGAAGGAACACGGGTGGGTTTTAGTCAGTAAAAGTCTGACACGCCCTCCCGCTCCACCCAGAGCGGGAGAAGTTATTTGATAATTTCCCATCAAAAAAAAAAAAAAAAAACACATGACACACACATGTGTTTTTGATTACAGTTGTGATTTTGACATTATTATTGATGGTTTTGACATTGCTAGTAATTATGACCAAAATTTGCTGAATATTATGATGTACTAACCCTAGTGTTTAATATGTGTATGTAACTAACTAACCAATTGGATTGTATGATCTGTAAATAAATAATTTGATTGATTGATTGATATACATTTTTGGTAGGGCATTTTCGTGGCAACCCCATTGTTTTTTCCTATTAACCCCATAGGATCGCCATAACCCTAAGATTTCTTCGTGTTCGTAAAATAATAATATCACTTTCAAAATTTTACACACTTGTGATAAAGGCTTCAGAAAGTCAGTACTAGAGAGTTTAGAAATTGAAAAAAGTTATACAGGGAACGTTACACTATTGAAAAAAAAAATTATATTCATTCGAGTTGGCCTCCCCATATGGATAAGTACTAAGATATAAATTATATCTTTGTTCCTATAAGAATAAGCTCCGGTATTATGATATTACTAAGATATGAGTTCATAGAAAGTTCTCGTGCAATATATAAGCTGTGATGCTGGTCCAGATGGCGGGATATGAGGCGATGACCCCTACTTACTTACCTCTTACTTTTATTTGATTGCCCTCTTACGGGACATTGGCATGCATTGTGTGCACTGATATTAGTTTACTTACGGTATCTGGTAAGGTACGGTAAGAACTTAAATATTTTTGTGTACTTCATGGACGGATGTTTTTTTTAATTATTTATTTCTAAAATTGATTAAAAATAACACTTTTACACGTCAATTTTTCAATTAAAACTAGATGGGTTCGGTGTTTACTTTATGGAGAAAAACCGAAACAAACTCAGAGGTCATAGTGTCTTTTAAAGTCCATACAATAGGGATGTTGACTGGGAAAAAAAAGAAGTTATTTAGTCCGTCAGTCAGATAATAAAAAAATATTAGACACATATTTTTTGTTTTATCATATTAATAAAAAATGGTTTAGATAAAACGCATTAAAGTTTGGGACTGGGGGCTCGATACGTCACAAGTCAATATAAAATCTATCGGGGAGTGACGTTATGCACATTTTAATGTACTGTCTATTCATTGTAATCTTTTGATTACGTAAAAAAAGAAAAAATACGTGTCCAATATTTTTTAATAATCTACCTGACGGACAATTTTTTTTTTTTTTGTCGACATCCCTATTACATTGTAGTGTTCAGATTATATGTAGGTTAAGGGGCTTCACCAGGAAATTGTGTTAAGGGCTTTGGATAAGTTTATATAGAAAACTTAAAGAAGTAGGCACGAAAAAAGAAAACGTCTGGCTAGCTCAAGACTTTCACCAGTCAGTTAAAGGTGGATTGGTGTCCTATAACACAGGTTATTAGCCTAGCTTAGGCACCAGTCTCCCACAATATTGTATATTTTATTATAATTACTAAACAATATCTTCATGTTATGTTTAAATATTGTGGTGAGAAATAAATGATTTTATTATTATTATTTATTATTGACGATAAACCTCTTAGACGACTGTTAAAAAAACAACTTAATATTACTAAAAACGTGCAAAAAGCACTGTCGTATTTTGATTACTTTGGCGTAAATAAGAAGTCACCTAATTAATATTATACTTAAATAAACACAACAAAGAACAGTGAACCCACTGATTGACCCGTAATGACTGAGAAAAAGACTTCCTCTGTCATTACGGGTCAATCAGTGGGTTGGGGAATGTACCAGACAGCTTTAATGTTTGACATCACATAATTAACTAGAAGACTTTTCTAGTCTTGTCCTTTCAGGGCAAAGGAGGTTCTATCCTAATCCCACAACAATATTAAGATTGAAATGAAAAAGTTTTGCCTCGAAGAAACTCCCTGTCTTCCAAGCAAGGTAATAAGCAAAGAGTCACCGAATACATAAGTTTTTTCATACTTTTATGAAAAACTCGAAGGCATTATAATAATGTTGAACTACCATCAAAGAAGATTGTTTTTGTTTAAAATATAGACGATGTAATCTTGTGTGAGTTGAATCATTGTATCTATTTGAAGGTCCTATGAAAGCACTCGTGTTGGAGATATTTTTTCACGTTATTTTACGAGTTTAGAGAACCCCTCGACGTGCATGTGTCCTTTTAGCGATTTGTATGCTAACCCATAAACCTTGATTAAAGTTAAGAGACGTTTAAACGTCAAAAATGTATGGTTACAGTACAGGCGATAATCGTTACTTAAGAGCGTTTATTCTGAAAGTGGGCAACATCGCAAATAGATGTCAAATATTTCGCTGTTTTGATTAATTTGGCAATATTACTTTATGGAAATAAGCAATGTTGCTAACTAGCGAACTAGACTATTGATTATAATGCAATAATTAATATCGTAATACCGAATGTTACGTTTTAGATGTAAAAAAAAGTATTTGGAAACTTTCTAATAGCCTTTTTTACTCCTAAAACGGGTGTAACATCAATTCAAGTGTTATAATTGCAATTCATTATTATATAGGAAATGGAATTATTTGAAAAGTTTGTTCAATTAAATTTTTCGGGATGCAAAGTAGGAATTATTTTAGGTTCGATTAAACTTGCCATAATAAATGAATATAGACTCACGCCTGCACCAATCAATGCCTAGCCTTTTTCCAACTATGTTGGGGTCGGTTTCCAGTCTAACCGGATGCAACTGAATACCAGTATTTCACATGGAGCGACTGCCTATCTGACCTCCACAACCAAAAACCAAACCAAACTGGGTAATACGATACCCTTTGGTAAGACTGGTGTCAGACTGTCGGGCTTCTGACGACTCGTAACGACTGCCAAAGATCCACAAATGACAGCCCGTGCTTTCCAAGGCACGGAGGAGTCTCGGTATGTAAAGATGGTCACCCATCCACGGGCCAACCCCGGCAAGCGTAGCTTAACCTGATGGATCGGGCCGTGCGGCTGTTATTACTTAGCCATGAGCTCCTCACGCCTACACCGTGATAAAATATTGGTCAGTCAGTCAGCTAGGTGGTACCGAGGTCGACGCCCGTAAGTAAGTTCCTACATTTAAGTATCACTAGGTACTTATGGAGGGGTTATTTTAAGTAGACTACAGCAGCTAAACGCAAGTTTTAAAATGCCTAAAAGTATATGATCCACTGCAGTACACAAAATCAGAAACATACATGATATTCTTTAGGATATATGCTAATTTCATAGTGTGTTGAAAACATTAATACAACTAAGCTACGATAGAAAAATAATTCAAACTCAAACTCAAACTCAAATCATTTATTTCAATTAAACCATTACAGGCACTTTTGAATTGTCAAGGAATCGGTCAGTCAAAAATATGAAGCTAGTTGCCCATTCCAAAGCGTAGTAGGTACCTATGGAGAAGAACGGGCAAGAAACTCCACGGACACTCTTTTAAATAAAATAAATTGTTACAAAGTATTGGTTACATCATTCATGTTGAAATTATACATGTGAGAACAATGTAGAAAGACGTGCACGTTAGAAGCGTCCGTAATACAAAGATAAAAACAAAGAACAATTCAAAAATTAAAAATCAGCCATGGCCGCTAAGAGTTGACCAGTCCCAACTGACGGCTCCCGTTCACGAACATGACGTATGGATCAGCACCATTCAGCTCAACCATTTTGAAGGGAGCTAAATGATCCAACACACGCGCCACCATCAGCGAGACATTTGAGTGAGCATGACATACTCACAGCCGCCAGGGCACATTCAAGTCAATAAAAAAAAAAAAAAATATATTACTCGGTAAATGGTAGCTCTTTAGTACATAGTACTCACACCTGTGCTCTGGAATTATATAATACAAAGGAGATTGACTTTATACAATGCAAAGATGGTCTTAAAATCTTCAGCAGCTCCAACAGTATTTTCAGATGTTAATCAATTAGTTGTGGTTGTGGAGCAGGACCAGCATTGAGCCAAGCATATTTATCAGAGATGTAATCCCCCAACTTATAATATGCCTGCCTGCATAGTGTGCGTTTTATACAAGACTTGAATTTCGTCTCATTCAGTTGAAGTATGTGGGGAGGAATTTTATTGTAACATTTTAAACAGTACCCCATGAAAGATGAGTCCACTTTAGCCAGTCTGAAACCTGGTTGAACTAGTAGAGACTACTAATCATGAAGATACCTCAAAAAAAATCTTTTAACTACATATTAAAAACCTAAACCTATATACATGCAATAATTCTGATTTTGTGTCAGATTATTCTACAAGCAACATATTAACGTAATAGTGTTTTATTTTTTAGTCCAATTAATAGATTTTTTTGTAAATCGATAATTGATAATAGATTACCTGCGTTGTGTCATCGCGCTTCTCTTTCATTTGTATGCAGTTCGACAGTGACTACGCTTTGGCTGCTGTCAGTCTCTTAACGCACCTCATAATAACTTAACATGTACTTGATTACATAAAGTTTCACTTTCGACGGTATATTTTCAGCAATGTGAAGCCCAATTGTTAATATCGTGAAAGGCTCTTTTTGCAACAATAAACCACCACACATTACGGAAATTAGGGCAAATTTAGGGTTTTATTATTAACGATTAATCTGCTCATAAGATAACGCTTTTAGTTTTTACTTGCAAAATCTTCCAAGCAACGTACTACAAATCCTTGAGGCATAGGGTACGGGTGAAGTCTACAAGTACATTCACAGTACATAATGTTTGTTTGCAACGATAAGTGGATCTATCCTTCCTCTCGGCAGCCGAGAATAGAAGTAGTTTCGACCCTTCCATATTAAGATCAAGTGGCGCCCTCTATGACGTCGAACGGAGCTCTAATATTATTTGTACATGTCGCTGAAATTTCGCATAGTTCGGGATTTTTGCAGGCATACTGAATTATTGGGTAATCTGAGCGATAACGACGACTAATATGGCTGTATATTCAATATTCCCTATTCGGATTGTGAATAAATGATAAGGGATTTAGCTATCGAGTTCGCGTTATATTTGATTCTATGTAAGTATATAATAAGATTTACTTATTTTGAGCGGAGTGGTCGCCATCATCAATAACACTTTCGACTCCACTCATAGAGCTCACACGCCATGCCTTCATACATATTGCAAGTTGACTCCAGGAGGGTCACCGGCATTACGTTTGCGCTAAAGTTAACCCTCGAGGAGTGTCACCGGCATTAGGATTGAAATCTTGTTAAAATATACAACTGATTTTAGTTGCACAGTTTATAATACCGAATTCGCTAAGAAAAACCTACATTTAAAATGAGCCCTCCGCGAGGCATCCCATATGCGACTTTAGTATTTCCCGGCACTGCGTGTTAAAGTGTTAAAATCCTCACTATCAGTAACACTTCATCATTAACCGTCATTTAACGACTACTACAGATTTGTTAGCCAATATAAAACAATCAAATCAGATTGACAATCGAAGATACATATTCGTCAAATAATTCAATTACGCCATTGTATTTGCATCGTGTCAATAAATACAAAGTAAGCACAGGGACTCACGTGTGTCTGCGTATTAATTAATGCGCGGCGCAAACAGTTGTCCCACAATTGTCATATTACATTGTTGTTACATACATTCATTTACAGTCACTCGAACAGAATGCAAAGCGACAGTCAAATAATACGATTGATTACTACCTATTTGTTTGCGTGAAACATCCGCAATACGGATTGCGCTGACATATTCAATCATCGATTTCACGTGCAATTTACCAAAACTCCGGTAATGGAATATTATTTGAATGTAAGCGCACCTGTATATTGCTTGTTTTGTGGCCCATTATAGGCTCTGTGCACAACAGCTTAACATTTGGACAGGGGTAATTAATTGAAGTTGTGCTCCCAATAACAAGAACGGCTGCACAATGTTCCATTATATATAAGCACATGCAAATTATGTAATACTCACGTACGGCTTATGTAATTTAGTTAACAATGACATTATAGCGTTCGATAGATAGTTATTAATAGAAATTAGTGGCGTGTACTCGGTGTACTCCCAAAGAGGTTGTTTAGCTGTTAATGATATGTGCCGGAACTACACGGCAGTTACGTAGTAATTACGTGCGATGTACTGCAATATTAGCTGTTATGTCAAATTGAATATGACATTACATTAAACAGGGGAGTGAGTGAGTTACACACACATACGACTCATTAGTAACTGAATAAGCCAGTAATTATGTATTTACCTACCGACCTAGCTAATTTTAAGTCGTTACATTTTTTATACTTTATTATATTTGAAACTAAAGATTGGCCTTATTGTTTGTCCCCATGGATTCCCAACTACTCGTTCAATTCTTGCTGTGAATAAATATCTAAGTTTCAAGGCACTAAACCAGCTGCCGCTCGTTTTAGCCGTTTTTTAAACGATCTTTTAGGAGCGTTGGTAGAATATACGGGCTGTTTCAAAAGTATCTGATGAAAATGTAAACAAAATGGATCAGAAAACGTACCTGTGCCTGTGGATGCCAATTTGTAGTGTCACAACACACAAATTGAGTGTATTGATTTGATTATTTAACACTTTAGGTTTTTCATTTGATAGCTGAGGTTAATTTTATGAGCTCAATCTTCATCCATGATTTTTCAATCTTAATTTAATTATGTTATTAAAACTTTAATAGTTGGAAAAAGTGGTAAGATATAAAGCTGAAACCTTCTAAATACCGATGAATATGTTACTATTTCCCTTTAGTGAGTGTTGTGGAAGAATTTTACCAGAACAGGGTTTGTTTATACTTTTATCAGATACATTTGGGACAGACTATAGGTATGCATATATACTTTCCTAAATATTACATGCCTGTTTTCTCCGACTATTACTGCGAAACTTAACACCGTACCCACGAAGGCTCTACCGATTACTATCATCTTAAAGTTAAGAACATTTAACATCACTTGCCTCCATTAACGAACGCCGGGTGTACCAACATGGCAACATAACACTCGAGCCCAAAATACGGCACTCAAGGGTACACTGCCAGAGATAATAGCTGACGTCACGATTTTGTTTTGGGATACAAATATACGAGAAATATTGTTATGCTCTGTTTATTTTACGATGATTTCCGTGACACGTTTATAAATAAACTTTTACGGGGTTTTTATTGAGCTTACACGTAATTTCAACGACTCTTTTTAATTTAAGCTGGGTAGGTAATGGGTCAAACACACCTTTACTATTTGACAAAATTTTCTAGTGGTCCCAATTAAAATGGTTTCTACCTGATTCCCCGTACCTAGTCTTTTCGGGTGGTAAGGTCTGAAATAATAAACACTTTAATCACGTAAGTGGTAGGGACGGCTCTCACCTAAAGGCTAACTAGGTCGGAGTGAGGATAATTAGAGCTCATCAGGAAGGTCTTACTTGTAATCTGGAGTGCCTGATAAATGCCAATTGTTTGCTGATCAAATTAGGGTTGGAGTCTGATTCTTTTACGCTTGTGCAATTTCATTAAACCTCGACGCAAAAAGAGGGGTGTTATAAGTTTGACCGCTATGTGTGTGTCTATGTGTGGCACCGTAGCTCTTAAACGGGTGAACCGATGATTTAATGCGGTTTTTTAATTTTAAAGCAGGTTTTCTAGCGATGTTTTTTAGACATATTTTATCAAAATCGGCTCAGTCGTGTGAAGATTATCAGCTTTTTTCTAATTGTTGAATAGATGTACGCGTCTTCCACAGGTCTGATCGATTTGAAATTTGGTATTCTGTTACTTCAATGAATGATAAGCAGAAAATAGTAACCTTGCTGCAGCATCACCTGGAATTTGCAGGATACCCAACTCCCTTACTAACTTACAGCACAGGTATTGTGTTTGGGCTCATTGGAATGGTCTTAATGAATAGGTTATCGATAGATGATGAACAGGGTCTGGTGATGGAGGAGGAAAGAGAAATGAGGAAATGTTTTAACCATATTTAAATATCTGACAACAACAAGTGAAATTATATTAATGTGTTTTACCAATAACATGGGATAACATATTATTATGATTGATAGATCTCACTGGAGACTTAATCAAGACAATGGAAAATCGGGTATCCTAACTTCCTAACTAATGTTATAAATACGAATGTGAGTTTGTTTGTTTGTCTGTTATGCTTTCAAGCTAAAACGACTAAACAGGCACATAGGTAGACCATGACCTAGGTTAGGACATAGAATACTTTTTATTCCGATATTCCAACAGGATCGAGACTTATGCAGGTAAAACCGCGGGGCCCTGCCAATATCCTATAATACAAAATCACTTTTGTACAATTTTAGATTTTACAAGAAACTCCAGTCCATTGTTGTGATTGTTACAAATATCCCATCCTGAAGGAGCTAGCGTAAGGTCGAGCGAGCACCAGTGCCTCACATGTTCCAGGACATATAATGACGCGTCACCGTCGTGAGCGTTTTCCAATGACAGTTAAGTTCGTGTTTTTACGCCTCATAGAGTACTGTTGCCCTGGCGGATGGCATGCGATGTAACGTTAAGTTGCGTACAATTCAATCAGCCTCTTCCCACTCAAACTTCGCTCTTACTGCCAACTTTCTTTGACTGCTTCCTTAATCGAGTTGCCGTTAACTTTATAAAATGCGCCCGTGTGCCTGGTTTATGTTTTCCACGCTGGTTAAGAGCTTTTCAAGAGTTTTCGTATTCGTTAGCAAACTTCCTTAGTTGATGACGTGATTGAAAGTACTTTTTTCTCGTTTAATGTAATAATGCCTGTGCATTACTTGTTTCAAGCGAGTCTTCAGTTTTATTGTCCTCGTGTTGGTCGATGATTTATCTTTTGTCTGTGCAGACTATGCATACATTTGCTTAAAGGTTCTCTGAACTTTCAAGCCCAAAAAGACATTTTTAATTATCGTTTGTTTTGGGTTTTCAACACGCAATTTCTCCTGCATCATACATTTGCATAATTGTAAAATTTTAGGAAAATCGTCTACTTTTTCAATGTTAGTTATGATTGTTAATTGATTCAGGCGTGACTTTGCGGAAATCTATCTATATATATAAAAATGAATCCCTATTTCCCTTGGTTACGGCATCACGCCTGAACGGCTGGACCAATTTCGCTAATTCTTTTTTTGTTATGTTTGTTATTGTCAGGAGAGGAATCTTAAGGAAAGAAAAATTAAGAAAATTGCTCAGAAAAATGGAAAATTTCACAAAACTGAACGACTATTTTAACTTCGCGCGTTGGACGCATTTGATGAAAGCAGAGTAGAGTAGGTAGGTAGATAGGTAGGGTAGGTAGATAGGTAGGGTAGGTAGGGTGGGTAGGTAGGATAAGTAGGGTAGGTAGGGTAGGTAGGGTAGGTAGGGTGGGTAGGGTGGGTAGGGTAGGTAGGGTGGGTAGAGTAGGTAGGGTAGGTAGGGTAGGTAGGGTAGGGTAGGGTAGGTAGGTAGGGTAGGTAAGGGCGTCGTAGATAAGTACATAGTGCTACCCGTGCGAAGCCGGGACGGGCAGCTAGTCCATTATAAAATACAATATACGTCGTAAATTTTTTTGTTATTTTTTTGTTAATAGATTTGTAAATATGTGAGCACTATGTATGTATCATATAATTAATTTATCTGTCGTTGCATCATTTTTAATTCTTTTTACCTATTGTGATATAGTAATTTTATTCTAGGTGCATCGTCTTCACATATAACTAATGTACCTACATATACAAAATATTGTAAAACATTTTAAAAGAGTAACGGTGGAGTTTCTTGCCCATTTTTCTCCATATGAAAACTACTTTTTGGAAGAGGCGACTAGAACAAATTCAAATTTTCAAAAGTGCCTATTTTAAATAAATGTTTTGACTAATAGATTATACATATAAGTGTGATAGTGGTTTAGTAGCAGTTTACTATCGCGCTGGTACAGGGCATTTATCGCGTTAATTTTGTATTCACGTTTAATTTCAAACGTGTTCATAATAAACAGTTTACGAAACTATTTTGAGCAATAAACCATTACAATTTAAATTAACCCACATAGTAAATTACAAACATTGAAAAATACGAACTAAACTGCGGTACTATTTAAATGTGGGCAAATTAACTGGGCAACGATAATATTAAGTCTATTAGAGTCACGCAGTACATTGCTGTAACCGCTCGCTCTTATTACAAGAACGAACGAACTGCAATTTGTTTGCAAATGGATTGAATGCAGCCGCACTACCTATAATGTTCAGCAATTTCTTCATTTCACGTTTCAATAAATAAAATATGGTACATCTGTTTTGCTGAATTTTAACTTTGGTTTTCCAACGAAAATGTCGTAAACCAAACTTACCTGCTATTTTGGTAATTTCTATCCGTTTTCATGAACCTATCAGTGGTTTTCGGACATCTTGAAACATTCTATCGTGCGCTGAAAGCATTCAACGTATAGTTTAGTCAGTAGGGATTGTTGTGTAGTTGTTGTTTAGTCGTGGGTGATGGTGGAATCAAAGCGAAGGAAGCCCACTCTACCCTGCTAAGCCGAAAGGCGGTATCTCAATCGGAGTAAGTTTTGAGAAAATAAACTTTTTGTAAATTGTAATTTAAGGAAACATAAGGATATAAAGAACTTCTGAGTTGTTTTTTTAAATGTTTTAAGTTAGATAGCGGTATGTGGCTTATACCATTAGATGCGAAATTATTATAGCTATTGAATGGTATAAAAAAAACTAAAAGGGCGTATCAGCATCAGATCCAAGATCAGAACCAAGACCAAGTGGACCTTGAGAGTAGAGAAGTTGGAGTCGCGCCATAACATAAACTTCAAGTCGTTTGCGGATTGCAACTCAGTACCTGGAAACCTTCATGAAAGAAGAGTTTTGGCCGAAAGGTGTGGCGTACCGATGATTTCGTGGAAGGTTACGCGACACCACGCAGCGCAACACGACGCTGAGACTGTCATCACTTCGTGTACAATAGTGATTTATTGTTATTATAATAAAACAATAAATATGTATGTTTAGATTAAGGTTTTTATCTATGGGCCTGCGTCGCCTGAATTAAATGGATTATTATTATTTCTTATAATTATTATATCCCTACCAATTTCCCAGAAGGCAAGTTTTCTCCATTTCCTCACAAAAACAGATTCTGGCATTGTATCTTTAATAATTGTTATCCACTAGTTACACCCCGCGGTTTCACCCGCATAGGTCTCGATCCCGTGAGAATATCAGCATAAAATGTATCCTATGTTCTATCTTATGTGTTCTAATCTAGGTCATGGTCTCCCCATGTGCCTAATTTCATCCAAATCTGTTCAGCCGTTTTAACGTGAAAGAGTTACAAACAAACAAACTCACTTTCATATTTGTAATAATAGCTAGGATTTATTTTCAGGCGACATAAGCCCATAGATAAATAAATACCTTTTAACCTATATAAAAATTATAGGTATTATACATATTTTATTATGAAAAAACTTGTGTTAGTGAATAAGGCTTATGACTGTGACCTTTGCCAGAGTAACTAGTTCTTCAATTCTTATGACACTTGTCCAGTTAACGAAAATATTATATTCGAAAGTGATGAATAAACTAACAGGTGACGTGAGCAAGCTTATCACTAGCCATAAAGTAATACATTAATTTAAAACTTTGTTCGTACAAACAGAAAGAATCGAAATCGAAGAGCGTCCATTGCAATGGAAACATTATTTTCAATGATCCTAGATTGATATTTATTTTTGTCGCCCTCATTGTGAGTTATAAGGTGTGGGGACACGTTAAGAGAACTCCACTGTATCTCCAATCTAAGGATTTTACAGTCTAAAGAGAATTCTAGATGTGTTCTTTGTTCTCTCAGACTCCATAAAATGAAATAGCTACTGTTCATTTTAGTCAAATAAATACATACCTATTATTATGTAGACTGATTTATTATTTAAATAAAAAATGTACTTTTTATCAAATTTATTCAAAAAGTATATTCTTCGTAAACAGGGACGAAAATAGCTTTTTAGTCCCTAGGGTCTAAGTGTGATTTGAATTTGGAATGCGGATATTGTTAGTAAATGTTCCAAAGAGATCAATTGCGAACATTGTAGGGACTAGTAACAGGCTATATGAAAAGTAAACAGCGCGCGAGCCAAATAAAAAAAAACTACTTATACGCATGCTAGTAATAAAATTATTACGATGCACTTCCATAAAGTTCAAATATAAACATTAGCCTCTAATTATTTCTATGTTATGTCTTATTGTTCGTAATTGTGTGTAAATAAATAAAAGTACTAGTCTTATTCATAAGTTGCACTTCATTATTTTCTCATAGAGGGTGATAAAAAGTAGTATGAGTGTACTTTACTTCGAATATAGTACTTTGAATCCCTCGCCACGCACAGGATTCTACAATAGAATTATTAGCTCCGCTCTGGATTCAAAGAAACACTCGCCTTTAAAATAGTTGTTTAATCCCTAGGCAAACAATCTACTATTATTTTATTACATTTATTCTATTATTATACAATTATTACACAACTAGCTATTTACACTAGTTAACATATATAACATAATATCACGCCTGTAATCCTGTGCCCGCTTGGGCAGATGTACTATAGGTAAATACACCCACATTTCGCTAGTTATGCTTAAGTCCCATGTAATAGGGGGCGAGCCTATTGATATCAACCGGGCACGAATACAGACTGCGCTGCTACTGAGATATTCCAGATGGAAAAACCCAATAACAGTTTTCCCGACCCGGGAATCGAACGCAGGACCCCATGCTCAGCAGTAGTGCATGCGACAACTCTACCAACGAGGCAGTCTGTGCTTACAGTAGATACTAAATAAAATCTCTAACAATACAGATAAATACACAAACAAAAGGTCATTTGTTATTTAATCTTTTGTCAAATCAATCAATTTCAATACCAGACGTTAATTAACAGAAAGTAATACTGAGTTTTTATTTTGGTATCTTTTTTTTTTGTACAGGACAGGAATAAATAAAATTCTAGGAAAAAAAAATAAACAAGCAAACGTGAATAACGTATTCTGAATTGTTAATTTTTGTAGAGAATAACTGAGTTCTTCGAATATTTGAATATCGAGGAATCAATACTATCATGCTTGTATTATGGCTTGTATTCAACCCCCCTTTGTCTTCTGGTAATGAGCCCCCTAACAACCGGTACCTAAAAGCCTTTTAAAAAGCCATCGAGAACATAATGGTCTATTCACACACGCATTACAGAACATCCACAAAACATACCCAAAAGTACCTATAGGTAATACATATATCGCGCACATATGTGTAAAGAATTGATTGTTACCTTTAATGTTCTAGTTTTTACGACACACCTTCGATGCCCTATTTCAGTTTTATGAGTTAGAACTTTTTATCGGTCAGAAACGTTTAGCGGAGCAATATTAAACCATTTACGTAAATTCGTAAAGTTCCAACAAATCATTTTGTTATTCCCCTTCGTAGCTGCAACCATGAAAACGCCGTCTCAGATTTTATGTCTATGGGATTAACTGGGAAGTAAGCGAATAAAACGTGGAACGTATCTGCGACGCTACTCGCTGCTCGCTAGTCGTACGAAACCACGAAACTGCTTTCGGGTTACAATCGTATCTCAGGCTTCCGAGACAAAAACAAATGGAAGTATTACCGGAGACAATCTACATTTAAATGGATCTTTTTCCTCAATTCGTGCGGAGTTTGGTGATAGGTATCGCCGTCACCGATTTATTTCGCCGAATTTACATTTGGGCGGCCGTCACCGTTGTCGCCGTTGACATACTACTTTGAGTTGTGTCTCCGTTAGTGTCAGCGACTTGTATCACCGGTGGCGATTTATGGCTTGATCTGTGCTCGCAAAAAGGTGAATGCAACGCCATTTTTGTTGATTGCAGTTGTTGCTGTTAACCAATACTCGTAAATTCGTCTCTAAACTTCATGTTCATACAAGTCGACGTGTTGGATAGCATCCGTTTCCTAATTCGACTAAGAACTCTAATTAAATACGTCACTAACAGCCACATTTTCTTCAATAACTGCGACCACACAATTAACCACAAACAATAGAATTAAAGAAACGTTTAAGAAATCAACATTAACGTAATCTAGGAGCTCCGGCCGCGGGGTATTGAGTCACAATCGCACGCCGTTATTAATTATTCCGATGTGAATAGAGCTCCGACAAAAGGCATTAACTGTGCAGATAATGGCATGGCGTCGCTTCTCCGAGCGGCTTCCGCTTCCTCGTGCGACGATCACTCATTGCTCGCCACGAGACGGTGCAAATGAGCCGCGTACAGCACTACTTGAGTCACAACACTAGCGCCCGACGCCGGGCCGCGACGTGTCAGCGTTAAATTATGACACATTCGCACACATTCATCTACTTATTATGCCATTTACTTGGGAGAGGCTTTTCGTGTGTATATTTTGTATTGTATGACGGAGATTTTTCTGCTACTGCCTTATAATACACAATTTCTAGAGATGTTCTTTCTTTACCATGATAAAATAAAATAGATGACGTATATTTAGTAACATTATCCGCTTAACTGTTCTGTGCTCAGACACTGCGTTTGGCACTTGACGAGGCAACACGTCGTGTCCGGGTTTGCAACAAGTCAATCGTCATCCTCTCGAGAGTTGAAACACGTTTCGACTTCTTACAGGGTTCTTTATGACTCTTTACTTAATCTACGTAGGTAAGTCTTAGTCAGATGCTCAGAGTTAGGGTTGTTAATGCTCGAGCAGAAGAACACTGCAGATTATCAAAAATAATGTGAAAAAAGAACAACTATATTTATTTTGTCACGAAAATAATTGCTGTCTTTCGTTTTCACAATCTAAAAAGAACAAGGAAGCGCACAGTCCGAGGCAATGTGCTCAAAGTCTTAGAAATTGTAAATAGAAAGCATGTATAAAAGGGGATTCGTTAGCTGTTGGTCAGTTTATCGTCCTCGCAAACTAGATCAGGGAGACGAATCGCAGCGGATTGCCGTTTATTTTGTCGACATATTACCCTCTTAGTTAACTGGCTAAGGAGGTTAATCCGGCCTGATGTTGAGTTTAGTAATTAGTGTACGCTTTACGACGTATAATCTTTACTAACGTCACCAGATTTTCACAAAATTAAATTATTTTAAGGCCCTAACTGGTCTGGTTCTACTGTGCGGTACACTGTACATGTAACGTTATGAATATTTCAGGATAATTGGCATCGTTAGTCGACTCGGAAGTCTATTGTACATCGCCACATTATCATACAACCGTCGTAAAGCAACATGGCAGCTTTATTGATCTACACGCGGTTAAGATGTCTCCAGTAAAGTGCATTTAAACGCGAGGTCATTCATCGTCTTTAGTGTGCACTGTGCATAACCATTAAGTGTGCCGTACTTTATAGCAGAGCGCAACTTGACTGTGATTTGTGAATCGTTTGTCGGCGTCGCACTCTGTCTGCACTGGATCTTACATTGTGCCACTGTGTAATTACAATATTCACTAAATAAACTCCCTCTTTGTACATCTCGAGATAAAATACAGCTTCACCAGCGAAAAGAATAACGTTTATCCTTACAAATGGGATGTTTTCGCGTCTAACGAGAACGGCCCAGCAAATGAAGAGCCGTGACAGTAAACAACTTTACGTGAATTTGTTGAATGAAAAGAAATTCGCACGAATAAGATTATGAGAAATCTAATTTTATTCGCGAAACGTCCGAATAAAATTACGAGTCCAAATAGAATAAAGTCGATTTAACAAATCTTTACACTGGCCAGTATAAATACGAAATACAAAATTGTGTGTCGACGAAATGTTTTCGAATCTCTTCGGTAAATACTGTCCCCCATAATGATTATTTGAACGAACAATTAACATTGGAACCGTCAGTCCGTTCGTAGTGATAATTCGATTTGCACGCGCGTCAGGGCCGGTCAACACGCGGCCGCTTACATACGCTTCTAGCCGTATCTACCCCTCATTAGCCCTATAGAAATGGAGGAATCGATACAAAAATGTTTTACGTAAGCGTGTTGAATTGACGAATTGGGTTAAATGACATTCGTGAGAGAGATTGAATTAAAACGTGCCACAAATGCCACCTGCAACGCAAAGAGCGTGATCTCATAATGGGATTTACCTGGATAGTCTTTATAGTTTTAATTAGGATCGAAGATTTTTTACTGTGTCAGGACTCGGTGCCTTTATTTATTACTAGCTGTTGCCCACGACTTTGTCTGTTATCCAAGCTGAAAAGTAGCCTATATCCTTCTCCAAGTCATGGTCTACCCATGTGCCAAATTTCATCTAAATCCGTTCAGCCGTTTTAGCGTGAAAGCGTAACAAACAAACAAACTCACATTTGCATTTGTAATATTTGTTAGGATTTTGCTCAATTTGCCCTGCAAATAAAAACAAAAAATAGCTTTGTTTATATTTATCAAGCAATCATTTATTTAATCAACCTATGAGACTATACACCTTTGCTTTTGAATTTTTAAAAGAACATCGTCATCTTGGTATTGTTTGTATATGCGTCTTTCTGTCAGAAGTGTCCATGAGCAGCTCGTTTCTTGCTTTGCGCTCAGATCAGAGGCAGCGGAGCGCGCGCCGCGAGTCGCCGCCAAGCGTCCCTTTGTTCAGCTTCCCTTACGCTCTCATGCTCACACGCTTAATGACTTAATTGCTGCTCGAAATAACGACTGAAAAATAGGCTTCTTGGCATTTTGGCTGGAGAGAAAAATCTGTTTTCTTGCTTTGTGTGCGGAGCCTTTGTCGTCTGGTAAAGGCAGATCTTGGGCACAAAGGCTTAAGTTATTTTTCAGTTCGTTAAATAAGTGTTTCAATGAATCATCTCACTTATAATTGTAAAAATATTTAATCATTTGTTCCATTGCAAATAATATTGTATCGGTTCAATAGGGAATTAAATGATAAATCATATCATTACGTCCCGTATATTGAATTAAAAGTTATAAAGAATAATATTCGAACATAAATTCTGAATTTATTTATACTGTTGAATTATTTTCAATTTAATTAATTCTTAGGCAATATCAGTGTAATGAATATAGGTGACTCGAGACGGAATTGCTTTTCTTTGAATCCAGTCACCTTTTAATAATTCAGGAAGCTTCAATTCTGATTTCCTATAACATGCAACGTTATTGCATGCAGCACAAAAATGATATAAAAATTGTATTTAAATTGCAGTATCGGCCTATGACGTTCCCACTGCTGGGACACAGGCCCCCGTCTGTGAGAGGAAGTGGGCAGTAAATCCACGACGCTTATTTTTATGTTATTAGAGATTGTGTGTTTGTTTTTAATTTGTTAAGTTGTTTTAAAGACCTAAAATACAGGCTTATAATTATTTTTTATTTTTTTCTTTTTTTTTTCACAAGACATGTTTCCTTTGCCATTACAGATTAAATCTAATGCGACAAAGTAACTTAAAATATACTTAACTATACCTTACATGCTATATAGTACGTGGCCCTTGTGAACTCACCCAGTGTACAGCAGTGCTATTCTGTAACCATCTCACCGTGAAAACTTAGGTGAAGTGAGCGTGGAGTGAGCTGCCATTCCACAGGGATTGACACTATTGACAGCTCACTTCACCCAAGTTTTCACGGTGAGATGTTTACAGAATAGCATGGCAGGTGAATATGTCTATGGCATCCGCCACCGTGTTGAGAGCACGAGTCAGCGGTTTTGTATAATTGTATTTAAGAAGGTGTTATCTCGCATTGCTAACACATAATATTAGCTTGCTAATTTGCAAGAAGACCCTTGTGAATGATATAGATCAAAGAATAATACATGTATAGCAATTTTTACTAATCCATTGTATAGTAAATAGTTTAATGTAGTGGAGGGCTGAAATTTTTACGCACTGATGTGTTATGACGAGTCCATATTGACTCGAGCCTTTTATAAAAGTTAATACGACAAGTTTTTACGACTAGACAAAACATCGAGATTTCTTAAGTAAACGTTACTTTAATATTAACGTATTATTCACATAAACTTTCCCGGAATAAATTCTCTAAACGATAGTGAAGAACAAGAACAACGCGCACATACAGACAATCGCGAAAATCGACTTTGTTTTATAATATGTATAGATTTCACGATTACGATAGGTCTGAATAAGAGAAATGGAGGGAAGATTTTCAAGTTATTAAAATATACTTACCGTTATAATAAATGTTTAAAACATACATTTAAATTCATGTGCGTAGGGTTATCTTTCCTCCCCTTAGACATTATTTTTACCAACCGACCGTATCGTTAATATTCTCATTGCGTAACATACTTCTAGCTTATAATGTTCCCATCGCTGGGACTCAGGCTTCCTAACTGGGAAACGGAGTGGACCGTAATCGACTACTCGGGTCAGTGCGAGTTTGTGGACACCACAAGTCCCCGAATTTTCGAAGGTTCTAGAAAAGTTTTCTCAAGACGTTTTCCTTCACCGTTTTAGAGCAGTGTTTTACATTTCATACCTTCCAGTACCTACGTGTTCACAATGAGCCGAAAGTGTTTACTATACCTACATAGTTATACTTTTATGATATGACACATAGTCTGCAACATAATAAACTGTCAGAACGTGGTGTGTTTTCCTCTTGTTTTCGCTAAAAGAATTTGTTGGTTCATAACGACATTTTATTTTCTTTCCCGAAGAAGAATGGTGTAACGTCGCCATTGTTTTCGTATCGAAGAAATGAGTGCAGCTCGGTCCGGTTTGTTTGGAAGTTATTGCGAATATTTTACAATGCAACAGCGACGTTTTATTTCTTGTTGCGCGCGGACAATGCGCTGTTGGCGCTACGCTAACAAATATATATTACACACGTTAATGGTTATTTGTAAAGTGTAGTTTTCTTACATTTCTTATTATCGTAAACAAAAAACGGGATCATTATTTCGAGTTCAGAATCAATCACACACTTTAAAATAGTATCATTAACTCTAAACGACTTGATGTTAGAAAAAAAAAATCACATAGGGTAAACAGTGTGAATTTAAACTTTAAGCATTTATTTCGATTTAACAAATTACGGGCATTTTTTTTAAACAAAGATGAAGGTTGCCAACACTATAATAAGTCTAATTACTGTTTAGAATTATAATTAACAGCATTTATTCTGAAAGCGGGAAACTTCGCAAAAAGATATCAAATATTTCGCTGTTTTGATCAATTTAGCAATATTACAATATACAAATATGAAATGTGGCTAACTGGCAAACTAGAATATTAATAATGAATTGCAATTATAACACTGAATTTGATGTTGTAACCGTTTTAGGTGTAAAAAACGCATTTGGAAAGTTTCTAAATACATTTTTTGCATCAAAAATTAGTTTTCGGTGTTACGATATTAATTATTGCAATGCATAATCAATATTTTAATTCACTAGTTAGCCACATTTCATATTTCCATACAGTAATATTCCCAAATTAATAAAAAAAGCTAAATATTTGACAGCTATTTGCGACGTTGCCAACTTTTAGGATACCCGCTTTTAATTTCCATATAATCGGAATCTCAGTGCGTCATATTTGTTTACCAAATGAAAAAGGGAAGAAAAATACACTTTAGAAGTACCTTAGCTAAGCGAGACAGTATTTATGTAAAAGGAAAAACTGTCAGTTTTGCATTGTGATTAATGTTCCATACAAAGTTAAGGAAAAAGTGTTAGCACTTTTTGCACGTGTTTCGGATGCATTGCCATTAATATTACTACTTAAATAATAGTTACAGCCTCGTTGTTCTAGTGATCACAAGTGCTACTGCCGAGCATGAGGTCCGGGGTTCGATTCCCAGTTCGGGGAAAGTGTTATTGGGTTTTTCCATCAGGAATTTCTCAGTAACAGCTCGGAGTCTGGATTTGTGCCCGGTTGATGGTGACAGACTCCCGCCCCTATTACATGGAATTTAAACATAATTAGCGAAATGTGGGTGTACAATAGGTACATTTCTGCCCATCCTATCGAAGAACACAGGCGTGATGTTATTGTATGTTATGTTATAATATACGAATACAATCAAGTTAATGTTGAAGATGTAAGTCAAACCGGCCATCTGATTTCGATTAGTGTACGGTCCATTCAAATCCTTGTTTCTAATTGATGTTATTTCCACTTAAACAAACATCAACTTTATGCGTGTCTAAATAAAGTTGATTTTAAACTGACTAGTACTGTTGAAATAGTTATAAAAAAATATGAAGTTGTAGCACAAACTGAACCTTATGTGTAGGCATTACAGTATTTTTTTCCAAAATTACTCGTTTTTGTTTACATACACAACACACAACAACAACAACAACACATAGGCTACAACTTACATTACCCGGGAAATTGTTGGAGGACAGTTTTCAGTAGGTTTATACAACCTACTGAAAACTGTCCTCCAACAATTTCCCTCGTTTAACAGGTCAGCCTGTAAGTTGTAGCCTATGTGTTGTTGTTGTTGTTGTGTGTTGTTGTCGTTGTTATTACGTATTGAAACGTATGTTAGGTAGTTAATTTCTTTAAAGTCTGTAATTAAAGTAAGAAATAAAACCTAGAAACGTGTGTCGCACTTATTAGTCACGAGTCACGAATCATTGCAGGTATTCTCAACTATATTAATACAACCATTATATTTATTTATGGCGCTTTTTATACTGTTGCATGTTTTGAAAATGTAATTACAAGTTATTTTTTCATTGCAGGTATCTATGGCGTACTGTTTTGCTGTTCAGAGGCCATTTTCAGCCATATAACTAAAAAGCAAAGCAGTTACATACATAGAATACTTAATAGGTAGTACAAGTACAGAAGATTCACACAGCAAAATCATTCAAATAAATAGCGAGTCTTGTCACGATACAATAAAGTGCAATTCAGGTCGCACTGCGCTAATTACCTTAAGTTGCATTCACCTAGAAGTGGCCTCTCTTTCTATCGCGTATCTTTTGACTACGTTACGCCCACTGAATTTGCGCGACAAGTCAAGCTCGCGAGTACTTGTAGCTTCATACCTAAAATGCGGAGTGCACCTGCACGCGTAGCATGAACACCGTAGAAACGGGTTTTGTCGACGGAAGAATAGACAAAATGAAGGATAAACAATCACAATCTGTAATTTTGTCTATTCTTCCGTCGACAAAACCCGTTTCTACGGTGTTCATGCTACGCGTGCTGGCCTGGTATAACTTGTTTGTCGCTCAGAAACAAGATGTACCAACAGCATTTATACCACTGTCTTCACTTATGATAACATATTAGTGACAGTCGTAACTGAACTTTGTAGCTACGATATAGGTATATCAAAGGGAATAATAATGAAGAAGAATAATTAACACTTTACAATGTCGCCCATGGACATGTATTTTTCTGAATATTCATGAAAAATTATCGATAATTAACTTATTTTAATAATTTTTTTTTTTTTTTTGAAAAAAAACTCTCCGCTGTCACCTGTGCACTTGATGATCTTGTGACTGCGTCAGTGAGCGGAGATCATGCAGCTGAGTTTTGGGCCAAACGTGTTTACTTTTTGTCATCGATTCTACGCTTAGAAGAATCAGAAGTTCAACAATAATTATCACATGTTTCCATCGGTGTTTATAAACATTAAAAACACCGTACTTCGCTACTATGATACACATTTATCCGTGCTTATATCACAGTATCAATGTCCTTTTGTCAAGATACTTTAATAAACGCATATAAATGTAAGCAGATTTATGTAGATTCCTCCTTGTGAAAGGATTTGAATATCCGAGTTACAGCCACTGCATTTAAATTAAGTTTATTAAACTTGTTGCTTCTACATCTCCCGTAAACTGATAAAGTGTAACCAGCAGCTTATTCTTAGTTAGTCTCTTTACGACCATGTCAACTGTAATCTTAAAATGCGTAAAGATGTTGAGCTTCGGATCGATAGGTGTGTTGTGAGAACGCTTAGCTATACGTGAGGCTACCTCAGAATAGGTATGATCCCATTTCATCCAGGATTTATTTCCAATAAGCAGAATTCCGACGAAATATTCCGTGTTTCGGGGATAGAATTCGGCCCAATGGTATAAAGCGATGTCAACTACATGTAATAGCGAAAGTTTGTAACCGTTCTGTTACAAATAATAAATTGGTTATGATGTCGTGGACAAAATATTATTACGTCGTAAAATAAAGTGTTACGAGCTCTCACACTTAGGCAGCGCCGAGCTTATGAATATTAACTTTCTGTTGTTCAACAGCTTTTGAAAATAACTGACAATTCAGCTGTTATGAGCTCACATGAACTTGAAAAATACCACCATGTTTGTTGTTGGAAGTGGAAAAAGTGCACGTTTATATTTTTGCCTAGCTCAAATAGCTGGAGGGCAGGTGGCCTGGCGATATGACCTACATGCGAAGGGCGCAGAACCGCGAAAGTGCTATCTGAGGGAGCTTGTTTTTATTTTGAGTAGATTTAGGCGTGTAAACATTCCGAAATGGAGGCAGATTTTTCCAGAAATGGAAACTGGATTTTCATATTTTGTGGGACATACATATAGTCGCCGTGCAGTGAAAACCTCGAGATTGCAATAAACGTTATTTTACAGGGAAGATAATAACTGTCTGAAGAATAGCCGTCATTGACGTTCTCTGATGTTCCCGTTATCAACGATAGAAGGCATTAGAAGCATCTTACATCTCACTGTCTGTATTTTGTTCTACGCATGCATTACGAGGTTTTCTACACAACAAATAAATAAACAGAAAAGCAATTAATTTTCCTTCACGAGGTGTTCACTGCACGGCGACGATATGCTAGATATTGTTGTTTCTAGGCTTTTGCATTTGTGTGCATTGTGGTATATATTTTGGTTTCACAAATTCTTCTCTTCATTACATGAATTGGCTTACTTCTAACTTATAATTAATTATAGCTTTGTCTCCACAATACGGAATCCTCACTTCAGCAAGTTAATTTAACTTCGGCTGAAAGTCACACTCAGAAATTTTTCCGGCTGCGAAAAGAAAATTAATAGTTTCAGTCGCTAGGCAAAGTATTATGAAGTTAGAGAACTCTATTAAAGATTACAACCAGGTGGAGTTGTGGAAAGAAACCAACTTGGCTCAACTTGGCCTGGCTTGGCCTAACTTGCCCCAGCTTGCCCGGAGCCGACCAATCGGGAGCCGGTTAAGTTTTTACGGCATTACGGGAACTCTGCACAGTTGTATTTATGTTAATTGGTCGGTTGTATCGGAACGACATCGGCGCTCTGTTTTATAGTGTCGTCGCGTCGTTTTTTGCGTCGTAAAAGTGAATAGAACTTGATTGGGTAATTAAACGATGTTAACAGTGATTGAAGCTTAGATGACTAGTAAATAAACAAACAAACGTTTAGAAAAAAGTAGTCTCTTTATATACTTCACTCGGTCACAGTATCCCATATAAACGATATGAGGTCTTCAGGCTTCTAAAGTTTTTTTATGTCTTTAAAACACCTGTAAAAATCTCTGCAGTTTATCTACCTTTCCATTTGTGACTTAGTAGTTTTCAATTTGTTGTAAAACTCCGCTATCGTAGTGCCTAAAATTCAGGTTACGTACATTTTACAGGGGCTGTAAACATTCGGCCTCCAATTCAGCGCAATGGTCGGTTCTAACTCCAGAACACTGCTACTAATCTCAGTTTATCACAGTCAGCGGCATAATTAGTTCACCTAAAATTTTACTCCCAAATTATTTAGTTCCAGATTAATAAACATAGCAAAGGGAAACCGGCGACGCTAGAAAATGTACCTGTAATAAAATAAACGTTACACAGTGAGGTAATAAAATCTCCCGCGGCTTTTAAATTGAAAATTGGCCTATAACATTCAATCTAATTTAGATGATTTCCTTTCTCGTTTCTTGTTAGTTTAAGTTGCTTGAGACGACGAGATAATTTTGTAGCTGACGTTATTTTTTATAGAGGTGAGGTTAATTTGTTATTTTTATTAAAATTTCGTTTATTTTCCGCTTTGGACGTAAGCCCAATTTCGGGGGAAGTAATTTTTTGATTATTTTTTAACATCAAAAGTAAGACAGGCATTTATGTAACTGACTTGTGATTATAAATGAAACGTTCAGGTGGATTAAGATGGTTCTTAAATTAATAATCATTGACATTAAATAATGTCATAATGGAGGGTGGACAATAATGGCCTTTTTATAGCCGTTGAAGGTTGTCTCTCTTAAAATTCAAATGTATCTGTAGTGCATCTAGACTGACAAGAAAAACAAATATCTTGTAAAAATAAAAGAGTTGACAACGTAAATCTTTCATTAAAATGTATAGATAGATTAGTAAACGTTAGTAAACCTAGATTTAGTAAACGTAATCCTCCCAAAGAATTTCGGAATTCTGAGGGGATTTATACGGTCGCTTACAATGTAATGAGAGTCTGCGGAAAATCGATCCCTTTGACCCGACATTTTATTTTTCTTCTACCTTAGCCCACGTGTTAGAATAGGTGATCTGTTTAAGATAAAACCATTCATTATCCCGAGCACGAAATACGTTTTCGCTTCCGAGGTACGTACTTCAGTGAACGAATGATAAAACTGGGGTTTAACGTACAGGGGAAACTGGGGTTGTATGGCGCAGGTTTATGTCCATCTGTATGGGTGTTCTGCGCCGGCAATGAGCTGGCGATTTGTGGCACCACTAAAGTTAACAGCACTCTTACGGCCTCCGACTATGAAAAGCCAATCAAAGTTTAATGTACCCTCTTTAGTTCACGGTCTGAAAAGACATAAATGTATACGTACATTTCTTGTGGTGATTAGGTCCTGCTCTCAATGACAGACTATAGTGCATTCTATTGTTATTTCTATAATTTAGCCACGATGCTTTGTTGCAGTATTTTGAACAAGCATTTGGTCGGTCGGAATACTTTCCTCTATTTCATTTAAATACTTATTAATTACATTTTTAAATGTTAGAATATAAAGAATAGTAGCCCACCGGTATCGGGAACAGGGTCCAAGCTACCGGTGGTCAGGGCTCCAGATAGAGGACCTCCTGACAATGCGAGACGTGTCCAGGAGTACCGCTTTCTGAATCAAGCCCTTAATCCAGCTGCCCAACGAGAGCCTCCTTAGGTGTTGGTCGAGGCTCTTGGCAATTAAGCCATTAGCTGATACAACTATCGGCACAATGATCGCTGAGTCCACACCACCACTATATCAGGTTCATTGGCAACAATAGTCCTGTCAGTGATGATGGATCGATCCCAATACAATTTGAAATCCTATTATTGTTATAGAAACTATTTTTGCAATACGCCTAGGAAATTTCTTTCAAACCTTATCTTGTTTGGATTTTCACAAAAATCTTCTTTGCAATTCTCAATCCAGATCGTGTTACCCACGCCACGACTGACTTTCCTTAAAGTTACTATATCAATACAAAAGTACAGAGAAATTTCTCTCAACATCTGTGTAGGTGGCGCCACGCTGCGCTGCCGCCGGTAGGTACGGACAACTAATTGAATCCTATCGGAATTTATACTGCGCTTCGATAGTGAGTAATGAAATCTTAGAGGGACACTTATAAAGTGGCGAGGGCTTGTACGGCCGTCATAAAGTGCCTTGATTGATTAATTTAACTTTATAGTACTTCGTGATGAGTTGGAGATGAAAGTGTTTGCAGGTGGTCGCCAGATTGGATGACGGAAGGTCAGATTGATTGGTCTACGTTTTTATGGAGTGAGCTGGTGCTCTTTTAGCACCCAATCAGTCTGGTTCTGATGTATTTTACTTAACCTAGAAAAAACGTGATATGAGTGTGTGTGAATTCTTACAGGTAACAGCTACGCCTCGCGATTTCACCCTCATAAGCCTCGATCCTGTGGGAATTTTGGGATAAAAAGTATCCTAATTTGGCACATGGGTACACCATAAACTGGATTGCGACACTTTTTACCTCGATATTCCCACGGGATCGAGACTTATGAGGGTGAAACCGCAGGGCGTAGCTGTTACCATGAGAATACACACACTCATATCACGTTTTTTAAGTCAGTTGAAAGAATTTTTTAAATCATAGCCACGTAGTCGTTAGGAATACACATTGGTACCGATATTTGGTACTATTTGCATAGAATTTAGATCGTCCAATGTTTCCCGTCGATGTCGTTCGTCTCCCGGTATCTGTTGCAGGTATATGTAGGACTTCAGTTTTGACATTGGCTGAGAGAATCCAGTTTTTGAAATTGTATTGCAAAAACTATTCCTATGTTTAAGTTTGATCTGAATTTGAGTGTGTGTCTGGATTGAGGAGCCATGTCTCATATCGGAACGAGGGTACTACCAATATTTAGTAGTAAATTAGCCGATTTTGTAGGCCGGATCCTGGAATTTGTAGTAAAACCCTTAAAAAGTTATACGACGTTAAAGGTGGCTCCTCAATCCTGACGTCTGGATTGAGGAGCCACCTTAGAACCCGAAAACTAGCCAACGGATATTTTTGAAAATTTTGTAAGATTTAGTAGTACTTATGCGTAATCTCTACAAAAAAAATGGGGTTTGTACGGTCGAATTTGAGATAGCTACAACGTTTTGATTTTTCATAAAAAACCATAAATTTCACCGCGCTGTATCTCGGAAAGTTATCAACCAATTACAACATATTTTTAGTATGATTTAGTAGTAAATGTGCTCGAATTTGTACAATAAAAATAAAACGGAAAAGCTATATAATTGCGGTCTATAGAAATGATATGTACGTAGCTACTAAAGAAGTTGATCAAATCGGATAACAATAACACCTATATTTAGTAGAAATTTCTACTAAATATTGGCGTAATCCAACATCCTGTGCAATCAGTATTTCAAAAGATATTAATAAAATAAACATTCCTTAACAAATTAGTGAATAGGGTGACCATAAATAATTCAAAGAAGACCATTGTTTGAAATAAGTAGTTTTATTTGCTTATAAATCATTCTACGAGTACGATTACCTACGTGTAACTTATGTAATTGTGGTTTTAGATTTTTTGAAATACTAGCTGCGCCCCGTGGACGGTGGGTCATATTCATAAGTCTCGAAGTTCCGTGGGAATAGCGGGATGAAAAGTATTCTATGTCCTTACCCAGGTTATGCTCTACCCATGTGCCAAATTTCATTCAAATCCGCTCGGCCGATATAGCGTAACAAACAAACAAACTCACTTTCGCATTTATAATATTATATAGTTAGGATATTTATGTAATGAACCTAATGAAATGAAATTCAGTAACCGGTGATGAATTTAATGATACTTATTTTATACACAAATTCACAATGTTTAGTTTGATTATTTAAACAATATTTTAGTCCCTGATATATCGATAGATGGCGTTGTGCATTTAGCACTCTCCGCTGAATCGCGGTGATAGGAATCTCCGCAGAAACATGACCTCTTCGTGTAAAGTAAAATGAATTGTCTTCGTCAAAGTTTTTATTCATACGTTACGATTTTAAATTCATTATCGTTTCGCTGTTATTTTTCACAACATCATTGCTATAGTAACGTAAAGAAAGTAATAGACAAGCATTAGATTAGAAAATAAATCGGTTAGACATAAATGATACAAACTCCATTAAAATAGTATTATTAGTAGTATTTTAATAGAAAATTTACAATTCATTGTAACCGCACAAAAGATCGCACAGGAAATGAAGGCACAAAAGCCGGGGGTACGTGCCGCGCGGGAAAATCCGGCGGCCATGCCGCCGGCATAGTGTGTAGGAACCATAACAGGCGCCTCTAACTTTTTTAGTACCTACTATACAAACGGGTTATAAACAAAATCAATCAATCTGCCTAGCCTCTTCCCAACTAGGTTGAGGTTGGCTTCCAGTCTAACCGGATGCAGCTGAATACCTGTATTTTACATGGAACGACGTGGAGTATTTTACAACCGGGTTGTATACCTAATTAATAAATAAAATAACAATACATATATCCCGCCTTACGCCGACGCCTTACGCCGACGCCTAACGCCGACGCCTTACGCCGACGCCTTACGCAGACGCCTATAACACCGACGCCTATAACACCGTCGCCTTACGCCGACGCCTAACGCCAACGCCTTACGCCGACGCCTAACGCCGACGCCTGACGCCGACGCCTAACGCCGACGCCTAACGCCGACGCCTATAACACCGACGCCTTACGCCGACGCCTTACGCCGACGCCTATAACACCGACGCCTATAACACCGACGCCTATAACACCGACGCCTATAACACCGACGCCTATAACACCGACGCCTATAACACCGACGCCTATAACACCGACGCCTATAACACCGACGCCTTACGCCGACGCGTTACGCCGACGCCTAACGCCGACGCCTATAACACCGACGCCTTACTCCGACGCCTATAACACCGACGCCTTACGCCGACGCCTATAACACCGACGCCTATAGCACCGACGCCTAACGCCGACGCCTTACGCCGACGCCTATAACACCGACGCCTATAACACCGACGCCTTACGCCAACGCCTTACGCCGACGCCTTACGCCGACGCCTTACGCCGACGCCTTACGCCGACGCCTTACGCCGACGCCTTACGCCGACGCCTTACGCCGACGCCTTACGCCGACGCCTTACGCCGACGCCTATAACACCGACGCCTATAACACCGACGCCTATAACACCGACGCCTATAACACCGACGCCTATAACTCCGACGCCTATAACACCGACGCCTATAACACCGACGCCTGTAACACCGACGCCTTACGCCGACGCCTATAACACCGACGCCTATAACACCGACGCCTATAACACCGACGCCTATAACACCGACGCATATAACACCGACGCCTATAACACCGACGCCTATAACACCGACGCCTATAACACCGACGCCTATAACACCGACGCCTATAACACCGACGCCTTACGCCGACGCCTTACGCCGACGCCTTACGCCGACGCCTAACGCCGACGCCTATAACACCCACGCCTTACGCCGACGCCTATAACACCGACGCCTAACGCCGACGCCTTACGCCGACGCCTAACGCCAACGCCTATAACACCGACGCCTATAACACCGACGCCTTACGCCGACGCCTTACGCCAACGCCTATAACACCGACGCCTATAACACCGACGCCTATAACACCGACGCCTATAACACCGACGCCTATAACACCGACGCCTATAACACCGACGCCTATAACACCGACGCCTATAACACCGACGCCTGTAACACCGACGCCTTACGCCGACGCCTATAACACCGACGCCTATAACACCGACGCCTATAACACCGACGCCTATAACACCGACGCCTATAACACCGACGCCTATAACACCGACGCCTATAACACCGACGCCTATAACACCGACGCCTATAACACCGACGCCTTACGCCGACGCCTTACGCCGACGCCTAACGCCGACGCCTATAACACCGACGCCTTACGCCGACGCCTATAATACCGACGCCTATAACACCGACGCCTATAACACCGACGCCTATAACACCGACGCCTATAACACCGACGCCTGTAACACCGACGCCTTACGCCGACGCCTATAACACCGACGCCTATAACACCGACGCCTATAACACCGACGCCTATAACACCGACGCCTATAACACCGACGCCTATAACACCGACGCCTATAACACCGACGCCTATAACACCGACGCCTATAACACCGACGCCTATAACACCGACGCCTAACGCCGACGCCTATAACACCGACGCCTATAACACCGACGCCTTACGCCGACGCCTTTAACACCGACGCCTAACGCCGACGCCTTACGCCGACGCCTAACGCCGACGACTATAACACCGACGCCTATAACACCGACGCCTTACGCCGACGCCTTACGCCGACGCCTTACGCCGACGCCTTACGCCGACGCCTTACGCCGACGCCTTACGCCGACGCCTTACGCCGACGCCTTACGCCGACGCCTTACACCGATGCCTTACGCCGACGCCTATAACACCGACGCCTATAACACCGACGCCTATAACACCGACGCATATAACACCGACGCCTATAACACCGACGCCTATAACACCGACGCCTATAACACCGACGCCTATAACACCGACGCCTATAACACCGACGCCTATAACACCGACGCCTTACGCCGACGCCTTACGCCGACGCCTAACGCCGACGCCTATAACACCCACGCCTTACGCCGACGCCTATAACACCGACGCCTAACGCCGACGCCTTACGCCGACGCCTAACGCCGACGACTATAACACCGACGCCTATAACACCGACGCCTTACGCCGACGCCTTACGCCGACGCCTAACGCCGACGCCTATAACACCCACGCCTTACGCCGACGCCTATAACACCGACGCCTAACGCCGACGCCTTACGCCGACGCCTAACGCCGACGACTATAACACCGACGCCTATAACACCGACGCCTTACGCCGACGCCTTACGCCAACGCCTATAACACCGACGCCTATAACACCGACGCCTATAACACCGACGCCTATAACACCGACGCCTATAACACCGACGCCTATAACACCGACGCCTATAACACCGACGCCTATAACACCGACGCCTATAACACCGACGCCTATAACACCGACGCCTGTAACACCGACGCCTTACGCCGACGCCTATAACACCGACGCCTATAACACCGACGCCTATAACACCGACGCCTATAACACCGACGCCTATAACACCGACGCCTATAACACCGACGCCTATAACACCGACGCCTATAACACCGACGCCTATAACACCGACGCCTTACGCCGACGCCTTACGCCGACGCCTAACGCCGACGCCTATAACACCGACGCCTTACGCCGACGCCTATAATACCGACGCCTATAACACCGACGCCTATAACACCGACGCCTATAACACCGACGCCTATAACACCGACGCCTGTAACACCGACGCCTATAACACCGACGCCTATAACACCGACGCTTATAACACCGACGCCTATAACACCGACGCCTATAACACCGACGCCTATAACACCGACGCCTATAACACCGACGCCTATAACACCGACGCCTATAACACCGACGCCTATAACACCGACGCCTATAACACCGACGCCTATAACACCGACGCCTAACGCCGACGCCTATAACACCGACGCCTTACGCCGACGCCTATAACACCGACGCCTAACGCCGACGCCTTACGCTGACGCCTAACGCCGACGACTATAACACCGACGCCTATAACACCGACGCCTTACGCCGACGCCTTACGCCGACGCCTTACGCCGACGCCTTACGCCGACGCCTTACGCCGACGCCTTACGCCGACGCCTTACGCCGACGCCTTACGCCGACGCCTTACACCGATGCCTTACGCCGACGCCTTACGCCGACGCCTATAACACCGACGCCTATAACACCGACGCCTATAACACCGACGCCTATAACACCGACGCCTATAACACCGACGCCTGTAACACCGACGCCTTACACCGACGCCTATAACACCGACGCCTATAACACCGACGCCTATAACACCGACGCCTTACGCCGACGCCTATAACACCGACGCCTATAACACCGACGCCTATAACACCGACGCCTATAACACCGACGCCTATAACACCGACGCCTATAACACCGACGCCTATAACACCGACGCCTATAACACCGACGCCTATAACACCGACGCCTATAACACCGACGCCTATAACACCGACGCCTATAACACCGACGCCTATAACACCGACGCCTATAACACCGACGCCTATAACACCGACGCCTTACGCCGACGCCTATAACACCGACGCCTATAACACCGATGCCTTACGCCGACGCCTATAACACCGACGCCTAACGCCAACGCCTATAACACCGACGCCTATAACACCGACGCCTTACGCCGACGCCTATAACACCGACGCCTTACGCCGACGCCTATAACACCGACGCCTATATCACCGACGCCTATCCCGACCGGCCTTAACCTTACTAAAATTATAACAAACTAAAATAAAGTGTCTTAAAATTCCGCATCGCTGTCGACTGATAATGTACCAAAGAGACTGACGGCTTATCAAATAATGTATTTACAGGAAGTATAATCACCAGAGCCAACAATTCAACTCACTAAGTTAGAATTGTCCTCAAATGGCATGATTTCGTTGAAGTATCCGGACAATTTAAACTGAGTCGTAGGAATTATTGTAATGAGTTTATTTTTTTGTATAATCTGTATAAACTGTGGCGAAGCCAAAAAAAGAGTGTTATGTGTTTGACCTGAATGTTTATCTATGTATGTCCGTCCCTATGTTCCCTCGTAACTACTAAACGGCTGAACCGATTTACATGAATGATATGTCGTTAGATTCTTCTTTATTGCGTGAGTAACCCTGAATGTTTGTCAATGTAAAAAAAAATTGTAAGGTGGCGACTCCTTCAAGCTAATAGACCCACAAATGGTCCAAAATTTTAAGGGAATATCGGGTAGCAAGATTACGTTACGCCCGCGAACACGCACAATGGGGAGACGAAGAATGGGCAAGAGTAATGTTTTCTGACGAATCCAGATTTATGCTGTGTGCAAGTGACGGGCGGCGAAGAGTCTACAGACGGCCAGGGGTAGATTTTATTCCAGCTTGTTTTGAGGAAAAAGTGCCGGTTGGCAGTGGATATGTTATAGTTTGGGCTGAAATCTCTTTAGAGCGTCGCTCGGAGTTAGTGCTGATGCTGAAAATTCTTTGTGATTTTTTTTTTTATTCTTGGTGTTTGTTTATTTATTCTATGGGATATTGCTCCTTTTTTTTTTTTTTTTTTAATTCTTGGTGTTAATATTGTGTTCATAATTTAATTACTGATTGTTGAAGAATTATTCATGTGTAAGTAAAACTCTGTTTATGATCATAGTTTGAATTATTTATGGTCACCATTCACTAATTTGTTAAGGAATGTTTATTTTATTAATATCTTTTGAAATACTGATTGCGCAGGATGTTGGATTACGCCAATATTTAGTAGAAATTTCTACTAAATATAGGTGTTATTGTTATCCGATTTGATCAACTACTTTAGTAGCTACGTACATATCATTTCTATAGACCGAAATTATATAGCTTTTCCGTTTTATTTTTATTGTATAAATTCGAGCACATTTACTACTAAATCATACTAAAAATATATTGTAATTGGTTGATAACTTTCCGAGATACAGCCCGGTGAAATTTATGTTTTTTTATGAAAAATCAAAACGTTGTAGCTATCTCAAATTCGACCGTATATTTGTACTTGACCGTATATTTAACTGTGTATTTGTAGAGATTACGCATAAGTACTACTTAATCCTACAGAATATTCAAAAATATCCATTGGCTAGTTTTCGGGTTCTAAGGTGGCTCCTCAATCCAGACGTCAGGATTGAGGAGCCACCTTTAACGTCGTATAACTTTTTAAGGGTTTTACTACAAATTCCAGGTTCCGGCCTACAAAATCGGCTAATTTACTACTAAATATTGGTAGTACCCTCGTTCCAATATGAGACATGGCTCCTCAATCCAGACACACACGAATTTGAAGCTACCAGTGCCAAAAAAGTTTTGTACATACGAACCTACCGACATTTAGTTACACTTTCAAAAACTCCAA
Organism: Agrochola circellaris; assembly: GCA_914767755.1. NCBI lineage: Eukaryota > Metazoa > Arthropoda > Insecta > Lepidoptera > Noctuidae > Agrochola > Agrochola circellaris. Next base: position 8,290,768 of record OU611857.1, read on the forward strand.
TCTCTTTATCTACGTACCTTGTTTTAATAAATAACATCTGAATATCTCATTAATTATATCAGTGAGACCTTCTTCCAACCTCTAATAAAAAATTCTGTCTTTGGAGGTCTTCTGTGACAGTTATTTAAAAGAAGGTTTGTGCAATTTATTTTTTTAAACCTGTTAAGAGCGTTTATTCTGAAAGTTGGCAACGTCGTAAATAGCTGTCAAATATTTACCTGTTTTGATTAATTTGGAAATAATACTGTATGGAAATAAGAAATGTGGCTAACTAAGTTACTAGAATATTGATTATGATATGCAATAATTAATATTGTAACACCGAATATTTAGTTTTAGGCGTAAAAAAGCATTTGGAAAGTTTCCAAATGCTTTTTCTACGCCTAAAACGGGTACAACATCAAATTCAATGTTACAATTGCATAACATAATCAATATTCTAGTAACTTAGTTAGCCACATTTCTTATTTCCATACAGTATTATTTCCAAATTAATCAAAACAGGTAAATATTTGACAGCTATTTACGACGTTGCCAACTTTCAGAATAAACGCTCTTAATTGCGAAATAAATAAACTTATAAGATAGTTACCATAAATGTGTGCCTTTCTTCTTTGTCCTAGTCCATTGTGTGAAGGATTACGTTTTTCAAATTTACGGTGTCAATTCTTTTATTTTTACAAGATATTTGTTTGTCTCACACACATTTGAATTTTAAGAGAGACAACGTTCAACAGCTATAAGAGGGCCATTATTTCCCACCCTTCATTGTGACGTTATTTAATGTAAATGATTATTAATTTAAGAACCATCTAAATCCACTGAACGGTTCAATTCATAATCACAAGTTAGTTACATAAATGCTGTCTTACTTTTAATGTTACAAAATCATCAAAAAATTACGTCCTCCGAAATTGGGCTTACGTCCAAAGCGGAAAATAAACGAAATTTAAATAAAAATAACAAATTAACCTCACCTCTATAAAAAATAATGTAAGCTTCAAAATTATCTCGTCATCTCAAGATCCCGTGGGAATGTCGGGATAAAAAGTATCCTAATTTGGCACATGGGTAGACCATATATTTTTGGAGCATTGTACCTGAAATCGTATGCATTTGTCATTCAGTTTATAGGTTTTGTCTTTTTCCAGCTGTAATTAAGTTAAAAATTCTTTACAATTTTAGCTACTTCGATAGGGATCTTGCGCTTAGATCTAGTGATTGGCAAAGCTTTTAACATGCTAGGAAACGGTAACTGAAGATGTTCTATAGATGGTATAGAGTTCAATTTGGGTATGGCATCGCATTCATTTTCTGACGTGGATGGGAAAACCTCTTGAGGCGTTGGTATTAGTGGTACATCATGCAGGTTAGAGTCAAATGCATTATCAGATCAACCGCTCTTTTGTTGGTTGTTATCATCAGAGTCATTATGGTCGCTATCAGAGTAGTTATGGTCGTTCTCCAGTATATTCAGCCTTCAATATGTAGTCTATAGAAGGTGGGTCGGAGCTGAGCATAGGTAACGATAGTAAGTAAGTAAATGTGGTTGGTCTTTAGAACTACGACTATATTATGACTTTTTGATATGATTTTGATGTTATTTCAATCTGTGACAATATCCATTTAAATGTAAGTGAATTTAAATATTTTTTATTATATTATATTTGACTTTTTATATTAATTTAATCTGTGACATTATTTATTTCTAATGAAAATCTTTGAATAATTCCTAATTATTTTTTAATATTTTATTTACATTTAATTTGTGTGATTTTATTTATTTGAAATTGATTATTTCTTTTTCATGATTTCTAGAGGTATAATTTGCAAAGACGTATATCACATATTTAAATGTGATATTATATAATGTAATTTTATTAGATTTTTTAATGATAATGCTCCTACTTATATTTTATGAAATTGATGAATTGATTGATGAATTTTTTGTGCCCGTCAGGGTTTATGTGAACTTTATTATTATTATTAAGACCTTGTATACATGTGATATGCAATAAAGATTTGACTTTGAATTTGAATTTGAGAACTCGAACTTTGATTGCAACATGCGTTTTTTCTTTGGGTTCAAAACTAACATCTTATGCGATCGCTTTAGATTTAAGAAAGTAGAAAAAGAATAAAAAACATGCGAGTACATCATACAATTCACACCTCAACCGCTTTTAATTTTTGATAAAAACAAACAAAAAAAAACCGATATGCATTTTGTTGCGATGTACTTCGTGAATACCGAAGTCTAATTTGTGTTCTTTACTACTTACTTGGCAACGGCATTTTCGGAGTACGTACAAAGTAGTGATCTAATAAAATTATGATTACATCGTGATTATGTCCTATAGTTACGATTTAGTGATATTATTAATGATGCCCTTATGAAATGCAAAACTTAAAAATAACAAGTCCAACCAAAAAAGTTAAGAAAAACTTAAGAAACTTACCTGTGTCACAGGTACGCCATTCCGCTTCGAAGACATTTTGAATATGACACCAAAAAACGATGTTATCACTTTCTAATAATATATCTGGCAAAATGAATAATATAATCATTGCTAATAATTAAAATGAAAAAAATAAAACTCTATATTTTTTAAACAATTTAACAGATTTTTTCAAAGTGAATGTCTTCTGGAGCACGCTGCCAATTTAAGGGTTAAATGACTATTGTCACATTTTTATGTTTATATTTTTATTGAAAATCGGTAATTATGAGTACACAATAATATCGTCAAGATAAAATTGCTGAATTTTTATATTAGTGAATAAGTTTTTAATAAGTTTTATTATTTTTGAAAAAGTATCTAGGATAACTGTAATTGTTTTAGAACTGAAATTCGTAAAACAGAGGTACAAAATAGAACGTTGCAATACTGCGTAGAGGTTGTTCCGGTCAACCGGATACGCTCCACATAGCGTTCACAGCGAGCACTTTATTTTTATTTTTTACAAAAAATGTCTATAACTGAAATTGAACAGCATATTCAATCTGAATGTTCTGGTCACCCGTTAGGTTAATAAATAGCTCCCATTCAGTAAATAGTTTAGTCGGTTGATGTTAGATTTTATGGATATTGAATTAAAGGAACTCACCAAAGCATTTTAATCTCAACGCTCTACGCATGGTCTACGACGTAGCGGACGTAGCTGTGCCGACGTAGCTACGTAGCAACGGCTATGCGACTGTAGCAGCTGACAGAAACGCGTTGTTTACGTACTCTGCTATCATCATAAAATAATAATTTCACACTGACCGATAGTGTTCTGACAGCTATAGTCTTGAAAAAAATGATTAGGTATAAACATTTCCACTATCCAACTATCTCATAAATAAACATTCACTGTTGAGCACACAATACCTACAACATTCCTACATGTGCGAAGTTATCTAGTGGGCCATAATAGCGGACATTACGCGTGAGATTGTTCATAACCCATAACATAATATTCACTAGGTCGTTTGTGTGATCGCGAAGATGATCGTTCCGAGTCGGCGCGTTCTCACGCCTCGGCTTTTGTCGGCAAATAATTAATAGCTGCACCCATTGTGGGCAGATGAGCACAGGCCCCTTTGTCCCGGGATTATGTCAAGAGCGCATTTAAACTTAAAGCAGAACAAACAAACCGGTGCACGGCGAGTTATTGCGACACTTTGGCTTTATTTAGCGCGCTTTGCGTCGCGCGTTGTCACCTAAAATATTTTAAATAGTTCGCACTTTAACACGCTTTTTGCTCGTGTGTTGTGCACTAATTTGGTTCTGTTCGCAAGAGTTATGGCTCGCTGTTTCTTGTGCGGTAACAACATGCATGTCTCCGCTGGGTCTTGTTAAATACGCTTATTTACATTGCAGGTGACATTATTGAGCCACTTATTTACAACCTTAACACTTATTTGCTTCTAAGTATACCATGGTCTCTAATGGCATGTATATTAGCATAGTCTATGAATACAAACTTCTAATACATTTCACTCAACGACGACGAAGGTTCTCTCAATTTCCCTGAAGACTAATGAAGAAAAATTTAATTTCGTCGACGTATTTATGTTTCTAGAAGCTCTAGAAGTTATTTGCAGTGCAGAAAGCAAAAATGAGAAGGATTTTTCAGCCATTTGTTTGAACCCGCAAGCATGACGTGGTATCATTTCAGAGGCTTTATCTTGTGAAATAAAGCGATTCGGGTGAAGATTGTGAGGGTTTTTTTAAGATAGTCTGGCGTAGAATTCTGACTTGAACTTGTACATCTAATTTATTTCGCTTAGTTGAGTAATTTGATTCACTAAAATATAATTTTCATTTTGTTAATTGTGTAATTTTTAAAGTGAGAAAGCTTTTAAAATAATCGTTGATATTAGGCGAGCGGTATTTCGGCCTCGTTTTGCACGCTGAACAAGTTTAACGCATGCAATATTCAGGAGGGTGGTGTTGCCAACACTATCGGGCCTGAAGCAGCGGTGAACGCGGTCAGCTGGAGCGAAAGTGTTTCAAAACACATTACAATCTACGTACTATTAATTTTATATCTTTTCTTGAGGTAGGTTCTGGATTGATTTAAGTATGCTTATATTTTCGTTTCAATATTTTTTTTATAAAACTTGAAGATTCACGATTTTAATGATTACTTTTTCTTATTTTGTGACTGTCTGCTCCCCAGCTTACTTCTACTTTCAGCATAAATGAGAGGAATAAAACAATTTGTGACATTTGAAAATAGTGGCAATAAACGAAATGTATTTTTGTGTAAAGAAAAGCTGTGTTACATATTATTAAGCAATTGCTACGTACAGATTTTATATGCTTTTGACAAAAACGTAATAAACTCAAGTCGTAAAATGTCGACAAAGAAATTTTCGACAATAAGCTTAGATTTATTTAACAAAATCATAACAAGCCTCACAAACGAGATAAAAGTCGAAGATATCAGTCAGCACAATTTTCTTTCCAATAAGTCGCTTGGTGGTGGTGGCGCGCACTAACGACCTTCGCACTGCCTCGCTCACCCACTGGCTCAAGTGGCATGTGTAAACGCGGCTCGGGACGCGCGGGTCGCGGCGCGGCGTGGCAAATGACGCGGAACTGATGTGAGCACCTAACGATTGCTGCGCCCTTTTACCGTGACACCGAAAGGAATTATTTATGCCCCGCTCTGCACTATGCGATGAAATTATTTTCAGCTTGAGTTGAGTCGCGGATTAGATGCTGCGGGCAAATGTGTTCACATTTATTCTGATGTGCCACTTCGGGTAGTCGGAATGGAGCATAATTTGTTTCATGATGTCGGTTAGTTTGAGGTTGCGGTTATTTTAAATTCTAGTGTTTTCTACGAACTGCATTTTTATTTGAAACATTAATTATTTTCAAGTCTACATGTCTCACTTTCATAAAACCTACTCCATTCACTCTATCGCTCCAGACGAAACTGCAGCTTAGAACTGATGTGATCCCTGTTTTAGATAAAATATTAGGTATGTATAACCAAAAACGACGACAAGATTGCTTAAATATGTGTAATTAACCCAGTTCAGTTTTATGTGGGTGCGCTGATAAAAATATGAAAGGTAAACTTAATACACTGTGAAAATGCTGAATTAGGTAATAACATGTCGATAAGAACAAGCGTCGCCGGCATAAATTGGTGCTGAGTCTTCAGTGAGGCGAGAACGCATTAACGGTCCGCCACTAACATATATTAGGAGCGTTTCTTATCCACGAGTGTGAGGCGTCTCGGCGGCGGGGCGTTGGCGGGACGGCGGCGGGCGGGAGCGGCGCGTTGGCGTGCGACCCGCGCAAATGACGCGGAAAAGATGCGGGGAATGACGCCCTCTTGATCGCAGAATAGCACGCCTGTCATATACTGTCATGTACATCGACGCGTTCAAGCCTCCGCTTTATTGCTTTATTTTTTAAGAAATCCTCACTGTATTTTAATTCTTTGTTTTTTTCCAGACGCTAAAGGATTTACGCCAGTGATTCGACGCGCACTGTGATGCTACTTCCAATAAAGTACGGCATGCACATTAGTCTTTCTCGTACGAAGCACTTTTGGTTTGTTTACATTATCGTAATAGTAACATTCCAATGCAAATATATGTGTGACATTAGAGAGAAAAAGAATCTGAAGCCGTATTTAACGAGAGCAGTTTATATTGAATCTGCAAACTGAAATTTGCTTACATTTCTGAATTTCCTCATACATTGTGTAGGCTCCGTTTGTGTAACAAGTAACATTGAATACAATTATCTCTAAGGAATGAATACACCGATTCATTCTGAGCCATATTTTCCCCCTCACATAAACGATATCGTATTAAATTAATAAGTCGTTGGGCGACCCCGAAAGTGGCGATATCTGTGAGGAAACAGACTTCCCCTGGTCGGTGCACCGTTCCCGATTCTCCCCCGAGCCGTCGTTACCCAGCACTAATGTTCTATTATAACACTCATTGTGTCTTGATAGGGGAGAATGTTCCTAGAGATGTTCCATAGATTATTGTTTACATTTAAATTATAGACAAATTATTTATGTTAAATGTTTTCTTAAACGTTTTAGTTTATTTCAGGATCCATTTAAATTGTGGTAGGAACAGTTTAGAAATTGTACCAGTAATATTTTCTGTGTAAAAGGAATTACCCTATTAACTTTGGACCTTTATTCAAAGTTTTAAACTTCTGTCTTCTATATTATTGAATATGCTTTTGTATACAAGACCGTTTCTTTGGATGTTAATGAGCGCTGGTTCGAGTTCTGGTCAGTTTCTGGCTTTAGACGGAGCAGACTCTGCCTTACTCCGTGGGTCAAGTCTTGAAGATGGGCAGCCATCTCCTCTGGACTGCATACAGCATACAGCGACCACCCACTCATTTACTAAGCGTTATTAAATGTGATTATGACATATTCTTCTTTTCGTGTGGTTAGTAACTAACCTGGTGTCAGAGTTTTAAAGCCGCCCATGGGCCTCTGACTTGTCTTCACATGCCGTCAATAAATAGGTATGTCTCAGGCATGCCGGTTTCCTCACGATGTTTTCCTTCACCGTTTTTGAAGCAAGTGATAATTATACAATATGCACATGAATCCGAAAAGTCAGAGGTGCGTGCCTTGGGTTCGAACTCGAGACCTAAGACTTGGCAGTCTGACGGTCACACCACTAGGCTATCACTGCCACATTATCACAACATTGACATTATAGCTACAGTGTCCGACAATGATGATATTAATTGCACGTTATATTTATATAATACAATAGACGACGTATATTTAGTAACCTAATCCGCTTAACTGTTCTTAAAGAGTCATAAAGAACCCTGTAAGAAATCGACACGTGTTTCACCTCTCAAAGAGGCATCCTAATGATGACGATTGACTTGTTGCGAACCCGGCGTGTTGCCACGTCAAGTGCTGAACGCAGTGACACATTGATGTCCTACTATTTATAAATATTTATGAGAAAAAAAAATGTCACTCACAAATGTTGTGGCCTGATATTCAAATCAATGCATATCTAAAGAACTCTCTTTTCTACATATAATGAAAAACAAAAATTGTTTAATTAACGTCCCATTTCATTTCCAGACAAAAGAAAACGTTAATGAATATTATTTCAGTGCAATATTTTGCACATTATCATACGACCGCGCAGGCAACATGACTAAGCCATTACTACTACAGTCGAGATGAAATATAAAATTGAATTTCATATTTATTTACCCATTAATAATATCAGATCCCCGTGCCATTGTCTCGCTGCTCGCTCTCACCGCCGTGTTCCGAACACGCTGACACGTCATTTTTTCTCTCGTGTCACGTAAAAGAATAATGAAGCAAGTTCTGCAAGCAGTATTTAGAGATAATGTTGATAGGTGACGTCGATACAGTTTTTACGGTGCTGTGTATTTTATTTTTGCTGATGTTACAGGACTAGATTTAATAAGGTATTTAATTAAGGATAACAGCTGAAAAAGTTCTTTACTCAGCTTATCTCTTAAAACACGTAACCTAGAAAGTGCTACTGTGCAAGGCTTTTCGGCTGACTCCTTAGTTAACAGATCCGAGTGCTTACTTACATAATGACTCTACTAAATTCCAGACTAAACAGCAAGTCCCTAGTCTTATTATACACATAATAGCCGTAATGGATTCGTTATCATTTGTTAATCACAACAAAGTTATCGCGTTAAGCTTGTCGTAACGACATCGCGTCCCCGACGCAAACAAATAGCTCTCACGCAAATTGAATACAAGATATAAATCTAGCGTTCTCCTAATAACATGCGGTGGATTTCTCCGCGGGCCGTTTTATTTCAGCCCCACAAAGCCTTCGACCCAGTAAATCCGGCGATATCTCGGGGAATGCGACAGAGTGCCACTGGCGTTCGTTTCGCGGGACGCACTTTAAATTTTCCAACTGCGAAAGGACGGATATCGCAGTGAAATTTAAAATGCCGACGCGGGTTCCCTGTGGAAGCAAAAGTGCGCGAACGACAGACCGCGCCGCCGCCGTCCCGCTCCCGCCCCGCTCGCCGTGTCGCGTCACAGTCGCCTCGCACGCGTTGCCGACACCGCGCGCAGCTTTGCATAATGTAGCCACTTAGCGTATTCTCCTCTCCGCTGCGGCAATAAAGCTATATGTGGAATTCATTATCAACAGATTTTCTAAATTAAACTGTACAAAACTTTTTGCATCAACCCTTGTCTTTCCTATGTTCATTTAACATGTTGCAGTTTAAATTTCACCTAAAAGGGCTCGTTAAAAGCTTAATTTATTATTAAACCTGCAAGAAATATGCTGAAAGCGTTTAGTCGTCATCGCTGCTCTTTTTTACAATAAGGCATTTTAATTAAATTTTCTTAGCGTCGGTGTCGGTGTGTGCTCACCTAGGCACTATTATTAATTACATCAGTTCACACCTTGCTTCTCCGCGCGCTCATGATATATCACTATCTGACTCATATAGTTCTACGAACACGTTAAGTATGCCACGTCGCTCTTTTCAGATCATTTGCGACTTTGTCGATTATATTCGATTGGGAGGTGGAGGCGATTTTAGCTGGGATAACGATTTTAATTGGACTAAAAGCTTTCAGATAGAAAAAACTTCGAAGAAAAACCATTTATAGAACAGATAAGAATTCCGAAAATATAGATATCTCTTCTGAAAGCTCCAAATTATTCGATCCGAAACAAATTAGTGAATTCTGTAATCGTAATAGGTTTTCATTCAACTTTTAAAGGAAAATTGATTTTATTATCTTGTACCAAAAGATACAAAATTGTAAGTAGATGTTATTATTACTGTGTCGTGGAATTTAAAAATAAACAGATTAATAATAATATTTAATAAATAGTTACTTGACTAGAATACATTTAAAGTCGTCTAAGTGGCCGTGTACTTAGAATTAAAATGAAAAATATTATGTTGTACCTACTCAGTTCAAGAAAAAATTACTGCAATTAGCATATCGTCGGGCGACATTCCTGTTGGTAGTGCGAGTCAGTAATGTGCACTATATTTACTGAAGCCCAGTGAGCTCACGAGATCTACCGTGACACATTATTATACTCCACCACTCATGTTTCTGTGTCCGCTTCTGTTGTTTCGTTCCAAGGAGTCCGGTTGCTCTCAGACGTAGAAATATGTGTTTTGCTTCCACGACGGAGGAGAGGTGCGGGCACCGGGCAGCAGGGCGGCTCCGATGAGTTATGAGCGGTCGCTGCACCCACTTGGCACAGCACTCACATCTTGCGACAACCCTACAAATCCAAGTGTTTCGTGTAGGTACATCTGTTTAATTATTCACCGCTTCAAGTTTTACGTTCAAAGGTTCAGACTTTTCTTACTTTATCGCCTTAAGTAGCGTCATTAATTCTCTCCTCTCTTCTGCTCCCACTCTCATTAATTGTCGTCCAATATGTTGCACTCAAACGTCCCGGCCAATGTGTCGCTGGAAGCAAATAAGATAGTACATCGAGTTCGGTTCTAGTCTGACTGTGCTCTATGCGAGGACGTGGAACTAAGCGTTACTTATTGTTCTGTCCGCGCTAAAGGAATTGCGAACGGATGTTCACTTCCATGTTGGATTTAAAGCAGTCACTGACGAATTGCTACATTATCGCTAACAGCGTTCGATTTAATTCCCTCCCGGCGAACTAAGATACTGCGATAAAGAGTGAAAAATACATGTTTCTTTTTAATTATACGGACGGGAATGAATATTCGCGCACGGATTTCTAAAACATTGTACGAGAGAGTGCGGTTGGGAGCGCAAACAGCGAGTGAGACGTACTCTGACCACCAGTATAATTCTTTGTGAGCGTTAATTAACTTTTTATTTTCCCGTTCTTCGCTGCGTTATACTGTCCGACACACTGAATACCTACGGGAGAAAAAATACAAAACAATTATACCACAGCTACAATCCTTAACGACCAGACATTCGAGCAGCAGAATTACAAATGGCGCAAAATTATGAGGAGCTTCAAATAATCATTAAACATAAACGCGTAATGGTTTCCCATTCAAATGATAGCTCGTAGCAGTTAACTGCCTCTTTAATGTCTCAACACAATCTCTAGCAGAGAAAATTGTAACGTTTTAGCGGCGTATTAATGAGTTATTGCCTATTAAATATAACAAGAACACATTTCTTTATAGGCTGGACGTAAAGTTGAGCGCGGCTTAGTTGTTTCCTCATGAGTGCGCATGGGCCGGTTATATTGTTGACTGAAACGAGCGCTTTGATTAATTACACTTATCTTAATAGCAGATTGAGTGGCGTTTTTAGCGGTATTACGAGCAGGTGGATGAGGTATCGCTGTATTATTGTGATTGATTGTGTAGTGATTTACTGTCTTTGGTGATGTCTGAAATGTATGCTGGCTCTGAGATTGTAGGCTTCAGAGACGATTTGAAAAAAATGGTTCTAGATAGCGCGCTAGGTTGGCTGTAAATATTTTATGTTTTCATGGTGTCCAAAATAAGCAATTCGATTGGATTTCTTTTGACGTCCTAAAATAGCTCATTATTATTAAGAGCGTATAGTATTAAGAATAAAACAAGCTTTCTTTGGTTCCAGGTAGCCAGCGTATTCCGTTCACGTTAAAAAGAAGTCGTTTACTATCATAGTAAGTACAAAATGAAGAAAAGGACTTATTCCGAGTTTTCGCTAAGTCGATAGCTGAGTGCGAAGAAACGTCAAGCCATTAGAACATTTCAGTGACACATCTCATTTTTTTTACGAAGAAAGAAAAAGTATTTTTCTTGGAAAGAAAATGCAGTTTTGTAAGTGGCGGTAGAGAACCAGAAATGGGTCTTTTGAGTCGAGGCTGTAGTTTACTTTTGAAGACAATATTTTAGAAAAAATATTGCATATTTTAAGGGCTTATTTACTTGGAGCAATTTAATTTTCTCTCAAATGCAATAAGCTGAAGCAATAATAAAAAATATTGCTGTAAATTATTGTAACTAAATTTCGTCGTGTAGAGCGGCCTTGAATTTGTCGAAATATATATTTATATTGTGAACAAAGCAATGTATTTTTTTGCGGTGTAGTCCTCTACAAAAAAGGTAACGAGTGCTATCTATAGCCAATATCATAAATAGCCATTCGCGAGTAATTGAAAATTCTCGTGACAGCAGTGAGTAGCTATTGCTTACGGACGAAATTAAATTATGTTTTTATCGGAACATTGATAATGGCCAGTAATAATAGTAGTCGTATCATTTAAATATGAAATGAAAATAGATAAATTAGTCGTCTGTGAATATGCAGATAGATAATGTAGGTCATATTTTTTTTTACCAATCTATGTATATTGTTCTATGAATAAGTATTTAATTTCATTCAATTGCTGAATAATATTAAAATATCCCTTAGTAATTATGAAAGTTACAGAAACCCATAATTTTTATTTATTTTACTGTGTTTATGGCTTACAGCTATCAATACAGAAGTAACAGTGAGGTAATAGACGACGAGTCATTTACAAGCCTCCATAGTTAGCTATATACTATTGTTGTACAAATTTCCAAATAAAACTAAAATATATAAATTATTTATAATTTATATATTTTAGTGTTAAATAATTAAATTAACAAATAACACTAAAATATATAAATTATTTATAATTTATACATTTTGGTGTTAAATAATTAAATTAACAAATAACACTAAAATATATAAATTATTTATAATTTATATATTTTAGTGTTATTTGGAGGAAAAAATAAATGAAGGAAGAGCTCATTGGGCATCAAACAATTCGTCGGCATCGCTGTCAGTGGGAAAAGTGCCCAAAAGGCTGGCAGCATTGCCACGTTGTATGACAATGCTGATTCTTTGACCTAAAAATTGGCCAGCCCTCTGGTCACGTGAAGAGTCGACCAACCGTTTGGCGATGTCCCGAAATACTCGATGAGCACTCGGACCCCACGAGTGTTATATATTTTAGTGTTAGTTGTATATTATATTTAAGATTGTGTATATATGTAGTATAGATTAAATGAGTTAAATATTAATGTATTAGACATACAAAACTTCCGTAAAAAAAAAAAACAAGTTGATTGACTATTCGTAAACTATAACACTAAGTATAACTTTAAATTAACTATAAAATTAAGTACCTACTGCATAGGCGAAGATGCATGCGCAACCGCTATTAGAATGCATCAGAAACAATATTATAGTGTAAGATAAAACAGTAGTAATGGACGCTAAGCTGATAGCAAAGAAACTGATTGAGGGGTGTTTATTCTTAACAATTTGATTAAATACTTTGACTGAGCGAATAATATAAGAATTGGTACGGTAAACTGTGCGAGCGTAAGGTGCATGACGTCGCCTTAGAGTGAAAAGATCGGAAATCCAACTTTGGCTTTTTATGTTATTACATTTTTGAAATAAAAAACCTCGCAGCACACGCAGTTTTGTGGCGGCATCTATATCGCCACATGCGACCTACGCATCATAATGACGTCACGCAAAATCCTGCATCGCGTAAGCAGATTTTACCGCGCGATCAGCATATAATATAAATTCCCAGTTGCCCACCAGTTTTTCGCATATAAGAGGTTTTCACTCTAAGACGACGATGAAGAAGATTTCTCAAACGAGAATATCGTGGTGGAGCATTCAGAGACAGCTTAGAAAGAAATTCAGAACAATCAATCCTTGATTGTTCCATATTCAGTAACAGTGGTAGTAACATTCTATTAATCTCTCAATTACTTTGCAAACTATAGTTTTGTATAATTTAGAAGCATTTTTATTTTTTTTGTAAATGTGAGTACCATGGAGCTGTATTTTATGTTATTAAGATGTATGTTGACTTGAAAGAGCACGGCAGTTGAGAGTATGTCATGCTCACTTAAATGTTTCGCTGATGGTGGCGAGTGTGTTGGATCATTCGGTTCCCTACAAAATGGTTGAGCTGGATGGTGCTGACCCACGCGACATGTTCGTGAACGGGCGTCGTCAGTTGTGACTGGTCATCTCTTATCTGCCAGGGCTTATTTTAAATCTTATATTTTGAATTGTTTCGATTATTTTTGTACGTTGTTCTCACATATAGAAGCAACAAGAATAATGTACCCAGGATTGTGTAATTTTCTATATTTAAAAGAGTGTCCTTGGAGTTTCTTGCCCGTTCTTCTCCATAATGATCTACGTTTTGGAATGGGCAACTAGCTTCAACTTTTTGACTAACTGACCGACTATTTGACAATTCAAAAGTGCCTGTAAATGGTTTAATTGCAATAAATGCTTTGAGTTTGAGTTCAGAATATACAACACACACAAATATATATCTGGCGAAATTTGGGTCTACACCTCTACCGATCCCTTTGGTGTGTGATTCAGAACATAGGTATAGATAAGTTTCGTAGTCTTCAAATCAATCTGAAATTATGGTTTCCATGTCACTGTTGTGATAGATTCAAGGTCGGCTCTGCACAAAATCTAATTTACAAGATATCTAGGTATATTTTATGAAATTACTAAACATATTATACTTTATATATATCAATTCCATTACCTATAATGTTAAGTGTGGGAGTAGATTCGTTCGCCACTAGCACGCGAATCGAACATTTGCAGTTTAGGTACATGTCTTGTATGAAATTACTTACGAGACCAGTTTTACTTTACTTTTTGCAATCTATTTATATTGGAAAGTGATTTTTTTATGTTAAGGTTTCGTGATAAAACTTAGAACCTACTTAACCCACCACCTACTTTACTTATGTAATTTCGTCATGACCAACTTTCGTAGAAATATGCCATTGAATCGAAATTATTCTTGAAAGAATAACAACTCTGAGTGCCTTCAAAATAAATTAGTAAGAAAATAAATATTGTGTAGTAAATATTATGTAAGTACATAATATTTATTACATTGAAACGACTGAAGATTTTACATCAAACCATAATGTTTCGAATACAAATTAACAAAAAAGCATAGAGGTATACTGCAAAGCCTAAGAAAATGTAGGTACTATACGCGCAGACGCGATGGGTATCGATATAGTGTAACAAGTGTATAGAATGCCGCTAGCGGCACTTTATCTCAATCTGATAAAGTGACAATGACAATGCAATGCTTACAGCACTTGAGCCTTTAGCCTTTAGGTAGCGCCACTATAATGCCGCTAGCGGCACTCTATAAAATGCTTAATATAAAAAGGTTCGATGTTTTTTTTGGGAGGTCAACGACCGCTGTTAGTATTGCTACTTGAAGTGTGAGTTGAGAAAAACTGATTTCTTATGTTTTATCGTGTTGAGATATACATATTTACCCATCAAGTCTGTTAAGTAACAAAAACAAAACAGATTTTTAAACTGATATTTCATGTGACTACAATCTGCTCGGGCTGATCTACCTCAGCTAGGTAGTGATCAGCCCACAATTTTTTGTTTATCATGTTTTACTCATTGTGTCTGCGGAGTTTAGCTAACCAATCTAAAATAACCCTGTATGTATTTTGTTAGCGAAAATGTGAACCACCGTTACAAAGAAAAGATACAATATTTTCGGTTAACGAACTGTATTACCCATACATAGGTTGTTCACAAAAAAAATTGAGGGCAGTCGAAGGAAATACTCTGACATTTATCACCGGCCTTGGGTAAGACCTTTGCTTCTGTCTTCCAAATGTAAGTTCATGAAATAAAATGATACTGTCGACTGCGGGTACTGATATAAGAAAAGTTTTATTTTTTATTTATTTTTCAGTTTTTATTAAGTTTTTGGAGTTTAAAGTCGTTGTGGTGGTGAAGTTACTTGGTTTTCTTCAACAGATGCTGGTTATGCTTCGCTAACGATGATCCTACTTAGGTAGCTTTTGCAACAACGACTGTAATTATGTTTCTTTTGTTAGTAGTTGCAGGAAAGTCCTTTGATCTCAGATAGCTGGATTTACATTCAAGAAAATAACTTAATTAAATAGTTGCAAAATGGCGAGTCAGCGTCCCACCAAGTTGCTAACCGTCGTGATTATAGAATTACCACACGCAACGTAGAACAAGGGTACAATTAACAAAAATTTAAAAATTGATTAATAGCGTTTATTCTGAAAGTGGGCAACGTCGCAAATAGATGTCAAATATTTCGCTGTTTTGATTAATTTGGCAATATTACTGTATGGAAATAAGAAATGTGGCTAAGTAGCGAACTAGAATATTGATTATGAAATGCAAAAATTAATATCGTAACACCGAATATTTAGTTTTAGGTGTAAAAAAAGTGTTTGGAAACTTTCCAAATGCCTTTTTTACACCTAAAACGGGTACAACATCAAATTCAGTGTTATAATTGCAATTCATTATTAATATTCTAGTTTGCTAGTTAACCACATTTCTTATTTCCATATAGTAATATTGCCAAATTAATCAAAACAGGTAAATTTTTGACAGCTATTTGCGACGTCGCCAACTTTTACAATAAACGCTCTTAAGTATGTCAAAGTGCTTTAAAAATTCTCTTTTATCCGGAGGAACAAAGACCCGTATCCATCGATTTGCATCGACCCGTATCCATATCAGCTTAATGCAGAGGGCAACAACCTTGGCCATATTGTTGCATTTACACGGTTCCGTACCTCAATAGGAAAAAACGGAACCCTTATAGGATCACTCATGTGTCTGTCTTTCCGTCGGTCACAGCCAATTTGCTCGATTAATGGACCGATTAAGTTGAAATTTGGTACACATATGTATTTTTGTGACCAAAACACGTTTGTGTACCGTAAATAAATGAATTTTGAATATGGTCACTTTTGGGGGGCAAATAAGAAAATAAAAAATAAAAGTTTTGCTAACTGTACCGTGTGACATATCAAATGAAAGGGCTTATTGCGACATCAATCAATTTTAAATAATTTTTACATAAATACTTTTTTTTACTATCTTGGCGCGACAAAATTTCATTGGTCAGTTGCGCCACCGCCCCCGCGCGATGTACTTAGTAGTAAGCTGGACCGTCAAAGTCTTTAACGTAAATATGCCCTTCTCATTTAAGTTTTCTGGAAGGACAAAGTCACCTTTAGTACTATTTTATGGATACATATTTGGAGGAACAAAGCTGTTCAAACTGTTGTGGCTTTGTATGTCCAATATGATTAAAATTTTGTTGGAAAAAAGGGCATAAAAGTACTCCGTTCTTTAAAATAAAAAATAAACAAATAATATTTTACTACTCCAAATAACTATTCACAAAAGTATAAGGCTGATTTTATGCATAGAATAATTACTTCAAAATTATATATAGCAGAACAATACGGTAATGAACGTATTTTTTTTTTTTTAAACCTCTCTTGTAAATCACTGAAAGTGCAGTTATGTCCTTGTACTACCGAAGGTGGCCGAAGGCAAAGGCTGTCGCCCTCTGGCGGCATTAAGCTGATATCGATACGGGTCGATGTAAATCGATGGAAACGGGTCTTTGTTCCTCCGGATAAAAGAGACTTTTTAAAGCACTTTGACATACTTAAGGGCGTTTATTGTAAAAGTTGGCAACGTCGCAAATAGCTGTCAAACATTTATTAGAACACACGGTTTTTGCGGAAAACCTAATACCTGTAATATCAGTGTATTACTGTTCCACTGCAGGGCAAAAGCCTCTTCTCATAACGAGAAGGCATGAGCATTGATCACCACTCGCCAACTTTATATACCTATAAATTAGTTTAATACCCAACCAATTAACAAAGCGACATCTGCGAAGATATATTACAATAGCCTTAAATACCAGTAATAGATATACATAGTTATACCGACCCAATAAAGATTTGGCTAGTCTCCATCTTATGAAATGGTTAAACAATTAAAAGTTTCCCCGCGCCGAGCTTATGACCAACTTTTAAAGACTTTTAAAACATGTTGTGCTTACAATCAACTTTTCCTTTGTGGATACTAATTAGCAAGATATCGTTATGTAAAGGGTTATGCTGATGACCTTGTTATTTTTAGGTAATTAATTAATTAATAATAACATGCTTAAATATTGAAGAAATGTTATTGTTTTATAGAATCTGTTTTTGAATTCGAACGATAAGGTTTTTTAAGCTCAAGGATATGATGCTGGCGTTTCCTTAAAGGGGGTTTAAGGAAAGGCAAGAGCAGTTCTAAAAAATCAATAAATTTGAGGTATATAATGTCTGTTTTGAAACCAGAGTAATCAAAAAATGTTTTGCTAGCAAACATTTTTTTCTCACTGGAAAATTTTAGTATTTTGTTTTATAAACATGGTATGTAGGTATGTGTTTAAGTATTTAGTACTCCGTATATTAAAATTCTGATTGTGAAAATGCCTACGAAATAACCAACAATATCCAGCACCCAATAAAACGCAAAATATATAGGAAAACTTCACGCCAGCACTTTTAATTTAAAAGTTTAGCACTGAAATCAAATATAAAGTGGACAAGTTAAATTACTAAGGTATTCCAGTGAAGTCGAATAGTTGGGGAAAATGGGGAGCGGCCAGGGCTGGGCTTTGTGACCGGAGTGAGCGATGTCGAGTGTTTTAGCCACACTCCGGGTTGGAGGGCCCTCGCCCTCACGGCCAGCGCTCAACGACACTTCACTCCTGTTACTCGATTAACCCAAGTTATTAGTACTATAGTACTATCAGCTTTTGTTCAGCGTAAAGATTATCTCGTATCAATTAGCGGGCATTACGTGGGATTATTACGTGCGGAATTGTATGGGAAGCAGTTGTGTGGCGCGATAATTAATTTAATACGAGCACGGTTAGTGGGTGTTAGTTATTAGCTTTAGATTAGGTTGGTTGCAGAATGTTTGATCGATGTGTATACTGTTGGTAATGACTATGTTTATGTTATAGGTTTAGTTTATTTAATAACTAGCACCCCGACACGGCTTCGCACGGGTAGCAGAGCAGATATAGATAAATACGGGTAGATATGCCCACTACATCAGTCTGCATGATTTTTTCCGACATCTTCAACAATCATTGCCATATTTCAGCCAATTTACACAAAACCTTAACGAATTATACATTTAAACCTTCCTCATAAATCACTCCGTCCGTTGGTGAAAACCGTATGAAAATCCGTTTGGTAGTTTTTGAGTTTATCGCGTTCAGACAGATAGACACGTCGGGGGGCTTTGCTTTATAATATGTAGTGATACACGACACGTTTATGTTACCTGACAGGGGTAGTCAACAGTATTTGACACCGACATTACACCAAAGATTTGTCCATTAAAGTCCTGAAAAATCTTAAAGCGCGGTCACTGTCGGACTGCATAGAAAATAAAGAGAAGGTCGATGACACAACGCTGGTAATTTATTGCAAAATCTGAAGTTATTATCTATTGATTGGAATAAATAATTAAAACACTATTACGGTAATATGTTTCTTGTACAATAATCTGACAAAAAATCAGAATCAGATTTATAATCGTTAAAATATTTTTTTTGAGGTATGTTTTTTTTCTCATCATATCAAATTAGTTGTATTGTGTTTTCAACACACTATCTTATATCCTGAAGAATATCATATATTTTTGTGATTTTGTTTACTGCAGTAGATCGTTTACTTTTAGGCATTTTAAAACTTACGTTTAGGTCCAGTAAGGTGTCTAGTAATAACAACTCGAAGTTAAGAGAACTACACTCTTAACTTTCAGTTGTTATTACTAGACATTGCTTAGCCAAACCAAGAAAGAAAGACAGAATACCTCAAATTTATTTGGCAACAGTTCATGAAGCATGAAATAAGAAACTGCTCTGAAATGCCTTAAAAACAACAGTGTTTGGAGCTTAATAGCACATAACTGTTCATAATGACGATAAGGAACACAATTTCATAAAAAAAGTATCAAAAGCTCACCACCAACCACTAACGGGAACAATAAGACGTAAACGTCAACCATTACCGGTCAACTTGCCCCCTTGAAACTCGGCCTTTTGGCAAATTATTCATCCAATGACCTGAGGAGAGTGACCCGTCCTCTCGGATGATTAGTCTAAAACTAATTGATTCCTCGGCCACGGAGACCGGTATCGGACATAGATTAAGAATGCTTAGAAGGGACACTTCGCAACAGTTTTGGGGCGTAAGTTACGTTTGAAAACCGATTGTTGCGTGAATATGCGATCGTCGCGTTTGCTTGTAACTTTTTTTTCGGTGAACCTGAACGCGTAAGACGCGGGGTCAACGCAATTAGGGTTGTCAAATATTTGTCGCATGTTACATAGGTATAGTAGACCTCGTAATTGCTATACCACTGAGCATAAACATAATCAGCCTATAATGTTCCCACTGTTGAGACACAGGCCTCCTCTCTTCGAGGGAGTGGGCTGTAATCTACCACGCGGGCCCAGTGCGGGTTGGTAGATGTTACATGTCTTCGAATTTTTGGTTCTAGGACATGCTGGTTTCCACACGATGGTTTCCTTCACCGTTTTGAAAGCAGTGTTGATGACATTATTTGCACAAAGTAATGCGATTATCTGGGTCAGAACCCACGGCCTACAACTCGTAAGTCGGGGTCACTGTTACCATTGGGCCACCACTGCTCTTAAGCATAAGCATAATTAGCCTATAATGTCCCCATTGCTGGGATACGGGTGTCTTTCTGTGAGAAGGAGTTTGCCATAATCCACCACGCGGGCCCAGTGCGAGTTGGTGGATGTCACAGTCATCGAATTTTGGTTCTAAGACATGTCGGTGTTGGTGATGAAATATTTTACACAAAGTGTAGTAAAGTGTGCCTCGTAAGTCAAAGCCGTTACCACTGGGCCACTGGGGATTACCAGGACACCACTGCTCAGTTTCATCATAAAACGTCAAGGTCTATTTTACTATAGGATCAATGTAACACTTAGACAGTTTCAACCTTAGTGAAGATTCAATTTACTGGAAGTTTTTGTCAAAGCCACTACGAAGTCAACTATAATTAACGTTTAAACGCTCGATCCACAACAAACTTGGCCTCAGTCAGGTCCTAATGACACATTGAGAATTAGAAAGAGAATGTTACTTCGGTATGAGTAACAGAGACGACGAAAAAAGGAAAGAGAAAAAAACAGTTCGACTTTGTAGAGATAAAGAAGAACTTAAAAAAAAAGTCAATTTGTCATTTTTACGGTCGGGTGCTGTAAAGACAGTGGCGTTTATTATTTTTCAACAAATTGACTGCCAAATTAAATTGTCCGACTATTCGAATCTCAAATTTGACAGTTGTTTAAAATGGCTGTAACGCGGCAAATTCTAACTTTCCCTCCTTGCTAACACATTCTTCTCCTGAACTGCTCGTGGTACTGATGACTCTCATCCGTCACAATAACATAAAATTATAAATTATTCTGTCTGTGTGGTATACGTATATTTTATGTTCTAACAATTATATATATATTTTTTTTTTTTGTTTGTTTCAGTCCCGTACTAACCCAACAAGATCTACATTGTGTTCAACTGTATCAATCGAAGAATTTTACTTGCGTCTCCACTTGTTGTTTTTCTTTTAATATTTGATTAATCTTTTTTTTTATCATGCACACTTATTTTTCCCATGCACTTTAGACATTGGCAGAATAGTCGACATTTTATAAAAATAGAATAGCCATATGTAGTATGACGATTTGATAAACAATAAATTAATTTCTCTGACCATATATGAGTTTCACTTCTACATAGATTTCTTATTCTATGGCATCGGTCCCGTTAATACCTCGTAAGTGCTTCTTCACGGACGGCTCAACTCGCGGTTTTGTCCTGTTTAAAGTATGGCCGTTGACGTGATTTGGGTCCTTTTGACTTTATCGTGATCGACATCGTTTAGCAAACTCGTAGCGGACAGTTACGAGTTTTCTTTTGTTTTATTTTTATTATCGAACGGTCTTAGTGATGGCTCTTTCGAATAGTGAACGTGTCAATTAGGTAAGTATCGCTTCTGATAATTTACTTAATGCCTACTTAGCTAAATAAATAAAAAATATCCTAGCAGTTTAAAACATTTCAATTTTAATTAGTATTCAAATATTAGAAAGTCCTCTTGCTCTATATGTTAACATAGTGCAAGTCGGCTGCAGAACTAGTCAACTTGTGCAAAAAAACTTGACACCTTGAATACCTTTATACCAATTCTAGTTTTAAGATATTCATTATTACCAACATTCGAGCTCATAGTTTTAATATTTTCATTATCTCTGCATTGTCTTACAAATACCGATAGCTATGCAATTAAAAGCTTTTTAACACAATTTAATCTCTGTAAATATTTTGTTTATTATCTTGGACAGTGCAACTTTAATGAATATTAATTTTCTGACATAATATCTATAATTAAAATTAATGTTATTATATGAAAATATTAATAATTAAGAGTGACAGCCCTACCTGAGAGAAAGTGTAACACCGTGTCCTAACTAAAGCGATCGGTCGCACGCCTATGCGTTCATACAACTATCAATCATTTGTTCGAAAAATCGAAAGACGTCGGCGTCTCGACGAGTCGCAGAGAGAGACGCATTCGGGTTCATTGAACAAAATGACCATGATATTCGCGAGTCGATCGCTTTGGTTAGGACACAGCTAAAGGTTAAAGCAACACCAAGGAGACTGCCAATACATTGCTGACCTCACAGATAACGTTTGAGTAAGAGTAATGCTGTTTGGTGGTAAAAATATTGTAGATTGTACCCGGACACAAGAAGCTCTATTGTGAAAGGAAACGGTCCTTTCAGGTACTTCCATACCTCTTGCTTTTTATTATAACGTCTATTGTATTTCTTATTGATGGTAACTGACATACGACGTAACAAAATAATTTTCTAGCAGCAATCAAATAGTCGTTACACTGATTTCGTTACCTACATAGCAATAGAATAAAGTATAGTATCTAAATGTATTTAGTATAGACGAACATCGCCTCGTTTGTCTACTGCTCACAAGCACTACTGCGGAGCATGAGGTCCTGGGTTCGAGTTCGAGGTCGGGCAAAGTATTATTTGGTTATTCTATCTGGGATGTCCTTACTAGCAGCCCGCAGTCTAGATGTGTGCCCGGTTGATGGGCATGCCCCCTATGAACAAGGGATTTAAATATAAGTAGCTAAATGTGGGAGTACTACAGGGACACCTCTGCCCAAACCTTCAGGGAACAAAGCGTGATGTTATGTTATCTAAGAATATATTTTTTCCAAAAAGCCTGCTACTATCTACCAAAATAATAGTCTTCTGCTACTCACACATGTGGGTACCTACTAGCCACTAAATGCCACAATTTTTTTACAGGACCAAAACATTTATAGTCAACCAAAATTTTTCTTGGACATCGACACACTAAAACCATAGACATAGAGAATTGGATCTAGCGTTAGCCAAAAGTGACCACTCTATAAAAAGAGACAAAACGACTGTGCCGCCAATACCTGTAGTACTACTAAAGAGACAACTACTGGCCGCGAATTTGCTTTCTCTCTCTATACCTTTCGGTCTGTATTCACTGCACAGTTGCAGCTCGTGGCTAAGTAATAACTGCCGCAGGAGCGATCCATCAGGTTAAGCTACGCTTGCCGCGGTTGGTCCGTGGATGCGTGACTATCTTTACATACCAAGACCCCTCCGTTGGTCCCGGCTGTTATTTGTAGATCTTTGACAGTCGTTACGGGTCATCAGAAGCCCGAAAGTCTGATAATAGGGTCTTACTTGATAAGACCCTATTATCAGACTTTCGGGCTTATCTTATATTATATCGGGGTATCGTATTACCCAGTTACTGGGTTGTGGCGGTCAGATAGGTAGTCGCTCCATGTAAAATACGATATTCAGCTGCATCCGGTTAGATTGGAAGCCAACTCTAATTTAGTTGGGAAAAGGCTAGGCAGATTGATTCACTGCACAGCTGAATACGGAACGCTTAGTCCATTGTCTATGTCTATGAGTAAAACCAACAGTGTTTGAAATGAGAACGATGTAACAAACGGTAACAAATGTCAGTATGGCGTGCCAACGGGGCGATCTATCAGTGCCTATCGCTGGGATCTATCATACGGCACTGTAGGACGAACTTCACCCGATTATGGAGCCCTAATGCCCTGGATACTTAAATCAATCCGTTCGGAGAATAAGGGTGAGGAAGCACAATGTTTGATTTGGTATTATCAATGGTTGTAGAAATTAGGTGAGCAGGGTAGAGCAGCAATTCTCGCGCATCTCACATTCGTTATTGTCGCTCGATTCGTACTTTTCCCTCGTGAAAATCATGTTTTCGCTCGTGAAACTGCTACGTTTTCACAAAGTACTCTTTAAGACCTTTCATTAGATACTAAACATGATATACTAATAAAAATAATAAAAATATCCGTAACACTTTACATCCGTTAAAAGCATTGTTACATTTTATATGACGCCATGTAGCCTATAATCTGCGGAACACCATAACGCTTCCAATGACACCTCGTTTGTCAAAATACAACAAGAAGTTTAGGAGTTATGAGCGAACAGATGAACATACATAACCCTCCTTTGGCTTTGCCGTAGTCGGATAAAAATTACAGCTCAATACTATATAATGCTTTATAATAATTGACCTAACAAGTAATCTCAATCAGCTGCGCTAATTAGACGTGGCCAATCACATTTCATTAACTGTTACGAACTTTATTCAGGGGCTCTAAATAAATGATGCGGTCGAGTGGCGTTACATTCGGGCGCTAAGAATTAGCCATTGATTTCCTTAGGAAGTATAAAGCGGGCAGGTCGGCGGTGAGCAACATTTCCCTCTGGTTCGTCCCTGCCCGGACGCTCTCAGCGTTTAAAGGTTCCCTAACGAGCGATAAAATTCCCCCGAATTCCTTTTTAACTGCAAGAGAAGTTTACCTGCGGGTGGGTAAATACGAACCCACATTTGGTCGCTGAATTGTGATTCACAATCTGTAAATAACAAGAAGAAAATTCAGTTTATTCAAAGGTTGCTCACTGTTACGTGTAATTGGAGGGAGGGGTGACGCTCTTATTAGAATCAGCCATAATTGAATACACATACAGCGGCACTTTGAATGCTCATTTTTTGCAAGTAAGCGCTTCGCTGTCTTTGTTTGAATGAGAAATGCGAGGAATTAATTAAGACTTGTGATCGTATTGTAACTGTGTTGTCGGTATCTAATTAGTATCTTCATTTGGAAATATTTGAATTCAATAAATTATCGATGCAATTTAAATCATGTGGGGTTAAGTGCGATGCGCTAACAGTCGGCATGTGAACAAAAGACGTGCGACAAGTGTAGCGTCACGGTTGAACAAATTGATGTTCCTAATGGCTGCCATTACAGACATTGTGTGCGCTCGATCGAACATAAAGGTCGACGAGACCTCCCCCTCCACTTCGCACGGGATCAGCTTCTAAAGAAAAAAGTATGAAAGCCGATATTCATAAATTTGTGAAAAGCTATGCGATTTGAAAAACCCATTTCGCAAACCCCGTGTTGCTTATTTATTCGATTTGGTCCGATTCAATTTAGTAAATAAAACTTTTTAACATTTCTAGCTATTCCCTGTCGTAGTAAACAGGAGATAATCTCTGTTCACGTGTGTGTTGGTTGGAATTCCCTATATGCGTTTTTTCAACCCATTGCCTTCGTTCAGGTATGATCATTTAAGCTCAACGTATTCAATGCTAAACGAACTTTTGTGTTACAAATGAGACAAAGTGAGCGACGACGTCTACTTATCTAATAACCGTCAGAACGTGTATCATATAGTAAGCCTCCTAGCTTACTGTATGATGTCACTGCGGGCGGTGATGTTTAATGTCGATGATACTTAATACAACTAATTTAAGTTTAGTGAAGTTTTGTGACAACAGTGAACAGTGCCGCGCTCAGTAAAACGAAAGCCTTTTTTAGCTTCGAGCCAGTAGATAAAAGTTGTCTCGAAAACTCGGCAGCCGCAACAAACTTAGCGACTGTCTTCAGGTAGGATAAGGGAAACTCGATTAAGGAGGAGAAAAAGTAATTCGGGGCAGCACGAAGAGTTCAGAGAGCACAAGTTTAATTGAGCATCGACGACGACAGACGCACGCGACACATCAACTTTCAAAATTCGTCTCATTGGAACATCGACCGCACTATTCATTTCTATTCATTCTTCTATTCATTCGCTGACTTAGTTCTGAGTTCAGACCAAATAAACCCATCTAATCTGAGATCTGCGTTATAACATTTCCATTCTAACAGTTTTTAATACAAAAACTTCCGCCGAGCATCGCGGCAGGTCCTCGTCGAAATGGCCTGTAATATCGAGCGAAGTTTAACGCAGAGCAATCTGCTAGTAAGCTCATAAAAATCATAGCAATCCTTCGAATAAAAAGGCAGTTTCAAACAAAAGAACCGAGTGCATCCAAAAGAACCTTTTTGTTTCCGTAGGTGGTTTGGGAAGTTATTCAAAGTGAATAAGAAACAAGCGGGCTTGAGACCTCTCGGCGTCGCAATAGTTGGACATCTTTATATTTAAGTAGCCCTCCACAATTTGGTTTGTCTGAAGCATGTTCCTAGGTATTTTGGTAGAAGTGGCTACTAGCATTTTGTTGCTTGTGCTCGGATGTATGTTTGGGTTCTGTACTAAACTTAAAGGGCCGGGTCTGCTTTGACCATTACGTGTGTAATTCTTAGCACGACGGAATATAAATAAATACCAAATTCTACATATGTCACGAAAATATTATGCCCTGGTTTTGTACACGTTGAATAGATGACCCATATTCCGTAGTAAATGCTGTGTATATAAAATAGATTTTAACTCCTACTTTATTCGCGTGCACATAAATTTGCGACTTTCTTTATCTGCATATTTTATACGGTCCAATATTTGTGAATAAAATGATGAAATAATAAAATTTAACCACGTGGAAATTCCGCATCAGAAGTACGTGATAAAAACAAATAATAATAAAAACGGTATTACGGGGGTCGTCTGTCCCCATTGTGTAATATTTTGTGACGTCAATGGGAAGGGTTATCAATTCGTTTCTTATGTATTTTTTATGTTTGTTTGGTCATATTGCGAGCTGCATAATACTCGAGGCATCATATCTATATATATATTGTTTATGTTATATTAACAAAAAACGTTGTGACGTGGCTTGTTTATTTTACGATAAGTACGAACGGAATTTTATTAAAAATAGAGTTGTTCATAACTATTAAAATTTAAATTAATGAAATATTATTATCCTAAGATTGTCTCCGTATACTCTATTTCACTTAACTCACAACTCAATGTCCCACAGCACCCATGAATGCAGCCAAATCTCCCAATATCGCTTCTTCCCGCCATTCTCTCCCCATAGTAGTTGTACCAGTAATATCGTAGGTACCCTTACGGCAAGTGGACAGCTTTAGGTAGTCGGTGGTACAGTTCGGCCTTATTTGTGAGTTCGGCTGACTTGCCCCAACTTGCCCCATTCGGGACAGGAAGCTTGTTAGCGCGACTTCTGCGGTTTTCGACCAGATAACATTGTGTTAAAGATTTAAACTATCTGGTGCAGCGCGGGTCTGCTTTTGTTAACTTTGCTTACTAAGTAAGATACCTATTTAGTTTGTTTTCAATGAAACAAAGAAGGAAAAGTTACTATAAGTTATTTAATTAGTGGGCTCAACTGTTGTAGAATTTAAATTGTCTAAGTTTTGAAATTATTTTCAGAGACAAGATATTAAGTTATTATTTTTATGATGACTCAAATTCTCGTCTGAATAAAGACAAAGATTGGACTGTGATATAGTTACTTACCGATAGCATTGTATAAATCTATGATATTTTACTTTAAATTGATGAAGAAGTAAACTAAGTTGCAGAGTCAATTGGGGTCATTTATTAACATTTTTGTGAACATTAGTTAAGATTTATTTATTTACTTCCTTCTCCACGCTACTTAAGCTGCAAAACAAATTGCAGTATCGAAAATCGTTTTCGAGACGTTCATCGTAAAACTGTAATTGAGATTTGAGTCCCCCGATTTGACGACGCACTCAAACAAAATGGCGCCCGGAAACAAACATTAACGGCAGTAAGATGACTGTTAATATAAAGTGCGAAATTTGAACATTTTATGGGTACACACGTTGGTAGCAGAGCTGTGTGTATCTCACCGTTAATATGACACATCGAGACCTAGAAAGAGACTGTCACATTGCCATGAGTGACAGAGACCACGTTCTACAAACCCGAACTTTCTCAAAAGCCCGATGTGTCATAACAACGCCCGAGTACTGTACGTGAATTGGCAAATGGCCGTT
Source organism: Agrochola circellaris (assembly GCA_914767755.1). NCBI lineage: Eukaryota > Metazoa > Arthropoda > Insecta > Lepidoptera > Noctuidae > Agrochola > Agrochola circellaris. The sequence continues at coordinate 8,318,539 of OU611857.1, forward strand.
TTACGATTGCAAAACTCGTTTCGAATACGTTTTAGAACTGAAATAAAAAATGCTGACGAAATAAATTTAGTTATACTGTGTTCGCTTGTTTTCAGTTTTTATGGCGTCCTTTTGCAACCCTGTTGGATGAGGAATGAAGAATTTGTTGCATTTGTTGTATTGAAATAAGTTTGCGTTCCCATTTAACATGCTTCTTGGTTATTGGTTATTATATTCACAAAATGCTGCTACGTTTTACTGTTATCGTATAGGAGGCCACTTCTTGCATTGCCTTTATTCTTCTTAATCATAAGTAGATAATTACTATACAGGGTGTAAAAAGACACATCACAAAGCCGTAAACTACGCATACTGTACGTATAGCTAAGTAGCTTTGCGCAAAAATTATTGCAGGGAACCGTAATTTTTTTTTTTTTAATAAAAAAAAACAAGTTTTTATTGCGCGCAATGTAACGCGAACCCACGCTTGAATGAACGGATTCAGTGTTAGTTAAGCTCCGCCCCTACGCTACGTAGGTAGGTACTTGTTGTTCATTGCGTTTTTGTAACTTCAAATGCGTAATCTGTTAAGATAAATCTAAAATTCTGGTAATGTTTGTTTGGAAAAAAGTTTTGTATTATCGCATAGAATTCATTTTCGTGAAAAAGTAAAAAAAAAAAATGCGACTTTGACCTTCAATATCTCCAGAACCAGTGGATTCCCAGGTATGGTCTAGTGGAAAAAAATGATGCAAATAATGGGTAGAATATGTGGCTTTCGGCTTCGGAAAGTGTCTTTTTACACCCGATATATAAAAAAAACGAGCAAGCCTTACAGTAGTCGCATATAATGTGTAACATCTGACATCTTGGATGACAGTATCAAGCCCGGAAAAAGTGTTTGGTACCATCTGAGAGCCAACTAGCGCGCGCTTCCCCTGCTTCCCGTTACACACTTCCGTCCCTTTTCACGAAATGACTCCCACACATTGCAGGAAAGCGACAGGAAAGATGTTAAACATCAAAAACCAGAAATAAATAAGCTTTATTAGGTTTAGTTCTAAATAGTACTTACGTGATAACATAGTCGTAAAATCGAAATTCGCAATTCTCCCTTTAACGCGGTTCGAAATACGGCGTAGCATGGCCCGTGTTGCTACGCTTCACGCTACGGCGTAGCATGGCCCGTGTTGCTACGCTTCACGCTACGGCGTAGCTTGGTCTGTGCTACGACCGCGTAGTATTAACGCCTTTAAACATTATTTATGGTTAGTTAAAAGGTAAAACTCACTAAATGAAAGTTTTGGTAAAAGTCAATTTTTTATTTTCGTCACTAATTCGGCATAATCTTCCATAGGAAAAACTCATTAACTGTACTGATAACTAAGGTTTTCGAGTTACGCATTTAGAAAAATCCGTAAGTAAAGTTTTAAGACGATTATCTAGAGGAAAAAATCATTATACATTTCACAAAACTGATATTTTATTGATTGCCTGAACCTGATGTAAATGACATAATTGCAGATGCTACCAGCCTAATCATCAAATTCAGATTATAATTAATTTCATAATATTAAAAAAAGTTTTGAATGTTATGTACTTGTTTTGTTTTAATTTCATCAAGTACGTACTAAATGTTAAAAGCCGAGTAGCTTAAGAAAAGTCCTAAGATTTTTTTTTTATTAAGTACATTTTTTTAATTCCGTGTAACCTAGTAACCAGGTTGTGGAGGTCAGATAGGCAGTCGCTCCATGTAAAATACTGGTATTCAGCTGCATTCGGTTAGTCTGGAAGCCGAACCCAACATAGTTGGGAAAAGGGTACAGATGATGATGACATTTTTTAAATTATCATCTGGACTAGTAATTTATTGTTCCTTTTAAAACGATTTTTAGATGAACAGTCATAATAACAGCTTTTAAGTAAATGTCAAAACATTCAGTTAAGGACTTTCTTTTTCAGGCTGGATTTATTAAAATTCAATTCAAGTATTTTTTTTTTTTTTTTCTCCTAATTATGTAAAAACACTTAATGACTTTTATCTTTAAACCAACGATTATGACATATAGATACACAATTACACATAATATTATAACGTGTATAATTACATATGATTATTGACGTGAACACGTCTTTTCGCTCGGAGTAATGATAGTAGATAAGTAAAATTTTTTTTGACCTTCAAAAACATGTAAGATTTCAATCGCTAATAATTACATGACGTTTAATGCTAGAGTACGCAAAAGATAGGTCATATTTATAACAATTTTGACACAGGATATAATTTGCCTATGACCTCACATCGCGAGGACAAGCGCATGCGCGCGACCCTCTATTTTTCACTATAATTATGTCGAAATTACAATTAGTATAGTGCGAAAACGTGTTCAGCTAGAACGGTGATTCTGGTGTCGTGTTCTGGTGAAAGAGATATAACAAAAATATTTCGTAAAATAGGGGTAATAATGCATATGAATTTGACAATAGCAAAATAATTTCATATATAGACTCATATCGGCCGGAATCGGCTCAGAACTGAAAAATATCAGAATTGAAGGAAGCTTGCATCGTTAGGAATGCAATGAACATTAATTTTCTAATTCATTGTAAATATTAAATAACATCGTTAAAGAAATTTCGTGGAGGAGCTCGTGGCTAAGTAATAACAGCCGCACGGGTCGATCAATCATGTTAAGCTACGGTTGCCGGGGTTGGTCCGTGGATGGGTGACCATCTTAACATATCGAGATTCCTCCGTGGTTCGGAAAGCTCGTTAAACCATTGGTCCCGGCTGTCATTCTTGGATCTTTGACAGTCGTTACGGGTCGTCAGAAGCCCGAAAGTCTTACAATCAGTCTTACGAAGGGGTATCGTATTGCCCAGTTGCTGGGTTGTGGAGGTCAGATAGGCAGCCGCTCCACGTAAAATACTAATATTCAGCTGCATTCGGTTAGACAGGAAGCCGAACCCAACATAGTTGGGAAAAGGCTAGGCAGATGATGAGGTTTTTACGAAAGTCTGCGGCGCGGATTCGAACAGCGCCTAACTCAATTTTTATTTAATAAACATGCCATAATAAATGACAATTCAATCAATCGGAACTTCGGCCGCTGTGCTTAAGTGGAAAAACAGAATTTTAGACAAACCTGTTTCGTTGTACACCAGCCGCAGGCGCGCGCGCATCGCCCAACCAGTCTTGACCTCATGAGCTACTCTCGATGTGGAGCGCACGACGCTCAGTTACCAACAGTTCTGCTTATACCCGCCGTAACGCCTGTCAAAGATATACAAATGACAGCCGGGACCAACGGCTTAACGTGCTTTCCGAGGCACGGAGGGGTCATGGTATGTAAATATGGTCACGCATCCACGGACCAACCGCGGCAAGCGTAGCTTAACCTAATCGATCGACCCGTGCGCCTGTTATTACTTAGTTACAAGCCCCTCCCTATATACAATAGGTATAACAGCCAATTTGTAAGCCGATTGTGTGAATGTAGATAATTTATTACGAGGAATCAAAAGATTTACTTCCTGATAAGCTTTTGTTGAATTTTGTAATACTAGATCATTGTACTATACCCAAATAAACTCACACTATACAAAGTAGCCGACTAAAGACAACTAATACACTAAGAAATTAAAACAATTTAATTAGCAGAAGTTAACAGAAAAGCTATAAAATTGAAATAAGTTATAATTAAAAACGTAATGAAGTACCGAATCATGGATTTAAAATGTGCTGCAATTTGTATTTAAAGTGGAACTTCAGTAAAGTTCAATTTTTAATTGGTCGGCGCTAGCTCGTCATCTTTATTAAATTTGCTAGTGCAAACGTCGGCGATCGAAAAAATAGACGAGAGAACCTTTTACTCCATTCCAGACCCAAGGCACTATGGTAATTGCATTTTTGAACACGTAGTAGGTATCTATCTAGATTTAATTTCGTTCAGATTTACTTTGTTAACGTTCTTGTTGATTCTGAAGGAAATTAATTGTCCGTCGTGAATTTTGTTGCAATATAGTCTAGCTCTAGAGCAGTGTTGGGCCACTGGCAGAAGCCGCAATTTAAGAGTTGCAGATCGTCAGGGGAGCAGTGATGGACTGGCGATTAACTTTGTGTAATTGTTTCATCACCACTGCTCTCAAAACGGTGAAGGGAAAAATCGTGAAGAAACCGGCACGTCCTAAAACCAAAAATTCGAAAACATGTGACATCTACCAACCTGCACTGGGCCCGCGTGGTGGATTACAGCCACTCCCTCTCACTAAGAGGAGGCCTGTGTCCTAGCAATGAGAACATTATGGGCTGATTATGAGTCTAGTTGTCGAATTCGAGCTCCTGGGCTCGCTTCTCATGTCTAGAAAAGTGTTACTGTTAGTATTCTCAGTACTCGTCTGAAAGTGTGTATTAAAATAGCTCGGTTTTCTTCTAATACTAGATGAGACGTTAAGTATAGTTGAGGTCGCGTCATGAAAGGCACGTATGAGAAAAACAGAAAATACTACAGTACATCAAAACCTAACCCTCAGAGAATACGGGTGACGACACACTTTCTAGGATCTTCTCGTAAGAGGCACTTACATAAAATATGTAGGTGTCAAATTGAGCGGATTAATTTTATTTATAAGCCTACTTAAGTAATAAGGGACGCCATAAGGACGGCTTGCGGCTTTCTAATGTATTTAGGAGGGAGATGGAGCGTGAGTGGTCACATCCCATGTTTTATTTACATACCCACTTTTATGTACATTTTGGGATTCATGAGCAGTTTCGAGATACCTCGAGACATTGTTTTTCGGTCCTCGGAGCTGTTTCTTTGATGTCATACGACGTAACGACATGTCAAGACGAGCCATGTCAAATAATAGATAAAAGAACCACTAAAGCGGCCGTAAGCCGCTCCTCTGTTGAAATTGTATGGTTCAGGGGGCCCGAGTGATGTGAACTTTACCTTTTTCCTCTTGGTTTATTGAAATAATCATTTCCGAGCATTTTTTATACCTTTGTTGCGACTAATAGTTCTGTCACTGTACTTACTTACAATTTGTTCGTCTATTTCCTGGTTATAATGATAGGAATTACAGTTTCGGTATTAAAATAGATGGTGTATCTACTTAGTAAAAATATCGAACATTATATCAAAGTACTTGGGTGACCGAGCTCTACTCTGATGAAAATAGAGAATGCTCATTTAATGCTTACTTTTAGGTACTTACTAATTCCATGCTGCCATGTCATTATTCTAAGGTAGCCATCTTGTTTTAAACTTTGGGCGACCGTGCTCTGGTCGGGTGAAAATAAGGAGAAAATTAATTTTCCCAGATATGAGACCTAGCTAGATCGATTTTTCGCCCCCCAAACCCCAATATTGCAACTTTCATCGGAAGAGCCGTTTTCGAGAACGTGATTACAAATAGATATGTATATATATATACAAATATTGCTCATTTAATAGTATAGGATAGGTACAAAATAGCTATAACGAAATCTTCAAGAATCCTTGACAATTCAAAAGTGCCTGTAAATGGTTTAATTGAAATGAATGCTTTGAGTTTGAGTTTGAATCATATTTAACATCAGTATGTGGGTGTTTACATAGCAATGAAACATTCAAAACGAAGGCCATTCGTAACTACCTCTTTCTTTGTAACAATTGTTCCGGGTCTGGCTGGTGTTGTATCAATAGTATTTAATTACATAAATTCACATACGAAACACAAGTTTTTGTGCAAGTTAAACTAACTAAACGTAATCCTAATCCCGTCTCTTTCTAATTAAACGCAAACAGAGCTCACTCATCTGTCACTAAGTGACGTACCTGAATCAAGAATCCGTCCCTCATAAGATGTGTACAAGGTACGTGCCACAAACGGCTGCTAAGCGCTGTTTGCGCAGGGGAGCGCTTGAAGCGACACAAGATCACACTAAATGTTGCAGAGGGCTAATTCGCAACACAGTGTACATAATTACTCATATGAGTTTACTTAAGTATTTTCAATGGAGTTAGGAGCTGTTTTGTTTTTATTAAAATTATGAATAAGTTTGGGATTGTTGTTTAGTGGGGTAGGTTCTCAAATTGTATGCTTTGTTCTTTAATACTAATTAGTGCATTTAATACTTTTTTTTTAATTCAGTAAAAATTTGCAAGGTAGTGCCCTCTCCTAATATTTTTGGTGAAATTATTTTGTAAAATAGACAGTTGTTTAAATTGAATATTTTATTTCTAGTTCATAACGTGGTTAAGGCCTCGGCTCTTGTGCACGAGGTTGTGGGTTCAAATACGGCACGTACCAACGTGCCTTTTTAATTCATATGTACATTCTGAGTTTATCTTGGATATTATTGAAATCGGTGAAGGAAAACACCGTGAGGAAACATGGACTTATGTAGTTAATAAAAGTCTGAAATCACCAACCCGTCTTGAGAAAGCGTGGTGATCAATGCTCGTGCCTTCTCAGTATGAAAAGAGGCTTATGCCCTGCAGTGGGACTGTAACTGGCTGGTATTATTATTTAACTTGGAGATTGGCACAAGAAAAGAGAGGCCTACGCTCAGCGGTGGGTGAAGTCGGGCAGTGGATGATGATGAAGAGTTCATGATTGTAAGTGGATTTCCTACATAAAAAGCTATTGATGTAGGAAGTATATAATCCTATAGACAGGGTGGATATTGGTTTTCAGGTTGGAGTCCCTTTTTTACGAAATGTATGGGAAAAGTTTATTGCGATTTCTGACTTTTCTAGTACTCAAACCTCAGTTGCTTCAGTAGAGTGTTTTGATCCTAATAAGAAACAGGACCGATTGGCATCAAAAAAAGTTTTTGTGAACATTGCCCATTTTCTTGCTGCCTGTACTTTTTTTTCAAAATCTGTGAATGCAAATCAAAAGGTCTCAAAAAGTTAAGGATAGTCTCCTAAGACCGTTTTTCTGTAGCAGCAATGGTGAGGGTAGCTGTATAAGCATTTGTCTCGCAGGTTATAATAATAATATTAGTGCGCTCATATTTTCTTGTTTTACTTTATTATTTAGGGTTCCGTAGTAAACAAGGAACCCTTATTGTTTTGCCATGTCCGTCTGTCTGTCCGCGGCTTAGCTCAGAGACGGTTAGTACTAGAAAGCTGTAATTTGGCATGGATATACATATTAACCACGCCGACAAAGTGGTAAAATAAAATCAGGTTTTTTTTTAGGGTACCTCCCCTACTCGTAAGTACCGGCACTTACGAGTAGGGGGTTTTTATTTAATAAGGTAAGAGACAGCGATATCTATATTTGTTTTGTTTTATACTGTAAATAATATTTAACTTCTTTAAGATTGTTCACCTAGTAGGTTAAGTAAATTTTCTGTTGCTTCCTGTAATTTATGTAGAGTATTATGAACGTTGGTAAATCTAAATAAATAGAGCTAATTTTAAAAGTTCAATAATTTGATAGTGCTGTATAATTTTCAACGCACTATAGTAACAGCCTCTTAATTGGATTTATCTCATGAAATGTCGCCTATTCAATACCATTCGACAACGATTAAAAACGTAATTATCTTTGTACTATTTCGATTGTCCCAGTTCATGAACTTCCGACATTGTGATTCTACCAAATGACCGACAAACATGTTAGGATGGAGTTTAAAGCTGTAAGTGGTGCACCGCAGGGGCGCAGGCGGCGGCCAAACCTCTCTGTGTTTGCTTAGGACTCTTCCTTTTATGATATTTTCGTTTGCAATGGTCCTACGGTAGCTTCGTAATAAAAATAACTCACTGAGGAAAATCTGGGGCAAGGCACTGATATATAGTGTTTTTATTTCATTATTACATACAGAATACCTGGTTGCTCTAGCGGTATAAAGTTTCGTGCAGACCAGCGCGACGCGACAGCGCGACGCGACAACGCGACGCGAAACCGGTTATTGTTATACCGTCAAGTTTTCTTAGAAATTGTATTGTTCGAGTCGGGTCGCGCTGGTCTGCACGAAGCTTTAAGCGTAATATCTCAACGTGGCTTTCTGGGTTAGAGTCCCGGGTCGGGAGAAGTGAAGAGTTTTTTTATTTAAGTATAATATCTTTCCTCTCGCTTTCGTACAATCTGTGGGAGTGATTTCGTGAAAAGGGACGGAAGTGTGTAACAGGAAGCCCGCGCTACTTGATTTGACCAACGAGCGCGCACGGTGCTAGAGTTGCCCGGTACCAACCCATTTTCCGAAAGTTTGGTACTGTCAGCTAAGATGTCAGATGTTACAAATCATATGCGACTATTGTAAGTGCAATTTAATTTCGTCCCGGTTGCCGGTTAGCCGGTGCCGGGTACCGGGCGGCTAAGTGTATGGGCATGTACGTTATATTACGTACGTGTGAGAGATAATGTCGTTTTTTTGGATAATAATTTTAATTGTGTTTAATAATCGTGCCAATAGGAGAGAAGGAAATGAAGAAGGAACCTTTTATAATACATTTTCTACATTGAATCTCAGGTAAGAGAAGAATCACCGATGTTCAGTTTGGCAAATGATTTTTACGGTTTCCGGGGTCCATATTTGTATAATAATATGAATTATCACCTGTTAATTCATCCTCTTTTTAGGGTAGAATGCAAGAAAAATGTTGGTTCATGGTTACAAGGCATTGATTACGATGCAACAGAACGTTTATTAAAACCCTTAAGGTAACGTTTACTAGTATGGAACGATATACAGTTAACACACACGATCATATTCTCACTCTCACCGACACATACTAACCCACACACATACACACCCACACACATACCCACTCCCAAAACAATATTAAGCCACTTTTGCCATACTTTGTTTTACTTTAGTTATTCATTTTCAATTTTGTTTTATTAATTTGCAATAGTGTTTTATTATGTACTAACAACCTGTTTGTTCATTGAATACGTTCATAGATCATAAGTGAGTTGGTTCGATGGAGGGTAAGCCTGGTGATCTGTAATAGAGGTTTTACCTACAAGAGACATCAGTCTTTATGCGGGTGTTACTTTGACTTTGTACTGTGTTTTTGATTACGAGAGAACAATAAATTATTCTATTCTAATTATAGGCGATTTTTTGTCAATTTATTAAAATACTTCTGTTAAATCAAGATAAACCTTCAAAACTATTAGGGAATCAAAAGTAGTAAGGCGTTCTCCCTATTTTTATAGTTCCTTATTGGGTGTTGTCATTCAGTAATTTTCAATAGCTGCTACTATTCTTTTCATGTACGCATATAATATAGTTCGTGCCAATAGGAGAGAAGAAAATGAGGGCAGAACTGGTTGTCATCTATGTATATAAAAATGAATCCCTGTTTCCCTTGGTCACGGCATCACGCGTGAACGGCTGCACCAAATTGGATAATTCTTTTTTTGTTGTGTTCGTTATTCTCAGAAGAAGGTTCTTACGATAGGTAGGAGAAGGTAGGGTGGGTAAGTAGGTAGGTAGGTAGGTAGGTAGTTAGGTAGGTAGGTAGGTATGTATGTAGGTACGGTAGGTAAGTAAGTAAGTAGGTAGGTAGGTAGGTAGATAGGTAGGCTAGGTAGGGTAGGTAGGTAGGTATGTATGTATGTAGGTAGGTGTATGTAGGTATGTAGGTAAGGTAGGTAGGGTATGTAGGTAGGGTAGGGTAGGTAGATAGGTAGGTGTGTGCCCGTAGATAAAGTACGTAGTGCTAGCCGTGCGAAGCCGGGACGGGCAGCTAGTTGACTTTTAAAAACGACGCACACCGATGCAAATACATTTACAAAGTACCGATTATATTTCACAAAGTATTCCAAAATGGTTGAGACAGCATTTGAAAGGCGAATTAACACACTTCTTTCCGTATAAGCTTGGATATTAAACAAAGATATTAATTTGTTGCCGTTTTCAACAGGATTAAGATATAACAAGAACAATTTGAGTATAATTAAGGTTGATGGTCGTACAAAAGCCTTTTGTGTCCGGGGATAATCCGTCAAGCATTCCGTTTTATATGTACGTAATATGAATACCTTCGAACCCAAATAATTATCTTTTATTCCGAGTATACTTTGAAAATGATGCCGTAATTTTAAGTAGCTGGGATTATTGTTGTGAAGGTTTGTTTTTTGGGATAATGTTCTTTGTTTAAATATGGTTGCCGAAAATATGTTGATAGGATCGTCCTGTATTTTATAGGACACTGGCTTTTTGCCCGCGGCTTCGCCCGTGTGGATGTCGGAAAATGTCCCACGAGAACGTACTACCGGGATTACATACCTAATAGCCAAGGGATGGGTCATTGACTCCTACCGCTGCGCCTGCGTTGCCGGTCAACCATAATTATTTTGTTACGCATAATTTTGTATCTGTGATATCTTTAAAGTATTCATTTAAATGATATGATGTCAAGGCAAATTTTAATCTAAATTAAATGCCCAGTTTAAACAATACAACAAACAAATATTTTACGGGATCAGGATTAATATAATACCGGTGAAAATAGCTTCGGAAATAACAATGAAAGTGGGTCATCCTTAGAACATAGACATATGCCATGACGGACTTTTTGAACTTTTTAAGATCTACATTTCTCTATAACATAAATTTTTAATATCTCTGACGGTTGACGAGGCGCATGCCAGTAAGGCTCCAAGTCGGCATGATTTTTTCCGACATCTTCAACAATAATCGTTATATAACAGCCAATTTACAAACCTTCCTCATGAATCTGGTGAAAACCGTTTGAACATCCGTTTGGTACTTTTTGTGTTTATCGAGTTGAGACAGACAGACACACGCGGCGACTTTGTTTTATAATATGTATGTATATGTATGTACGTAAGGATAATAACGAACCTAAAACTTTTTTGCCTTTTTTGTAAAACCTCCGCTTGTAGCTAATATCCTTGAAGTTATTGGAGTAGTTATTTCTCTTTGATTTATGTAGACTGAAGATGAAATAGATACAACACACATATTGAGCTGTTAAAGTGGGTCAGTTATTTGTGTAGAAGCAAAAGTATTATGTCAAACGTACAGCCAGTTTCCTAGAAGTGCGGTGGCCACATAGCGTCTGCAATTTACCGGTGAATGACGTCACTTATGAAAGTAAACGTTATTTATACAAGTAAGTTGCTGCGTTATCCTAGAGAGCGTTTTTTGACACCGTAAAGTCAAACCCCGCCGCCGTCATTATCATGACAGCCGTCACTGCGGCCGTTATATGACGGCCACCGCTCTTTCAGGGAACCGTACCTTTATGGCAACAAAAATATGATTACTAATCCGACTTTTAAGTGCGGAATCAAAAGTATGTATCTTATCAAACTTTACCGACACAAGTATGTATCCACCCCTGAAAATACTTAGCAAAGCTGATAAGAACGTGCAGAATTTGTATGTAAGAGTTTATTTATTTATTTCTGTAAAAGTAGACTTGCCGAGACGTGCTTTTAGACTGATTCGTGATTCCAGCCAGTGTGCAAATGTTAGCGGTAATCGAATGCGTCGTTTCGCAGCTTCAGTATACGGCCACTTTGCGAACGGGGTTCATATTCGCTATATAGTAAACCTGGTGATATCTTACACTCAAACACTTTTAGGCCATGCGTAGAATGCCGCTTTATGAGAACAATGATGGAAGGAATTAGAAAAATAACGAAGTCATCATCATCTGCCTAGCCTTTTCCCAACTACGTTGGGGTCAGCTTCCAGTCTAACCGGATGCAGCTGAATATCAGTATTTTACATGGAGCGACTGCCTATCTGACCTCCACAACAGCTACTGGGTAACACGATACCCCGTGGTAAGACTGGTTGTCAGACTTTAGTGCTACTGACGACCCGTAACGACTGTCAAAGATCTACAAATGACAGCCGGGAGCAACGGTTCAACGTGCTTTCTGAGGCACGGAGGGGTCTTGGTATGTAAAGATGGTCACCCATCCACGGAGCAACCGCGGCAAGCATAGCTTAACTTGATCGATCGACTTTACATGCCACAAGCCCCTAAAATAACGAAGTATCATATAAAATGGGCCTAATACATAATAGGAATATTTGTTTACCAGGCATTGTTTTCTTTTGATTCAAAACCTTGTGTCATATATTTGTATACCGAATATAGGTTTAATAACCTTCGTTTCGTTTACATTGGACGCATTGATAATGAATAAAAGCATACTGTAGTGGAACACACGGCACCCAATCTGATAAAAAGCTGGGCCTATGACGATATTCATTCGTTGCTGAAGTTTATATCCTATACTATTATATGAGCAATATTTGTATATAATTATATATATATATATAGTACCTGGTCGATCGAGCTCAGCTCGGGTGAAAATAGAGAATGCTCTTTTAATAGTATAGGATAGTTCATACTAATTCCATGCCACCATGTCATTATTCTAAGGTAGGTAGCCATCTTGTTCTAAGCTATGGGCGACCGAGCTCACGATCAGTACGGGTGAAAATACGGAGAAAACGAATAAAAACAAAACGAAATATTGCTCATTTAATTATAAAGGATTTATTTATTTATTTAACATACGAAAATACACGAAAATACTAAAACAAATAAGACAAACTATGGGAAGACATTACCGTTGTGATGATACTGCCAGCTTCTTACGAATGTGCTCACGAACTTTAACTTTAAAGGATAATCGGTTTGTTACCATCCTGATTTCCTGGAGAGAGATTGAACGAAGAAGGAAGAGTGAATGAAGTCAGTGCGGTGAGTGGGATATTGAAGAAGACGATTGTGTGATGAACGTAGAGTTCTATTGTGGTTTGCGCAAATGTACAGAAAGTGGGGGGCTAGATAACTAGGGGAAGAGGGAGAGTCAAGAAATGAAAACAAGGTGGTCAGTGCTCTTTGCTCTCTGCGCTGCCGAATGGGCAACCACTTTAGAAGGGATCGATGCGCAGATTTATAATTACGTTCTCAAAAACGGCTCTAACGATGTCGACGAAAGTTGCAATATAGGGGTGTACGGGGGCGAAAAATCGATATATCTAGGTCTCATATCTGGGAAAATTCGTTTTCTCTATTTTCACCCTAGCAGAGCTCAGTCACCCAGGTACTGTATCATTATATAAATGTAGGCGTGATTATATATAGATAATAATATACTTTATAACTAAACCACGGGTAGAACATCAACTTAGCTCGCGGAGCTCGGAGTAGGTGTAAATTGTTAATATGATCCGTGGAAACTCAGTAACTAACCGAAACACGAACGAACAACTCCGGGGCATTAGCTGATGCACTTACTGCACCTAATCTAGGAACCAATCATTATGTTACAGCACTTAGAACCTTAGTATTAATACTATAAGGTTTATTTAAGCCAAAATGGACTGCCCCGTTAAGCTTGACGCGACAGCGCGACGCGACACCGGTTATTGTTATACCGTCAAGTTTTCTTAGAAATTGTATTGTTCGAGTCGCGTCGCGGCGTCGCGTCGCGCTGGTCTGCACGAAGCTTAATACTGAAAGCTCAGGATTGAACCTCTGATCAGATATGTCAAGTGTGATGTTAGCTTATGCTTGATTTCAGTACCTATTCAGGGTTACCTCGAAGAATTTGCAATACATAATATCACACCAGTATTATCAAAAGGGATAGTATAGGCAGAAGGGTACCTATAGCACACCCTCATTTCGCTATGTTTAATACTTTCGACTCCTCCCAATTTTCATAGAACTCATACGTCATTCATATTGGAAGTGAACCCTCCGGGAGGGTTACCGGCATTACGTTTGCGCTAAAGGTAACCATCGCGGACGGTCAACGGCGTTAGGTTTAAAACCGTGTTATAAAACACTGTAAAACAACGAAAGATGTTTTTTTCAGGGGGTTTTGCCAACCTTTTAAATTTTTTGTGAATATTAGCAATCAGGAAAAAAAAATAACTTGCGTTTTAAAACCAACGCATAGGTATACTAATAAATCTTGTTAAAATATACATCAGATTTAATTTTTACGGTTTATAATGTTGTATTACTAAGAAAAACCTTCATTTAAAATGAACCCTCCGCGAGGCCTCCCGGCATCCTTTAAGCGACTAGATGAACCCTCCAGGAGGGCTCCCGGCACTGAACGTGTTAAGTCCGGTGTTATAGGACGCGAGAAAAGAATTTATTTCAATTAGACTATATACAAGCAACTGTCAATAAGTCGATCAGTTAATCAGAAAGTTGAACTACCCGATCCGAAATGAAAATTCCTATGGAGAAGAACGGGCAAGAAACTCCATGGTTACTCTTTTAAATCAAGTTATTACAATATCAGATTTTTATTTGTCTAGACAGTTGTGGAGGCTTCCGGTCTGGAGTCGACTCGCATTTGGCCTACGGCTCCCATTTATTGAGCAAAACGGCTTTCCTAAGGTTGGAACGGTTGCCAGGCTTTTGAGCTTGTGATTGTGACCCTCTTTAACGACTGTGTGTAAATATTTGAATGAAAATTCAGTACAGTTTTCAGAAGCTTTTCATGGAAATGAAAATCTTACCGTTACACGTTTGGAGGAATTATCTCAATACAGCGTTATCTTCTGACCCTTGAATTACATTGACATGGGGGCGCTGTCGGTCACATTTGTGATATATCTCGATTTTTATAACTGTGCGGAGCTATCAAAATCGTAGGTTATTTGTATTGAATTCACCTGCCCTAAGAGGCGATACGGTCTACAAAACTCGTGTCGTCTCCACAGTTCAGTCCCATTATTCGTTAAGTTGTTATTGTTATTAATTAAACCACATACACTGTAATATTTTGACGTTGACAGGCGCCCAGTTATAAAAATCGAGTTTTAATGTTTTAAGAAAATGTATTAAATTTAAAAACAAGATGGCGGCGTTAGTTCTGATTTTGACCACGCCCCAATAGATCCTTGTACATAAATGTACATGCAGCTATATTTAATAACACACGTAAAGCGAAGTCACCCAAATAAATAAATCCATCTATACCTCTCATGCGATATTAACGTGATTTTTATCAATTTTCCATCTAATATTTCCAGATCATCCTAGTATTCCGTGTGTGTGCCATATTAGCCGGTGTTCGTCTGATTGTTACGGATTCTAGTCTCGCGTGCTGCTTTGTGCCGTGTCGATCGAACTTTCATTGTGTGATAGCGTTTTATACTACTATAATATAGATCGGTAAACCAAGGCTATATTCGATGTGTTTATGACTAATTATACTTTTGTATTTAAAATCTATCTTTTAAATTGGTAAAAAAAACGATTCGATTCCAAATGTCTATCTACCATTTAAAAAGAGAAAATTGCGTGAATGACCAGATATAAATGAAGCAAAAGGAGTATGTAAGGATCGCGTAGCAGGTGGTTTTCTGTAGTTTCTGTCTATCCCAAGGAAAGAATTAAGGCATGATTAGATTTAAGAATTAAGGCATGGTTAAGAATTAAGGCATGATTAAGAATTAAGCCATGATTAAGAATTAAGGCATGATTAAGAATTAAGGCATGATTAATAATTAAGGCATGATTAAGAATTAAGGCATGATTAAGAATTAAGGCATGATTAAGAATTAAGCCATGATTAAGAATTAAGCTATGATTTAGAATTAAGGCACGATTAAGAATTAAGGCATGATTAAGAACTAGGGCATGATTAAGAATTAAGGCATGATTAGTACCTGCGTAAGATTTATCTAAGCATTGCATTAATAAATAAATATTGGTGCGATTACCGTTTAACAATTATTTATCATCATCATTTCAGCCGAAAGATGTCCACTGCTGGACATAGGCCTCCCTCCAGCACCGCCACTTCGACCGGTGCTGTGCTTCTTGCATCCAGCGGATTCCTGTGGCCTTCACCAGGTCATCGGTACACCTTGTGGGGGCCCTCTAACGCTACGTCTTCCGGTACGCGGTCGCCATTCCAGAACCTTTCGGCCACCGGCCATCTGATACCTAATATGATGCAACAGTTTCAGTGATAAATAATACAGTAGTTTGACTACCTAGAGCAATAAACGATTTGTTTATTTTCTACCAGTACAGGCATGCGGTAGCAGTAAAACGTTTGCATTGCCATTAATGTAAGTAAACATAAAATGTACGAGCAAGGTCTTTCCCATTATTTTAAATGTAAGTTTTAAAAGCTGCAAGTGTCTACCAGCGCAATATGGAGTGAAGTAGGTAATGCTCGTGAGGTGTGGTTATTGGCTCCGCCGCCGCGCCGGCGCAACTTTCAAGTTTCATCGAACTCACGTAATATTGTCTCGGAGAGGCCGCAATACATTTACTACTGAAATTCCTCTCAGCTTAATAGCCAGCCGGAGGTTTCTCTTCTATAATACGTAAATAATCGTCAAGAACACTCCATAACTTTGTAATTGCTTTTTACCTCGGTGGGCGCGTGCTTTTAGCCAGATTGCTTATTTTGTTAATGAACTTCGGTGCCCAAAACTTTTTGCTTTCGTTTCTTTAATAGCTTAAAATTATCTCTTAAATGTAATAAAATGATTACACAAATCAGCGCACAATGGAAAAGTTTGTTTGTTGTTAATGTTTTGATCATGTTTATTTGAGAATGTAAAGCCTTTGTGTTCTACTTTTATAAATGTCTTACGCATCACTCGAGGCGGAGGAAAGCTCACAAGCTCGGAGTTCGATGTCTCGCTGTAAGTTTAAGTATAATTGTTAAAAAGTTAGCACGTTTGATATCCCTATACGGTATTGCTCAGCAAAAGTGTGTATTCCAAAGTTTGATCGAAAAATGTTGTTACGCTATGATTCAAAGAGTCAGGTAACATTTCGGACATGTAAAGGCGCGGCGTACAAAAGAATTTCAATTTGGTACCGTATCGTGCAACCCTTTTCAACTTTACAAAGTAATTTCCTGACGCGAAATTGATTTGTTGGCTTCGTGGTTTTTGTTTGGTGTGGCGATTGCGGTTTAATTAAAACGAAAAAATCTTGCCGTGAAATAATTCTGCTTCTAATAGGTGTCCCGCAGGTAAAACATTTCACCGCCCAATTATTTCATGCTCAAACTCTCCCTTGAGTGATATTGTTTATCCTTACTTTCCAATTCTAATTGCGTCCCGTTTTACATAAACATCGGCAAACTCTGAAGTCTGATGATAAAGCGTTGGAAATACAAACATCGATTTGTCAAACAGTATCGATATAGAATTACTTCTTCAAAATGCCGCCGAGGATAATTTAATATATTAACATCTCGACGTGGAAACTCGAGCCGAGTGACGTTAATATGACAAATAATTTCCTTCAAGCCTACCTCCGGCGTGGGAGGAAATGCGTTGAATATGGTAATCATTTCCCATGTGCCTTGCTCGTACCAGACTTGCCTACCGCCACTTTAAACTTAGAAATACTTCAGCATTTCAATAACTTGAGTCTCGGCATGTTGTCAGCGTCGACGGTTAGCTGGAGCTGTTGAAACATGTTCTGTACTCGCTAATGAATGAGGATATTTTTTTCTTTTGAAAAAGTGTTTTTAGTGGCTTCAACTTGTGTGGTCTGGGGACAAAGAAGGCACGGAGCTATTTAGATATTATGTTATGTTGCTGGGTTCGGATGAATAGCATAAAGGTGTTTTAGAAGACTAGGTACCTCTTTCATTTTGTTTAGTTTGTTCTTGACGATTCAGAAAATTTGCGACTGTTCGAAAAAGGCCATGTTAATTTTTTATATATGAATTGTTTCAGGGTTTATTTCTCCTGTTTCGTTTTTACTGTTCGCGGGAAATGTGTGGAGTTATCTGCATACATCAGTTCACGTCTATAACGTGTTTTTGTCACGCTGTCCCTAGGGAGCGATGTGAACTCGTGTTGTCTCTCGATAGCGCCATGTTGCGCTATATCTCGTGGTCTTTCGCTGACGATGTGTTGGATTCCTATGGGTACCTAGTACATTATGTTGTGGTTATTAAAATATGTTTCAGTAATTGAATTTATTAAGGACATCGTCTCTTTATTCTATGGGTGGAGCGAAGGGATTATATGTTACTGCCTAGCCTTTTCCCAGCTATGTTGGGGTCAGCTTCCAGTCTAACCGGATGCAGCTGAGTACCAGTATTTTACATGGAGCGACTGCCTATCTGACCTCCACAACCCATTAACTGGGTAACACAATACCCCTTGAACTAACTACTGGTTGTCAGACTTTCGGGCTTCTGACGACCCGTAACGACTGTCAAAGATCCACGAATGACAGCCGGGACCAACGGCCTAACGTGCTTTCTGAGGCACGGAGGAGTCTCGGTATGTAAAGATGGTCACCCATCCACGGACCAACCCAAAGCGTAGCTTAACCTGATCGATCGACACGTGCGGCTGTTATTACTAAGCCACGAGCTCCTATGTTGAGTGATGGCAATCACTAGGTACTTTGGTACATAGTGATTGCCATCGTTCAATATCTTGAATTTATGTACCTATTTGAATATAGGTATTGATATTGCAAAAATGCCTACAACATAATATGTATTTACATACATGCGTACATAATTATGGGCGACTTTGTACGCAGTCGGTAGAACCCGCAGTTTCAGAGTTAGTACACATTCTGTGGGTTTGCAATGATCGTGCGTATTCTTATGTTTTACTAGAGGAAACGATCCTAAGTACGTCCAAACTGAAGGATACAACGCGTGACCCCGTTTTATTTGCCCCTAAAGCGGAAATCCGTCCATACCATTCGATTTCCGCTACAAATAATACACAAAAATTCATTATTTACATATGTCGGATTCAAAAAAGGATAAATATAGCGAACATCTCTTTAGGCGGGCTTGTGTTTTTGTTCTCCCTCGAGAGAAATTGAAGGCAAACGTGAAACAGACGCATTTTATTGTATCTGCTTATACAAAGTTACTGTGACAATACTTTTCTATCGATGTGGGAATATCCCCCTTATTCTGATGGCCAAGTAAAGTTTACGTTTTCACGGGTTCTAGTCTTGTTGAAAACCGAATTCCTGTGGGGGGCCATAACTAAAGATTAGACCAATTTGGGGTAATATGGGGTTGTTTGCGACCCATTTAAGGGTGGAACGTGGTAAATGGTTTTCTGAACATCGTTCCCGTGTCTTGGGAGCTTAGAATGTGTTTTTGGTAATGCGTGTTGTCGGCACCTTGTGTGATGAGGATTATCTTGTGATTGTATTATAATGAAAACATTGACTTCTTTTCAGCTAACGCACTAGGAAGTGGTGAACTGTCTTATGTAATTTTGACGTTCAAAAAGTGCTGATTCTCAGCCTCTTAATCAGCCTATACTTAATGTTCCCACTGCTGGGCCACAGGCCTCCTCTCTTCGAGTGGTAGGGGGCTGTAATCTACCACGCGGGCCAAGTGTGGGTTGGTAGATGTCACATGTCTTCGAATTTTTTGGTTCTAGGACATGCCGGTTTCCTCACAATGTTTTCCTTCACCGTTTTTAGAGCAGTGGTAATGAAATTATTCACACAAAGTAAAGCGCCTGCTTGGATTCAAACCCCACTTTGATTCTCAGCCTAATTTGAATAAATGACTTATGATTTGAATGCATTTTTTTATGTCTGTGCCCACTTGCTCAGTTATAATTTATCATGGAATGGGATCGTTGGAGTCTTTAACACCTTTTCCCTTGCTGATCGCGGTTAAAACTATGACATACTTATAATGCACTAAACACATTTCATCATCTCAAGCATTGGTATGCATAAATATTTATACCGTATTCCGTAAAAGCGAAGTGTTTCTGGTTTGAACAATTTCACGGAACCACATGTGCTTGTTCCTAAATTACCCTATTCTGATAAAATGTTCTTTTTACCTAATTATGTTTATATTAGTGTAAAGATCGCCTTCCCCTCATCGGAACCTGCCTAAAGCCTTCAAGAACTGGTGAGCTCGAATTATTATGATCCCTATTCCTACCTATTCATTTCAGACGATTGTTTATCGATATAGGTATTTCATCATCATCATCATCATTTCACCCGAAAGAAGTCCACTGCTGGACATGGGCGTCCCCCTTTATTATGACTATATGTATATCGAAGCTGTAGGTAGCCCCACGCGAACCGACGCAGAAGTCTTTATAGATAACACTTATCCCACCAATCTACATACCAAAATCTATTTCTAATCGAACTAACGTTCTAGTTACATTCCTACTGAAAGCGTAACCAACAGACATACAAAAAATTCAATATTTTCTCTTTATTATAATATATATAAGCCCTGCCCCGCGGTTTCGCCCGCATAAGTCTAGATCCCGTAACCATTAAATTTCATTGTTATTTCAGAAGCAATTTTAACCGATACCGGTTAAAATTTATTATTAAAAATATGTTGTTTAAATTGGACATTTAATTAAGTTTAAAATATACCGTGACATTATATTATTTAAATGAATACTTTAAAAGATAGGTATCAAAATTACGCGTAACAAAATAATTATGGTTTATTTATTATTTATTTAACCGTTTATATAACACACATATAACAGACAAGAAGAAAGGAACAGAAAAATACGTACAAAGGTGATGCTTATTTCTAAAGAAATCTCTTCCAGCATACCTTTTTTTTTTTTTTTTTTTTTGGATGGGAAATTATCAAATAACTTCTCCCGCTCTGGGTGGAGCGGGAGGGCGTGTCAGACTTTTACTGACTAAAACCCACCCGTGTTCCTTCCGATGCCTGTGTGCCGAGGTCGCGATATCCCTTTCAGACAAACCCGCAACCCCGGCAGGCATTGGCCCTTCCGGACCCCGTCAGTTGGTGCTGACATCTCTTTGAGGCGCGCGTGGAACACAACGCGCCGTCGACCCGGGCCTGGTCCCTATCGGACGGCGAGCTACCCATTGCTCACCGTCCGCAAGCCCGCGCCTACGGTGGCCGGAAGTCGGCTCTCGACTCCCGACGCCCGGGGCGTCTCCTGCGGCGACTAGGGGCGCGAGGGCGCGCATTTTGCCTCTCCCTCGCGCGCTCCGCCTCCTCCTTCGCGAGCATTACTGCTTCGCAGAAGGAGGTGACGGCCTCCCATGCACTCTCGCTCCGGACCATGGCCTGAACCAGGGCCGGACGCGAGAGATCGCCGCCGCCGATCGCCTCCGTGAGGACACGGCGGTGCTCCGCCCAAGCTGAGCACCGCCGGGCGATCCACACAGTGGTGACACCCGGGCGTTTCCTCCCGCTTTATCCTGAACAGGAACCTCCCGAAACAACCATGTCCGGTGAGGACCTGTGTCAGGCGGAAGGTGAGGACGCCGTGGCGCCTCTCTAGCCACTCCTCAAAGAGGGGACTTATCGCCACAATTGTGGCGTGCCCGTACACCATGCTCAAATGGTGAACTTAGCAACTGGTGCACTTCTCATATGGCACACTTCGCAACTGGTGCACTTCTCAATTGGTGCACTTCGCAAAAGGAGCACTTTTTAAGATGAGTGGAGATTTGGAAAAATTGTAACAACTACTAAGTAAGAAACAAAGGTTTATCGATATTATATACATATAACCTGTTTTTGAGAAACTTTAATTTAAAGCTTTTATTTAATTAATAATAATAACTTTAACTAAAAGAAGTACAGTTAAATTATAATATTATAAAGGTTATTGATATAATATGATATTATATCATGTCTTTTTGCTGTAAATCTAATTGTTTGTTACATAATTATATTTTTATTATTTCCGAGTGACTTTTTTTATTTTAGAAAAAATCCAAATATTATAGTGATTATGTAGAGTTTAATTAAAATTATTTTTGTTTTGTTATAATTATTTTGCAGTAGGTAAATGTTTCTTACATATTTTTTTTATTACTTTCGTGTGACTTTTTATATTATTATTTATGAAAATTGTTTAAGTTTAAGATAGTGTGAACCTACTTGAAAGGTATTTGTTGATTGTATTTTTAAGAAAATTACCTACGCAAAACCAAAGGTTCTTTCATTTTTAGACAATTTTTCCAAATCTCCACTCATCTTAAAAAGTGCTCCTTTTGCGAAGGCACCAATTGAGAAATGCACCAGTTGCGAAGTGTGCCATATGAGAAGTGCACCAGTTGCTAATTTCACCATTTGAGCATGGTGTACAAGTTGAGATGTGCACCAAATGCGTCAAACCCCATTTGCATAGCATAAGGGGTCATTTGGTTGCAAATGACTTGTCCTACATCCCTTAATTGATTACCAATAACTAAAATAATCTATATAAATAAATAATCTGAGGAATTTGATGTATCAGGTTGGTGGGTTTTGACCTTAAAAGAAATAGAGATTCAAGAATTCTCCCTTTCTCAATATTTATTTTTATTAGACTGGACCCATAATTAGCCCAAAATGCCCATTAACCATTCCAGCACAGACGATCGATTTTATCTGATACAACCCGTGGCCGTCCTTATCTACTCCCTAGCTACTTCTCCGATTCCTTATCTACTCCCTAGCTACTTCTCTTCTTCAGGAGCCTTAGGGGATGAGTTATCGAAAAAAGATGATACAACTAACTTGTATTCCTTACCTCTAATATAGAGAATCGTCAACGCCAATTTCTGTAATAATAAGTTTCCAAAAAGCGATAATAAAACTAACTTTTACTTATAAACCATAGTCTAAGTAAGTAACAAATTTCACGTTTTACTCTAAATACGACGAAGTTTCAAGAAACTTTCATCCCCTATTTAACCCCTTTTGGGCAGTTTTCAAAAATCCTTCCTTATATAAGGAACTCTTGTGCAAACATGCTTCTAGACCCAGCGATTTCGATGCCATTCAGCCATTCCGTACCCGACCGCAGGCGGCAACTGCAGGCGACGTGTTGCGGCGTCATGTCGCGGCGACACGTCGCGGCGTCATGTCGTTGCAGTCATGATTCCGAACCCGACCACACGCGGCAGCAGCCCGTATTCTACCTAGTCGGTAGATAGAAGATAGAAAAACGTGTTATCGCTCGAACGTTGGCGACACTACTGGCTAGCTGGTCTGCGGTCGGGCTACGCGTGTCGCCTGTCGCTCGCCCGTTGCTGCCAGCGTCGTGTCGCTAGCCACGGAAGGTATTTCAAAGAGATTCATAGAAACCAGTAGTGTCGCGGCGACCCGTCGCCTGTAGTTGCCTCCTGCTGTCGGGTACGGAATGGTACCTTTAGGTTGTGCTTTGTCTGTCGGTGAGTGTTTGAATTAATTTAAAAGTGGATCTTCAAATTGCAGTTAAAAGGAGAAATGTCTAGTCAAGTACTTCTGCCGATGCCAGCCGGTGTACAAACTATATACCACGCGGAAGCCAGGCTGAAACAAAGGTACGAAAAATTCAATAAATCTAAGACTTCTTTTTCCAACGACCTTAAAGAGGTGGAACAGACTAGATTCGGAAGGCGGAGAACCGAGTGTTGTGACGCAATTTTGGAGGGTCCTGATTTGAAGGTCGGTCTAAATAGCGAAATGTCCAACAGTGTGAAACATCTAATGAGCAGTAAGCCTCATTATTAAAATGTTCATGTAGCTAAACGTCCAACTATCAGATGGTCTGGATAGCAGCAGAACATCTATTTAGCAAATCGTCATTTTTTTAATGCTTACAATTATGATTTAGAGCGAAAGTCATTTGTAAATGACATTTTATTAAGTAGCCTCTATATTATTAGGATACTAGGCGCACAAATTTAAAAAAAAATGATAATTTGTATTAATACAGGGCGAAACAATTTGTGATTACAAAAATATAGATCAAATTATTTGTTTAGTATGGTTAAAAAAAATCCTAACTAAAAACTGTAAAATAAAAAAGGAAATATTTTTAGAGATAGAAATAGGTCATCTTGTTGCAATCTTTTTGAAAGTTCTCTTTTTGTACGCAGTCGGGATTTTGTTTTTTTAAATTTCCTTTTTTTGTCGCGTTGTGTTTTGCTCTGTTTTTGGCGGGGATTGTTTCTACCACATGCCATTTGTCTTTGCAAAATACAGTGCAAAATCCACTATACCAATATTATTTTTTACTTGGGTAACAGTGTTGCTAATTGACTTTGCACGATTCTGCAAACCAAAATCCACCATATAGAATTATATATTTTTTCTTGATTATCATAGTTTTCCAGGAAGACGTCGTGAACTACAAATTGTATAAAGTCCTAAATAAAATTTGGTTACACTTGAACTTGAACCTTCTCACGTCAACATTGAGTTTCTAGTACCAAAACTTAAATATGACCTAAGATTTGAATTCAAGCTTAGCGTATAGTATATGCAAAATAAACAGATGTTTTTAGTTTTTACTTAATGAAAAATTTCATTGAAAATAAAGGGAAATGGGCTATGATTATATTTCGTTTAAATATTCAAAAGTCATTTATTTATTTATTTATTTATTTAACGGTTTATGTACACACATATAAACAGACAAGAAAAAAAGGAACAGAAAAATACGTACAAAGGTGATGCTTATTTCTAAAGAAATCTCTTCCAGCATACCTGCGATAGGAAAGTAGTTAAAGAGATGTAGACAACGTGTGTAAGAGTAGAAGAGAAAATAAAATACATAAAATAAAAACACCTAATTATTCACTAATGGTACGGCGGTATGGTGCTGGTGGTGGTGGTTTCTAATGGTTGACAGGAGTGAATGACTTTTTCATCGGCCATTAGGTATGCGATCATTGGCGATCATCGCTTCGCTTCCTTTTAATCCCAGTAGTACGCTCCCTTGGAATATTTTCCGACAACCACGCGGGCGATGCCGCGGGCAAAAGCCAGTATTTTATAAAATCATCACAACATAAATTATAAGGATACCTGTTTCTCAAAACATTTTACAACACGCTCCAGTACTAGATACGAAAAGTCGGTTCCACTGAAACCACAATAGCTCATTTACCAGCTTGAAAATCTCCTGGGAATATTAGTGAACCCACCTCAAAGCTTACGTACCATGTTGTAGCATTACGTCCCAGATATCTAAGTTGCATGAAAAGAAAATGTGCAGTTTTGAGTTCTGAAACATTTTCCAGCTCAATAATATACTCGTTCGCCGCTGATTGCGTTTGTTGCACGCGAATTTGGACTTTGATGTTTAAAGTTAGAGTTCAGAATGTGTTTTTGCTTGTAGGATATAAGACAAAAGGGTAATGACTGCCGGCAGTGAGACCATCTGTTGGCCTCCATAGACATTAGGGCGCGTTCTTGCAAGGCTCTCAGCGGCGCGGCACACTGGGAAGCCAGAAATGTTCGTCTTTTGAATTTGTTTGATCGTAACAGAATTTTACTTTTAATAACTTTCCTTCCGACTTGTTACGTGATCTTCGTACGTTTGACGTATTTTCGTGTTCTTGAAGATTAGATTTATAAACTTTTTAAGAACATCCTGATCGAATGTGAGATTCATGTACTCATCTTACGTAAGCTCTTTTTGCTGTGTCTTGAACCTAATTAAAATTTGTGATGAGTATACATACGGGTACGGTAAAAAAGCTTTAAAATTTTTCGAGAACCAATAGTTATCATCCGCCATCTTTGTTTCTTATAAAACAACGTTACAAAAAGATGTTCAGCGACCGAGATAAGATATCCGGATCTCTGGTGTGTCATCAAATTCAGTACCACGTTAAAATAAACGCGTGCCTACAGAAAACCCAGCGTGGCGTGCAAGCAAATATCCTGGGAGGCAATTGAACAAATTCTCCGGGTGTACCGGGACCCTATCGGACCGCAATGTCAGTTATTATATCTGTTATCTCCCCTAGTCCATTACGACGGCCGGCGACGCGACGCGACGCGACGCGACGTCGACTTCGACGTCGGAGGACGTTCTTACGGATCGCGACGGCCAAAGACGTCTATTGTTGAAGACGTTTTCTGTTGTGTCATGTTTACGAATTTTAATGTTGAGTGTTTTTTAGGGGGGTGTCTTTGTGAGATAGAGATTTTACAGCGATAGTGAAAATGTATGTAATGATATTAATTATATCATTAGTAGTAGAACTTACATCACAAAAAATATTAAAAAAAAATAATTGCTTCAAATACAATAATAAATAATAAAATTATTTAAAGCATTTTCAAAGTCGGGAGAAGTACCATGGCCCACACGCATACCTAATGTAGGTAGGTCGTTTACATTTGTTGACGTAGGTTAGTGATAGATCCGAATCGCAAAGCAATAAAATTGTGAATTATAATATAGCTATATAAAACAGTATTAACATTTTATGATCACTAGCTCCGGCTAGCTTCAGCAATATAGATTAAACTATTCAAGGTTCTAGCGTATCTCTGTAATTAATCTAAACGAATCGCCAATCGATACCGCTGAATCGTGGGAGCGACCGCTCGATGTTTCATAACAACAGCGATTCGGCGTTCGGCCTGTAAGTGATCGGCTGTAAGCTCCGAGATCGGGCGAGCTCGAGCAAAGCCTTCAAATCAAACAAGTGTTCGGTAGGTCGGTACACCCGGTTATCTGATTCCCTGATTCTCGCATCCGACCCGAATCCCTTCAGCGATGGGATCGTTCTCAATTAGAGATAAGGCCCTGAATATTTTGAGCGTTCATTGCAGATGACAATTTATTTATTTATTGTTTGTTAGTTTTTGTGCTAAGAACTCGATTCTAAGCGCTAGGTATTGCAAGCTGGTGAGACTGTTTTCTTCGTTATGATTCAAAAGACGAAGAAGCTCGCAAATGTTATAACGTTTTTGTGGCTAAGATTATTAGATAGAGAGTTCATAAAATTCTAAATTTATTATTTTTTCAGTCTGCAGATATTTCTTTATTGAAAAACAGTAACCTATATCCTTCACAGACGCCATTGTATTCAAAGAAGATAATATTTTTTTTTAATTTACTACTCCAAATAACATTGCAAAAAAATACGACCACAATTTCTACCTAGCAACGAGTTTCAGCAGCGAAATTATAAGACTTCCTCCATGTTTTTGTGCTGAGGATAAATATTTATCTATTCAGCTAAGCGTGTATTCTCACGATATCATGTTACTTACTTACTTTTCGGGTTATTGTATATCCTACACACAATAGTGTGACTTCCACTGGAATATTCAAATATGTTAATACTCTTTCTTATTTAGTTGATATGAGTGTTGATATTCTTTGTATGCCTGAGAGATGGTACCATAAAAGATAATATTTTTAGCGAAATAACTGCGGCAAAAACGCTGTGAAAATTCCGTGTGATTTTCGGGCGAAAGCGCAAATTGTGACGTCAAGAGTTTGATTTTTAACAGGAATTTTGTGTTTTTAATTAATTTTGATAGGTATCATTTTTAACCTGACAGCTTAATTAAACTAATAAGTTAAATCAAAACAGTGTTAACAAATTACAATGATGCTCATGGAGGTAGAACGTGGAAACAAAATAATTGCTTGATAAATGACAGCAATAAAGCAATTTCAAACAATCTGCCATTATAACAAGTGATAACTTTAATTGAATATTAATTGCTTGACATTACAGCTGACAGACAAACAAAAGAGACTTTGTAATCATATTTACAGGATAATATTATTAAACGAGTGTTAATTAATATTCTAACTAATATTATAAATGTGAAAGTGACTTTGTTTGTTTATAAGTTTTTTACGCTTTCATGCTAAAACGTGTCACGTTACGTTTAGCTCCGTGGAGGAGTTAAACGTAGGTCATAATAAAAATAATCATAAAAAAAGATTAAAAGTTAAAGTTAGAACATTAAAGGTAAGTTTAGGACGTTAAGGGACGGCTTCACAGGACACGGGAGGCTCGGGATAGACGGGAGGCAGGAACCGGCAGACGGGCAGGCCGGCTATCGGACAGGTAGGCAGGCCGCAGGCAGCGTGGAGGAGCTGGGCTGCAGAGCCTCACAGAGCAGATTTATCCACCCTGTCGAATCGAGAGGAGGGTGTGAGAGTTTGTGTAGATAGCGGAGGCGCTTTGTGGCGCCTTACGCTAGCGGGAGGACCGCGTCCGTGTCACACGTGACGGCGGGGGCCTCTCCCGGAGGGTAACGTCGTCTGGCGTCAGGGGTCTCTTGTATGCGTGTATTCGTGGCGTTTTACGCCACGTGGTTAAAGATTGTCTGGAATTGGAGAAGACTCCTCTTAAAGGGGAGTAAGAGGGTCGGACAAATGATACACAGTATTAAACGTACTCAATGTTTATTGTCAGGGACCACTAAGTATCCACAGTTTAGGTTACACAGTATGATTAGGTACACGTATAATTACGATATATACACGCGCGCACGCTAGTTACTTGAGACTAAGGTTCGAGTAGTTAGCTGTAATAAAAAATTGACTCAAGGAGCAGAAACACAGTGACTCCGCCAAAAGCCAAAACAAGACACAAAAACTTGAAGGCCGTTTTTATCATTAAACATTTCAAACATATGAAGTTATTTCTTAATTTAATTATGGCCAGATCTAATAAAAACGGTTTACAGAGGGAAAATCCTACACCTGCCCTTATTGCGAAGGTTACAGTGTATTCACCAGCTTTATAAGAAGTCTAGAAGAAGATAAAGTGTACCTACTTGTCTATGGTGCGATATGTCTATGGTTTAGAAAAACAAATTAGACAGATGACAGTATATGATGAAAACGTCAGAATATAAAGATCTACATTGAGTTCAACTGTATCAATCGAAGAATTTTTATTTGTTTTTAATTTTTTTATATCAAACACTTACTTTTTCCAACGCACTTTAGAGATTGGCAGAATAGTCGACATCGGTTTTGCTTGCCATTTATTAAAAATAGAATAGAATAGAAATATTCTAAGGTTTTTTACAAAAAGGAAAGATGGGTTGGGATCATGTTGGGATGCTAAAACAATCAAGAGATAACTAAAAGTATGCTTTACAGAGGTAAACAGTGTTACATAATATATAAAACGTGAGTTAAGTATATGAGTGTCATAGAATACCAATAGGTAAATAGATCAAAAGGTGGTTTCTTTAGTATAATGATGTATAGATCTGACGTGATTCTGCACGGCATTTGGCACATGGTTAGACCATTACCTGGGTTAGAACATAGGATTTCTCTAATCCCGATATTCCCACGGGATCGAAACTTATGTGCGTGAAACCGCGGGGCACAGCTAGTAAGATCTAAAGGTGCCCATGTTTTTCAGCATCCAAATTATGTTTTATCAACATTTGGCATGCAGAATATCGGGAACTACCTCGTGATGCTGTATTTGGTGTTGCAGCATTGGTATACATCGAGTCTAGTTATGTTGAAAACTACGTTATTGTAACACCCAAGACTACATTTTCAAAAATATTTCACGGGTCAATCGATCAGATTAAGCTATGCTGGCCGCGGCCAGTCCGTGGATGGGGGACCATCTTAACGTTAGTTTTGATAATGCATCTATGATTTTAACACAAAAAAAATATGTTCGAGGAATATGTGGGGCTCACTTTTTAGATAGTTTTAAGCCACTGTTTCAAAAACTTAAAGTATTACCATTACTATGTCTGTATATTTTGGAAATATGTATTTTTGTAAAAAAAAATATAATCCATTTGAAAATATTGGTGACAAGCTAAATAGCCGGACACGCCTTAAAGACAGACTACGGTTGCCACCAATAAAATTAAAATTGTTTAAGAGAAATGTCTACTGTATGTCTATTATATGTATTATATAATCATTTGTCGAATACCCTTCAGGATTTGCCATTGGCATTGTTCAAAAGAAGTCTCTTTAAACTTTTACTATTTAATAAATATTATACCATTAAGGAATATTTGGAGGATTAGTCGATGGAACCTATACCTGATGTAAATTTGTAATTATCATATAATAATAATCATAATGACTGTAATTGTAATAATTTTAATTGACATGAACATGTATTTGCACGCCATATTATGGCAGGATATGCTGAAACTAAAATGACTGTAATATCTATTGTACCATTTTCTAGCAAATAAATATTTTTGATTTGATTTGATTTTTTTTTATTTGATTTGAACATACTGAGACCCTCCGTGCCTCGGAAAGCACGTTAAGCAGTTGGTCCCGTCTTTCATTCTTGGATCTTTGACAGTCGTTACTGGTCATCAAAAGCCCGAAAGTCTGATGACCAGTTTTACCAAGGGGTGTCGTGTTACCGAGTAAATGGGATGTGGAAGTCAGATAGGCAGTTGCTCCATGTAAAATATATGGTATTCAGCTGCATACGGCGATACGTACTAAGTACTTGCATTGTTAGAAACACCACTTACTGTTATTTGCATGCACGTCGGTACCCTGTTACGAAAATTCGAGGAGAAATATAGCACCAAGGGACAAGGGATAACAGCAGTCACCTAAAAAGCGATTTAATGCTACGTCTGTATAACGCAGGCTCATTAAATGACCCCTGTAATACATCTGGAATATTCACTGGGGCTGTGGCTCGGAGCAGGAAGCAAAGGTCTCCACACGTTTATATAGCCGACACCTGCGCCCCGAGTGTCGGCAATGAATGCGGTTACAAATATGATACCTTATATAGAGCATGTTAGGTATATTTGTAACCGATGTGGTACCCAATATTCTCTCTCTAATGTTGTTCTCGCTGTTCTTGATCGGAATATAATAACTATTCGATACCCATTCGATTGTTTTCGATTACAATGCGATGCTGTGTTAATGCTGGTCCTTTCGTGTTATTGTTTTTTCTTTAATTTTTTTAGTTATTTTTCCGTATGTGGACAGAATCACAATGCTGATATTTTAAAATTCAAAAGCTCGGCTGTGTCAATATACTCGTACGAGTAAGTATGTCAATAATGCCATCTACCATTCCATCTTTAGGTGTTATATTAGTTAATTGAATTTGAGGGGGATTTGCTGTTGATAATGCTACCTTAACGAGTGTGTGGAAATATAACAAATAAAAATTGAATAACATGAAAAATATTAAAGATAGAGATGAATATTCAGAAAAATGGGCGACATTGTATATATCTGCCTATCCTTTTCGCAACTATGTAGGGGTCGGCTTCCAGTCTAACCGGATGCAGCTGAATACCAGTACTTTACATGGAGCGACTGCCTATCTGCATATCTAACTTGGCAACACGATACCCCTTGGTAAGATTGGTTGTCACACTTTCGGGATTCTGACGACCCGTAACGACTGTCATAAATCCACGTCCGAGGGACGGAGGAGTCTCGGTATGTATAGATGGTCACCCATCCACGGACCAACTGCGAAAAGCTTAGCTTAACCTGATGGATTTTCTTTAACCTACCTTTGTTTTTGCCACGACAGTCGTGAAGTCTTGTGACTACAAGCTTTAGGACAGTTCATTTACCAAACGTTGTTGGCACACGAAACAGGAGAAATTCTTACTTTGCGGCAACAAAGAATTATTCTTATTAATAAACATACCTTCGTTCAAAGGCGAACCATCATTCTCTTGCCCTTATTCCGATATATTTGGCGTATGCGCAACATGTCTTCTTCTTCCATACTTATTTATTAGTCTTCATCTGAGTAGTTTACTTTTTAAGGTTCCGTACCTCAAAAGGAAAAAACGGAACCCTTATACATAGGATTACTCGTGTGTCTGTCACAGCCAATTTCCTCCGAATCGAATGGACCGATAAGTTGAAATTTGGTACACTTATGTATTTCTGTGACCCAAAATCGAACGTGTAACGTAAATAAATGAATTTTGAACGTCCTAAACACTTTTGGGGGTCAAATAAGAAAATTTAAAAAAAAGTTTTGCTACCTGCACCTACCGTGTGAAATACCAAATGAAAGGGCTTGTTGTTAGGATCTCAATTTTTGAAATAATTTAAAAAATACGCTTTTAAAGATATTTCTGAAATTAGATGAAAATTTACCATTCCCTAAAATCCCCGAAACTGCTGAGCCTAACATTTCGAAAAATTACAAAACATGGTTCATTACTCATAGATTACAGGAAAACCTATAAGAAGTATATATATGGTCTTAGAACAACATGGTAAATCTCTCAATATTGTGCGTACAAACTAACATTTGCAGTTGGAATGTATGGGGGAACATGTTTTTGAACTACAATGTTAAGTTTGTTCTTGGGTAGTTAATTGACTCAGGCGTGGATTTGCGGAAATCCATTATAAAATACAATCGACGACGTATATTTAGTAACCTAATCCAATTAACTATTCTTAAAGAGTCATAAAGAACCCTGTAAGAAATCGACACGTGTTTCAGGCATCCTCAGGATGACGATTGACTTGTTGCGAACCCAAAAAATGTTAAGTTTGTTCTTGGGTTAAGTTCATCCCAACTACGGAACCCTTCATTGTGTGTGGTCCGACACGCACTTGGCCGATTTTTTTTATATCATCTTTCACACAGTCCATCTATCGTTTTTTTGGTCTTCCCCTTCTCTTTAGCCTCAAAACTTTCCTGACAATATTTTCCTCATTCCTTTGCATCACATACCCCTACCATGACAACTATATCATATGCTGACGACACGGCGTTAATATTTACCGCAAAAACCAGTAGCGAACTGTACGAAATTGCTCAACTAGGTTATAATACTGTGACTAATTGGCTTCAAAGCAATTGACTAACATTAAATGCTGACAAGACAAAATCTATTCACTTCTCCATGCGCAAGCCGTACCTTAACATTACTAACGCTAATCTATATGCCCATAAATGTGGAAATCGTTCAGTCCACATGTGTAACTGCCCTTTTATCCTCAAAACGAGCAGCATAAAATACCTCGGGGTAATAATGGACGACACACTGTCTTTCAAAAAACATATTGATAGTCCAGTTAAAAGAGTGCGCAAATTAATATATGTATGTTTAAAAAAAATTGCGAACGTTTGCAGATTCAAAATTAATCAGTCAAGTTTATTTGGCCCTATGTCAATCTATTATTCAATATTGCATCACTTCATGGGGTGGCGCACCAAAAATCTATCTACTTCCTCTTGAAAGAGCTCAGAGAGAAAATTTAAAGGTAGCAAACTTCCATCCCTTTTCCTTTCCCACAGATCTGCTATATAAATCCTGCAAAGTGCTGACTGTTCGCCAACTTTTCATTATGCACTTAGTATTAAAACAGCACACCATGCTTACCTACACTGCTGACAATACTAACAAGAGACGGAATGATATAATATGCACATCTAATGCAACCTCAAAACATGTCTTTGTAGAAAGATTTTTTACATTCTTAGGCTCATTCTTGTACAATAGATTAAATAGAAAACTAAGTATGTATAAATTAAATTACTTTAGCTGTAAAAAAAATATACTTGAATATTTACTAACCATAGATTATGCGCAGACAGAAGATCTACTTGTTGTCTGCAAATAGAACCGCTAACATGCTATTTTACTTTTATTTACCTAATTTTGATATAGTTTATACTTTGTACTCATTGTTAATTTATTACATTAAGTATTTATGCTCTTCCTAGCCTGAAATACAGGTTCAACCTAGTCCAGGCAAACAAGCAACTGTGCTCTATTTTAATGATTAAGTTACTATGTAAATACTATGTTACTATACATTTACTTATTGTAAATGTGCCCCTTTTTATAAATAAACGATTTTATTATTATTTTCGTCATTTCTATCATTTCTCGGGACCCTGGGGTCCCGGACCTTTGGAAGGCGTACGAGGGGCCGAAGCCAACTCGCAGAGGCCCGTTAGGCGTTTTAATGAAATGAAGCACCAACCGACGATTATCCCTGTGTGCACTATGCAAGAGCACCCAAGGACAACCCCCGGTTGGCGTAGGACTATTGCAGGATATGGAAACAAAGATACGAGTATTGGACTATTGGTTTGGGTGGCTAAAGTTGACTCGTGACCTGGAACTATGGAAGGACTATGGCCCCTGCCTGATCAATGTCTTATATGTACACGGATAAAATGGCAGGGGGTGACTTGCACACTCAATAATGGGCCCCCGGAAACTGTCGCTAGCACATAGTGACGTAGCGACAAGGGGGCAACACGTCCTGAGGTGCTTGAGGAGTGGAGAGGTATTCCACGGCTTTCAGAACAATCCCAGAGCCCGGAAGATGGTCAAGATCCCTACGAGCACTTACTAAAATACTTCCTTGCTCCGAGCACGTTTGCTCTTGCGAATCTCCACTCAAGCCGGCCAATTAAGGCAAGAATGAGGTGGGAGCTCTGTTCCTCGTCAGTGTTCACTCCAGCCGGCCAATAAAGGCAAGCCAGAGATGAGGAACAAGATTTCTCTCGGGAGATAGGGTCCGTGGGGTCGCTACTGCCCAACAGCTCGCCACATGCTGCCCTGCGGGTTTCTGTATCTCTCTTGGTCTGGCTCCTCATCCTAGACCTGTTCCGGCAAAGTAAACGGTAGTTAGTTTATTATTATATTAACTGATTTCCACACAACTTTTGAGTCACCGGTGCCATTTTCAGACTTCCTTCATATCCTACCTTCAAAGCCTAAGTTCAAGTCCTCAGGGTCCTGGGTTTGATTCCCAGGTCAGGCAAAATGTTATTGGGTTTTTTTCATTAGGAATTTCTCAGTAACAGCCCAGAGTCCGGATTAGTGCCCGGTTGATGGCAATAGGGTCGTCCCCTATGACATGGGACTCAAACATAAATAGCGAAATGTTAAACGTCTGCCTAACCCTTCGGGGATTACAGACGTGATGTTAAAGAAAGAAAGAAAGAAAGAAAGAAAGAAAGAAAGAAAGAAAGAAAGAAAGAAAGAAAGAGAAATGTATTTTTTTTATTGAGGCTCGCACAGGAATGTTATGTTGTGTGTTATAAACCTGTCTGGTAAAATTAAGTAGGTAGGTTAAGGTCATACAACTTTTCTACTTTTGGCTTTTTTAAACCATTTATTCTAGTGAGCTTGTAAGAGCCGCAACGATGCAACTCGGTACACTATTCGGTATTAAACCCGGAATGTTATTGCAACAAGCGGTTTTAAACGGTACCTACCGGTATTACTGCCCGGGAGAACGGGCTCCACTGCATTTATGTAAGTTTAAAAAATCTACTGTGATGGTGCATTTTTTTGCCTTGTTTGGCTTATTTATGGTGACCTAAATGGTTTTATTGTGATGTGTACCATTTTTACACAGACCATAAACTTCATCATTCATGAACAAAAAAATGTTTATCTAGCTAGATATACATTTTTGACTAACAGCTGTTAGTCAAAAATGTATGCACACTAATCAGAAAAAGAACTTTAACTCCTCACATTAACATCTATGACAACTGCACAACAGTCATGCTATTCTGTAAACATCTCACCGTGAAAACTTGGGTGAAGTGAGCTGTCAATAGTGTCAATCCCTGTGGAATGACAGCTCACTCCACGCTCACTTCACCTAAGTTTTCACCGTGAGATGGTTACAGAATAGCACTGCTGTTAGCACTAAGTCAACTATAAGTACATCTATAAATAAGTATTAAAATTCGGTTCTAATACGCCCTGCACCACATAGTTCGGCTAAGCCTTGTGCACTGGCAAGTCATAGTTCACCTGCTCTCGGCCGTAAGTGACGTCACAGCGATGGCTGGCCATCCCCTTTGTTTGAGCCGAACTCTCGTCGAAGTGGTTTACTCAACTTAAGCCTTCAAAGCTTGCCCTCAGAAAACAATCTTGACCTAGGACTTAGTAATGCTTAGTGAGGTGCAGTTTGATGGAGCTTGTTCCTTTTTGTTGGTATTACAGGTCAGTCTGAGTAATAATTCCAGCCTGTTTTTGCCCCAATGCAGGGCAAAGAGCTTTTCTCATACAGAAATTGCAGTTTGATGGGGCTTATTACTTTTTGTTGGTGTTGCGACCTGCAAAGTTTGGTTTTTGCATTTTAATACCAGTCAGTTTTTGTCTCACTGCAGGGCAAAAGCTTCTTCTTTTTATGAGAACGCGATTTCAGACTTAGGTTTCCACATGATGTTTCCCTCAGACAAAGTAAAAAACCAAGACAGAGCGCTGTCAATAGTGAAGTGAAGCCGATTTCGTAAAAATGTGTGCACTTTGTGTGGTGTAGTTTGATTCTAGTGTAATTTTAAAAGGTTGTAAATGTGTGCGTGTGAGCGTGTGTGCACTTTGTGTGGTGTAGTTTGATTCTAGTGTAATTTTAAAAGGTTGTAAATGTGTGCGTGTGAGCGTGTGTGCACTTTGTGTGGTGTAGTTTGATTCTAGTGTAATTTTAAAAGGTTGTAAATGTGTGCGTGTGAGCGTGTGTGCACAGAGCGGCGGTGTAGTTTTGGCATGCTTCACTGTATTGTTTGCAGCACTCTGTCTTGCTTTTTTATTTGGTCTGAAGATGTTTCCAGTTACCGTCAGAATCTATACTTAAACTAAAAAATGTCGTTAAAAAGTCAAATCTACACTTAAATATTCTTGAAAAAAAGTAAATGCTTCGAAGCGTGGGAACGAATCTAAAGCCAAAAATTTTTTTTTAGAATCTTTGTCCGATTGTCTGTTGGTCTGAATGTATGTTTCGGATTGGCGCAAAAACGGCTAAAGAGATTCGGATGAAATTTGGCGCACAGATAGTTTATAACCTAGATTTATACATAGAGTACTTTAATCCCGATAGTATCTTCCCGTTGGATAATTTCCGACATCGACGCTTGCGAAGCTGCGGGAAAAGCTAGTAAAGAAATAGCTATAATTCCTACGACCACATCGTAGGAATTATTTTTCAGAATGATTTGGATTATTTTAAACAAAAACCTATCACGTTTCGTTCGTTATTTAAAAGTGGGTTGAATATCAATTTTAGCTTTATAAATTGAGTGCTGTTTTGTCTTTTATTTTCAGTAAAAATGCGTATATTTTCCAGCTACCTATTAAAATGTAGTCGTTATTATGCAAATATGAATGATAGAGTTTCAATACAAATTGATGAACAAATAAAACACAAAAAGACAAGAATCGCTAGATTTTAGAATTACGTTAAAAGATTGCTATTTGTTAATTTATTTTCGGATTGAAATACTGCACAGATAAGAACTTATGTAGCACATTTCGATATGCAGTAATACTCGTCATAATGTTGGCAAGCCAAAGCAGGCTGTGGGATTAAGACTCTTGAGTACTGACCTACATTCCAGCCTTACCTATGTTTAATCCTAACTAATATTTTAAATGCGAAAGTGAGTTTGTTTGTTACGCTTTCACGCTAAAACGGCTGAACGGATTTGAATGAAATTTGGCACATGGATAGACTATAACCTGGAGCAGAACATAGATAGGATATTTCATCCAGATAATCCCGCGGGATCGGGACTTTGCGGGGAAACCGCGGGGCGTAGCTAGTTAATAATTAAAATTATAAATTAGAAGTACGATTCAAATATTGTTATTCCTAGTTTCCTAGTTTAAAACAAGTGCGAGTCGAACTCGCATGCGATTGATTCCGTACCACCGTACATTATTTAGCAAAAAACGTCGAATTCAACACATTTCTTATAACCCCTTTAAATTTAACCTTATTTTATTTTTATTATGTGTTGTTGTAGCGGCTATAGAAATAAACAATTTGTGAAAATTTCAATTGTCTACCTATTACGGTTCATGAGATACAGCCCGCTGACAGACAGACGGACGGACAGCGGAGGCTTAATAATAGGGTTCGTAAGTAGTAAGGTAGGGCCCTAATAAAAAGCATTCGATTAATATTCAGACCACAGGTAACTGTAATGCTAGCGGTGCAAAATGTAACGTTCCCCGCGCATTAAGTTTAGCGGCCAGTCATTTTCCCAGCGCCGGCGCCGTAGCAATAACTTGTGTACCGTGTAACTAATGTCAGAAGCGTCATTGTGCTTAATATTCATGGTCATCTGAATAGACTTTATCTTGTACACCCGAATTTCATTTACTCTCCTTCTCCAACTACGATACTCATAAGGTCCCAACACAGATCTACTGTAGCTCTAACTACTGCCTGATTTGTGTCTCTCAAGTTTGGCTGCAAAGCCATGTCTTGATTATGGTTTTGCATTTTCTTGTTCAAAAAATTGGAGTAGTCTAGGGCTTAGATTTATGTCTGGTCAATAGAAATATGCCCTTGTTTTACATTTTTGCCAAACTTCACTCACAGACGTGATGGGTATGGACTTCAATGACGATAAAACTGGCCATTTGCGTGTCGGACTACGCAGAATGAAGGGTTCCGTAGTTGGGATGAATTTATCTCAAAACCAAACTTAATATTCCAGTTGAAAAACATGTTCTCCATACACCGATATAAATGCAAATGTAAGTTAGTAATAGCAAAATAAAAAATAAAAGTGATATAACTATAAATTAACTATTTTCAGACTTTTTCCTTTACATGTGCCGTGAGGCCTTGCTTCCTGCAAAGTTTCATGATTGTAGGTCAATGGGAAGTAGGTTTTGATTTATTTGCGAGTCTCAAAATATGTCGCATAAATGGCCGTCTTTTTTATTGCGGTGACTTAGAAGCTTGATTTTTTTAGAGCTCTATAAGACCATAGACCTCCGTATTTCATATTAATTTCAACAACAATTAAAATAACAGTTTCACTTGATACCCCCACGTGTTCCTGAGAAAAAGGGTCTTACCAGACTGTCGGACGGACATCGAAGTGATCCTATAAGGGTTCCGTTTTTCCTTTTGAGGTACGGAACCCTAAAAAGGATGTACTAAGCTCATAATTACAAGTAGCTATACCAGCGGCCGTTGACCCCGTATTTAGCGTAAGTTACACGTTTGTGAAGTTTCACAAGGCACTTTGATTAGACCCTGTGTGCTATATATATACCATATATATAGCTTTTATTACACAATCATACGCATACAAATAAAACAGTACATTTTAGTCCAACAGTAAATTACTGCAGTCATTTGATCGTTGCATGGAAACTACTTCGCGACCATATTCGAACAGCATCCGTTACGGATTACCGCCACACTGAGCTGTTACACAATGGCGCCCAGTCATGTAACATTAATTAGGAAACTCCACACTAATTATTTTGAAACATTCCTGCTGGTGTACCTATATGTTTGGATTTTTAGTTTGTTTTATGAAATATGGGTGTTTTGATATTCACTTTTAGATCGTGTTCTATTTTCAGATAAATTATTCTTCTGTCGTCAAACAACGAGAACAGCGTCGATCTGTGTGAGAAGAAGTAATACTGCCCTGCTAAGCAGAAAGGCGCTATCTCAATCGGAGTAAGTTTTGAGAAAATTGCCTTTTTATAAATTGTAATTTAAGGAACCATAAGGATATAAAGAACTTCTGAGTGGTTTTTTTAATGTTTTTAGTTACATAGTGGTGTGGCTTATACCATTCGATGCGAAATTATTATAGCTATTGAATGGTGGTGGTGTTGGTGGTTGAGCAAAGGGCACTGACCACCTTATTTTCATTTCTTGACTCTTCCTCTTCCCCTAGTTATCTAGCCCCCCACTTTCAGTACATTTGCGCAAACCACAACAGAACTCTACGTTCATCACACAATCGTCTTCTTCAATATCCCACTCACCGCACTGACTTCATTCACTCTTCCTTCTTCGTTCAATCTATCTCCCTGTAGAATGCGCTCCCCCAGGAAATCACGATGGTAACCAACCGATTATCCTTTAAAGTTAAAGTTCGCGAGCACATTCGTAAGAAGCTGGCAGTATCATCACAACGGTAATGTTTTCCCATTGTTTGTCTTATTTGGTTTGGTATATTCGTGTATTTATGTGTATTTATCTGTTCCTGTATTTATTTATATCTTAGTCTTATATACGAGTATATAGGTTAAGGTTGACTGGTAGAAAATGCCAATGGCATTAAGTCCGCCTCTGTACATTTGTGTGCTTAAAGTGTTAAATAAATAAATGGTATAAAAAAAACTGAAAGTGCATGTCTCAGAGATAGCGCCTTTCGGCTTAGCAGGGCAGAATAGCAGTCGGATGTTCGCAAGTATGAAAGTTCAAAGTAAGATGAACAGGATGTGTTGCCTCCATCCAACTTACGAGTATAACCGGCTTTCCGTAGTGGTTTGAGGACGTCGAGTTAGCATGGCATAGCGGTCATTGACCCACCTACATTTTCTAGCATTTTTTGTTTAAAAAACGGGAATAAAGTCTGTTACTGTCCTGAATCAATACCTATCGTGATCTTCAACATGTTCCAATAACGAAAAACAATTCACAGTTGATTATTTAGGTTTTTATGGAGAGATATTAGGGAAAGGGAAATGATCGCTATGCTATGCTAAAACGCGAGAACTATAGTAACTAATTCATACGGTGTTTAATTAACATTAAATTATTCATACGCCCTTAAGGCGACGATAACCGACTTTTAATGATTTTATACTGAAGATCACGTCTAAACGAGTAGTGTTAATGATTTGAATAAAATATATGTTTACCTAATTAGAGCATTTTTTTAATACCTCAATCTGTTAATATTTTTAAATTATATTTATATTACATAGTGTAATTAATTTGTAAAGTTATGTCTAACGCGGATAAAAACTGAGAATCACGTAAAAACTATTAAGCGTATTTTTCTGAAGCCTTCACCATTTTAAAGATAATTTAATTTAGTATACGTGTTTTATTAAAATACCTTTTGATTTATGTATAATAAATTAATAATCCCTCTAATTTGGTACAGCGTTCCTTGATGGGCGAGTCTTATTACTGGCTGGACGTACGACGCGTTGCGTGACCTCAGCACTGGACACGCAAGCTAAACACTCAAGGCCACTGGCATATCGCTGGCCCCGGGCAATATAGCGGTAAACACCGGTTACGCCCTTTTTAATGTTATTTGATTGTTGGCTTCTCTGAGTACCAATCTATCACTCTTATTTTATTCAGTTTTTTTTAACAATATTTATGTACGTATAGAATAAATGACAATAACAGCTTTATTGCATGGAAAATTCTCTTACGACTAAGTTATGTATTTTTACTTCTCCTGAAAATTTCGATTTTTGATATTACCGCTTTATTGCCCGGGGCCAGCGACATATCGGCGTCTTAAAAAAAAAATTAGTTTAAATGAATGTCCAGCTACAAACGAAGTCCTCAACAGGTAAGGCATCTTTTCATAGTTTTGATTGGCTAGATTTTAAGTAAAATTTGTATTCAAACTTACTCCTGCTTCATTGAGGTGTAAATTGAAGACCAACTTTGAAACTAATTCTGTGCGGAAAAACTTGGCAGGAATGTACCACTCAAAGTTGTTCTATTTGTAGCGGCGCTCTCGTTGCATTATCAGTTACGTACCTACATTATTACAGGAAATAGATTATGGAAGTTCCTGAATTGAATTAAGTTTTTTTTTCTTCATATTTTATATCTCAATGATACTATCTTTAGTACAGTATTATTTCAATATACTTAGACTTAATAATTGTTAAGAAGTTATTGAGGTTTTGAAAAATGATTTATATCTCATTTGTGAAAAAAACACTTCTATCTGTGAACGCTTAAAAAATACTTATATCTGTGAACGCTTAAAAATAGTTAAGTAGGTATTGAAGTTATGAAGCATAAAGGCCCGTGCACACCAGCGCGATGCGACACGAACAATACAATTTCTAAGAAAACTTTTCGGTATAACAATAACCGGTGTCGCGACGCGCTGTCGCGTCGCTCTAGTCTGCACGAAACTTTATTTAGATTCATTCTGTGAAATACAACACTCCTATTGATATGTGGACTTATGACCACCAACTTATTTGTCGAGGGCCATTACCGCGCCAGTAAACTATGCTAAAATCACTAGATTTTAGCATAGTTTACTGGCGCGGTTTGTGTATTTATGATAATATTACGATCTTATTTAAAAGCTTTTTCCATGCAGGTGTCATAAATAAAATCGTAAAGATAATGAAAAAAAAAATACAATTTTGACTTACCTAAGTATTTATTATTAAATTCAACTAAAAAAAAATCAAAACAAAATTCTAATCTCCGATCAATCTGCTGAGCACGAACGCCGTCGACAGACTCAATTACTTCATTAACGCAGAGTTCTGTCGAGAGAATAAGGCGTCTAAAATCATTAATAATGTTACATTCATAGTCACTTCATTTTAATTCCAGTCCTCGAAAGCAGGCGAAGAGGCGTAATCACGAGGAATAAGCTGGGCCGCCGTGACTGACATAACTGTAAGTTGTATTTGGTTAATTTTGAGATAAGAATGTAAGTTGAAAGAATTACAAATTCTCTCGCCGTCTCTTCTTTCTTTTCTTATTAATTATCGACCCGCTCCTGATTGGCACGGTTCTTACTACTTGACAAATTGAATTAATTTATCATAAACCTTCTGGAATAAATTATTTAATGATAGTAAATATCGCATCAAAATCCTTTGCGCAGTTTAGAGGAACAACGTGGTCACACAGACACAAACAAGACTTTAAATTTATAATGTGTATAAATATAAAAGATAGATATAACTATGAGACTTTTGTAACAATTTCTTTTCACATTTTATGAATGTGAAAAAATAAAAGAAAGATTTTGGTGAGGTTTTTCCGGATTGCATGATTAGTTCAATAGGTCGTTATTGTTAATTTAGTAAGTCAGGACCAACAAAAAATAATCTTGTATTCCGTACCACAGAAACAATCAATTTTCAATTCAACAAGTTACCTACTCATAACTAAAAACTAAGTTTTGTAACTTAGCAGCCTTTTAGTTTCGGCCCGGCAGTTGGGGGAATAAGCCTATTGCTTACTCTAATTTCATTCAAGTCTCCGCCAGTTTACACGTCTACCTTGAAGCGGCACACTTTAACTTCTACATTCGACATTGTAAGGAGTTTGTATGTAGTTGGATACTCTTCATCCATACTGAGGTGCGGGTAATATATGCACGCTTCCGATAGTAATTTTATGCTATTAAGAGCGTTTATTCCGAAAGTTGGCAACGTCGCAAATAGATGTCAAATATTTCCCTGTTTTGATTAATTTGGCAATATTACTGTAAGGAAATAAGAAATGTGGCTAACTAACGAACTAGCAACAATGTTGATTATGAAATGCAATAATTAATATTTTAACACCGAATATTTAGTCTTAGGTGTTTAAAAAGTATTTGGAAACTTTCCAAATGCCTTTTTTACACCTAAAACGGTTACTACATCAAATTCAGTGTTACAATTGCAATTCATTATTAATATTCTAGTTCGCTAGTTAGCCACATTTCTTATTTCCATACAGTAATATAGCCAAATTAATAAAAATAGGTAAATATTTGACAGCTAATTGCGACGTTGCCAACTTTTAGGATAAACGCTCTTAAAATTGGGGTTGTTTTAGTGCGTGCCGCAATCTTGTTTCAAATAAGAGGATGTGAGGAATTTATTATTGTTGAGATAAGACGGTAGTAAGTAGTGTTTATTAGGTTGGTTTACGACACAGTACAGGGCGGAGTCAACCATGTTTTTCCATAAGATTTTCTAACTTCGTCGTGTTTAACAAACCAAGAGATTTTTAACATTCATTTCGGTCTTACAATTGGCTGGTTTTAGTCTCACAAGAAATATCTGTGCTACTATTAACAGTGTAGTAATTATGGTCATGTAGTAGTGGAGAACCTAAATATGCCTATATTATAAATAATTGAATGCCTATTAAAAGTGATGTTAATGTCATTGTGATAATTGTAATCTTTAATATTGGATAAGGAAAATAAATAATAAATAATTGGATAATGTAATGATAATTTTTTTATGAGTTGTATTGCGATATGTAACTAGTGACCTCGACAATTGATCATATTATTTGTTATTAGTAATTAACTGTCTATTTATTTTACCTCGATAGTCCTAGTATATCATTTATAACTTCCAACTTTACAGCTTTATGTAAGCGGGCACGCCCTTTATGCCTGGAGGCTTTTATTAAGATGTTAAGTTTTGATTACGTTTCGTTTTTATTTCTGCCCGAGTATAGTTCTCGATGATTTTGTTTGGTATATTGGCGTGTGCTAGCTAACATATGGATAATAATTTAAATTAGGTTAATTATGTTGAATAATATTATATAGAATCATTTTGTTTCTTTCTAATTGAACAGACAGCTGTGCTGCTGGGGAGTTTGTTGCGCCACTTCTTCTTCCCAGCTAACGCACTAAGAGGTGGTGAAGGGTGGGCGTTTTGGGGGACTGTCTTATGTAATTTTGACGTTCGAAAAGTGCTGATTCTCAGCCTAGTTTGAATAAATGACTTTTGAATTCGAATTTTGAATTGAATATAAGAAATTTGTTTAATTGTGACTGATATTTAATGTATAAGTGTAAAAGTAATAAATAATTGATTCATTAATAATAACTGTACCTAAGATATTTGCACGCCATGAGAAATGGCAAACATGTTGTGAGCCACTCTTATTTAAGATCTTGCATGCATGTATTATTTTAATTGTACACATGTTAGAGCAAATAAAATTTATTTT
Source organism: Agrochola circellaris (assembly GCA_914767755.1). Lineage (NCBI taxonomy): Eukaryota > Metazoa > Arthropoda > Insecta > Lepidoptera > Noctuidae > Agrochola > Agrochola circellaris. The sequence continues at coordinate 8,362,871 of OU611857.1, forward strand.
TCTTCTTCATCTTATTATTGTTACAAACAGTATATTTCTCTTTTCTCAGAATTTTACTTAAAATACAAGCAACAGTCTCAATTCTTTCGTTATGAACCATAAACAAAATAGAGACGAGACAGTTTCAGATAGTTCCTCAGAAACAGGGCTCTACACAGTTGTCAGTTACTGCGAGCTCCCAACAAAGGCGCGGTTCTGTATCAAAATATGTATTTTCGTCCCGACTTGAATTCTGTGTGGCTTCGAAGCCAACCAACATAGACAAATTAATTTTTGTTTTAAGTATTTTTATAGGAAAAATGAAAATTATTTGCCATGAATACTCGTTCGTTTTTCAGTTCGGCTATGACTTGTTAATCTGTCCGTTCTTATACAATCCAGAGTTTATTATTATTTTAGTGGCCAGCGAGTTTATCGTGAATAATTCAGAGGTCTATAATTAGCCATTGTTGACGGCAAACATTACTTAGGTCCTGGCAGTCGATTTGTTAGGCTTGTGTCAACATTTGAGGAGCTTGCGGCTTGCTTTTAAGAGTTTCAGCCGCTCGGCTCTCGCTAACGTAAACGTTGTTTTTGAACGAAGCGACGTTTGTTATTCTGCTGAATTGAGTTCTGTGCCGCATTGAGTTGATATCTACCGCGTTACTCACTTTGTAAAGTGAAATGTACGTCTAATGAAAGCAGGAAGCTAAATAGATTGGCTGTGTTTTTGCAGCTGTTTGAGCCTGATACAAAATACAGGGAATTTATTTAGAGAGGTAACTTTGTATTTTGAGTTTTATTGAATAATACTGATCATAAGTTGCATCTTTTACAGATTGTAACCACTTAATTTAACACACTTAAAAATAGAGAGCAAGACTACTTAATACATAATCATTTATCATCTTTTTTAGGGTTCCGCACTTACCTCAAAAGGAAAAAACGGAACCCTTAGATCACTCGTGTGTCTGTCTGTCTGTCGTCACTTACAGCCATTTTGCTCTGAATCTAATGAACCGATTAAGTTGAAATTTGGCCTGTCAGTCTTGATGCATCCTACCTATCCTTGGTGGGTGTGACCCACCCAGTCCCATTTCAGCCTCGCAGACTTATCGCCAACATCGGCGACACCCTGTCTTGGAGTTTATTATGTAGTTGCGAATTTAGTCGGTGAGTTTGATTTTTTTAATTCCTGTTCATCGACCTCAATCCTAAATTTAGCGATCGTAATATTTATTTAGTGTATCAGCTCACACAATTCTAGGTCAAAATATAATAACTTTATTTACTAATATTGACCATAAGTACGAAAATATCTGTTAACAAAGTGAATGTTATTATTTAAGCCAGGTCTAGAGGTCGAACGTCTAAGCTCGCCCCGGTGGCGTCGAATAAACCTGCTAATCCGATATACAGACACCTAAGTAACTAAACTTGGATAGAATACAGGTAAGGGAGAAGGTGGGAAGAGGACTTTATTAGATCCTGAATTCTGTTTATTTTAAAACTTACGATATCTATCTATTCAATATAAATAAAAATGAAATGCTGTTCGTTGGTAAACGGATCACTTGAACGGCTGGACCGACTTTGCATTTTTTTTATTTTGAAATGTTTGTAATACCTAGTCCAATTTAGGATTTTATGGAAACTAAATTTGGAAAAGTTCCCCGAAACCATGCAAATTCGGGAAAAAAAACTGATCGTCTTTTTTTCTAAGGGAATTTTGTATCAATTGTTGTTTGGATAGAATATCGTCTGTCGGGTCAAATTCAAATTCAAAAGTCATTTATTCAAACTAGGCTGAGAATCAGCACTTTTCGAACGTCAAAATTACGTAAGACAAGGTCAGCTAGTTAGTCTACATTAATATCATAAAGAGAAAAGATTTGTATTTTTGCTTGTAATGAATAATTTCAAAAACTACAGGACCGATTAAATAAAATATTTCACCAGTGCTATATTATCACTGAGTATCATATGGCTATAGTTTATAAAAATATCACGCGGGCAAAGCACAGTTTTCTAATAAAAGCAGAAGAAGTAACAAAGGTTTCAGCTCAAGAAAATATGCCTTTCATGTTTTTCTTCCGCATTTCTAAATCGTAAAGCCCTTATTTTACGGACATTTGTGTGTTGTTCCACTAGATGCGTTCCAGACCTTTCACAGCTATCGTACCTCTGACAACAGCAGACAAACATCAACCTTATTTTCACGAGAATAAAGATCACTGTGACTTTGACAGTAATGCAAAGTCAGAGGGTTTTTTTTTGTATTTTTACCACAACGGGTAAGCTCTTGGCCTTCATCTCACCTGATGGTAAGTGATGATCAGGCCGAAGGTGGAAGCGAGCTTCACCTGGAATCCTCAACCACAGAGGAACTGGCTATCTTACCTCTAACTGCCGAAACACAACAATGCTGTTAATACTGTTGTTATGACTTCTTCTTTTCGTGTGATTAGTGACTAACCTGATACCGTTTTAAAGCCGCCCATAGGCCTCTGACTTGGCTTCACATGCCGGCGAAAAATATCTCTCAGGCATGCCGGTTACCTCACGATGTTTTTCTTCACCGTTTTTGAAGCAAGTGATAATTTATACAATACGCACATGAATCCGAAAAGTCAGAGGTGCGTGTCTTGGCTTCGAACTCGAGACCTATGACTTGGAAGTCTTGTAGTCACACCATTAAGCTGTCACTGCTCTACTGTTGTTATGGCGACAGACTTAGATAAGATGGTGGTAGCTAGCCTGGCGGATCCTCCCACCAACCAAACCGAGCAGAAATATACTTGAAAAGACTGTTGGTGACATTCAGAAAAATGAGAAATAAAAAACATTATAATATAAACCATTTTATTTATTTATTAAATATAAAATTGCCATATCAGATTGGTAGGACCACATAAAATGTTGACATCTACAAACAGTTCGATCGACGTATATTACACATGAACCTCACAGTTTCAATGTTAAACTCTATATAATAGAATCAACACAAAATGGAAACATTTACAGTTGCTATCGTTATAAAATGGCACTACTGAGTTGCTCTACGCGTACGGCACAAGAATCGACAATTAGTTGAATTAAAACATAAACATAACATTACATCACGCCTGTATTTCCCGAAGGGCTAGGCAGAGGTGTACCTATAAGTACACCTACATTTCGCTAGTCATGTTTAAGTCCCATGTAATGGGGGCGAGCCTACTGCCACAGTATAAATAAAGGCTCGTACAGACCAGCGCGACGCGACGGCGCGACGCGACTCGAACAATACAATTTCTAAGAAAACTTCACTGTATAACAATAGCTGGTGTCGCGCCGCGCTGTCGCGTCGCGCTTGTCTGTACGAAGCTTAACAGTATTATGTGTTCATAGAAAACTGCCGAAACGGCGCGCCTCGAAATTTAAGTGTATACCAGTACCCAACAGTCTCGAGTGCGCGGCGGTTACGCACGGACGCGGAAGGTTTATCTGCCGAGCGGCCGTAGGTAATTATTTCAAGATCACAGCCGAGACACAATACTGTTTCTTTATTATACTGTGCTATTGCTATCGACCGGGCACAAATTCAGACTCGGGGCTGCTACTGAGAAATTCCAGATGGAAAACCTAATAACACTGCTTGATCCGGGATTCGAACCCAGGACCCTCATGCTCAGCAGTAGCGATTGCGGCCACTAGACCAACGAGGCAGCAAAATACGTAGGAGCCGGTACATTATGGTTTTATTAATAAAATTATGATCTTACTACTTGTAAGAGTTTAATTCTTATTAATACAGGTAAAACAGGCGGGAGTGTGTAATTCTTAAAAAAAAATATTAATATAGTTAACTCAGATTACATTCAATAAGTTGTTTAATAACTTAAATCCTGACTCAATTAACTATCTTAAATACACTTAGAATCTTAATACAAAATAATCTTTTCGAAGATTATAAATTTATCTTAAAAATATTTTGCCACCTGCAAACCGCGCCACACGGAAAACTCGAGGAGGTGCGCTACCGAAGTGCGACTGTGATTTATTACACGACCATTTTGTACATATTTTATTTTACATTTCATGTAGCTTGTCAATGTTATAAAACGATTCACGTTACTCAAAGCATGTTTATTATACAATGCCACCCATGGGCATATGATTTTTTTTTTTTCAATCTTTGGGCTTTTGTACAATTGTGTTTTTTTAAATAAATACTGTTTTTTTTTTTTATGTCTTCACCTCCGTTTTTTTTCATAGTCGACAGATTTTAATACAATTTTTAGTTAATCCGGTAATATAACTCATAAGCTTTTGGAAATAATAAACAGAATCTAAATAGAGCCGATAACATTGTACATTTGGCGGCATTGTATATTGTTTTTTTTTTTTCTATTAATTTTTGTAGGGCGTCTGATGCCGTACGCTAGAGCACTTTAACTATAAATAATCATCACGGTCTATGCAATATTTACAATTTCACTAAATACCCTCACATAAATAAATTGACAACGAAAGCTTCTTATTCTATTTAAATATTTGTAACTATACATACAAGTCTGGTTTATACAACTATCAGTATTTACATTCACACAACCGATTTTGTTAAATCAAGTAGGAGTTGTTATAATTACACTTGTAACAGACACGCCAACAACTTTCCCAACAAAGTGACCAGCATGTTACTCATGTGGACGGGGGGATTTTAGCATTTCACTCAGCGATCCTCCGAACTAGTCCAAACAAAGTGGCGACGCCGACGGTTCGAGACTCAGATCATAATTTAATAATGTATCACTTTTAATTTAATTTATAATTCAATTTTAAATAATTATTTTATATTCCTACAATTTTTTTAAATAATAATTAATTAATTCAGACTAAATAATGAAAATCAAGTTAATGCTTGGTTTTATTATATTGTATTGATGCAATTTTAATCTTTTATAATATCATGTAAATCTTTTATAATACCTAGCATGTATATTGTTTTTATTATGTATTCTCAATTTAATTAGTTCTATATTCAGAGCATGTGTACTCGATAATGTGTGTGCTGTGGTTACCTGTAATTAAGTGTGCATTACAGGATAGCCGCATATTTAATATACAAGTTTTATTATTGTAAAAGATAATTATAATGTATCTCGTTGGTAATCCTTACATAATTAAATAAACGCTGCCTGCTGCATCGGCTATAAGCACGATAATAAACGTATGATCTTCGCTATGTAATACTCAAAATACTGTCCCGCTTTGTGCGTAGGTTGATCACTTTGTTGGGAGAGTTGTTGGCGTGTTTGCTACAAGTGGGGACGCAGCTTAAGCCTTTTAGTCATCTTTTAATCTTATTAATTAATTTCTTCGTACCACAAATGGAGCATGAGACATGCTTGAAAAATTCAAGGATATAAATAAAAAAAATATGCCTATTAAGTCTTTATTCTAACAATTAGAAAGAAAACAATAAAAACCTTTCTCGTATATTTTGGGACAAAAATAAAAGCATGGAACAGTAAGTTTCGAGCTGTTCCCTACTTGATATAATTATGAGGAACCATGAAATACAATTTAAAACTTCGTGCTTCGCACTTCCCAAGTTCCCGATTTTTGAGCAAATTAGTAACACAAAATGTAGGCCGTAATTTATTGAGAGCGCAACGTAGCTCCATTTATAAGTCAATATAACAGCAACGTACTAAATATATCGGGCCTTTCCCTTTGTAGGACACGGTAGCTAAATATATAATATTTATACTATAACAACTATTTACACGTGAAATATTGTCGCGCTTAAGAGCGCGTATACAGAAACTGGGCAACGTCGTAAATAGCTGTCAAATATTTTGCTGTTTTGATTAATTTGGCAATATTACTGTATGGAAATAAGAAATGTGGCTAACTAGTGAACTTAAATATCGATTATGAAATGCAGTAATTAATACCGTAACTTTTTTTAAACAGTATTTGGAATCTTTCCAAATTACTTTTTTACACTTATAATGGTTACAACATCAAATTTAGTATTCATTACAATTCATTATTACATTCTAGTTCACTACATATTATTTCTCATTTCCAAACAGTAATATTGCTAAATTAATCAAAATAGGTAAATATTTGACTGCTATTTGCGACGTTGCCAACTTTTTGGATGAACGCTCTTAACGATATAATCAAATCAATGAGTTTGATTTTGGCAAAGTAACATTAAATAACATCCATTTGTAAAATTGATTAACAGTCTAAAATATAAGACTAGAACTGAACAAGCATTTATTTACTTAGTTTCGTAAAAAAAACTACACAAAAAGGCTATGATTACACTTACGTTAAATGCAATTCATTGGCGAAATGAAAGTTCGATATTCAAATCCGTGAAGCACATTGTAGTCATCACTTTACACACAACTTTCTGGTCCTGGCAGGTTCTCTGCCAGCACGTGTTCCCTTCTCCGCACATTGCCCTTGCCTTTGCTCCTATGTAGGGTGGAGGTAGCGAGACTCCCTGAACTTAGGGTTGGCCCACTGAGAGTCTGGCTGCCGAAGGGGGAGCTAAGGTTCCCGTTGGGGCACACAAAGTTAGGGCTGCCTAACGTGGGACTGTTTGTAACTACGTAGCTAGGCCTAAAGTTAGTTCCTATAGGTTGTAGGTTCTGGTTGAGAACGTCTTCTTGTCTACTGGGCACTAGGTCGCTGTTTGGAGTCAGCTGCTGGAGGAAAAGGGGCATTAGAATCCTGCAATGAACTTTATGCTATTGCCAAATACTAATCAAAAAAGTATTATAACACCAATATATTCATAATTTTATTCATTAGGGTTAAGGCTTCGCATACTGGCGGACGGCGGGGGACTGCATCGAGGAGGGTTTGCCGAGGAGCATCCCGCGGCAGCCCACGGTTTGCCGCGGCATGCAACACGCGCAGGGGGGGGGGAGGTAATACGGAGTGCATCTCCCTCGCGTGAGTTTGCTAGCGGACATCGGCGCATACCGTTGGAACTTGCTGTTACCTCACGCCGCATGCATTTGCGTCTCACCGTATGTCATCGCATCCCACCGCGGTATCCTTCAGCACGCTCTTCAATATCGCAGAAAGAAATCCCCTTCGATGCTCCGTGGTCTTCTCTGAGCTTTGGAATCTATATCTTGTTACCATTACATACGGATGAATTTACGTTAGTAAATTTGAAATACTCTGCCCGCCGTCCGCCGAAGTGCGCTGGCCTCTAAATAAATTATATGGTATTGCCTAAGGTCCCGATGAAACAAACCACGTTTACGGACACATCAATACTTTTAGAATTAGTCTTTGCTAATTGAATCAACGACTTACCTGTTGTGGTCGCCCGGTGGAGTCTAGCAGTGCTAAGTCTTCTGCTGAGAAGACCGCACCAGCTTTACTCCAATCTCCTGAAAATGTAACATTTTCAGTCAAATTGTCACTTTGTTAACTTAAATTCTTTGTGTCGTCATTGTCAGACTTAAGGCGGAGCCCCACCGCTGCGCACGGAGAGGTTACGCACGTGTGTCTAGCTTCGCTTTGCAAGAAAATGTATGTGATGACGTCCACTGCAACCCACGAGCACGCTACCCACGAATACAAGATTAATGACATCATTGCTACACGCGTGGCTTGCTCGCATAAGGCGCCCACGCAACTCAACGCTGTCAACGCTAAGCACGCGGTACACGGAAGCGTGTGTCTGCGTAGCTTCACTGCTGGAAGTGGGACGTGGTGACATAGTCGTGGGTTCATATTCGTGTGTAGTGTGTGCTGCAGTGAAAACGTAGACCCACGTTGTCAAACAAACGAACCCACGAAGCTAAAATGCGTCGCGTGCCCGTGCGCAGCGTGCGCCGCGGTGGGCTAGTGCCTTTATAGGTTTAACGGGCTGGTGTCGCCTGATGATGGGGACCGTTACGGGATACTGCTCGCTAAACCGGAGGAAATGCGGCCGACTTTCAGGCTATATTTGTGCTGCAGAAACGTGCCATTCGAGCAATTTATAACCTAAGTTGTAAGCATTCACTGAGGGATAAATTTAAGGAAATAAACATAATGACGGTCGCGTCTCAATATGTATATGAGAACCTGATTCATGTAAAAAAGAATATAAATCTATATTCTAAACACAGCGACATTCATAGTTTAAATACTAGAAACAAAGATTTATTTCTTGTGCCGAGGACTAGGCTCCAAAAAATTAGTAATTCATTTAAGTGCCAAAGTGTACGTTTTTACAACAAACTCCCAAGCCATGTCAAAGAACTGAGCCTCAATAAATTTAAATCATTTATTAAACAGAAACTATGTCAAAAAGGTTTCTATAAAGTTAAAGATTACTTAGACGACAAAAAGGCTTGGGACTAATTAAGCTACTCCAATGTACCCCAAGCAACAAACAAGTGTTTTTAGAATCAAAGACTACATCATACTATATGAGCTCATATAATTGTTTGGATTATTTTATTTGACTGTAAGTCAATTTATTTTAAATTTTGTTTCCATTTATTGTTGACATAATCTACTCATTAAAATGTTTTTATTTTATGAGTTGATTGCAATTTGTGCTTATGTAAATTATTTTTGCATTAAAGCATTATTATATAGAATCAAGTTTTTCTAACTGAACAGACAGCTGTGCTGCTGGGGAGTTTGTTGCGCCACTTCTTCTTCCCAGCTTAAGCACTAGGAAGTGGTGAAGGGTGGGCGTTTTTGGGGGACTGTCTTATGTAATTTTGACGTTCGAAAAGTGCTGATTCTCAGCCTAGTTTGAATAAATGACTTTTGAATTTTGAATTTTTTTTTGAATTTTTAAACAAGCACTTCCACACAATAGGCATAACGCACAGTTCTCTGTGAAGGGCGTACATGGAGGCAGGGGAAACCGTTGCGCATACTCTTTGAATGCACTGGCGTAACCCAGATGAGAACAGAAACCCTTGGGTCACCCAGATCTTTCACAGATGTTCTGAACAGGCCAGGAGACTTACTCAACTTCTGGATCCCAGGTGGGCTGGTTCGATTAACCACCGACGGCCGCCATGGCCCACGCACAATGGTCCACATGAAGGACTAAGTGCAGAAACCAAACCCCGTAATATAGAACGGGCTGGTGTCCACAAATCGACGTCAAAGCGCGTATATGGTCAGACTTACCTCTTACTTCTTTTATACTAGGCCATTCATCTGTTTCATCTATTATAGGTGCTGATGGTTGATTGTCAGAATCTGGAAAATTTTCATTCATAAGTTTCTGTTCTGTTTAATGTCAGAGCTAGAATAGTTATCGATCTGAATTTCACCGGCACCCAAGGGACTTCAAAATGATGTATTTGGGGCATTCATTGTATGTAATGGATTGTGTTATATTGAGCTTTGGAATCTGGTTTATGATTTTGTAATGTTACGGTGACTGAAAAGTTGTGCAGAAATCGGTTGTCGTTGTATCTATGCATATGATGCGGAGGAATGAGGAAAATGTCGTGAGGAAAGTTTTGAGTATGAATGTCGATGGCTATAAGAGTAGGGGAAGACCAAAGATTCGATGGATGGACTGTGTGGAAGATGATATGGCTAGAAAGGGGGTGACTATCGAGATGACGACTAATAGAGAAGTATGGAAGAAAAGGACATGTTGCGCCGACCACAAATAAATTGGGATAAGGGCAAAAGAATGATGAATGGCGATTTCGTTTTAGACCACCATTGTAGAAAATGGTAGGTTGGACAAAAAGGAAAAAAGGTGGATAGAAACAAAGTTATACTAAAATAAACAGTGTCACAAGGTCATCAAAATGTTTAAGGTCATGTTCAGACTTCAGTAGTAGAAGAATAGGGCTTAGTCGTTGTGCATACATAGCAAAAGGTTTCCGTTAACAGTTACCAGTTGCAGCAACGTCTACGACAGCGCAGTTTTTTGAAATTATAGAAAGAAATAAAGAAAAAGTATTTATTGAGACTCGCACAGGAAATCACACATTAAACTAAAAACACATTAAACATAAATAAAAATAAAAAACAAAGTAACATAAAAATTTAATGAACGAAGTCCTGTACGAGGCCAAAAGGCTCCTATCTCAGCATGATGCTGCGACATTTAAAAAAAAATGAAATGAATGATGTTATACGAAAAACCTCATAAACAGGTAGTTAAGGCCAGTTACTGAAATTCGAGGATCAAAATTGCTCGGTCTGCGCAGCGCCTTAACGTATCTTTATCGATCTTCAAATGACTACGCATATAATTAGAGGCTTGATTTTCCAAAAATATAACATTGAAGAAGAAATTACCTGGTGCATTAAGTATATCAGGCTGTGGATCTGGTGTCTTGAGATCAGGTGAAGGTTTGATGGTGTATGCTACAACGTATCGTCTTCCACCATCGCTAAGCTCCAGCATATCTCCCGGGGGGTGCTTGTGAGGAGGGCTGGCGCGACGTCTGCGCGCACACAGGGCTGCCAGTGCGACCCCGCCGGCTGCTAACGTTGCGCCGAGAGCTGCTGCGACCGCCACGCCTACGCTTATTCCACCCATCCCACCTTTGCCATCTGTTTGATCATAATTTAACAATAGTAGATTGTTTGCCTAGGGCGCAAACAACTATTTTAAAAGCGAGAGTTTTTCTTTGAATCCTGAGCGCAGCGAGGGTTTCAAAGTACGTCACTCGAGCTTAAAATAGTGTTGCTGCCTTCCGAGGTGGACAATCTACTTTTTATCACCCTCTATGAGAAAATAAGTAAGTGATATATTATATTCTCTGGAGTTAATATAATACTTTCATTCGCAATACTTAAAGAAGACACACCAAGTTTTTATAAAATTAAGTAAAATCCGAATTTGAGTAAACGATAAAGGTTCGTGCAGACTGGCGCGACTTGTCGTGCGACGCGACATTGGTAATTGTTCTACCGTGAAGTTTTCTTAGAAATTGTTTTATTAGAGTCGCGTCGCACCTGTTTGCGGGAGCCGTTACGAATGAAGGCGGAATACATTTCACGCGTTTTTTATTTTTTCAAAAACCTTATTTTATGTTTGGCTCGCGCGCGGTTTACTTCATACAGCCTGTTTCTTGTTCATACAATGTTCGTGATTGAGCTCTTTGGTGATTGGAACTTTTACTAACAATATCCATATTCCAAATGCAAATCACTTATAGGGATTAAAGTTTAGTCTCTGTTTACGAAGAATGAACAAGCTCTTTTTGAATATATGTAATAAAAAATACGTTAATGTTATATGATGCGATTTCGATTGATTTGTTGACATAATCTACTCATTACAATGTTTTTTTTTATGAGTTGTATTGCAATATTTAACTAGTGACCTCGACAATTGATGATATTATTTATTGTTATTAGTACCTAATTAACGTTTATTTATTTTACCTCGATGGTCTTAGTTTATCATTTATAACTTCCAGTTACAGCTATGTAAGCGGGCACGCCCTTTATGCCTGGAGGCTTTTATTAAGATGTTAAGTTTTGTTTACGTTTAGTTTTTATTTCTGCCCGAGTATAGTTCTCGATGATTTTGTGTGGTATATTGGCGTGTGCTAGCTAATATATGGATACTAATTTAAATTAGGTTAATTATATTGAATACTATTATATAGAGTTTTTTTTTTTGTCTTTCTAACTGAACAGACAGCTGTGCTGCTGGGGAGTTTGTTGCGCCACTTCTTCTTCCCAGCTAACGCACTAGGAAGTGGTGAAGGGTGGGCGTTTTGGGGGACTGTCTTATGTAATTTTGACGTTCGAAAAGTGCTGATTATCAGCCTAGTTTGAATAAATGACTTTTGAATTTTGAATTCGTTTCCTGTTTGTTTGCTTCTAGGTACTTCATAAATAGATTAGAATATGTGTTTCCTTCAACTCGCATTCCCAAAATTGTCGCCAACTTTGGCATTTCAAAACCATCATAATCTTACAAAAAATTTACGCAAAATTTTCGTCAATATTTTCTTATTCCATACCTACTTCTTCTAAAAGAAGCAAAATAATTCAAAGTATTCAGGAGCAAATAAATTCTGCAAATAAAGTACTCAAATCATATTTGTTTAATAATGAGATCAATCAAAACGAAACGTCAATTTGAATGAAAATGGAAAAATTGTTGAGAGCGAAAGTCAATAATCCTGACCTCTGGGAGCCGATGTTAACGGAAACAGAGTATAAATAGACTCACGTCTAAAATCACAGAATACCGGCTTCAATTTCAATGTTTTTTTAGTTCTGTACCCGAAAAGGGAAACTCACAAAGAACACCCTTTTATATTCGTAATAGATGAGTATTTGAATGGGATGAAACCTGATTCGACCTAAGTTTGTCGTTCACGGAGTAATTAAAAAAAATAGAATAAATAATTATGCTTGTATATCACAACTACGACAAAAAAGTTAACTAAAAAGGTATAAACCAGCCATCACAGAGAGACAAATTAAAAATCCAGAGTCACACGTAATCTGTTCGATTTATGCTCTAACACGTGTGACTTCGGATTTTTAATTTGTCTGTCTGCGATGGCTGGTTTATACCTTTTTAGTCTTGTTTATATCTTTTTGTTGACGTTTTAGTCGTAGTTGGGTTTTAGTTTTTATAAACTTTTATTTTTATTAAAATTATTTATGTGGTGTGCAATATAACAACGCTTTTAGGATACTGCTGTGCATCAGGGATGTTCGCAGCAGCGCGTACTGATGACTTCTTTGCGATTATTCGTAAAAGAACCGCGTCACTATTGCGTCGGATGAGAGACAGTGACTGTAGTCTCGTGAGCAAGACTGAAGGCCGCCTGATGGGGCACCTGTGCGCAGTGCATGTATTGTTGCCAGGTGTCCCGAGAAGATGGCTTAATAGTTAGATATAGGGTTCTTTAAGTTGTGTTGTATTATTGTTATTGGTTTTACTTGTTTATGTTTTCTTAATTAATTATAATAACATAGTTTAAGTAATACTAACAAATTATGGGTAAGTAATGTACCTGAGTTAAAGATGAGTAAATAAATATAAAAAAATCATACCGTTTTTCCTCTAGAGGGCGCCGTATTCATTTAATGTGACGTCACATAACCTATAACCAGCAGACAATCAAGACGCTTCCAACGATACCTCATTTGTCAAATAATGATGTTGAGTTTAGAAGTTATGAGGGACAGATGAACATACATACCGGTCAAACAAAATAATAACCTCCTTTTTGCTTCGCCGTTGTCGAGTAAAATCTCATGGAATATCAGATAACGTTTTAATAAACATATTTCAAATAGGTAGTACCTACAAAGCTGATGGAGTATATTGATATTGAAATATCATTTAAATGTTATGCTAACAAAGCCAAAGGTAATGAATAAAGCACCGTTCAGCGTTGAACAGCTGTTATTTTAAACTGATGCCAAATAACCGGTGTTATTTGTAAGGAGTATTGTTAATGTTAGGTGCCTCTATTACAAATTTTGAATTAATTATAGAGTAGGTAACTGGTACTAACAATTTCACTTACCTAGCTTCTAACTTTTGCTTTTGAAGATTGGATCTTCGTAATTTCATGATTTCAGTTGTTACAAAGATGTTTATCGAACGAAATTAAAAACAATTATATTATTATTAGAATTTTTTACGTAATTTCGATGAAATTAATTTAAATAGGTAAGCAAAATGTTGTCGTGTGCGTTTACCACTTGATTTTAGAGAAGAATTTCATTTAAAGCGCACAATTTTAATTTTAATCATGAATATTATGTTTCGAGCTCGGAGGAGCTCGTGGCTAAATGAAATGAAATGAACTGAAATTGTTTATTCTGTGAATAGGATATTGAAATCACTTTTACACGTCATATTAAACAAATATTAAAAATAGGCTAGATGAGTTCGGCGTTTCAGAGGTCGCAGTTTCTTTTAAAGTCCAGACATAATTTTGGTCAAGCCATATAACCATGACCATTTAGATTAGTGTCTAAGATGGTCTTTTGAGGAAAAAACCACAAAGATTTGGGTGGACCTTGGTGAAGATTTAATCCAAGCAATAAATTTAAGCTCAATAATAACAGCCGCACGGGTCGATCCATCAGGTTAAGCTACGCTTGCTTAGGTTAGTTCGTGGATGGGTGACAACTTTACATTTTGAGACTTTACCTCCGTGCCTCGGAAAGCACGATATGCCGTTGGTCCCGACTGTCATTCGTGGATCTTTGACAGTCGTTACGGGTGGTCAGAAGCCCGGAAGTCTGACAAACAGTCTTACCAAGGGGTAGAAATATTTGTATTCAGCTGTATCCGGTTAGACTGGAAGCCGACCCCAACATAGTTGGAAAAAGGCTAAGCAGATTGATTTATTAAATAAATTTCGCCCAAAAACTTTTCAATTAAACGATAAACGCGGTTTAATAAAGCGTACGTAAAACTGTAAGACCTCGGCTCGGGGTTTCTGTCTCATTGAGCAAGAACAAACGAAGTGCGCATACACCAATAATGTTATTTCACACAAAGCTTAACTATTGGATAATGTAATCCATCTCTCAATACAACAAACACTGTTTTTGATGACTGTTTACAAAGATTAATTTTATAGTTTGTTTTGAATACACGTCTCATACACACTGCTGAATTACCAGTGCAGCCGTGATCAGTAAAAAAATGTTGTATGAAGAGAAAATGTAAAAAACTGTAAAAAGATGGCGAAGGACAGGGTGTTGTGGCACAGCCTGTGAGAAGCCTATGCCCAGCAGTGGACTGTGATAGGCTCAGTTGATTGATTGATTGAGACCTTAAGCTAGTACGGAGTTTCAATAGAATGCAAGGCGAGGTTATACTGGTTGTTGTTTGTGTTGTGTTGGTTAAACTGGGTGCAGTTTGCTTATTAGTTGAATTTACGTACATTATGAACAAACATCTTATCTGAAGAAAATATTTTAGATAAAAAATACAAGTAGCTTCAGTAGTCAGTTCCCGTCCTTGTTATATTTTGGACCTCTTAAACACCAAAAAATACTAGTTCCGCACGAGAGGATCAAAATAATTCAAGGTTAAGTTTACCGGACCCACAAGAGGGTGCGAATTTTTCCTCACTCCAACAGGAAAACATGTTCAAAATTACGTTATACTTCGAATACATAAGTACGCACTAAAAGAAAACCCATCACATAGTTACGTAGAACCAATGTCTCATTATGCTGGCCATAATATAATATCATTTATTATTTAGTTCTGTACTACGAAACACATGAGGTCAAAAATATGAGGTCTTAAAAGGTCAGTTAAATATGTATTTATGTTGCTGTAATAAAATAATGCAAAGACCTCAAACTAATAAATCTAATTAGAAAAGATTTTTTTCCGACTCTATGAGCTCTGGGTGACCTATCTGATCTGCGAACGATTTAATATCTGACTTAAAATATATTGATTTGTGCTTTAGCAAACTGCGTGATCATTTAATTGAAAACTTCTTTGTTTCTGGTTTTCCAACATGGCCGCCGGCAAATCCTAGTATTAAACTTTATATTCCCTAATTATATTACCAATGGCTAATATAACTTATGTTCTATATAACCTAGGTTTTTTCTTTTTTGTATATTGGTATCTTGTTTGTATATATTTATGTAAATTGTTATTATTTCATTGTGCTTATGTGTGTATTTTGTGCGCACTCAATGTTTTTTTTATCTATCTGTCTAATAAGTGTTTATAATACGAGATTACATAAAATATATGAATATGAAATTAATCTCCAAAATATAAGCAAATAAGCCTGTGTTACAGGCTTATTTGCTTAAAAGGCGGCTCCAATCACTAGTTGTTAAGGTTTACTTGTTAAAATAATAAACAAATTTTAATTATAATATTTTTAGTTATTTGGCGAAACTACAAAGACGTGAGGTACCTACTTATAGATTTCTAAACATAAAAAAACTAAAAACAAATCATTTAGGAAACATACGATTTTAAATAACCACAGCTGCAGATCATATAAGTTTCGGAAATTAAGGCTCACTTGCACTACAAACCACTAAATGCATTTAACGCTAAACGTATTTAAAACATCATTCTGTCTCTGTCATCTTCAAAAGAATGACAGAAATAGAAAGATGTCTTAAATTCGTTTCGTGCTAAATGCATTTAATGATTTGTGGTGCAAGTGTGCCTTAATGTAATCTAAAATCTATCTATACATATTATAAAACAAAGTCACTATTTGCGTTTGTCTGTATGTTCGCGTTGTTCTTCTAAAATGCGCAACGGATTATGATGAGGTTTTCAACATAATTTAGAGAATGTATTCCGGAAGGTTTATGTAGTTATGTAATAAATTCATATTAAACTTAAAGATAATTAAGAAATCTCGATGTTTTGTCAAGTCTTAAAAAACTTGCGAAGCAGGGGCGGGTCGGTAGTAATATATAAAAATGAATCGCCGAAATGTATGTACGCGCATAACTTCTGAAGGACTGCACCAAATTGAATAATTATTTTTTTGTTGTGTTCGTTATTCTCAGGACAAAGTTTGTATAAAAGATTTTTTTAATTGTAGTTAAGTAAAGCTAGTATTGTATATTTAATGGTTTTGTACCTGTTCTCCTCGCAGCGTCATTGAAGGCAATGTTCTCCAGCAGGGTTTTCTCCGACTCGCCCTTGAGGTTCCTCGCGTAGATGAGCAGGTTGAAGGTGGCTCCCGCGGCTTCACCGGCCGATGTCAGCTGGGATAGGTCCAGCTTGAAGATAGCTAGGCCATCTACAAGGTATGATATGGTTATTATTGGTCTTTTGTTTGTCTGTCAATGTATGCTGTCAAAAGCACCCCTCACCCGCACGATATGCGTACTAAACGATGTGCATGAGAGAATTGACATATTTTCGTGCAATCTGAGTGAATTCGCAAGAGTTTTGTTGAATTTTGTTAGTTATATATAAATATTAATATTCTGTGTTAAGTCTGATTTTGTATTTTAGGTTAAGATTTTATAGCATGTTTGATAATTATTACATAGGTCAGTACACATAATTATGTAGTTTGACTTCGGATTGTGTTTTTAATAGAGTTATGTGTGTCTTTGTATTTTTAAAGTTTAGATTTTTAAGTATATAAAAAGTTGTACAACCCAAACAAGTGTTGTGTTGTGTTGTTGTGTTTGCAAACCGCTATTGTATTGGGGTCATCCTGTAAGGATAGTGTGTATGTTTAATAATAATAAATAAATAAATGTACAAAAAAAATTAAAAAAATGGAATTCGATGCAGTTTTCCGGAAAGCTTTCGAGATATTTTCGTTTTTAGGGTTCCGTCCCTCAAAAGGCAAAAATGGAACCCATATACTTCGTTGTCCATCCGTCTGTCAGTCTGTCAAGACCCTTTTTCTCAGGAACGCGTGGAGGTATCAAGTTGAAATTCATATCAAATACGTAGGTGTGGTCCCTTAGAGTTCTAAGCTAATCAAGCTTCTAAGTCAACGCAATAAAAAAATACAACCATTTAAGTGACATATTTTGATACTCGCAAATAAATCAAAACCTAAAGGGTACTTCCCGTTGGTCAACGAGAAGTATCCTGTAGGTCTTTCCTGTCAAATTTCGTAATTGTCGGTCTAGAATCATGAAATTTAGCAGGAATAAAGGTCTCACAGCACAAGTAAAGGAAAAAGTCCTAAAATCGTTCATTTGTAGTTTTATCACACAATTTATTTATTTTTTGCGATTACGAACTTCCATTTGCAGTTGGAGAATTGACTGTGACGTATATAGATGTATGGGAGAACATGTTTTTCAACTGCAAAGTAATGTTTGTTTTCGGCGTAAATTCATCCTAACTACGGAACCGTTCATTGTGCGTGATCCAACACGCACTTGGCTGATTTTTTATGTAACTTTGAGTTACTGTTTTAGCTGCTCCAGCAGTTTTATGGAAACCCCAGGTTCTTACCACAATGATGGAATGGCAAACATGTTGAAATTAACCGTCCAAGTTATGAATTCCATAAATTTTCCACTTACCAGTTTCATTAACACTGCCATTGAACCGTGTCCTGCCGGTGACGGGGTCCAGCGCTTCCAACATAAAGTACTGCGGCAGTCCTCCGTCGTAACCAGCGACGCAGCGCACGCGCAGCCAGGAACTGCCTTCTACGCTAGTGTTGCCAGCTTGTAGGGAGCAGTTGCGAGGTGCCGTGGGACGGGCTGGACGCAAAACATACATATAAAGACCAGCGCAAAATGGGATTTTGCTATGGACTAATTAACGAACACTGCAAGCGGGCCGCACTTTTTTGTATGAAAATACTTTGCTTTGCGGGCCGTTGCGTCTGTTCAGTGCGCTTGGCTTTAAGATGATAAGTTTTAAATTAAATGAGGGGTTGGCATTATAGTATGGGGTCAGTTACACGAGAGTTACTTGCTTCACACTGGCGTAGCATATGTGCGTTTATTTATAAACGTTTCTTAAATTATGAGAGCAGTTGTGGCACATTGGTAACGGCCGAAAATTACGAGTTGCAGGTCGAAAGCTCGAACCCAGACAGGCGCTTTTCTTTGTGTAAATTATTTCATCACCATTGCTCTCAAAACGGTGAAGGAAAACATCGTGAGGAAACCGGCATGTCCTAGAACCAAAAATTCGAAGACATGTGATATCTACCAACCCGCACTAGGCTCGCGTGGTGGATTACGGCCCACTCCCTCTCTACGAGAGGACGCCTGTGTCCCAGCAGTGGGAACATTATAGACTGATCATGATCACTTAAATATAAAACAGAAAAAAATATGGTTAAGCAGACGTTAATCATTACTTAACTTTAAGTAACGTTTATAAATAAACCCGGGGAAAATAAAAAAAAGTAGGCTTGTGTGTAAACAGTAGGTAACCTACGTATAATACTCATCAATTAAATTTGAAATCACCACCATCGTCCTGGTTGTATTAATGGCAAAAATACCACGAATTGGGCTCCGGAGAAAGCGGCATGAATCTAGGTTAGTGCGGCCATGCTTTCAAGTATTTCAACAATTTAAGTCTGCGGGCAGTGATAGTCAAGTGGTGTGACCGTCAGACTGCCAAGTCAAAGGCTTTGAGTTGGAACTCAAGATCTCTTACTTTTCGGATTCATGTGCGTATTGTATAATAATCACTTGCTTCAAAAACTGTGAAGGAAAATATTGTGAGGAAACCGGCATGCCTCTGAGATATTTCTCGACGGCATGTGAAGCCGAAGTCAAAGGCGGCTTTAAGACTCTGACACCAGGTTAGTCACTAATCACACATAAAAACAATTTGAGTTTCTCATTGAATTCCGTAACTAGACATTAACTGAATTCAAAATAGTTACCTTCCTGCGGGCATGGTAATGATCATAGTAGTGGGTAATATCTTTATGCTAACTTAGTCTAACTGCAAATGGCACTTGAGTTAACAATCTTAGAACAGAAATTAGAAGTAGATTGTACCTAGTTTACTATCTGGTTTCTTTGATGAAAAGGCCTTCGTTTGCCCTTTGACCCTTTGTGTAATACGAACCACTAACTTTTAATTCAGTTTAACTGCTGGCAAAAGATAATGATCGTTGTTAATTTTGAAATGTTAAACTTAAACCATCAGTATTTAAATATGACCTACAAAACGGTTTTAATGAGTTGTTCCAGACCTTTCGATCTAGACACAGAATTAGATGAATGAATTTACGGTTCTGTTCTTGTGTTAATAATTATCTTCTTAAATATACGAACTGAAATAAAATAACAAAATAATTCGAGAATCGGAAAGTTTTGAGGCAACACTCGACACATATTTTAAGAATGTGGCTGCAAGTGCTAGACATGAGCTAACTTAAACAATTTTCAAAGCCATTTTAACTTTTCTTCGAAGCTAACTTGTAATAGAAATCAAAGTTTACGCCCCTTACTCGACATTATTATTGTATGTCAAGTGAGCGAGCCCACTTGCAAGGAATCTTCGTATAACAGGCGCGGTGCGTGCGTTGAAATGAAAATTAAGTGCAGAGAGCGCTAAACTCACTAATTTCGCCTTGACTTATGGCAGGCGGGTGACAATTTAACGCGTGAATGTTATAACAAACTGCGGTGATATTAAACTCTGCGGGTTTTGGGTTATTTCGCTGCACCCGCAACAGCTAAGTCATATTTCCCGTTGCAGTCGTGCGCATCAGAATTATAAGAGCACGTTGCAGCCGTTCTATGAAATAATGAGATTTGAGAATAAAAAGATAATACACGACGTGGTACGTTTCGTGTAGCGTCCAGTTTCATATATTTTAACAAAGTTTCAATTTAGCCGTTGGTATTTTTCTTCTCTAATTGAAACGTGCTGTTAGATTAATTTTGTTTCGCGTTAATGTACCTACTCGGGCAGTTGAGAATAAAGGTTGGTTATAACTCTTCTTTACAAAAATAGTTCAGTGATTCTGTTATACCATCCTGCAGGGAGCAGCTGTTTTTTTTTTAATAACCGACGGTATATTTCAGCTCAGGGTTCAGAATCATATACTGAATCCATGGTATCAGTTTTCGCGTGGATGTCCCTGCCACCCTGTATAGGGTGGAAAATTTAATGATTAAATGACTCGAAATTAATAAGTTAATTGAGTACATAAATCGCATTTCTCATTTCAGTGCCAATGGTAGTTTCAGGGAAATTGTACGTCATCAGTGAGGAGTTATGAGATTTGGCACACGGGCATGAAAAGCCGAAAGCCGAAAGCTGGAATTATAAAACGTAGAGCAAGTTCGGCCTCGTTGTTGGTTCAAATTGTGTGCACGCGGTTTTATTAATGCTTTTATTGAAGTGTTCATTTCGGTGCCGACATTTTGGGCTTTTGTATACTCGAGTTATTGCATTGTATTTCCAATATATAAATGTACGAGAAGATATATGAGAATTTTAACTCGAATTGTAGTTTGACGCTGATCGTGTGTTTTCTACGAATTAACTGCTTAATTTACGTATGTTTATATTCGGGGATTATGTTATTATTAGATTTTTCCTTCGTATTTTTATTGTTACTTAAGTATCTCTACAACTGCTACGGGTGTCGGTTTCACTATCCCGGAAATATTAAAATAAAAGTGCAAGATGTCCGCGGTCATCAGTTATAATTCAAAAGCTGATAATCTAACGTGTCTCACCAGCGGGCACGATCTGGAACACGCAGGGGCCCAGCTGTCTGCCCACAGAGTTCATGCCACGACAGCTCAATGTTACGTAGTCTCGTTCGCTGTGACGCTTGTAGATGCTGGTGCTGCCATTGGCTGTACCTAAAGAACATGATACTATGACGTCACTCACCAGCAGGCACGATCTGGAAAACGCAGGGGTCCAGCTGTCTTCCCACAGTGTTCATGCCGCGACAGCTCAACGTTCCGTAGTCTCGTTCGCTCTGAGGCTTGTAGTTCAGCTCACTGGTGCTGCCATTTGCTGTACCTAAGGAACATGAGGAGTACAAATTATGAAGCCCTAAGACATTTACGATCTAATTTGATTGACGTAAAACCATTAAGATCTAACCTAGTCACTGCAATGTAACTTTTGTCTCGGTGAGGTAAGTTATAAATTAGAATGAGATAAGAGTACTTTAATAAAGCTGTCAAAGCAACTGTCATTTTCTAATCTCAATTGCTCAAGACGCACGCTGTGGTAAAATGATGAGCCAGCCAGTAATGTGGTAATGGTGGCCAGGACGGATTGCTCAAATTGCGCCGGACGTACAATCAATGTAGTATCTCTATTGCGCCACTCGCGGGCATTTTGGCGTTGAGTCTACGTCAGTTGAATTTCTTACATTTAAAAAAATACAATAGACGACGTGTATTTAGTAACCAAATCCCCTTAACTGTTTTGAAAGAGTCATAAAGAACCCTGTAAGAAATCGACACGTGTTTCACCTCTCAATGAGGCATTCTTAGGATGACGATTGACTTGTTGCGAACCCGGACACGACGTATTGCCAGGTCAAGCGTAACGGTTGACGTGGCGTGAGTTTATAACGAATTTCCGCAAAATTACGCCTGAGGCAATTACCTTTCATGTATTTAGTATAGTAAAAAAGTTTATAGAGATAATAAAACAACGCTAGGAATATTAGTAGTGGTGGATAAATAAAACACTTTGACATTTTAGCTTCTTAGGGCGACTTTCACCAATGAAACTTAACGCGTTCAGCACACTTAAACCGCGTTCAAGAGCTGTCAGTGTCAACATTGTTATGGAATATTGACATTGCCGGTGCCGTATTCAAACTCAAACTGAAACTCAAAGCATTTATTTCAAATAAACCAATTACAGGCACTTTTGAATTGTCAAGGGGGTCGGTTAGTCAGAAAGATGAAGCTAGTTGCCCATTCCAAAGCGTAGTAGGTTCCTATGTAGAAGAACGGGCAAGAAACTCCACGGACACTCTTTTAAATCAAAATATTCTTACAAAATAATTCTCTCTCTTTTTAATTAATCTATGACGTTTTAATGCCATCATAAATCCAGTACAGGAGAGAGATAGAATGATAAAACTGCACTTAGAGAGTTCTATGTTGAAATTAGTTTAGTAATACAGACTTAAAACAATGAGTCTTGTTTGAACTGCTAATAAGTTTTGTGCTAATTTGTTCCGAGCCAAAGGTAAAGTTATGTTCAGAAATAGATCATTGTTCTATTAACGGTGCCAACAACCCACGTGATAAAGTTTCAGTATGAAAACTAGGACCAACGAGTAAATATAGATCCCTAGAATATTATTATATCTTCATTCAATCAAACCAAATTGTATACCATAATTTACATTTGGTATTAAAAAGCATTATTGTATTATTTAAATTCACATGAAAGTTTTTTGCAGTAGGTATATATAGACATAATATCAAGCAAGATATTCTTCCTACTGCAAAACTGTAGCAGAGTAGTCTGCTATCATGTTACTTATTGTAAATGTGCCCCTTTTTATAAATAAACGATTTTATTATTATATAATTTTTTCCTTTATTTCATTTTTACACATATAATTTACATTTTTAAATATTTTTATAAAAACAAAGAGAAAACAAAAACATTTAAAAATATAAAAAATAGTAGCCAACCGGTATCGGGAACAGGGTCCAAGCTACCGGTGGTCAGGGCTCCTGAGAGAGGAATCTCCTAACGATACGCGCCGTGTCAAGAAGTACCGCTTTCTGGATCAAGCCCTTGATCCAGCTGCCTAACGAGAGCCTCCTCAGGTGTTGGTCGAGGCTCTTGGCTATTATACCATTGGCCGTCACGACTATCGGCACAATGACTGCTGTATCCACATTATTTTTATTATTAGTGATGTATGCCTACTAAACTGTATTTTGTATAGTCGGGGAAATTAATATATAAATTGAGCAAATTACAATGAATTTCCCCGACTATACGCTACGTCAATTTGCTGTGTTATAGCCATTTTATATAACTGTCAAAGAGTGGTTTTTTTTTTTATTTGATTTTACATTGTGTTTTTTTTATATCCCGTATCTCCAGGGTATTAATGAGACCATATCAAAGAATCAACTGGCATATATCAATTTTTTTTTCATTTTTCTTTCAAAATAATTTGTCAAAGTGACGATTATTTATGTGTAAAATCCTTAGGTGAAATTTAAAAATAAAAATATTTAATTCAAACTAATTTTGTTCATAAAAAGAAAATATGACAACGTCGCATTTTCTTAGCTTTAAATATGAATGGATTGGTTTTAATGAAAATGAACTCGTACTTATCAATGAAACTTAGATACATCGAGAGTCTAGTAGTAAGTTATCTTAAAAACTTAAAAAGAAAAATAATATAGATGCTAGTTGATTCTTTGACATGGTCTCATTAATACCCAAAAGATATGGGATATGAAAAAAAACACCTTGTATATACGGACAATTTAAGTTGGTAGTGCTTAACAATTCATTTCCCTAACTTGACATGAAAGCTAAGAGATCAATTATAAAACATTACTGCGATACAATTTCCTGTGACCATAAGACAAATAATTCGCAACTCATTTTCTAAAGCAGACTTACCAAATTTCAGCGGCGACACGTCGAGACTCTCGCCGCTGTTGTTGAACTGCCAGAAGAAGGTGACGTCAGGTGGGTTGGCCGTTACGGAGCAGCGCACGCGCAGCGCCTCGTCGAGCTGCGCGCCCAGCACTTGAGGGGATGAGTGGGCGCAGACTGGTGCATCTGTGTAGTAATATTTATTAGGATTGCGTTTTCACTAACTCTTATAGCGCCATCGCACCTTAATGAATGCCAAAATAAAAGCACACTGTTTGATTTTCAACGTTGGGCTCAGCGCCGAGAGTTGAAATCCAACAGTGCAGTAATACTAGGTGGCGCATAAGTAATCACCTATAGTGTATATAAGTTTTTGGAAATAAGCAAAATCCTTCTGGTTCATTCAATCTGTTTAGCCTTTTCCCAACTATATTTGGGTCAGCTGGATACCAGTACTTTACATGGAGCGACTGCCTATCTGACCTCCACAACCCAGTAACTGGGTAATACAATACCCCTTGGTAAGACTGGTTGTCAGACTTTCGGGCTTCTGACGACCCGTAACGACTGTCAAAGATCCACGCATGACAGCCGGGCCAACAGACTGACTTTGACTTAGATTTTATCCTCGTATAATCCTCTAATTTGTAATATGCTTGTTTACAAAGTGTACTTTTAATATGAGTTTTAAATTTTCTTTCATTTAATTGTGATATATCACAAGATATTTTGTTGTAACATTTAACACAGTACCCCATAAAAGATGTATGTACTTTAGATAATCTGAAAAATGGTTGATTTTATCATTATTTCTAGTATTAAAATTATGTCTGTATTTTATTAAAAATATGTAGATTTTTTCTTACATACATAATCGTTTCATAAATGAATTGGTAAGGGACCGTCATAATACTAATCTTTTTAAATAGTTCCCTGAGAGATTCGCGACGATGTACTCGTAGATTATAAATGGCTCTGACAGCTCTCTTTTGTAAAATAAATATGGATTCAATGTCAGCAGCCCGACCCCACAGTAAAATGCTATACGACATAATACTGTGGAAGTAGCTAAAATAGACGAAACGCGCGGTTTCTACATCTGTTAACTGTCTTATCTTTCTAACAGCATAAGCGGCCGAGCTTAGCCGCCCCGCAAGAGAAGTCACGCGAGATCCCCATTGTAATTTCTCGTCTAGCGTGATTCCTAGGAAAACCGTTTGATTAATAAATTCATTTCATTATTAATATTATAGTTAACTTAGCCACATTTCTTATTACCATACAGTAATATTGCCAAATTAATCAAAACAGGTAAATTTTTGACAGCTATTTGCGACGTTGCCAACTTTTACGATAAACGTTCTTAATGCCTTAGGCCATATATCATACCTACCTATACTAAATTGTTCATCTTTAATAAACAGAAATTATGTAATCGGTAGAGCAATTAGTGAACTTCTAATGAACAATACGCAAGTAACCAAGTACTAAGTAGGTGAAGATTAATTGAATCCGTCGCGGAAGCAGTAACCACTTAACCTACGAGTATTAATTAATACGTAACCAATCAACACTGGCATTGCCAACATTACTTACATGTTTGTAACAAACTATTTCGCAATGTAGCATTTTTTCTAAGAATTTTCACAAAAACAAAACGAAATGTTTCACGCGAAAAATATTTCAAATTCTTTCAAATTGTAATTCAGCACGAACAACTTCAAGCGTTATATTTAACAAAAGATTTCGTCTCTAAGCAAGAATGCCATAATTAACAAAGAGCTAAAAGAGACCCGAATACAGTTCGTTAAATCATAACAGAAGTTAGACGATATATAAATTTTATCGCCCAACTGTTCCCCTCTGGAGCAGGCGCAGTCAGCGACTGTGATTCATTTAGATATCTACTTGCAAAACTGCGCTCCCGAGCTGCCTTAGATTTTCATTAAACTCTCAAATATTTGCTCGCGTTAAGCAGCCCTACCTCGGTAGGATTACTGTAGCGGGAATATGAAAATATGTATGTGGATTAATGGTAACACCGGCGCCAGCGATCGTGTACCGCGTGCGAATAACAACGTACATTTTCTTCGCCTTAGATTTGTGACGGTAAGGATCAATAAAATTGAAACAAACTGTCGACAGCGAGCGGTGCAAAAGTAAAACAGCGGTGCGGTAACAAATAGCAGGGGAGGGCTGGTGGGTACATTTGTCGCAGATCGGCCGTCGCGCGCCGCCCGCGGTGACGGAGATGACGTAAATCTTCGCGAGGCAGCTTCCGAGATGATTGATGGTCGCGCGGTGACTCTGAGGACTGCTCGTCGAAATACACCCTCACCACTATTCAATAATACAATTTAGGTTGTTTGTAGACGCATTTATCAGTGTTGCGGGCAAATTAATCCCTCCGGATCATAGTTAGCAGTTTAGCACTTGCTTATTGATTGATAGTGATCATACTTTTGAACAGTAAACTAGACTTTTTCATTTAGTAGGCGATAGTTAGAGTAGTGTGTTCTGGTCCATTGCCAGAAGGTTTTGGTGAAGCAGCTGATTGCACGCTCATTAGCAGGCGTTCGAACGATTCTTTAATTTATAAAATGGGGTGTTTCTGGTTTTATGTGGAGATAGAATTTCCTATCACCGATGTACGTGTATAAATACCTAAATGAATAAAAATAACACCTCGCCTGAATGCTGGTAATTTGCGATCGTACGCGTCTGTGAATATAACACGTATATTGGGACGGTTTGTACGGTTTCATAATGTAATTAGCGCCTATTCATGAACATTACACAATTTTATTTTGCTTGATACAGCCCGTGTTCGCACAAAAAATACACATATTGTGTGAATATAAGGAGACCTCATTATTCCGGCTCGTGAGTACATTACATACGTCACAGCGGGCAAGAAGACAGATGTAGCGTTCCTAAGCTCGTTTATTGTAATTTATTGCTCGTGTTTATCAGTTAATGGAATTATTCTATAATCAATACATTCTACGGTGGCACTCCGTTGACTGTAACAAATCTTTGTTAAGATCTTTCTGAGAATGATTGATACAGCAGTCAGCAGACGACGAAAAGCCTCCGGCGAAATGAAACGTAATTTATTAGCACTCTGTTTGTAATAGGGAACAAAGGACTCGTCGATTCCAGCCGGAACTTATCTACGTAACAATTTACTTATTGGTGTGCTTTACTTTTAAGGCCAGTCTATATTTTCGTCGTTTGTCGACCTTATTTTAGAGAGATATTTATGGAGTGGGATTTACCTTGCGATGGTATACAGGGTGGCAGGGACATCGACTTGAAAACTGTTTCCATGGATTCAGTACATGAATCTGAACCCCTTTTTTTTTCTTTTTTTTTTTTGAGGGTGGGAAATTATCAAATAACTTCTCTCGCTCTGGGCGGAGCGGGAGGGCGCGTCAGACTTTTACTGACAAACCCACCCGTGTTCCTTCCGTTGCCTGTGTGCCGTGGTCGCGATATCAATAATAATAATCTGAACCCCCCGCGTTGAAATTTTTCGTTGGTTATTTAAAAACAAATCTGCTGTTTCATAGAAAAGTGCAATACCTACGCGGTCAAATGTATGGTAAAAGTTTAATGTACTGAATCCATGGTAAAAGTTTTTGCGTCAATGTTTCTCCTATCATACGTAAGTTGGGACGAATATTTGGGACATTATAAACCTTGCAGTTATCATTGCTCTGCAATGACTTCAAGGTATCAGCAGTGGGTATCCTCGGGATCCTTTCTGTGTGCTAATTTTATATATTAATTACCTAATAGGTAGGTACTATGATTTTTGTCCGAGTGCATTTATTACATGAAACAATCACTCATGTGTTGTGGTGGCGCGTCATCCATTTCTTTAGTTTATTAAGACGCAGATATAATATGCCAGTGACCTTGAGTGGTTAGCTTGCGTGTTCTGCCCATCAAGGAGCGCTGTCCCAAATTTGACGTATTATTAATTTATTATACATAAAGAAAAAGTTATTTTAATAAAATACGTATACCAAAAGATCAATAATTAAATTATCTTTAAAATGGTGAAGATTCAGAAAAATACGCTCGATAGATTTTGCGAGATTCTCAGTTTTTATCTGCGTTAGACACAACTTTATAAATTAATTTCACTATGTAATATAAACATACTTAATCTAAAATATTAATATATTAAGAAAATGTTCTAATTTAACATATATTTTTTCTAAATCATTAACACTACTCGTTTAGATGTGTCTTCAGAATAAAATAATTAAAAGTC
Source organism: Agrochola circellaris (assembly GCA_914767755.1). Taxonomy (NCBI): domain Eukaryota; kingdom Metazoa; phylum Arthropoda; class Insecta; order Lepidoptera; family Noctuidae; genus Agrochola; species Agrochola circellaris. The sequence continues at coordinate 8,391,130 of OU611857.1, forward strand.
GGTTGTCGCCGCCTTAAGAGACTTACAACAGCTAAAGCGCGGTAACTGTCGGATTGCATAGAAAATAAAAAGAAGCGAGATGACACAACGCAGGTCATTTATTGCAAAATATGAAAAAATTATCTATTTACAAAAAATCTATTGATTGGACAAAAAAATTAAAACTCTATTAAGTACGGTAATATGTTGCTTGTAGAATAATCTGATAGACAATCAGAATGATTGCATGTATATCAATATGATTTTTCACCGTAAAAAAAAAAATTTTGAGGTGCCTTCGTGATTTTATTCTATCGTATCAAATTGGTTGTAGTTATTATGTTTTTAACACACTATCTTACTAGCATATATCCTGAGGAATATCATGTATTTTTCTGATTTTGTTTACTGCAGTAGATCGTATTTTTAGGCATTGTAAAACTTGCGCTTAGGTCCTGTAGTCCCCTTAATTTATCATGGCTCAATAATATTACCCAAATGTCCTTTCATCAATGATGGAGCTCAACTCGACGAACAATACTAAAGTATTGTTGGTCGAGTTGAGCTCCATCATTACTGACAAATGCTTGCACTGACTGGACAGATCCTCTCAAATCTGTGTGGTTCTTTTCTTAAAAGACCATTTCAGACACTTATCTACATGGTCCTCATATGGCCTGACCAAGATTATGTCTGGACTTACAGAGACTGCGACCTCTGAGTTTGATTCGGCCTTTCTTCCCAGAGTAGTCAGATAGGAAACACCGAACTCGATGCAAATTTTTAATATTTGTTTAATATGACGTGTAAAAGTGATTCCATCCTATTTACAGAATTAACAATTTTATTATTTATACAACATGTCCCGGAATTAACGCACACTACCAAATACCCCAATTAGAATATTATGTTATAATCATAATAGATACACTGAATTTTTACTATTACCTATGATAGAAAAATTGTTTATTTATTAAATTAGTTATACTGATTGTGGGAGAAAATTATTGTCACATTACAAATCTACGCACGCACACTGTCGCACACGTATAAAGGTGTAGCGTAATAGGTACTATCGAAGAACTCCATATCTAAGCAATTTGAAAACAAAATCGCTTGAACACGATGACCAAATCCGTTACCGCCCCGGTTCTATAGCGGCCGAGCGTTGCAAGCAGAAATCGTACTTAGTGTGATAGATATGAACTTCTTCGATGGTACTTCATACATTTTGGTTTGTTTTGATCGTACAGCGGAAGTGTGGCGGTAATTTACGTAGTTTTAATTATTTTAGGGATCATAAAATTACCTGTATACGTACTATGTGTGTACTTTAGAAATCGATTCAGTAAATGATTCTGAACAAACTACCTTCATAATGTGCATTAATTCAGTTACACAGTGTATAGTGAAAGAAAATTTAACTAGCTACTACTTAGTATGAACCCCATACAAGTCAGCGAAGTTACTAATTGCGTCGTGGCGTCGTGTAGGTAATATTCTACGTTTGTGTATGTATATGTAGGTTGTGGCAAGCTGATTGGCTAGTGGACCGTGTATCTGGACTTATGAGTGGAGACACGTAATCCATAAGTAATTGGCGCTGTAGTTGAGCGCTTAGTTTACTGAGTCTTCGAATTTTCTATAGATAGAATTATTGATCCGAGACTAATCTGGCATTTTGTTAGTGATGTTTTGTTTACTGACACGTAAAAAGTGTTTAGTCTTCGTTTCGTGTGGTTAGTGACTAACCTGGTGTCAGAGTTTTAAAGCCGCCCATGGGCCTCTGACTTGTCTTCACATGCCGTCGAGAAATATATCTCAGGCATGCCGGTTACCTCACGATGTTTTCCTTCACCGTTTGTGAAGTAATTGATAATTATACAATGCGCACATGAATCCGTAAAGTCAGAGGAGCGTGCTTTGGGTTCGAACTCAAGACCTATGACTTGGTAGTCCGACGGTCACACCACTAAGCTATCACTGCGCTCTGCACTGCTGTCAGTGTTTAGCAAAAATGTGAAATGCTTAAGAAAAGAGATTGATAAAAAAAATGATTAATCGATTGTATTCAAAAATATATTTTTTCAAAATTCAAAAGTCATTTATTCAAAATAAGTTGAGAATCAGCACTTTTCGAACTACAAAATAACATAAGGCAGTCCCCCAAAAACGCCCACCCATCACCACTTCCTAGTGGTTTAGCTAGGAAGAAGAAGTGGCGCAACAAACTCCCCAGCAGCACAGCTGTCTGTACAGTTAGAAAAAAATATGAAGGCTATTCAGGAAGTTAACACAGACATGACTGTTAATAGAGATCATAATTGCAAATAGATGTACTGTTCCGACCTCAGGTAAATGGGGATTAGGGCACGATGATGATGAGATCAGGAAAGGAAGTAGCATAGACCGGATAATGGGTAGGTACTTAAGAAATCTCGGTAAAGGCGAACGAAAAACTTTGTAAGTAGTGCATGTCAAGAAGAGTAATGAAAATAGTACCTAAATAAGTATAAGGCCGTGCGCACTTTGGACGCGTTTTCGTACGAATTTTACTCGTCCGAACACATACGAACAAGCACGAACCATCCCGACCAATTACTAAGAGAGCGCTCAGACTGAATGCGAGTTAGTCGTACGTATAGTTCCGGGGTCCAAAAACAATCCAAACTTGTTGGGATTTTTCGTGCGTTCAATGCAATTTCACCGGAATACTAGGTACCTATTTGACGGAGAAAAACGTATTCAGTGTTCGCACTAAATTCGTACGACCACGATCATAGGTTTACGTACGATACAAATTCGTGTCCAAAGTGCGCGCGGCCTTGGATAGCTAAAATAGACCATACTCACACTGTATACTTAGATGTGTTGATTGGCTGGCAGTCTCTCCGAGCGCGTTGGTTGCTCTGCAGGAGTAGTCACCTCCGTGGTCTCTCGTCACCTTCTGAAGCACCAGTGACTTCGTGCTGACGATAATGCCGGACACCACGTTGTGGAGCACCGGCTTATCCTGGACATAAAAACAAAAATAAAATACATTGTAACAGAGAATGCGATCAACTACATGTACAGTCACCGGAAACCTTATCGTTACGCAAAAGCTATTTTCTTGTGGATTTAAAAAAAATGCATCTTTGAGAAAATACCAATTTCATAATAGTATAGTTTCGATGTCGTGAGTGCAATGAAAATAGTGATAAATGCTGTACCTACCTACCGCAACAAAAAAATATGGTATTTTTTGTACATGTATAGTGAATAAAAAACTAAAACTGAAATATTTTGCCCTATGTAAAAGTGGAGAAAAGCTAATTCAAAATAGAATATCCGACCAATATAAACCAGCATGGCTATGAATGTCGATAAAAGTCAATAGAATTTATACAAACAACGCTTGCAACACTATTTTCTAATAAGTGTAGCGGAGCTAAATGTTGCTTGGGGCGGCAAGACCAGAATTTATTTTGAACCTGGATGTTCATAGACTTTGTTTATGCGTATGAGTCCAGTCTGAACGTAAAATAACTTTTACAGAACGACACAACTTAGATGTAGCATCGGCAAAATTCGTAAAACCGATCACCCATCCGAACTGAGTCCGTGTAAATCACCAATCTTTATTACTGCTTTAGGTGAAAATTATCTTTACGAAAACGCAATAACTTGTAAAGTCATATAACCAAATACATTCGTAAAATTGAAATGAATTAATGAAAATGTTCAAATTTATGCTACTTGTAAGTTGTGTCGTATTTAGTACCACAATTAGAATTGAAAATTATATTGATTATTTTTTAGGGGCATGAGGAACAGGGTGCAACGTTCACTCATCCACCATAGAAAAGGGAGGATCCTCCGACCAGACGGGTGTCATGTCTGGCGGACAACCTGCCTAGAGGTTGAAGTCGGGAGCTTGTATACGATGGACATATATATGTCCATCGCGCGGTAAACTCTAATTGCGCGATGCAGGATTTGTGTGACGTCAGGATGTTGTGTGACGTCAGGTCTTTGATGCGTAGTTCGCATGTGGCAATGTAGATGCCGCCACAATTTAATGTATGGCGCACCTTGGCTGCCTCAATACTACCTTTCTGACCGGTTCATATTTTAACATGACATGAGCTATTATTATTGGACACTGACAGTCCGGTTTATTCACAAAATGAAAGTCAGTCAGCGCGCTATGCTCGGAGTTTCTTTAAAGGAAAATATCCAAAATAAAATTATTAGGAAAACAACTGGAGTTACAGTGGGCTGGTCGTATTTTTCGAAGGACCGATGGCAAATGGAGCAAACGAGTCCTAGAGTGGAGACCCACGTATCGGGAAGCGTGGAACGCCCCGCACCTAGATGGACCGATGACATCTAGAAGGTAGCTGGGACAGACAGGGTGTTGTGGCGCAGCCTGGGAGACGCCTATGCCCAGCAGTGGACTGTGATAGGCTGAGTTCATTGATGAGCTATTCTTATAGTCTTGTGCTTGGTATTGGTAACAGCACGAGTGACAACAACAAAAAAATATACTTCTTCTCCAAATACGACGTATATTTATTTTATTCTTATGGCTGTAATAAAAAATAACATAACGACAACCGTTTTTAGTACCTCTCGGAAATTAATGGGTTCCTGGGTTCCTGCATGTGCAGAAGAATCCTCCTGCTTGCTTGGATTAACTTAAACTACAGTGCTAAATATTATTATAGCAATAAAGTTATAGTTTTGTTGACCTACTTCTAGATATTTCTCGACGGCATGTGAAGCCAAGTCTATTAGGCCCATGGGCTGCTTTAAAACTCTAACACCAGGTTAGTCACTAACCACACGAAAAGAAGAAGAGACCAGAGATGTAAATCCATCACTTCTACATACAGCCATGCTATTCTGTAAACATCTCACCGTGAAAACTTGGGTGAAAACTTGAGCTGTCAATAGTAATAATCCCTGTGGAATGACAGCTCACTCCACACTCACTTCACCTAAGTTTTCACGGTGAGATGGTTACAGAATAGCACTGCTGGTACTATGTATTTTAGTTCACTATTATAATAACATAACAAATCGATCTCTGACGCAATACACTAAAAGTTCGTAAGGACTTTTCATGTAGTTTGATAAAGGTCACGAAGCCATGTTGTGATTACAGCAAACTTATTCAAATGTAATTTAGATTATACGCTGACGTCGTCCATTTTGTTTTAATAGGTACGTCCTCCATCAATGTTTCATGATTATACTTTTGTATTAACATGTTGGTACTTGGGGAATGATAAATCGTTTTGGGCACGTCAGTTTTTAATACAAATAAAGCATTGATGGGAATTTTGTTTCTTATATAAAATTTATGTTTAATTACAGTCTTTTCAAAATCTAGTTCTGTTATTTCCACTTAAACGAATATATTACTTATAAGTTATATTATTTTTAATGAAGTTGATTGTGTATGTGTAATGAGTACTTACTAGGTACTATTTGAATAAGTCATAAAAATGTTTGAAGTTGTAGCGCAAACTCAACTTTCTGCGTGAACTTAATAGTTGTTTTTTATAAAAACACATAGGTATTTGTTTACATGTTTGGAAATTGAATCGCAAACGGAGTATAGCAACTTTTTATTCATGTGGATGTGGATACACCAACTCGTTCCATAAAATTAAGCTTCAATAGTCCAACGGATAAGTTTTTGGATTGGCTAGCAAATTTAAACCTCGTCCGCTGCATTATGGACGTGAGAACATTATATAGAACTTTCATAAGCAAGTTTGTGAAGTTCACGGAAACACTGATAATAGATATGTAATCTATAATCCCTGAAATGTTTTAAACTTATCATTGTGCTGCTATCACAGATTATTACTCCGCAAAATCATTAAAAAAACAGCGACTCTTGCTACGATACAATAAAGTGCAATTTCAGGTCGCACAGCGCTCATTAACTACGACTTATATTCACCTAGAAGTTGCATATCTTTCTATTGCGTATCTCTTACATATTTTGACTACATTACACTCACTGAATTGGCCCAACATAGGGCATTTTAGGTATGAAGTTACAAAGCTTCATATCTAAAATGCGGAGTGTGCTTTGTGTAATATGTGCTGCTATTCCACATTGGAATTATATTGAAGCCTCCTAATTAAGCTGCAGTTTTGCTTGTCTTATTAAGGTAGCTTGGCTTGTTATCGCTTTCATTTGAAAGTTTAACAACAGAACTGCAGGATTAAAGCTTTTAAGTTGTACGTACATGAAATACAATAGACGACGTATATTTAGTAACTTAATCTGCGTAACAGTTCTTAATGAGTCATAAAGAACCCTGTAAGAAATCGACACGTGTTTCACCTCTCAACTAGGCATCCTCAGGAAGTTTTTTCGAGTTCGAAACAAGTCAATCGCCTTCCTGAGGATGCCTCGTTTATAGGCTCATTTATAAAAAAAACTAGCATCAGCCCGCGACTTTGTTCGCGTGAAATTTTGGCCCCGAACCCACCGCGTCGCATCCTATCGCCCGTCCGCGCTATTGCTTCGTTTAGCTTGCTTGTTTAACGTTATTTCCGTTTTTTTTCTATTTGCTCGGCTCCTAAGGGTCGTAGCGTGATGTTAAAAAGTTATTTCATAATTTCCAACATTAAAAAAAAAAGAAAAAGGCATGCCGGTTTCCTCACGATGTTTTCCTTCACCGTTTTTGACGCAAGTGATAATTATACAATACGCACATGAATCCGATAAATCTGAGGTGCGTGAACGCTCATAATAACGACATCATTATCATTATCTTTAAATATGAATCTTTAATCATAATCAGTGTGGAAGGCATGACATCAATATCAAGAAGAGTGATGACGTAATCTCTTGGGGACCGATAATGAACAGATCTCCAAGTTGGGCCAGTAATTTATCAGCCATGTCGTCTGCTCTGCGGTCATCTAATTCATCAGGCCGTTCTTTATTGTGTTAACAAGTATCTATAGCGGATCAATCAATTGTAAGTTCATTATTAAGTTGGGTTTCTGCATTCTGTATTTTTTAAGTCGCTTAGACCCGCTTGCGCGTTAAAAGCTAACTCGGAGTTAACAGCTAACTCAGGGTTAATCCAATTCTGTTTGGATTAACCCCGAGTTAGCTGTTAACTCCCGAGTTATTTAGCTAACCCATGAACGCGCAAAAACGCGGGCCTTAGAATTTTACCTTGATTTAAAAGCAACTGGGATTTAACAAGACCTTTTGGTCTTGTCCATCATAATCATCACTATCATTTAAAATCCATTTTCAATACATTTACATTTAATTGTTGCTAACATTCTACTATTAATAGAATTCAAAGCGTCTATCTATAGACAAACTCTCATCAATTAACAGTCAATTTATGATAAATTATTTGTCAATTGAAGAATTGATAGTCAATACAGAGTGAAGCAAATTGATTATTACCTATAACTTGTAAACATGGTGATTGGAACTGTTATCAGGTTTAATTATTCTATAATCAATAGAAGTAATGAGTTGATAGTATCTATAAATAATTGACAAGTTTTCAACGAATTAAAATATATTTTTTGGAATGCACGATGGATTAGTAGTTTACAACTGAATACCTGCTAAAGTTCCTTTTGCGAAAGCTTTTCAACAATTTGTACGTAATCGGAATAATCTCCAAATTGTTCTTCATTATTGTTCACATACGTGTAGTAGGTAGGTATCTATAAATATTATAAATTAAAGTCGCTTTTCGTGTTTGTCTGTATGTCCGCAATGTTCTTCTAAACCCCGCAACAGATTTTCATGAGGTTTTCACCATCGTTTAGGGAATTTATTCCGGAAGGTTTATGTTTAATACATTAATATTTAAAGATACGTATAACTAAGAAACTCGATGTTTTGTCAAATCGCAAAAACCTAAGCAGGAGCGGGTCACTAGTTATTTATAATACATACCTAGTGTGTCGTAAAGGGCGATTAAGAGTTTATGTCAAGAGAATTGATGGTCCTCTTGGGTGCTATTAGCAACATACTGTGATTACTAATCCATTTGCTCAGCATGACGTTACTGGCATCATAATCATTCACACGTTCTGACTGATATACATATAAAAAGACTGTCCGCTACAAAAGTTAGAAATTGCAAAAAACATTTATATGGAATAAGTTTTTTCAAAAGCAACAAACTACCTAAGTTTTGTTCTCAAATCGAATAAAATTATAACGCGTATTCGTTTGAAATTTGAAATTACATTTTTTTGTTTATTTTTGGTCAGTCTATCTATCGTGAAAAGTAGATTGGAGTCTCATTTCCCACGAAATGTATGGGAAAAGTTTTTTGCTATTTCTGACTTTTCTAGTACCCAAACCTCAGTTGGTCAGACAGAGTTTTTTTATCCTGATAAGAAACAGGATCGATTGGCGTCAAAAAAAGTTTTTGTAAAAACTGCCCATTTTCTTGCAGACTGTATTTTTTTTTCAACATCTATGAATTCAGATCAATTGGTCTCAAAAAGTTATAAGGACAGTTTCCTCAGACCGTTTTCTTGTAGCGACAACGGTTAAGGGACCTGTTCTTACTGCCCCATCTCAAAAATCCACCTTAGTCGATGCCGGGTACCCGGTGGCGAATGCGTAAGTTAGATGTGTGAAAGATTTAATGCTCACCAGCTGGGTCCCCGTCGCTGATTACCCGTGCTAACGAGCCAGAGCGTGTGAAAAGGTGCTTATGTTCAGTAGTGGACTGATACGAGTATACATTGCCAGAATGTACATGTCGCTGGTTTGCGAGAATAGCGACGGAACTAAAAATGATTAATTTTAGAGAGTTTCTCTGTTCCCGATAAAATATCAAAGATTTATGATCGCATACAGTATTCAATTTGACAGAATTTTGAATTACGTCGATATTCTCGCAAACCAGCGATGTGTGTTGTAAAAAAATAAACACTTACATTATGATACCATGATATCCTATGTTCTCTAGGGTTGGCACGCACTGAGCACTCGAAGTACACGTCGTCGCCTTCCTTGATGTCGTGTGGGTTGAGCGTTGATCCCAGCGATAATGAAACTACCGGTGGGTCTACAAAAAAAAGTAAGTTGTTAGTACATTATAAGAGTTGGTTAGTAAGGTTTCTAAGTCCCTTCAAAATGGTTGAGCTGAATGGTGCTAATCGATGCGTCATGTTCGTGAACAGGCGCCGTCAGTCATCTCTTAGCTGCCACGGCTTATTTAAATTTGATTAAATTTTTTAATTGTTTTTTTTTATTTCAATTGCGGACGCTTTTAGCGTTTTGCGTGCATCGTTCTCACATGTATAACTTTAACATGAATGATGTAACCAATATTTTGTAACCGTATCTTGATTTAGAAGAGTGTCCGTGGAGTTTCTTTCCCGTTCTTCTACATAGGAACCTACTACGCTTTGGAATGGGCAACTAGTTTCATCTTTCTGACTGACCAACCCCTTGACAATTCAAAAGTGCCTGCAATTGGTTTATTTGAAATAGATGCTTTGAGTTTGAGTTTAAGCAATTAAAAAAAAAAGGTTGAAAGAATATTCTTAAGAAACTAATGTCACATTCTATACATAATAAATAGTAAGAAGTATTTTTGAGACTTGAGCAACGTGGTAGCAACTACCAAGGTGCTGATAACTGGCTGATTTAGGGCCAACCATTCAAGATATCTCTCAAAAAGGTGAAGGAAAAGTACGACAACGACAACGTGACATCCAGCAAACTGCACTGGGCTCGCGTGGTGTATTACCGCCCGCTCCGTCTCACAGACAGGAGGCCTGTGTCCCAAGCAGTGGGAACGTTATCTATAGGCGGATTATGCTTATCAATTATTGGCATTAGTTACGTTATTCAACAAAATATTCATTCAATCAAGAATCAGCATTGCCATTCAACGTGGCAATGCTGCCAGCCTTTTGGGCACTTTTCCCACTGACAGCGATGCCGACGAATTTTTTGACGCCCAATGAGCTCTTCCTTTATTTATTTTTTCCTCTTTATACTTGTTTATAATTTATATATTTTAGTGTTAGTTGTATATTAGATCTAAGATTGTGTATATATTTTGAAATAAAAGTAATAAACAAAATGTTTCAAAAATTTGAAAAAGAAAAAAAACTGGTATATTAATTGGTATTTAAAGAGAGGAACCTAAAAAAAATTGGTATTTGGAAGTTGGTATACAGGGTGGCAGGGAAATCGACGGGAAAACTTTCATCATGGATTCAGTACATGATTCTGAACGAATCATGTACTGAATCCAAATCAATCAAAGAAATTGGTAGTTTAAAACTAAATAATAAAGAATTACAATAGATAGATGAGCACATTGAAAACAATAATCACGGATGCAGCGGCTAAGATTAAATCATGTTGTGATTGTTGCGGGAGCGACCTGCGGTTTGCTCTGTAATCGCGGCTTAGGCCACGTTTCTGGGCAAAGTGTAAACATTCCTATCGAGGTAGGCTATTTAATGGGGATATTTAATGGGGAGTGTTTGAATACAATTAAGTTTTTGGAATTAAATTTAGTTCAGATGAGAATGAAGACGGGAAATGAAATACTTTGCTGTTGTATTACGATATGTTCAAGCGATATTTACGAGTATAAGACGTCTTTGGAAGCAACCTTTCATCCTAATTAATTGAGTATGATAAGATAACAGCGAGAAGTCATCTACCTAGCCTTTTCCCAAATATATTGGGGTCGGCTTCCAGTCTAACCGGATGCAGCTGAATACCAGTATTTTACATGAGAGACTGCCTATTTAACCTCCACAACCTAGTTACTAGGTAAAACGATACCCCTTGCTAAGACTGGTTGTCAGATTTTAGGGCTTCTAACTAACCGTAACGACTGTCAAAGATCTGCAAATGACAGCCGGGACCAACGGCTCAACGTGCTTTCCGAGGCACGGCTCCTCCTCTTGGTATGTAAACCATCCACGGACCAACCGCGGCAAACATAGCTCAACAAAAATTCAAAAGTCATTTATTCAAACTAGGCTCAGAATCAGCACTTTTCGAACGTCAAAATTACATAAGACGGTCCCCCAAAACGCCCACCCTTCGCCAATTCCTAGTGCGTTCGCTGGGAAGAAGAAGTGGCGCAACAAACTCCCCAGCAGCGTAACCTGATCGATCGACACGTGCGGTTGTTATTACTTAGTCACAAGCCCCTCGATAACAGCGAGAAGTATGGAAGAAAAATACATGTTGCGCCGACGCCAAATACATAAATAGGAATATGGGCAAGAGAGTTGATGAAAACAATACTAACATAACTAACTAACTAATTACTTACATAACTTTAGCAATCACATTCAAAACTAAGTCTTTATTTAGGCTACATAATATGTAGCCTAGAAAAAGAAAAATATTATTTTTCTTTCGTTTTAAGTTGGCTTGTAAACTGTACATGTACCTAGGCTGACACATCAGCATAATTTTAGTTCATGTGGTGTTTACCTTTAAGTAATTGTTACACTGTTAAATTTTTATAAGACGTTATTTTTATCAACATGTTAGTGTAAACAATTGTTGGTGAACCAAATAAATAAGGTTTTATTCAGTTTCGTTTCAAATTTACGTTAAAAAAAAACATCAATGCTATGATTTCGTGTGTTAAGCTACGTTGTTTAACCAGCAAAATTATTTTTATTTTTATATTGGCCCGGACAAAGGTCTGCCATTATTGTCGGTCTATTTTCGAGCTGTCCAAGGTTGGAAAGCGTTTTTACTCCAGGTGAACACTTATCTGCGGCAAGGAGCGGGCGTTGACACTTTATTGGCCATTAAAGACCTATAACGACGTCGCCCCGCGGCCTGAGGAAACGCCCGCTCTCCAAATAAACATTTACGATTCCTCCGTTTAAATTGTTGCCAAAACGATTCGCGCCGTGAGAGGCAAAATTCTCCCCGCTCTAAATGCGTTACGGTTCGCCAAGCAGAAGTAAATAGAATTTATTTATATTTGGAAATTAATTTCCTCTGTCGTAATAGAGTCAGCACGTTTCCTGACTTTTCAGAAATTGACCGGCCCGTCGGGGAATTAGTGCCTTTATTGAGTGATCAGATTGTCTGCCTGTCTGCTAAGAAAAAGTTACGGGGCGTGAGATTACGCAGCTGGAAATAATCGTGCACAATAGTCGTGGTGTAGATGACTCGTTTACGCATAAATAAATTGGCAAGTTATGTCCTACAATTAGAATGTAAACGCACTGGCTACGTTAAGCCGGCTTAATCCCTTAGAGCGTTTTGCGATCCGGATCCGGTGGTGGGGCGGGGTCAGTCGTTCCCACTAGTCCGAATTAGTTTTTGGCGAGTCCTCAGCGGATGTTAAGTGTTGATGTTGTGTGCTCGCCGGCGCTAACAACGTTTTAATTACGTTTTACGGAGTTTCTCATGTTGGCGCATACAAGCTTTTAATATTGTTAGATAGGTTGTTTGTTCCGAAATGTTGACAGGGCTTGTTACGTGTTAAATGAGTTGACTAAATTACACGCTCTGAACCGTTTAAATAGATATATGCCGGGGCCGTTGCTAATTACGGTTGTTAATTAAATAACATTTATGATTTAGGCAACAGCTGAGCTTTGGGAATAGAAGCTTTCATAAGCAGGTGAAACAGATACAGTTAATCATTAAGTGTTGTTATTCCCAACCCTTATCACTTCATAATCCATTACGGTGAAGCATCTTGTGTAGTTAATACCACAAGGACAAGCCCAGCGCTGTAACATCGATGTAACAGCTAAACATGGCATGTCAAACTGTAGCAGAACCACGGCAGACAAAGCCAAATTAATCCTTCAGACAGGAAGGTGTCACCGTGGAGTCGACGGCGTCGGGTACGCCATGCGTCTGTGAGTCGCCTGCCGCAGACTAAATTAGACGGAATTAGTTCCCAACAAGTTGGTAGCGCAGGATAAACTGTCAGTGAGCAAAGTTTCGTCGGGGACGCGTAGCGAGTCCCCGGGCGGGCCGCGCCGCGGGCTTTGTTGTGTCACGCCGGCTTACGGTAACCGACACGTCAGATAAGTACCAAGATAAGCACATTACATTAAGGATGTACAACCGCTATAGGAATACGTTTTACTGTCACGTCGTCCGCCATTATAAATCTTTTTTACCTACATCAGTAACTGGGGTAGTTTTTTTAAATGACGCCGCTTTTTTCTAAAGGTTGTGAAGCCGTATTTTAGTGTTGAGATTTCTTTTCATTGCTTTGGTTGAAGGCTCCATTATAAAACTTGAGATTAAGGGATGACGGTTAGATTTTAAAAGATAAAATTGTAAGTCCGATCATTAAAGTGTTATTACCGAAAACGTTGTTAGTAATTACTTTATTTAAATTAAGTGCTTAGTATTACTTCAGCGTTTTGAAGAGAGACTTTCAGTAGAGTAGATCTTTCAGATTTCTTTCAAGACCGGTAAAAGAAAACGTGACTTCGTGAAGATAAATGAATTAAAACGATGTACTTTTTGTTGTTATGTTTACATTCGTGGAACATGTTTCAATTACACATATTTTAATTAAAAATGTACGACATTGTTTTCAATACAATAGACGACGTATATTTAGTAACTTAATCCGCGTAACTATTCTTAATGAGTCATAAAGAACTCGCTCAACGCTTGTCGTGTCCACACGTCGGGTCCGAGTTCGCAACAAGTCAATCGCCTTCCTGAGGATGCCTCGTTGAGAGGTGAAACCACGGGGTGAAACACATGTCGATTTGTTACAGGGTTCTTTATGACTCATTAAGAACAGTTACGCGTCTATTGTATTTTATAATGGATTTCCGCAAAGTCAAGCCTGAATCAATTAACTATCTTTTTTTTTTTTTTTTGAGGATGGGAAATTATCAAATAACTTCTCCCGCTCTGGGTGGAGCGGGAGGGCGTGTCAGAATTTTACTGACTAAAACCCACCCGTGTTCCTTCCGTTGCCTGTGTGCCGAGGTCGCGATATCCCTTTCAGACAAACCCGCAACCCCGGCAGCCATTGGCCCTTCCGGACCCCGTCAGTTGGTGCTGACATCTCATCAATTAACTATCTTGACATTGTATTCGGTAAAACGGTAAGTACGCAAATGGTTTCCTTAACACGAGACTACGACAGTTCTTACGTTTTCGGCTGACTCATGTGATTTCCATTGTAACAGATGTCCACATGGTCTTCTAAAAGGAGGTTCAATAATTATATTTGATTAAATTATCTTCTTAATAAAGTCGTAGAACTAACAAACCAATTTCAATTAACAAAATTGATCCTAATTCCAGAAGCGTCCAACTTTGTAAGTAAACTTTCGGAGTCAAACAATGCCCAAACGATTCCTCTTTGACGTTAGACGTACATTTAAGGAAAATGATTAATATAACTAATGGATATTGCTCTATTTCAGGCGGAACTTGTTTAATCAGCTCCAGGTTTGATGGTAGTATGTGAACTGTGCTTAAGTAGCAATGATAATCAGGCGTTACGATGTCGGAGATGTGCCAACTGGTTAAGCCGAGCTCCTTTATTGCTTACTTTGCAGCTATATTCGTTTAGGGAACGGGTCTTAACGAATTAAGAACTTCCGCTAATTGTGTCATCTTACGGAGATGGAAATGTTGATTTGTACAAACAATTACGACCCATTTTCGTCTTATAACGTAAGCTCTCTGTGTGTATAACTACTTTCGTCTTCTTCTGTACGTAACACCCTCATAGTAAAATTCATAAAGTTCTAGTATGTGAACTTCTCAACGTTGAACGTTGAAATAAAAGGCATCTAGAAACAAATAAAAACTTGGCTCAACAAAAGGAAGCCACTATCACAAAACTCCAAGTCGGCGAAGAATTTTCAGATAAACGACATTATTTCATAGAGATCGGAATTTTTACAACATTTAAGTGGAAAAGTAGATAAAGTTTTTCACCAGATTTGGTTTTATAAATAGATGAGATTCGAAAAACGGAAAGGTAGGTAAGTAAGAATTTTCCGAAGAAAATATTATAGAAGTTTGATCAGAATTGGTTTAAGATTGAGATCTATTTCCATACAAAAAAACCTCCGGGAACAATAAATTAATATTATTGATGTATGAAAATACCGTACGAAAATATTATATTATGCGTATCACACAGGACAGAGGCGGATTAAAGGATTGGTGCGGTAAAACGCGCGCGGAACGAGAATGGACAGGAAAATGTGTCATTTGCCATGAAATCCCTCCATCAGCCTTGTGTATTAAGGACGCTACATGATGAGACAATAAAAGAGAATACATTTCTCACGCAAGCATACGCCATCATTCGCCTCGTTGGGTTTGGATTATTTCGAAAGCATGGAGGTTTTAGATGCATAATGCACACTTCTTTTTATTTTTAACAGTCTGATGTGACTTACAGGAATAAATAATTTACTACAGGGATGTTTTGGCGCTCGAATGACATTGACAGGGGGGCGCTGTTGGTAAACATTTGTGAAATTCTTTAGTGTAATGTATTGAAAAATCAAGATGACGGCGTTAGTTCCGATTTTGGCCACGCGCCAAAAGATCCTTGAACAGCTATTCTCACAAAGTGACGCGCACTTTACTTGTACGTTATCGCAGGAGCTGTCGGTAACGTCCGAGACAATGGCGAAGTCGGAAGTGTGTGTGTGTGTGTGTGTGCGTGCACACATTCACAGTTGGTGTTTGTACTCTTAGCTCCCACAAGTAAAATGAGCATTGCTGTGTGAGACAAAAATACTGTACTAAATGAAGCACAACAGTTTACTTGTTAAATTTACCTAAAGGAATCGGATTTGAAACATACATTACGGGTAACATGCGTTAAGTACCAGTGGCGAAGGGTGAGTTTATGAGAAAGGTAAGCCGGAGCAAAAAAAAAAAAAAAAAGCTTACCTAGCCCGGACGTGGCGCACGTAGTCCAGTTACCTAAAATCTGTGACTGACTTCCTGGCTTCAGTCTTCTATAAGCAGATGTCTTCAGTCCACCTTTACCATACGAGTACGTGTAAGCACTGATAGATTGAAACAGTGTCTTGCAAGTATAATAAAAGTGGCTTTGAAAAAAGCCGTTTGTGGTGTGATAAGTGTGATGACGTTGACGTATGATGTCTACTAGACAAAACTACTTAACTAAAATACTACTGACTTATTCTACTTATAATACTACTTATACTCTAAAACTATTCGTCTATTTTTTCGTACAAAGTACGCTAAGACATTATCATAAAAACCGGGATGATTCTTAATTTTTAGCAATAAATGTTTTTCTATAGAAAAAATGGCTAGATCAGATAATCGTTCTTGTTTTTGAGAATTACGCAAGTACTTATGAATTCGCTTCAAAGCCGAAAACTCTCCGCGGATGCCACTGTAACGGGAAGTGTCAAAAATATACTACATAATTTTGTAATTTGTGGAAAAGTGTCACTCAATAATGAATTTTGAAAATTGAGATAAAGCTCGTAAACATCTAGTTTGTTCAAAGACGGAGTTGTGTATAAGACTTTCAACTCGTTCTTTAAAGCAGTGAACTCAAATATTTGCGGAAATTTTAAGCAAAGAAGATATTATTTCATCAGGAAATGATCTACTATAAAAACTATACTTAATATCTGTAAAACCCCCTTTATTCCATAAACTACTAGAATCTGAGAAAAGTAAACATGGAAAACAAAACATCTTATTTAATTTACAACTACCAGTCAGCCATTGATATTTATCGTAAAGGGAAAGATTAAAATGTTTGAAAAACCCATCTAATGTAGTTTATAGTCATATCTGGTCAAGCACGACCTAGCCTAATTATGTGTTTCTTATTTTCAAAACTTAACCTTGAAAAGCATGTTTCCTCACGAAGCAAATAATCTGTCACACAACAATCTAAAACTATTAATGCCGCCATCCTACTAATAACTTTTCAAATCTACTCTAAAAAAGTAATTTCAACTACATAATCACAATACATCTATCGACTTACCACAAATTCCTAATTACAACGACGGCGAACGCACAATTTCACAACAAACTCACGATTATCCAATTCTCATTGTTACACTAATACTACACTAATAACTTATATGAATACAACGAACAAAATGCTAATTAACTACAAGTATCAACAAAATTAAAGGTTATAAATTCTATTATCTATTTACGTCAAACGTCGACAAACTTAAAATTATTGCGAGCGTGGAGCGAAGTTTGTCCCTCCCCCCGTCCCGAACCAAACCGAACGCTTACGAAATTCAGCGAATGGATTCCTACACTGTACCTAACATAACTCGACTTTTTACGGCTTACTATTGCCTCAAAAAACAGCGTGTCACGTGACCTGAAGTGACGTCATGACGAGATTATTTTGTATAGAAATTTAAGTTTTCATAACCCGGGCGGACAACGAGTTATACTGGAGGCACTAGAGCAAAATTGGCGCGCACTTTAAATGTTTTGTTTTCGTTGGAATATAAAGACAATTTTTTTAATGTAGGTTAGGGTTTTGTAATACTTTAATTTTATGGTGTAAGTATTAAATAATACATTCAGTGTGATTATTAAACACTGCTGAGAACTACTGACTGTCATAATTTCTTAAGGGAAGCCGACAGGTATCGGGTTATTGGTTAGCTGCGCCCCTGTTAAGTACTTACACACAACATCTAGTTTGAACGAGTCTTCAAGACTTTGCCCGGGCAGTGCGTTGTTGTCAGCTTGACACTTGAGCTGCACTCCATCATCTTCTGGCAGAGGCATGAACTGGACCTGACTGCTCACCCACGTCTCGTTCATGGCTTCCACTATCTATGAAGAATTAGCCACCTCTTAGTCTCAAGCAAAAAAAATACTGCGTCCTTGTAGATAAATCACGATCATGTTTGAGTTGCCTACACCATAATACGTAATAATCTGGTAATTACTGAACTGTCAAAAATAAGTTGTGACACAGCATGCGTAAATGATTTTGGTGTCATTTGACAGCAGCGCGATGACACTAAAATCAAATTCGATATAGGTAAATAAACATTACCTTGCTTGCAAAAGGTATCTAGATAATTGCGGCTATACTGAAGTCATAAGCCGCGTCCCTTAGGATCGTCGCGTTCATATGTCAGTTTTTGTTCGGTGAACTTGATCGCGTGTTTCCGGTTTTCCGAACAAAAATTGACGATCGCTTACGCGGAATTTTGTTGATTCACACTGCACGATTTGTGTATTTCAACATCAACGCTTGGGTGACAAAAACGTGAATATGACGTCGCCCAAAAAATTACTATTTACCAAAAACGACGCTTACCTTTCCTCTTTTAAATTTTCTGTTATCTTTGTACCACGTGAGCTGCGCCGGCGGCCGGCTGCCCTCCGACACGCACGCCAGAGTGACGTAACGTTCCGACGATAACGTCGCCGGCTTGCTCAATATCTCCACGAGCGTCGGACGCACTGTGAAAATTATTCACAGTTACAAATAAAAATAAAAAAGTTTCGGCCTGTGTTGTTGGACCAGGGTTTCAAAATTCAGGGACATTTTTCTGGCGTATTTTTAATTTAAGGTACCTATGGTAGCAGTTATCTAGATAAAATTATTTTAGCACAAAAACTTTTATCACAGAATAACTGAAAAGTTAATCTTTCAGATCAAAGAAATTGCTATTAATAGAAATATTAAGTAGAAAATATTTAAATAGTACCTACGGTAATTTATTTGTGTTCACGGAAGTGTAATTTGAACTCTCAATTCAAATCGTGTATAATTACTACTTGCCGCCGATTTTCAGGGAAACAGTGAAGTGTTTTACAGTGAACTTAATTGTATACTAAGGTTGTTAGAAAATTGAATTGTTTATAAAGTAACAATTAATGAAAACGTTATTATTGCCAACAAGTGACAGGGGTACAACAGAATAATATACAGTCCAAAGAACTCATTATAGTCTACAATTTTATTTCACATTCTGGTACTAGATTTTTTTCAATAGGTTATAATGAAAATCACAGCCTAACAAAGAAAACGTTACGTACTTTGGCCTAAGCGTTATTCCTGTCACTGTCACACAAATGTAAACTACAACTAGTTCAAGATAGAGACGCGAACATGTCTTAACCAAAACACCTGCTGATGTCGGCCTTAGAGTCGTTAGAATCAAAACTTATTGACAGCCCTTCCGTTTTTTTCCAAGGGCCCAGTAAAAACCATGATAAGTATAATTTACGATACCTAATAACAACGACCGCACGCACGAGCAAACTAAGTAACTGTTTTCGTCATAAAATATAGGAAAAAATAAATTCGTCCCTAGCTCCCGCTCCATAAAGCTGAGGCATGTAAAATTTTAATGGTCTGTGGTCAATGTGTTGACCACAGTACGTCATAACTTTATAAATTGTGGTCGCTGTTGATACTGACTGCAAGTAGGTTCGTGTTCACTATTTTGTGAGGCAGTGTATCGTAAATTATATTTCATATCTACATGCAAGTTTGTGGCGACGAGGCTATATTAAAGTTGTCAACGTTTGGTCGAGCTTGATATTAATTAATTTTTTGAAAGATATCGCCGCTTTTAATGATGGCGTAATTAGGAATTGATAATACTTTTGTGTTAGATTGATTGTGTCTGTATTCAATTTTAATACGAGTGTTTTCCATAAAAAGGTTTTACTGTTTGTCATTAAGTTCAACAAGTTTTGGAATTAGGTAACTTATACTACTCGTGGTCGCCCAGTGGTCGAAATTGGACCATAATTCATTTAAATGTCATGATTATAAGGTAGCCATCTTGTGTCAAACGGTGTCAAACGCATGGTAGTGTGGGTAATGTTTTTTTTATTAATTTAATTTTCGTAAAAAGGGATACAAAGTTTTTGCTTCACGTAGGTATTAATATAATATATATAATAACCCTACAACTGTTATACCAACCTATGATAACAACAGACTTCTTTGTTCAGACGTTTTTACACGACAATCCCCATAAAATAATATTCAGAGAATCACAGAAAAATTGTGAAGATACAACAGCGGTTTTATAAGCTTCTTTTATCTACCTTATTCTTGAAATGTCGGGAACTAGAATTCTGTGCATATTTTGGTCGGAACAAGTTAAGTCAACGTTGGCACGAATAACAGCCTCGTGTTCCAAAATACTGTTTCGTTGCCTCTTACAGTTCGGTAACATAGTCTTTAGGTACCACCAAGAGACTGAATAGCACTAGGGTAAATCAAGAAATACAGGGTGCTCAATACTCTGTATTTCTCGTTTCATCCACAGGAAAAGTGTGACCATTAATTCAGTACTCTACGTGATTAATTTAGATTAATTCAGACCAGCCGGCGTTGAAATATATCGCGAATAAGAATAAGTTAAAAAAAATATATAGTAATTATGACAGCGTATTGTAGATATTGTACTTTTGTATGAAGTAACCGTTTTTAAAATTGACGAAGGATTTTTAAGCTGGTTGGGTCTAGAACCATGTGCTGAATTTATGGTTACAGTTTGCGGGTCGATTTCCCTAAAGCTGTATACGTATAACTAGTAGATACTCACAGTTCATCTCTAGTCTAACAGTCTTCTCCTGCGGGCTGACGAGGTTAGTGTTGGAGGCTCGACACCTGAATGTGGTGTTGAGGTGCGTCCGTCTCACGTGGGGCAGTTCTAACCGGTTCACCACAACGTGGGTGTCAGTCTTTTCCCCGATGTACTGCGGCGCTGGTGTGCCGTCTATAAGCCACATCACAGTGGGTGCTGGACGACCTGGTGGAGAAAGAATTATCTATAATAACAAGATAAACGTATTGTGACATTTTGCGTACAAGAGGTGTTATTAATTAACGCCTTGCATTCACTTGGAGACAAATGTTCCAGGACACGAGACTCCAGAGACATCGTGCGAGATCACGTGACGTCGCGAAACATTTTTACCTAGTTAAGGGTGCGTTTCCACTGAAGCGGAGACGCGCAGGAATCGTCCAATCACAGACGAGACGAGAGACGCGATGATGATTTCAACCAATGTGATTGGTCGATTCCTGCTGGTCTCCGCTTCAGTGGAAACTCACCCTAATAGTTGGCTTAGGTAAGGATTATTCGGCCTTAGAATTATTTAAAGTTAGTGCCAACAGTCTTTCACGGATATTAAGTAGCCTGGACCGTTTATGGAAAAACCATTAGCGTAATATCTGTAAGCTCATAATATCTACCCATTAATTATAACTTCAAAAGTTTTTCTATCAATCTGTCTTTTTCGCATATATACCCTCATTTACGTCTAAGCTTCTAGATATTAGACCAAACTTATTTGGCAGTAAGGAAGTTCAGCACATACGATGTTTTTGAACGCGAAAACCTGAAAACTTTACACGCGACGAGAACTGCAGCCAGTAGATGCTATGCACTTAATCATATAGTGCGAAGGCAAGTTGTGTCGCAAACTTTGGAGGTCTGCCAGTGCGCCTCGGAGAACGGCTTGAGGACATATTTTGATCGTCCTATTACTTTTCATGACCAGTTATTAATAACTGGAGCACGCTCTACAACTGTACTGCGAAGTTAACTGTGTCTGTTTTCTTAGAAACGTTGTATTTTATTTCCAACAATAGTATGTTTTGAAGGTTGTTTTAAAATCACTGTAGGTATGTTCAGCACTCGTGAAGAATTATGCTTTTTGACTTGGATCTTTTTGGAGACGTTCAGAACCGTACCTAATCAAAATAAAAAGTAATTTATTAAAACTAGGCCGAGAATCAGCACTTTTCGAATTTCAAAATTACATAAGACAGTCCCCCAAAACGCCCGCCCTTCACAACTGCCGAGTGGGAAGTTGTGAAGGGCGCGCGTTTTGAGGACCCGTCTTATGTAATTTGGCTTCTTTAGCTGGGAAGAAGAAGTGGCCCAAGAAACTCCCCAGCAACACGGTCTAAAGCTGTCAAATCATCACGCTGGGTAAACAATTGACAACCGTTCGATTCTATGTCATAGGTAATTGACGACATCAATAGGGAAACGCCCTAGCTAATTAGAGATTCACTTTCTAATACTATTCAAGACACGTGAAAATTAACTTAGTTGAACGTATACTGTGTAAAACACACGTGGAACTAGTAGTTCCACGTGCGTTTTACATCCCAAGCTGTGGAAACTCCAAGTAGTAAATAAATGTTATGTGACAGCATGCAGTGTAGCTATAAAGGTTAAAAATGCATCATAATGCAGCTTGAAATGCTAGTCCCGAAGCTGTTGAGAGCTATCTCTTAGAATAGAAGTATTTTCTTTATGAGCGCAGTAACAATGCGCTTTTGACTATGATTGGTGAATATTTTACGGAATTCTTTTATGGAAATAAAGAATTGAGGAATAATATTTCTCGTAAAATATTGCAATGTTTTTGACGAACGATTTGATAGTTTGTAGTTTCGTTGGAATGAATATAGTAGAAAACAAGTTAGATAAATATTTTTTCACGGTGTATTTTGAAATTAGGTAACCGCAAAAAAAACATTTTGCTTGTCCGTTTATCCATCAAAATGTGATAAGACACAAAATGTGCAAAGAAACCACACTTGGCATCCTAAAACTATAAAAAAACTAAAACTAACTTCTACCGGAAAACTACGCACACGAACAATTTCTTTACTCCCTTCGGAACTCGCCCTACAAAAGAAAAATAACCCATAAAAAGCCCAATAGATTATGGGCCAGAAACAATGTAAAGGCGTCTGTCGTGGGGCGAGGCTGGCAGGCTCTGGCAGTAATTACGTTATCGCGGCGGCCGTTCGACCCCCGCCCTATTGATCATTCCACGTCACTGACTCTTAAACTAACTTGTTCCTCAACTTCTTGCCCAGCTCTTCGCCAACGGCAGTAGTACCCGTAGTATCAAGGTATTGTGGTAATACGGTTAAGTAAACAAAACATCACAAAGAAATTCTTTGAAGTTATTTGGTGGGAAGGTAAATTCAGTATCGGTACTGACTTTGGTTAGAATTTTAGAGAAATAAATACACTAGCTAATGCCAAATATACAACGTTAGTAAATATACTGAATTTGAGATTTTCGGCCTGTATTTAACATGGGTTTAGTCGAAACAAGTTATTTTGGGAGTAATGGATTTCAATAGAAATTCAATGAGCTTTCCAGTGCATGTTTGTCTTTAAATTTCGTAGTATAAAATCCGACCAAAATAGTCAGAAATAGATTAGTTTTAGAACAAATCTGGTCTACCCAGCTTGCCTTTTCTTTTTCTCAGTGTTGTTAGCGTTAAGTCCAAACTTTTAACCATAAAGGTACCATTCCGTACCCGACCGCAGGTGGCAAATGCAAGCGACGTGTCGCGGCGTCATATGGCGGCGACACGTCGTGGTGTCATGTCGCTGCAGTCATGATTCCGAACCCGACCGCAGGCGGCAGCAGCCCGTATTCCAGTCGGTAGATAGAAGATAGAAAAAGGTGTTATCGCTCGAGCGTTGGCGGTACTACTGGTCTGCGGGCTACACGTATCGCCTGTCGCTCGCCCGTAGCTGCCAACGACTTATCGCTAGCTACGAAAGGTATTCTATAGAAATTCATAGAAACCAGTCGTGTAGCGGCGACACGTCGCCTGCAGTTGGTTCCTGCGGTCGGGTACGGAATAATACCATAAGAGGCAATATCGACTTTTGATTTTGAGCATTTTACTGAAATCCTATAATTTTCTTGGAAACCTAGAACTTTGCACCGGCCTATGTCATCACATATATAATACGTACTGAGAATTTTTATTTACTCGAAGCGAATTATGTTAATACTTGGGGTTAATAACTAACTCTGAAACTCACTTTACGTTTTTTCACATCACCACTAAAAGGCAAAGGAATATTAACAAAAGTCCATTAAGACAGCCATTTTGTATGGGTATCTATTTGTCCGCACATTGGACCATGAAAATGATCTAGCCGAGTCGTGTTGGGCCGACACGGGATGACAACCCGCTAATCCCAAGGGCTATGCATAATTCCGTCTTGAAACATTGAGCGCTTCAGAGGATTAACCGCGATTTACTTATACCTGTAAGAAGGTTTTCCCCTTCAATCATATTATAAGTTGGTTCCAGAAACTGTTGATCCAACTTACCAACCCTGTTGTTTGGATCTTGTTCATAGTTATATTTCCAACTTTAATAATCAAAGTGCGTAAGTTTTGTTAAGTCTCGTAATAACAATATCTGTGTACACAAGAGAAATCGAATGTAAACAGTAATTTAAGGTTTATATCAGAACATTGATAAAATACAATAGGTGGCGTATATTTAGTAGCTTAATCCGCTTATTGTGGTAACGTATTTTTTTTTTTAGTTGCATCGTCTTCACATATAATTATGTAACTAATGTACGTACATATGCAAAATATTGTAACACATTTTAAAAGAGTAACGGTGGAATTTCTTGCCCATTCTTTTCCATACGAAAACTACCTTTTGGAAGGGGCGACTAGAATCAATTAATTTTTTTTGTAAACTTTGACGTTCAAAAGTGCCTTACAGGGGCCTATTTGAAATAAATGATTTGACTTTGACTTTGACTTTTAAAGAGTCATAAAGAACCCTGTAAGAAATCGACACGTGTTTCACCTCTCAACGAGGCATCTTTAGGATGACGATTGACTAGTTGCGAACCCGTACAAGACGCGTTGCCTCGTCAAGCGCCAAATGCAGCGCAGCACTGTAGTGACAGGGTTCTTTATGAGTCTTTAAGAACAGTTAAGCGGATTAGGTTACTAAATATACGTCGTATAATGTATTTTTTAGTAATTTAAGGTTTATATCAGAAGATTAATATCAATATTTTTTTGTCTAGAAATAATGTTGAAATGATTAAGATTGAATATCTACTTACAATTTCGTATACAAGTAATAAAGTACCGAGCCAAAATATTTAAAAGCCATCAGTCAATTAACTTATTCTACTTAGATTTTTTAAGGCAAACTTAGATTATAAACGTAATGAAGTAGGTAATTCGAGTTGTATCATTACGGCGGTTTTCCACTCGGTTCATCCGTTTTTAGCACTGCGATAAAAAAACGCGCGAATTTTTATCGCCCACTGCACATGGTATTTTAAGTATATACATGAACTCGTGATTAAAATTCACGCGGTAAAAATATCTCTGGTTTGAAGCAGATTTGACGCGATGCGGCGCGAATTAATACGCGCGAATATTTTGAGGAGTCGCTCCTCGCATTGAGAAATAAAATTCGCGCGGACGGAAGGGGGCGAGCCGCTAGCCGCTCACTCGTACACTACGCGTAGTAAATTATCGAACGATTCCTTACCCATTCTGTGATATCCGAAAATATTTTTACTGTATTTTTGCAGATGTTGTTATTTTATGTAGGAAAATCATGTGTTCATGGCATCTTTTGATTCGTCTTTTACGCCGTAGTAACAGGTAAATTAAAATTTTAGTTCTGTTGTCCAGTGTAGACTATGTAGACATCTCAGTTAAGATCTGCATTACTTATCAATCTTATCATACTTCTTCATCTCCTTCTTTTAAGGTCTTTTTTTACTTCCATTTCCTTCTTTTTAGGTCTTTTTTGTTATTTAATTAAATATTTCTGTACTTTCCATCGTATTTGTGAACATATTATCTCTCTTTTTATCTTATTATTATGTAACTAAATCAACTAACGTAACTAAAATTTCCTTTAATCATTAAGTTTTCTGCCAGTGCTGTGCACTTCTGTAAGTGACGAATTCACAATACCTAAAACTGTATGTGATTTTTGTATGTGTATGTTTCAGTGAGTAAGTCGTTGAGGTGCCTTACCAATAAATAAATAAATAAAATAAAATAATACTGAGAAAAATGGTGAGGAATTCTATTCACAATCCGTGTTAATTGAAATATTGTACACTGATTAAAGATAGTGCCGCCATCCACGAAGACGCGCCCCATAAAACCGCGCGGATAAAAATTTCGCGGTGAGATTTCGCAGTGCGGGCTTACCCTTAGCTCCAGTTTCGAAACTACATCATTAGAAGATGATAAGCGTACCTAAAACACAACGTACCTATTTTCCCGGCCGTAACGATCAGGTATCGTACAGCGTAAGCCCTTCCAAATGGGGACGCGATTAAACGAACCTCATACATAAGTATGACATGACATGACTGTAATCAATCAAACGTAGGTATAAGTGTGGATTGACATGTGTCTCTTTACTGGCACTGAACATAATAAAGTAAACGAGGCATCTACTTTCAATTCGTTTAGCTCCCTTTGTTTGTGTGAGACTTCATTTATTTACTCAAGTATTGTTCCGTCCTTTTTGTCTCTTTTTATACGAATAATAAAACGAACCTAAGTGTAAGTTAGCTAGTCTTTCACAAAGGAATGTTTCTTTATTTTGGTAATATTGGCTTTTTTCATGAAGTCATTGGCCACAAAAAATACTTATTTATTTAATTACCTATGGCCGACAGCAAAACATTCACAAATCGAATTACACAAAAGCCTATTTAATATGCCATACTTTCCGGTATTATCAATAATTTAATTTGTTAATGGAAAAATCTATTCCAACGCTAATTAATCCGTTACAATAAGCCCAATATAATAAAAGCTCCTAGATTGGTACAAAGATAATTGATATAAAGTTAGCAAAATGTTTTGGCGCCATTTCCCGCCCGTTCCCCCCTCCCTGCCCCCTGGCGTATCTTGGGGCGATGGATAACTTTACACAGGGTGCCATTTGGAGCCGATCTCTCAGAGAGTGACTTATCGGTAAGTTTAAGAGCGATATATCAAAGTAATCGCTTTAATTTCTCATCTACCACTTGGGGTAGAACTTATGCTTATTCCTTGACTGATACCGTCGTGATTTGTGAACATGTACCTACTTACTTTGATAGTTTTCTGTTTGTAATACGGTAAGTGGGGTGATTTTGCGTCGATGTTTTAAGGGATATTTATGGTCATGACTGCCTTCGTATCTATCATCATTCTTGTTTCGCTAATGGGGTAGGAGAAGCTCGTAATATAAATAGCTTTATGGAATTTCCTATTATCTACATACGGAGGTTGATTTCGTAGAAAAGTTTCATCTGTATGTTTATTTGGGTTACAGCCATGCTATTCTGTAAACATCTCACCGTGAAAACTTGGGTGAAGTGAGCTGTCAATAGTGTCAATCCCTGTGGAATGACAGCTCACTCCACATTCACTTCACCTAAGTTTTCACGGTGAGATGGTTACAGAATAGCACTGCAGGTTGGGCATCCCATACTAAGCTGAGTAAAATGTAAAAGATCGAATTGATAAAAAAAAAAAAAAACAGTTTTTAATTGTTTCTCATACAATTGTTCTACAGCACAACATTGAGGCAGCCCCGGTAAGTTATAAGGATACTTGTGATGGGGTTACCTCGCAGCTTCCCATGGGTTACTAACTACAATGTTGAGACATAATTAAAAAAGAAAAGAAAAAGGATGTTACAAAATTGTTGTAGCATGTTCAGGTATGTGTAGTGTTTGTGTGTGTGTTTGTTTGTGTGGGGGGGTGAATGTGCGGGATGTGTGGCTGTGAGTAGGTGTGTGTGTGTATTAATGAGAGATTAACTGATGTATGTTATGATAAGGTACTGGTTCTTCATTAGCATATTCTGGATAAACGATCTCACTGTACGGTTTATAGATCGCACAAGCTGTATACCGCTTACACGTGTCGAATATTGAAGTCAAGGTCTTAGGGTAAATGAGATAGTTTTAAATGCCGAAAGCAAGGTTAGGACCCAACGAAACGGGATCCTGGAATGAGAGCGGACCTAACGGCTGTGTAGCGTGTACCTAAGTATACATAGGATAGGGCCTGCTTTACTTTCAGATTAACAAAGGATAAGAGAATTGAAAGAACGATATAAGAGCGAATGAATTCACTATGGGAAAATCAGACTTGTTAACGTACTACATTATGTAAACTACTATTATTGAAAGCGTTAGGTGATTAAAATAACAAGTGAAATTAGATAAAAAATCGAATATCCCCCGGTACATATTTCATAATTTCTCTTTACTACTCCATCACCAGACCCTATTCATCATCTATCTATAAGGAACCTATTCATGGAGACCATTCCAATGAGCCCTAACACGATACCTGTGCTGTAAGTTGGTAAGGGAGTTGGGTATCCTGCATATTCCAGGTGATTTTACAGCATCAGTTCAAGGTTATTATATTCTTCTAATATCATTGAAGTAGCAGAATACCAAATTTCAAATCGATCAGACCTGTGGAAGACGCTCACATCCATTTATCAACTAGAAAAGAGGTGATAATCTTCAAACGGTTGAACCGATTTTGTTACAACATGTTTAAGAACCATTGCTACAAAAGCTGCTTTCAAATAAAAAAAACCGCATCCAAATTAGTCCACCCGTTTAGGAGCTACGGCGCCACAGACAGACACACACACATAGCGGTCAAATTTATAACACCCATCTTTTTGCGTCGGAGGTTAAAAAAGGAAAAATTAATTCACCATTAAAGTTATGAAAGCAACGAAGAAATACAGGTTCAAAAGCTAGCTTGAGTAAAGCATATTTGGACATTTATTATACAAGTTGTAACAGCACGCGAACTGAATCTGCCTGCCTTTCTCCAACTGTATTGGGATCGGCTTCCAGTCTAACCGGATGCAGCTAAATCCAAGTATTTTAAATGGAGCGAAACGTCCACAACCCTGTTACTGGGTAACACGATATCCCTTGGTAAGACTGGCTGTCAGGCTTTTGAGCTTCTAACTACCCGTAACGTCTGTCAAAGATCTACGAATGACAGGTTTGATGGCTTAACGTGCTTTCCGAGGCACGGAGGTGTCTTGATATGTAATGGATAGTCCACCCATTCATGATCTGGCCCCGTGCGGCAGTGAGCATGTAACCACGAGCCTCTCGTTGCGCAAACTGAAACCATGAGTTCAGTACATTATTCTAGAGCTCCCAGCGTATACATTTTTCGTCGATGGATCTAGAATCAGGTACTGAATTCATGGTGTCGATGTCCCTTACACTCTTTATTATATATAGTCCTCCATACCGTATTTGGGCCATGGCGGCCAATCTCAACGGAGACTAGCCTTCGGCGCGGGAGATATTATAGTGCACAAGTGTGTGCGCAGACACAACTGCACTCTCATAGTCCGATGGGACGGCAATCCGAAACGACCGGAGAAAGACTCAGGCGTAGGACCAACGACTCTGTACCAACACTCTCTTCTTTCAAGTGTGTTCCCTAAATTATATCTACTAACGGCCGAACTCAATAACCTATCAATCACCAGATTTGGCATACTGGATATAGAAAAACCTATCTATCTATGGTTTTAACGTCCTGTAATAATCTGTCAGAGAATAAGGACCATATGGAGTTGTGGGACGATATTCAATGACAGATAGAATTATACTGTCTACTATCAATAGCGATCTGTCTTTTACTGAAAATAGGTTATTGGGTTCGGCCGTTTTCGTCATGGTCTGCCGCCCCGTAATGGCCAGACATATGTATCCATTCAAAGATCATGCTAGTACCATAATTATAAAAACATTAAGGTAGTGGCCCATTTTTCATTATTACTCACCCTATTAAAATAACAGACGATTAATATTAATTAGTATAATAACACCATTACAATATTACGTTTGTTGCCTGACCATATTCTTTTTTGTTCGAAATCTCCCCCATTCCTGTGATCCATTATGATTTATAAATTATTAAAATAGGAAAGTCGATACTTTTTCAGGAGACTCCCGGGAGGAATATCAATAACAGATTAATGTTTAATTTGCATAAGACTTATTTACTCAATGAGAATCAAATGTTATTGAAAAAATATATTTCAGGACTTCGGAACATTAGATTCAGATATTAAAAACTGGTAGGTGGGTGATATTGATCCAATCTATGTAGGGCTTATTATTAATCTTATTTTTTTAATAGTTTTGATTATTTTTTGTACTTTGTTCTCACATATAGAAGCAACAAGAATAATGTTCCCAAGATTTTGTAATATCCATATTTAAAATAGTGTCCTTGGAGTTTCTTGGCCGTTCTTCTCCATAAAGATCTACGCTTTGGAATGGGCAACTAGCTTTAACTTTCTGACTAACTGACCGACTATTTGACATTTCAAAAGTGCCTGTAAATGGTTTAATTGAAATAAATGCTTTGAGTTTGAGTTTGTGTAGGTATTTTGTCTTTATTTGTATTTTTATAGGGTTCATATTTGTACCTATGCTAGGTATGTATAAGTAATGGTAATGGTCTTTCAACAAGTCATGTAGAAAAATGTTATTTGTAAGAATAATAAAGATTATAAAACATTATTCAGAGAGGATTATGTACCAAAACATTCAAAGCTTTTTTTAAATCCGGAACCCCAGAGTTAATTTTTTCGGTGAGCGTACTAGCGCGGAATTATTTAAACAGATTAAAATGCTAACTACTTTTTATTGGCTTGATGTACCTAACCGTTCCTTTGAGAAACTCTGGGGGACCGCTGGAGATATTCTATATATCCTTCTTACTTGACCTAAGTATAAATCGGCCTTTGAGTCGGTCAGTGAAAAGATACGACGATAAACTTTTAAAACGGTTTTTAATCGTAAACTGTAAGGACTAAGTAAGTAGAGTAGTACTCATATCAGATCCGTTTATTTTGCATTGAAAATGACGCGTCCCCGAAACGACCATTTGCAATAGAGATGTTGGTTGGGGAATAAATAAAAAATTAATTAGTCCGTCAGTCAGATAATAAAAAAATATTAGACAAATATTTTTTGCTTTATCAAATTAATAAAAAATGGTTTAGATAAAACGCATTAAAGATGGGGAGTGGGGGCTCGCTACGTCACAAGTCAGTATAAAATAACAATCTACAAATCTAAAAACACACACCGGCCGTCTTAGAAAAATCATCCGAACGAAACGGATATTTTACCTCCTATCAATATTCCAATATTGTGAGTGGTATGATAATTATTGACACTTTTGTTTTGTTTGTGTGAGCACTGTGACCATTACTTTCTACAAAACTACCATTTACTGGGTCAGTCTTTCATTGACTTGAATGAGCCCTGGCGGCTGAGAGTATGTCATGCTCACTCAAATGTCTCGCTGGTGGTGGCGTGTGTGTTGGATCATTAAGTTCCCTTCAAAATGGTTGAGCTGAATGGTGCTGATCCATGCGTCATGTTCGTGAACGGGCGCCGTCAGTAGGGACTGGTCATTTCTTAGCTTCCATGGCTTATTTTAATGTATTTTAATTTTTGAATTTGTTTAGGTATTATCTTTTCATTGCGGACGCTTTTAACGTGCACGTCTTTCTACATTGTTCTCACATGTATAATTTCAACATGAATGATGTAACCAATATTTTGTAAGAATATTTTGATTTTAAAGAGTGTCCGTGGAGTTTCTTGCCCGTTCTTCTCCATAGGAACCTACTACGCTTTGGAATGGGCAACTAGCTTCATGTTTCTGACTGACCGACCCCTTGACAATTCAAAAGTGCTTGTAATTGGTTTATTCGAAATAAATGCTTTGAGTTTGAGTTTTGCTATTTTCACCAAATTAAGTCAAAATTTTAAATGTACCTACCTATTGAGCTAAAAATTTAAGCCAACGCGGTAACGTAGATAAACAGCACGGATGAAAGTAACAAAATGACCGCTGAAGGTTATACGACAAATATATTCCATCTGGGTACGTAGGTATGATCAAATATGATAATATCCTTACCTCCTCTGACCTCACATACGAGCACAAGTTCGTTGCCCTCCTCCAGAGGCCCGACTACTCCCGACACGTCCCGACCCGACTTGTCGTACAGTATCAGCTGATGTGGGGGCACTGAAACAAACAATCATGTTAATAGACTGTGTTTGAATAACTAACACCCGAATACTGAAACGCCACTCAAAACTTAAGCGTTACTTATGACTCGTTTAAAGCCTTTTGATTGGTTGAAACTAGTTTTAAGTAACGCTTAAGTTTTGAGTGGCGTTTCAGTATTCGGGTGTAGAACTTGTAGTTTACACTTTTGCTTGGTAAGTAAAGATTAAATAAATGTTATGTTGAAAAAAAAAAAGAATAAACAGGCACCATTGTTGTGCCGAAAACACGTTCGTTTGTTTTTTTTTACACTACTTACTGCAAAATTTTGAAACTACAACTTTAATGCAAAGGAAACAAAACATTCTACCAATGTTTGACCAAAAAAAACCCATTCATAATGAAGAATATTTATCCGATCATAAAGTTTTCTTCTGGGTGAAAATTTTAAATTTCGAATTCTTCTGTTTTATAACAAACAACATGGAATGAGTGCCATTTTATAATTAGTGTTCCAGATTTAAAACAAACATTTCGAATTCATCCATGAATATTTATAAAAATATATATTTCTGGTTTATGCTAGCGGAACATTATTAAAATGAGTAAAAATAATATTAATATTAATGATTCCATCGAAACACGTGCAATAATTTTCCTTTAACCTTCAGTCGTATTTTGGGAAAAACCAATGAAGAGAAAATAAGCACCGGGAAAATGTGCGGGAAGACTTAAAAATGTATAAAACCCATTAATATTTTGAGGAAGTACTCGAATACTTAAATTAATTTTTTATTATGAACTTTGTACTATCTTCCTTCGCGTCTTACTTTATTAAGGGAAGACATGAGTAGGCAAACAAAAAGTTTATTTAGGAATTTGAATACGTGACTTGTTCCTATGTTTACTTTAGCTTTGAAGCGCTGTCAGTCCATTTTTCGTTTTCTACCCTCAAAATAGATTGTTAAAGTAGGTAGGTACTTAGGTATGTGAATCGATTTTCGATTTCTAAATTCAAATGCTTCAAGTCACTGGCACAAAATATTGGGCTAGCAGCATGGCAGATGGCTGTAACGTAATTTACAAGCACGGTATTCAGTGTCTATTGTTTTGAAAGGTGATATTCAGTGTATCCTATCCTATACTATTAAATGAGCAATATTTGTATAAACATTTGTAGTCATTTAGGGGTATGAGGAACAGGGTGTAAAGTTCACTCATCCACCATAGAAAAGGGAGGATCCTCTGACTAGACGGGTGTCATGTGAGCTTGTATATATATGTCCATCGCGCGGTAAACTCTAATTGCGCGATGCAGGATTTTGAGTGACGTCAGGATGTTGTGTGCGTCAGGTCTTTGATGCGTAGTTCGCATGTGGCGATGTTGATGCCGCTACAGTCACGTTCTCGAAAGCGGCTCTTTCGATGAAAGTAACAATATAGGGGTTTACGGGGGCGGAAAATCGACCTAGCTAGGTCTCTTGACTGGGAAAATTAGTTTTCTCTATTTTCACCCGAACACAGCTCGGTTGCCCAGGTCCTATTGTTTTATTGATAACTATGAGCTCCATAAGTTTATTCATTCACAGTAGTCACTCTCACTTTTTCTGCCATCATTGTCACTTGTCGCAGTTTGTTCAGCGTTCAAAAATTGATAATGTTTTCTCCGGTTTTATAAAGTCAAAGTCAAATCATTTATTTCAAATAGGCCCTTGTAAGGCACTTTTGAACGTCAAAGTTTACAAAAAATTGAATTGATTCTAGTCGCCCCTTCCAAAAGGTAGTTTTCGTATGGAGAAGAATGGGCAAGAAACTCCACCGTTACTCTTTTAAAAAGTGTTACAATATTTTGTATATGTAGGTACATTAGTTACATAATTATATGTGAGACGAAGCACCTGAAAAAAAATACTTTACCACAATAATAGGTAAAAAGAAGAATAAATAAAAATGAAGCAATGAAAGATAAATGAATTACTTATGTGATAGATACATGGTTCTCACATATTTACAAACATTGTAAAAATTTACGATTTTCTTAAAATTTTACAATTAATAAGTCAGTGTGTGAGGAGGTAATCACAGAATGTAAAATCAATGTCATATGTATACTCCCATCTATTCATTATCTATACGAAGATCACAAGCATAGCCATTTAGAATAATGCATGACGTGTATATAACCCATCAAACATACGATACGGTGGCAAGACACTGGAAGTAACGACGCGGTACACAATAAAGGAACGATACTCATTATGTAGATGCCGCTAGAACATTGCTCTTACAAAGACGAGAGGGGAATGGACCGCCGAGGTTATTATGTATCGACAGAGCTGTGGTGGGATAAAATATTCCGTTATTGGCTGTTTTCTGCTTGTTTCTGAAGTAAGTAGGTGGGACTTAAAGGTTTAAACAAAACTGTTTTATGGGGCATGAGGAGCTCATGTCTAAGTAATAACAGCCGCACGGTCGTTCCATCAGGTTAAGCTACGCTTGCCTGGGTTGGTCCGTGGATGGGTCTTTACATACCGAGACTCCTCCGTGCCTCGGAAAGCATGTTAAGCCGTTGGTCCCGGCTGTCATTCATGGATCTTTGACAGTCGTTACGAGTCGTCAGAAGCCCGAAAGTCTGACACCAGTTTTACCAAGGGGTATCGTATTACCTAGTTACTGGGTTGTGGAGGTCAGATAGGCAGTCGCTCTATATAAAATACTGGTATTCAGCTGCATCCGGTTAGACTGGAAGCCGACCCCAACATAATTGGGAAAAGGCTAGGCACATTGATTGGTTTTGTGGGGCATAGTATTATGTAAACTCTTTATAAATGGATAAATAATAAAAAAGTCACTTAAAGGTGCTGATAGATTGGGCATTCACTTGTAACAGAACATCGAGCATTCACGTTTTAAATTTGTCGAACTGAACAACGAACAGAGCCAAGCATAGAGCCAAACATCTCTACGAACATTTTTACGATCATTCTAGCGAACGCTCTCATCAATGCTCTAGGCATAGAGGGACGGCGGCGGAACAATGACAGAGTGGCGTGGCTCGGCAAAAAGCTTGAAGGAAATTTACTGTTCCTTCGCTAGAATACTCGCCAGAACGCTCGCTAAAATGCTCACAAAAACGCTCCCGTTTATTTTTCTGTAATGTAATAATCGCTAGAACGCTCATTACAAGTGAATGCTCAAATCTATGAGCACCTTAACTCTTAATGGTTCATTGTGATCTGCAAAGAAAATGCGATGCTTTTCCAGTTTCTTCTTGTCAAGATGTTGCCAATAAACTTCAAAGTTGCACTCACCAGTCTTGACTAAAGAGTGGTTAGGCCAACTTTTATGATTAACATGTTGAGGTCGGAAATTATCCCGCGGGAACGTACTACAGGGATAAAAAATATCCTATGTCCTAACCCAGAGCATGGTCTATCCTTATGCCAAACATCAAAATCCATTAACAGACAGACAGACAGACAGTTACTTTCGTAAATATAATATTAACTGGCGGACCGCTCCTGCTTCGCACGGTTTTTACGACTTGAAGAAACATCGAGATTTCTTAGATAAACGTAACTTAAATATTAACGTATTATACACATAAATGTTCCGTAATAAATCCTCTAATCGATGGTGAGAACCTCATCAAAATCTGTTGCGTGGTTTAGAAGAACAACGCGGACATACAGACAAACGCGAAAATCGACCTTGTTTTATAATATGTATAAATATGAACGGTAAAAGTTATAAAGCCACATCTAGCACGAAATATCTTTGAGTTTAGCGAGACTAGTAAAGTGCCATTCCCACAGAAAAAATAAAAACTCCTATTTTAAACGAACACTGTTTACTATCACATAAAATGCAAGCAGAAACAATCTCAGTAGCGACGTCACCTACTCGTACCCGTTATACAAGGTGTTTTTTTATATCTCTAACTCTAGGGTATTAATATATGGAGTCGAGAGCCGACTTCCGGCCACCGTAGGCGCGGGCTTGCGGACGGTGAGCAATGGGTAGCTCGCCGTCTGCAAGCCCGCGCCTACGGTGGCCGGAAGTCGGCTCTCGACTCCATATATTAATACCCTCCTCAAAGCGCCTCCTCCGCGCCTCAAAGAGATGTCAGCACCAACTAACGGGGTCCGGAAGGGCCAATGCCTGCCGGGGTTGCGAGTTTGTCCGAAAGGGATATCGCGACCCCGGCACACAGGCAACGGAAGGAACACGGGTGGGTTTTAGTCAGTAAAAGTCTGATACGTCCTCCCGCTCCGTCCAGAGCGGGAGAAGTTATTTGATAATTTCCCACCAACAAAAAAAAAAAAAAAGAGTATTAATGAATATTTTTTATATTTCAGATCAAGATCCATTAATTGTTAGTAGGTACAGGTCTTAACCTAATGTTAGTAAAAAACCACAATCTATTTATAAAATTGAAACACCTACGTATGCAGCCGTATCCAGTGAGCCAGCATGGGGCTGTCCCACCTGTCACACAATACACTCAGGATGCTGTGGGAGCTAGCACGTATTCTACCGAGAATAGAACCGTTTCCGTATAATGTGGCATGAAAACCATCAACCCTGGCCTCGGTGAACATTCCAGCATCATGAAAACATTGTTATACTGGACACTCAGGGCGCTGTATGCCCAGCGTATACAACGCTCTGTCATAATTCCATGTCATAGAATCAATTATTTTCCATTTTATTGAGGTAGACTCTCGATGTGTGTATCTAAGTTTCATTGATAGGTATGAGTAAAAAAAAATTCATTGAAACCAATCATTCATATTTAAAGCTAAGAAAATGCGACGTTGTCATATTTTCTTTTTATAAACAAACAGTCTGAATTAAATGTATTTTTATTTTTTATATTTCACCTAAGGGGTTTTTATATCTATAATCGTGACTTTATCGAATTATTCATAAAGAAAATTAAAAAAAATACAAAAAAAAACGCCAGTTCATTCTTTGATAAATGTTCTCATTCATACCCTAGACTTACGGGATATTACAAAAAACACCTTGTATAACACGCCACGAAGACGCCTTCACTTAGCGGTAAGAGGAGCATTTACTGCGGCCCCTATCACTTGTAAATCCTTTGTATTACATACCAACCTCTCTCCTAATATATACTATCAAGCAATTGAATAATGCAGCGATGTCAACAATAGGAGCCGCCCTAACGTCAGCACTTTGAGTAAGGTTCACAGCAGCACAAAAACATGGGACCAAGAATTTTGGGGCATGTTATCCATTGATAAACATAGGCGTACAAATGGATGTTTGTGGTGGCTTTACATTAACGCTAGCCTTAAAATAGGTAGTTGATTTTGACTTTGAAGCGATTTCCATTTTAGTAATGAGTTCTCGCAGGCCTCTATAAACGTTACCTAACACGTAATTTGGCTAAGCGTTATTCCTGTCACTGTCGCACATCTGTCAAACTATAAGTGCACGATAGAGACGGTAACATGTCTAACTCAAAACACGAGGTAAGTAACGTTTATATAGATCTCACTCTCAATGTATTGGTTTATTAGCCGTGTCAGAAGCATAGTCATTTCTTGTAAGGAAATAGTGGACCAAATTGAGGAGAATTTGTCGCTAATAGCCGTAAGTCAGTTAACTTGTAAATATTGCCGGGTCATTGCCCAATGTAAGTCGAATACAGTACGCTTGTCCATGTACTCTTTCAAAGAATAAACGCGTAATGTTATGTAAAAACATAAAGACAGAAATATGGTAAGATCACTATGTAAATGAAGAAAACCCGAGTCTTCCCTAGAGTAAAGATCCTAGCCGTAAATCGTAGCCTTAGCCCAGTCCAGACCACACTGGCTCTAAGCTAGAACCTCCACAGCTATACATAAAAATATATTTTCTCAGCTCAATATAAAACATTTACAAACCGGATTCGACCCTTGTAATATCGAAAACTATTTACCACGTGTTAACATTCAGCTCAACAAAATTGATGGTCAGTAGTGCGTCTAAATAAACACTTCAAAAACCGCTAACGTAACTTGACAAACATCACTAATTACGGTCGTATAAACAAAACAATAGTTCTGGAGCACGTACTGAGGGGGACCACCGCAAAACCGAATTACGAACCTTCCACTATTGGCAACGAAAGTGTGTCCTCTCCCCCGAAGGCCCGAATTCGGACGGCCGACCGGCTAGTTAGTAGTCATTACAGAGGCAGCCATTCGGCAAGTTGGTCTCCGATAGCGGAATCGGTGGCCGATGAACAACATCCAATTTAAACGGAATTTCATAGGCGACGGCGTCAATTAAACACGACTGTCGGCGTCGATATGACGTTTGTTTTGCCGACTATTGCCGGCCAATTTGCTTTTGATTCATTGTCCTAATTAATTGCTGCCAACTTTTCTTTGAAGCGTTTCTCGTTGTTAAAGGATAGTTCCAAACAACCTGTAACTACTGCTTTTGTAGGCTATCGAGGAAAAAACGAAAAGAATTTCCTTCCTCCTTCAAAACTTTACCTTAGCAAATAACGATCTCAGCTCGGTAAATAATTATAGGCTCTCCAAACAATAAATAAAGACTAACTATCACTACAAGCTTTAAATATGTTGTACACTCAAATCGTACCGTATCCTGTCCACTTCCACTCATATATCATAAAGGAACATGGAATACGATCAATTCGCGTGGTCTCCGTTGTGCGATAACGCGTTTGATGCGACGATAAATCGCATAGCTGAGACTACAGCTGAAATTATAGCTGTTGAATTATGCATTAGCCGCAACACGCTAGAGGTTGTAAAAGTGCCTGTCGATGGGTCGAGCCGGCCGGCCGGCAGAACACTATTCGTACACAAATAGCTCGACTTTATAGCAGGGTTACCAGCCGTACTATTACGGCCAACGATATGTCTCGTTTATCATTTTTCGGTCTGTATTCGAATTTTATTTAGTAGTGGACTATTGACCGGTATGGTAAATGGAGTTGAAATTGATGAAGCCTGTCACGTAAGGATTGAATCTATGTGGGTAACTGAGGTGTGAAAATGCTGTACAATCGATAAAAAACAAGTGAATCAACAGTTTCGAAGAAGCTGTCATAACGTCAAATATTCCGGGTATCAAACAAATACCACGATTCCGTTATTCGTCAGAATTATTCAGTTAACAAATCCATGGTAAGTCTACCAACCCTGTTTTATAGCGGGCCGCATTATACGACTAGGTATACCTACTATATATTTTACGAGTTTTCGACACTCCTTAATATAAGTAGAGAATTTGTCCATACGCTACGAGGTATAACTTAAAACCGAGACTAGTTTTACGACAAGCGATTTTCTGGGATATTATACACTCGTTTGACTCGACTGCTTGTTTTCTTTCGAAGAGAGTCTCGGTACTGGGCGACTTAGTAACGGGACTTAGACACGAGATTGTCTACACCTATTTATTTGAATGTAAATTGCCCAGACGATTTCTAACTATACAGTTAGTAGGTACTCGTTTCGCAACTGCAGTCAGTACAGCAAAATTGCATAGCTATTTCGCAAATATGAAAAAAATTTAAGACTTCAAAAATATAGTGTAGGGTGTTTATTTGAATGGTAAACACATATTTGCATTTAAGGTTTTCATATTTTATTTCTTTTAACATTATGTTCCGATATTTTGTGAGCGGCGAATTTAATACTAACGGAAATGTAGTTTAATGTTCTAGAGGTCGTGTTTATTTAATTCTATTTTGGGTCAGAAAAATTCTTATCATTCGTTCAATCTACGAGTACGACTGAAGTGCTATAATTATGAACAGTTCGTAGACTGACATTTATTACCTAGAGAAGTGACGCAAGCATGTCGATATTTTTGACGTAAATATCGGGTACGTTTGATTGATTGATGGTCGAGCCACTACTTATAAGTGATCACTGGAGCATATCGGATACACGACTCAAATTATATTTATAGCCAGTAAAAAAGGCATAAAGCTTCGTGCAGACCAGCGCGACGCGACGCCGCGACGCGACTCGAACAATACAATTTCTAAGAAAACTTGACGGTATAACAATAACCGGTGTCGCATCGCGCGACTAGTCGCGCTGGTCTGCACAAAGCTTAACACTTTTAAAGACAGGTATCCACTTTCGCATTAGCATAAATTTGAACGACACCTCAGTAGGCCCGCGATGGCGGCGCGAATCGTCGGTACATTTCTTGTAGGATCGATACACGCTCAGCTGCTTGCTGCTAACTTGTTTCATTAAATTCAAATTTCGTGTTGTACTTATTAATTCAGGCGAGCGTTTGCCCCGCACGTCGGGCCGCGACTAGGCGGCTGCTTTTTATATTCTTGTCGTCTCCACATCGGCCCGAGGAAGTTTTCGAGAAATTCGAAGACTCTCCAAAAGGGTTCGCTATATCGTATCGTGATAATTGCCAAGTTCTGTTCTGTTTCGCTTCGGTAATCCGAAGTTGCCTACAATATGGCTTTAATTGTTTAACAATATTAGTCTTCGTTAACATCCATTGTTAATAAAATAAGCGTTATTACAGATCTTGTTAACACGTTCAATGCGGCACCAAATATACCAAGCTTGACATGGGTGCGGGCATGATCTCCATGTCTCATACGCAACGTTACCAAGGTGCGTCATGAGCATTTTTTGCCCACATCACCTGTACTATCTTTAAGGGTGATTATTTCAACGAAGTTTTAAAGTATACTTACCGTTTTTTTTTAGTTTGCCAATTATTATTATAGTTTATTTTATTTCTTTTAAATATTTTAAGGAAACAAATGGACAAACGTGACCTAATTTCATGACAAACATTTTGCCAGCCCGCACTACATTGATATACCATATTTACGGTAATAGTAATTAGTTTAAATTAATACATCGATATTTAAAATTCAACTAGATTTAATAACCTTTTGGTAACCAGTAGTAACCTTTTGTCTCTGACTTTATTTTAATTTATAGGGAATAATCTTTTACACGTAAAATTGTAATAATACCTAATATGAAGATTTCGTTTTCGTTTAATCTTCTGATAGCCTAGTGGAGTGACCGTCGGACTGCCAAGTCATAGGTCTCGAGTTCAAACCCAACGCACGCACGTCTGACATAATACTGTTCATGACGCATGGAAAGTGAATTACTTTTCGTTGTAATGAAAAATACGCAAACTTGTGTTGGAGTATCACAGTCAGATTGTACGAAAGCAAAGTTAACAGCTAAGCCGTTTATATTAGAACAATTAAGTTTCATAAGTTCATGTAAAGCAATTCACTTAAAGTTCGCTACATAATCACATTTCTCAAAGTTGAAACTTGGGCGTGTTTCTGTGAGCGCTCGGCAACTCCCACGAAATATGATGGATCCAGACACTTGAGTCGCAAACAAATTTTTGGAAGATTCCTTTAAGTGGATGCTCATTAGCGTCGTCATAATGCCGCCAAAGGAACAATAAAGAGCCTCACGCACTCCTAATGAGTACCAACGTCTCTATTGACATGGTAAACAGCCAGCAACAAATGTATTAAAACAGGCGTAAACAATGCACATAAGTGTTCAAAACTCCTTCAGGAATGTCGCCTCTTTTATCCGCTACCTTTTTATATAACCTTCAAAAGCCCTTTGTCCGGAACTCTGATCTAGAAGCCGAAACTTCGGAACAATATTAGGCACATTTCTACTTCCATTAGGCCGTGTTCTGTGAGCGAATTTATTTTCAGTTCTCGTAAGAATGTAAGTAACTTTTCTGTCTCCGGTCTCTTGTCGGTATTATAAAACGTATATATCTGTTGCTAACTTTGTTAATCTTTGACTAAAGAAGGAGATCTTGACACTGAAATGTAATAGGATATTGCTATCTCCCTTAATTATGATTGTCAATCATGCCTGCCGAGTGTCCGGAACACAGCCCCTGCGGGAAACCTCAACAATGAGCGATCGGGAGATTAATAACTGAGGCAACCCAACTATCATTTTAATCTAGAAATCTAGACTATCATAATGAAAGCTAGTTCCTGTGACCTTATTATCAGACCATTAATTCGCACACTCCATAATCAACCTACATGCATGTGTTCGAGTAGTTATCTGAACTCGTAAAGAGCCTTTGTTTAAACAGTGTGAAATATTGGTTTGCTGTGCAATACCTTGGCGTGGCACAGCGGTCGTAGAGGCGATGACTTACGATTACAGCACCGCTGCAACCCCCACTTAACTGTTACATATTGCTTCACTTAACTCAAAACCCGGCTCGGGAAAGAATTACGTACGGAAGTGGATCGCGGGCCGCGGACGTACGCTACACAGACACAAACACATTACACTGCCGACCTTATAAATTGTGCCGTCCGCTAAACGCTAACTAATGAAGCCGAGGTGCATTCTGACCAATTGCTCTGGCGACCAGTTTACCACCTGCAATGTATTTTTGAATGTGTTCCAAACGAACACTGGGATTTCACCAGCTTTTGATGCAGCATAATACCATTACAACCTTGATTGACCAACATGCAAAACGTTCATATGTGTCATAACGTGTGCCCTGTGCACGTTTGATATTTTAATCGCATAATCGAATGAATTGTGGCCATTATAATTTGATGCAAAATATACGGTGCGCCAAACAAAATGTAGCGTAAATTCATGCGGAAACTGAACTGGTATTTTCAAGTGGAGCTCGTTTACAATTTAAAATTCCACGATAAACATATGTAGATAAGGGAGGTATAATAAATTCTCGGGTCGGGCAACGCCGACCGACGTACTAGGGCAGTGGAGTTAATAAAATCACTTTGTTAGTCAATTCCGCGTTTTGCACACCTATAGCTCGATACACATATACACAGGCCAGTTAATCACTTTACTTTTTGCACGGATTTAACAACGGGCGAAATAAATGTGATATTCCGAAT
Source organism: Agrochola circellaris (assembly GCA_914767755.1). Classification (NCBI taxonomy): domain Eukaryota; kingdom Metazoa; phylum Arthropoda; class Insecta; order Lepidoptera; family Noctuidae; genus Agrochola; species Agrochola circellaris. Next base: position 8,433,903 of record OU611857.1, read on the forward strand.
AAAAACTCTCACAAACATGAATAACACGATTAATTGGCTAAAACAACATCTCTTTTCAAAAGTAATGAAGATAGCGCATCATTAATCAAATTACAGAAATGTGAAAATATTGAATTCTTTTTGAATAGCCCTTTTGATTAGAGGCTTTACATTTAAATTTGAAGTTCGAACAAAGCATAAAATTGAGAATGGGTGTCTGAGCCTGCACTATAGTGGCTAGGTTATTTCGTGAGCGAGATGGTTTGGGAGCAGTCTCCAGTGAGATAGCGCGGCGGGTGTCGGCCGCGCCGCCGCGTCGGCTGAGCACATCGCGCCACTCCAAACGTGATATCGCAGTACATTATTGTAATAACAGCACTCGGTGCTTCTTTGACGGGGTAGGGGTCGTGTGTAACCTCTCATTTTCCTTACCGAAATTCAAAGGAGCTCTAACAAAGCTTTGTTTTGCATCGCTCGCTCGGCGAAAGCCGCTGAAAGGCTGGCTTTTTAGATAAGGTTCTCTTATAAATTTTCAGCATAGAGCAGACATTTTGCGCTAAAGTTTTTCAGTGTGGGAATGCGAACATCTGCTGCGATTCCCATTCTAGTTTGGAGGGTCGACGTTTTGCGGCCGAGTTATTTGCGAAACCGTTTCACTCGTTAGGGGGCAATTATATTCAGACGGTAATTGAAAATGTTAGTTGTACTAGCTTAAGTTGTTTTTAACACGGGAAATTATTGTTTTTGCTTGCAAAACGTGAACACGATTCTAATAGAAATGTTTATTATTAATAACGTTCTAATTTAATTTTGTGCAATGCATTTTACATTTCGAGTAAAATTTTGATGCAGTTATTTGAGGGACGTCTGTTACTGAGAACTTTATTTATATTTCAAAGTGGTTAATTTATTTTTCGTTGGTTCCAGACAACTTTGTAAAAGACTTTAATTTTAAAAGCCGGGTCTTGGCGAGTTGTTGGAATTGTAAAAATTAAGTTGAAACGAACTGAATTCAATATTTATTTTAAGTGTTGGTATATGAGGCTCGAGCTGTAAATTATTAATGGCATAATTATCTCTACGTTACTTAATTCACTTTGTATAACATAAATGGATTTTTAAATGGTGATGACGTTTAATTTAATTAAAAACATTTTAATTTAGCGGTATAATTCGATGTAAATTAATGCATGACCTTTTTACATTTTATTTTTCATTTTATAATTATCAAAAGTCATTTTATGATGCTGTCGGATGTTATTTTAAATTTAATAAATTATTATTATCATGTTAACAAACTCACATTCAACATTTATGTCATGAGCTTAATCTGCCTATAATTTCGCCCTGCTGGAACACAAGCCTTCTCTCTGTGATAGGGAGTGGGCCATAATTCACCATACGGGCCCAGTGGGGTACGGGTAGGTGGATGTCGTCATGACTTCGTTCTTCGTTTTGGTTCTAAGACATGCCGGTTTCCTCACGATATCTTCCTTCACCGTTGTGAAAGCAGTGCAGCACGCTTAGCATGACCACAATAGAAACGGGTTTTGTCGACGGAACAATAGACAAAATGATAAACAATCACAATCTGTCTTTTTGTCTATTCTTCCTGGCTGTCTATGCTACGCGTGCAGGTGATGAAATAATTTACACGGATGTAAAGTGCCTGCCTGCATGGGTTCGAATTTACGACCTCTAACTCGTAAATAGCACGAGCTGCGGCAGTATCCACGAGGCCACCACAACTCTACTTTTATCCGTCAAAAATAACTATGAAATAAAACTCGTGAAACAAAAAATCTGATTCTCACTCACCTATAACAGAGAGGCGTATCTGAAAATTTCTCGTCGGCGAGTTCTTGAAGTCGACCCGACACCGGTACACGCCCTCGTCGTCCAACTGGACGGTGTCAAGCGTAAGGGAAGCTGGTCTTGCAACAGTCGCGAAGTAGGCTCGGGGACCGAACGCGTTAGGGTCCGACCACTGTAGCGCCTTGTTGAACGACCGGCCACGGACGTCGAAACTGGAAAAGGAATTTTTATAAATAAAATATAATACAAATTAAATAAGTTCATTGGTAAAACAAGTGTAGGTGTAAACAATTTTTTTTATTGGATCCTCCTTTTAGGCAGATAGTGCCATTATTAGGAGAGTCCGCTCTTCCACAGTAAGACGTGTTATATAAAAAGCAAAACGTATAATTTTTATGCTAAAACTACATAAATTAACATCAACTTAAATTAAATCAAATGTGTCTATGAGTGGGTGTAAGTATGTGTGTGAGTATATGTGAGTGAAAGTGTAGCCTGTAGGTGTGACTGAGAGTACATGAATGTGAGGGTGTGTATGTGTCAACGTTTCAGAAGTGTTTCGGTATCATTGGTAGCGTTTGTATCCATTCAATTTTTTTTTACAGTCATAGTAGTTTAACACGATGTTTTTTATTATTGCAACTAGCTTTTCTTTTACCGAGCCATTTTATCCTACTATTGCGCATTTTTAGGTAACTAACTTCTTCCCACGCTTTCGTCTGCGTGAAATTTCTTGTTCACCCGACTCACCACGTCACAACCCATCGCCCGCCCGCGCTATTACTTCGCTTAGCCTTCTTTCTGACTTTTTCTTTTTGCTCAGCTTCTAAGGATCGTAGTTTAATAGCCTATATATAACCTTTATTAAGAATTGGGCCATCAAATACATAAAGAATTTTTTAATTCCGACTGGCAGTTCCAGACATTAGCGCGTTCAAACAAACAAACTCTTCAGCTTTACTATGTTAGTATAGAAAGAAAGAAAAATAAGTTTATTTGTCACAGAAACACGTGCATAAAAAAAAGATAATAAACTCGAGTAGAAAATAAGAAAATAAAACACAATAGATTTAAATATAATAACGAGCACAAAACAGAAATAGTCGGCAGGTGCTGGCACGTCATGACTGTGACAAGAAGGCTTCCACTCAGCATGATGCTGTGCTATGGAGACCCACAACACAGCGCTGATTTTCAGTGGTAACCCGTGGTATAGATATCTGCAGATGCAACACCTACAGTATTCAATAACGTTCGTGGCAGCCGCGGTCTTAAATCGTGAGAATGGGAAGGTGCGACATTCAGTGAGAATTTTTAGTAATTCCGTTTCAATATTTACCGTCCAACTCACGCGTTTTATAACCGAGACTGCCGCAAGTCAGAGACATAAATTTTTGGACAATTGCATTTAATGTACAAAAAAATGCACTGCGGTACACTACACGTCACTCCACCAGACATAACATTTTTACGTCTTTAGGTATGCGTCTGAATAGTATTTACTAAGTAGGTACCTACAGTTTCTTGCTAATAACAACATAGCATCACGCTTTGCTCCCCGAAGGGTTATGTGTACCCTTAATAAGTACACCCACATTACGCGTCATTACGTTTTCGCGTTTTTATCTATTTCTTGCTAATAATCAAATCACTGTCCTTTCCAAGGTTGCCTGGAAGAGATCGCAGAAAGCGATAAGGCCGGCCATTGTATATTTTGTAGTGTTTGTTATTTTTTTTGCTATGTGTTCTTGTGGTGTACAAGAAAGTTTATATAAATAAATAATTAATTATTGTTAATTGAGAAATTTCACGGGGCTATGCAATTTTCATGAAGTGTTTTAGACGTGATCGAGTACATGGGTACCTACGAGGTCAGAATAAATTGGTCAGATGTTTTCAGTAAGGTTAAATGTAATTAAAAGTAGGTTACTGAAAATATAAAGTGCTTATCATCTGTGCATAAACCATAACCGTTAGTCCTCTTTTTTCAGGCAAAAATATTCGTTTTTATTTTTACCAGATTGGAGTAAAAAAGATAACCCTCTTTGGGTTATGTTTTTTACTACTCAGCTTAGTTCAATTAACTCCGCCTATCCCAGTTCACTGCTGGGCGTAGGTCTCTCCTAGACTGCGCCACAACACCCAGTCCTTCGCCATCCGTGTCCAGTCCTAGTCACTTTCTTACGGTCGTCGGTTCATCTAGCTGGGCGGCGTCCCACGCTAAGCTAGCCAATACGCGGTCCCACTCCAGGACCCGTCTGCTCCACCGGCCATCGGTCCCTCAACAAACATGGCCAGCTTTGAGCCGACTGCCACTTCAGTTTGGTTACTCTGCAAGCTATGTCAGTAACTCCGGTTTAGTTGTATGGTCACAATAAACAACAGTTTTTTAAATAATACTCCAAGTAAAATAACATACTATTACACTATGAAATGGCTTTGCTAATTGCCATTTTATAGTTTCTCATTACTAAACGGAAGATGGATTGTATACATAATGGCTGACTAATAAAATATGATTTGATTTCTGCTGTGATAAAGTGCTTCAGGTATATTTTAATGTTATGCTTTTTATTACTGACCTCAATGATTTTATGTTAACAATTTTGTTTCGTGCAGTATTGTCGCTAATAAATGGTACAAAAACTCTTTAACTCTTTTTACCAGCTGGGTTAAAAAGAAAACATTAAAGTACTGGTCCACGTTTTTTTTATCACTTTCCAATACGTACTACTCTTTTTCTTCACTACTATGTATATGTCGCAGTAAGATGGTTGAAGCCGTGATATACTTATATCCCTAGGGATATACCGCGATATAGTTATATGAAAGCGGTTCATAACTGTCTTACTAAGAATATAACTGTGATACAAGTACGATCTAGTACTAGGTATAACTATTAGGGCACTCCGACCAAATAGTTTAAGTTAGGTTAGAACTGTAACGACCTATGCGCGAGCCGAGCGAGCGAATCGAGCGTTGCCGTATGTATGTAACGATACAAATTTATGATTATTGACTACAATCTGCCTAGCCTTTTCCTAACTATGTTGATGTTGGGGTCGGCTTCCAGTCGAACCGTATGCAGCTGAATACCAGTATTATGCATGGAGCGACTGCCTATCTGACCTTCACAATTCAGTAACTGGGTAATACGATACCCCTTGGTAAGACTGGTTGTCAGACTTTCGGGCTTCTGACGACCCGTAACGACTGTCAAAGATCCACGATTGACAGCCGGAACCAAAGGCTTAACGTGTTTTCTGAGGCATGGAGGAGTTTCGATATGTAAAGATGGTACCTAACTCATCCACGGACCAACCCCGGCAAGCACAGCTTAACCTGATGGATCGACCCGTGCGGCTGTTATTACTTAGAAAAAGCTCCTCCTTATGACTATTGACTACAACTGGTAATAAATCGATATCAACATGGGGCTCGATGTTAGTATAATTTAAATTCTCAATTAATTAGGTATCAAAATCAGCATCTCAAGAGTCACATTGACAAACAAAAGCACTTTACTTGTGTACCTGTGTGACCGCTTAGATCAAAGGTCTTCAACGGGCGGTGGCTTCTTTGGCGGCTAAATTAAATTTATTTATTACTATTCATGTCTAGAAATCAAAAATCCATCAAAATACGCCCCATGTCAGTTTTTTTCCTAAAATCAGAAATTATGCACTGAAAAAATGACATCACTTTTAAGCTCCACATTATGCGGGCAGTTATTTTCTCGAATGAAAAACGTAAAGTCCAAGGACCAGAATCACCGATATTTACCTTGAGTTAAGAGTAAACAATGTAAAACATCTCATTGCTTGAATTTTATAAGGCTATTTCCAGATATATAATTTAAAAAAAAAAAAATACTTAGGATCATGCTATTTATAGCTTTGTATTTTTTTTTTCAATAAATTAATTGCAAGGTACCTACTTGCCCATAAGTTTATAATGGAATATCATCAATTTCCCTTGTGTTGCGGCCCGCCGAACCAAAATCAAAGTGTTCTCGGCCCTTGACTTCAAAAAGATTGAAGACCCCTGGCTTAGATCTTCTAAACTTCACAATGGATTTGATGTGTGTGGGTTTTCATCATCATTTAGAGCATTTAACCGGAAGATGTTATGTCTATTATTAGTCCAGTCAATTTAGATATCCGAGTGTACAAACATTTTTTAGGCTGAAAATCGCGAAAGACCCGTTTTTGTGCCCTTTGACCCCGAGTAATTTTTTTTCCAGGTATCGGATCGATGAGGACTTTTTAGACTTCATTTATGATGGTGTTTTGAACAATTCTACCATCTTTGAGCTGGGTGCGAATTTTTGTACCTTCACTCCTATTTTTTGGTCTAATTTGACCGGACTTTATGCTTAGTTATAGCACATAAAAAATGTTTTTTGACATGTCGCCGTTGCAACCATGCGTAAAACTTAAAAACCATTTGGACAATACTACTCAGAATATTCAATACCTACATATTTGAATTAGTTAACTTCCTATCATCTCGAGCTAGACCAGAGTCCTAGGCGAGGTACAACGATATTATTCAGAGCTTCGAATCAATATCGAGTTTTGTTCCACCATTCTGTATAGTTCCTTGTTCTGCCATTTACATGTCTGTTGTTAGGATTTGTGTGTCTTAAGATAATGGACTTTATAGAACTAGCCCATCTGTATATTATTGGGTCCACTTGAAATTTTATAATTATCCAGACAAGATGTTGCTCCCAGTGGAATTTCCTCAGATACCCTGATAAAAGTAGTCTATGTGCTATCCAAGTCATGTGTGCCAAATTTTATCTAAATCAGTTCTGTCGTTTATGTGTAATTGAGTAACAAACATATTCTTAAACTTAAAAATCATATTGGTAAGGATAAGTAGCATGTATTTGGCTCCCAAATAACTTTATTCGGGGGCCTCATTTGCAAACAGCTAAGTATTTATTCTCTATTTTTTTGAAGAATAATTGTAATCCTGTCAAGCCTACAATGAATCACAAATGTAATTGATTTACGTGTTCAATCGTTGAACTTGCACATTTAAATCATTTTGAACCTAAACGGTGAGCTTGTAACACATTTAATATAATTTGTACAAAAACTTTGTTAACTTATGCTCTGTGTCTAACTTGTTACGTGTAAGTTAAGTTTGGAACTCGTGCTTTGTAAATCTTCAATATAATATTTCAATGCTTGAAATATTATATTGAAGATTTGGCTCTTGCACTTCGACCTCTAGGGTGTTTAGAATTATAAAATGGTTTGATGAACTACATAATTTTTATGTCTATTTGAATGATTAAAATGTTTTAGTATGACTTTTGTACGAGTATTATATAAATTGATGTAGAAAAGGTTGAAAATAGTTTAACTAGTTGTAGTCAAGTTTTGGCTTTGCACAAGTGACAATAAAATTCTCATTTGTCAATAAATCGTTTCCTTAAGAACATTAAAAAAATATATCAACGGATTCGTCTTACCATGATTTCCATAAACCGTTGTTGTAATGTCTATTCTATAAAAGTCTCACCGTGAACACTTAGGTGAAATGAGCTTGAAGTGACCTATATATGTCCTAGTGTCAATACCTAGATCAAGTAGAATGACAGCTCACTTCAAGTTCACTTCACCTTATACTCTGTTTGAAATAAGATTAGACATTTAAATAAACCTTTTTTACAGTCCGTTCAATCGATTTTGACTTCTATACCGTAGCCATAAGGATGGCATTAAAAGCAAAAAAGTGGTTACAATACGAACTGTTTACTGCGCTGCCATTTGTCATGCAACCAACGCAATAGAAGTCAAAATCGGTTGAAAGGGCTGTAAAAAAGGTTTGTTTAAATTTCTAGTCTTATTTCAAATGGAGTATAAGTTTTTTACAGAATATTTTGGCAGGTTTTGCTACGCACCAAAAAAAATTAAGTTACATTGTCATCTTTACAAGTAGCAATAAACACGATGAGTTTATAGGTTAGCTGGGCCGAAATTATTTATAAATAGTAGCTACATATACTTCGCTACCGTGGATTCGCAAGACTGAGCAAAGTTTAGGAAACTAATGTCTATCTTACGAAGATGTCTAAAAATAGGATTTATTTATGCCTTCGATTCCCGCGAGCATTTTACGAGGTAATTTAATCACATCCAATCGGCTGTATGAGTTGTTTCAGAGCCTACGTGTGTTTGGAAGTCTGCTAGGTATAACATTAACATAATATCTTGAGTGAATAAATAAAGGTTTTCTTTCGAAGTTATCTATAAAACAATAATGCCTGCCTAGTCTGTTCCGAACTATGTTAGGGTCAGCTTCCAGTCTAACTGGATGCAGCTGAAAACCAGTATTTTACATGGAGCGACTGCCTATCTGACCTCCATAACCCAGTAACTGGGTAATACGATACCCCTTGGTGGGACTGGTTGTCAGACTTTCGGGCTTCTGTCGACCCGTAACGACTGACAGACCAAAGGATTAACGTGCTTTCCGAGGCACGGAGGAGTCTCGGTATGTAAAGATGGTCACTGATCCACGGACCAACCCCGGGAAGCGTTCCTTAATCTGATGGATCGACCCGTGCTGCTGTTATTACTTAGCCACGAGCTCCTCTTCATCTCTCCTCCCTCCATAAAACAATAATTCACGGCGTAATATGTGTATTTCTGTCTTTCCTTATATTCCTATCTTTTCTTATGTTAGGTATCCGTGTTAGTTGTATTTTTTATTTATCTTCTTATTTTGCCCAGATTTATTTGTAAACTACTTTAGAGGTATAAGGAACAGGGTGTTAAGATCATTCATCCTCATTAGAAAAGGGAGGATCCTCCGAGTAGACGGGTGTCGTGTCTGGCGGGCAACTGCCCGACGGTTAAACTCAGGAGCTTGTATGTATGTCGATCGCGCGGTAAACTCTAATAGAGCTATGCAGGATTTGTGTGACGTCAGGATGTTGTGTGACGTCAAGTCTTTGATGCGTGGTTTGCATGTGGCGATATAGATGCCGCCACACTACCAGTAGCAACAATAAATTATATTCTATTCTATTTCTGAATTCAAAATTCAAATATCAAAAGTCATTTATTCAAACTAGGCTGAGAATCAGCACTTTTCGAACGTCAAAATTACATAAGTCAGTCCCCCAAAACGCCCACCCTTCACCATATCCTAGTGCGAATAGGCTGATTACCACCTACGCTATTTACTTAAAGTTTTTAATAGCTTTTTCTCTCTGAATCTCATCAGATAATCTACTGCAGTCGACTACAGGTCAATACTATGCCTTTCCAATTGTACGCCACTAACCGCCGTGTGATTGGTCAAAAAGCTGTCAAAATAATACTGCTTCGTTGGTCTAGTGGTCGCAAGCGCTACTGCTGAGCATGAAGTCCTGGGTTCGATTCCCGGGTCGGGCACAGTGTTATTTGGTTTTTCCATCTGAAATTTCTCAGTAGCAGCCCAGAATCCGTTTTTTTTTTCTATTTATTCCAGAATAAGCTCTTGACCTTGATCTCGATTTGAGCCCGGTTGGTTGTAGTAGGCTCACCCCTATTACATAGGACTTAAAAATAACTGGCGAAATGTGAATTTAAAATAGTTTAACCTCAGCCTAACCTTTCAGGCTTGATGTTATGTTGTCAAAATAACAACCCCAATCATTTAACGTATAACTTGACACTTGACATTTCGAAGCCCGCTAATCTACTTACTTTTAATAAAGCTAAGAAGACTTAAGGTAGTAACTAAAGCGCCTGCAAACACTGCAGTAGGTACCTACTTGTCACGGCGACCAAGTTTGAAAAGTCAAGCGAGGGAAATGCATAATTAAACATTTGTAAGTTCAAGTAATGAATAATTAAAACTTATTACTTAGCTCGTTATAATATTTTCCTTGTTCTTATTATGCATGTTTGTGGGTCCTATTTTACGTGATAGGTATGTGTGCTTTGTTGGGTGGGCTATACAATAACAATAGATCGTTCTAAATCTGAATCTGTCAGTTTTAGTCAAATATTTAAAAACAAAAGTACTCATTTACTGGTGAATTGAATGATATTGATTTTCCACAAATAAATACTGAACGGGACACAAAATATGTGTATTTTTAGACGGCTATTTTTGTCCATCATTACCTTAACTCACGGTAGGTATATAAAGCACATGAGCTTATCTACCTTAAAATAAATTATAAAGGGAAACTTGAACATATTCCGACGTAATTGAAGTTAAAGCTATCATCTATGTACATTTATAAATACAGCATCTTTCTCCTTAATGCAGGCTATTTCGTAGCCTAGCAAAGAGAGCCGCACGTCACACACTTGATTGCCAGAGATTAAATTCTACCCACTTTGTGATAACTGTTACATGTACTACAGTCTGTTTTGTATAAATAAAGATTGTAAAGATTTATCTTCTAAATGTTATCACTTTTAAAAAAAAACCAATCAACGACTCCAATTCGCCAAACTCGAGGCCCCGTCCTAAATGGACTCAGTGATTATGCCAATCACCTGTCGTTATACAGATAACTAGAGCAACGCCCTTGGGCAAACTGCTTCAGGATGTTACTTAACTTCCAGAATACTGCAACTTACCCACTCGCCACAACCGTCGTTAAGTTAAAAGGTTAGGCCCAGTCACTGGTCGAGCGGTCGCGGGCGAGGAACGGAAAAAAGTGGTTATGTTCACTGAGGTCAGGGTAAAATATTGCAGTATCTGCTTTCTTGCAGGAGTCCCTGTACCTGCAGCTTCATTTGCTTGGCATAGCTACATATTTCTCAAACCTATAAAGTTATTACTTTTATTTAAAAAAAAATATCATATAGGAAGTCGGATATTTAGGACCAGATACACTGAATGCGATAAGCACATTTAAAGTTGCAGCTGTCAGTGTCATCATTGTGATAGAATATTGACACTGACAGCTCTTGAATATGGTTTAGACGTTACGACGACGGTAGACTGTGTATCGATGAATTTTTATTTGTTCTTAACTTTTTTTTTAAATAACTAACACGTTTACTTTTTTGAATGCACTTTAGACATTGGCAGAATAGTCGACATCGGCTTTGCTTGCCATTTATTAAAAATAGAATAAAATAGACGGTAGACTGATTGCGTTCAATTTCATTGGTGAAATTCACCCTTAGTGGTTTCTCGCACTAACGTGCAGTCAGATACAGATGTTGCGTGTTATAATATGGAAGGAAGAACCTTTGGATATGCCTAGAAGGTAGACTGGTCACTCTCGTCATCTATTGTCAACAACTCATCCTTAATACAGGTTACCATGTAACCTAGCTAGGACGCCAGATTTAATTCTATTTTGAAATAAATAAATAAAAAATTTGAAATTGTTACTTATTTCTTCTTCTCGTGTGGTAACTGACTAACCTGGTGTCAGAGTTTTATAGCCGCCCATGGGCCTCTGACTTGGTTTCACATGCCGTCGAGGTATATCTCTCAGGCATGCCTGGTTTCCTCAAGATATTTTCCTTCACCGTTTTTGAAGCAAGTGATAATGAATAAATACGCACATGAATCCGAAAATTCCGAGGTGCGTGCCTTGGGTTCGAACTCGAGACCTATGACTTGGCAGTCTAACAGTCACACCACTAGGCTATCACTGCATACTTACTTACTAAGAATATTATAAAGAGAAAATATTTTTATTTTTGTTTGTAATGAATAAACTCAAAAACTACAAGATCAATTTGAAAAATTCTTTCACCAGTAGAATGCTATATTATCACTGAGTAACATAGGCTATAATTTATAAAGATATCACGCGGGAGAAGCCGCTAGCGGAAGCGAGTCTATTACATTTCGTTTAGAACCAGTTAGGCAATGGGAAGTTTGCGTTCAATATTCAAAAAAGCAATATTTCCTATATTGCTTTTTTACTTCTGTAGCTGGTAAAACGATGCCCATATTTCAGCAGTTGCTCTCTTTAATAAATTATGAAATAATAATTTGATTCGCAGTTTCTAAAGTAAAACTTAAATCAGGTACTACGGCGAAGTTTTTAAATTATTAATAAGAGACTGCTAACAGATCCTGATTTAAAATGTATCTGGTAAGAAAGTGGGCTCCGATACTACTTAATAAAAGATTAGCTTCATGGGTAATACTTTTGTGAAGTAGTAAAGTTCTTTATACTATACCTGCTCGGAAACCAGCAACCTGCTACTTATTACTTTTTAAAAAATGTGGCAGAATGTATATCGTTACTGTTGTACAAATGTGTGGGTCGAAAAAGTGTATGAAAATTCATTATTAACGTGCTGAGCGGGTATAAAAATTACCTATGTGAACATCCATGGTTAAAGTACTGTGTTTTTTTTAATTTTGGGCAATTCAGTACCTAGCTAAAGATTGTATTAGTAACGCCAAAAGGCAAAAAAGTTTATATCACAAAGTCCGCCAAATGATACTGGCCACTTAATTTTTCTGAATATTTAATTAAAAAAATTAACAATAAGTAACAAGTGAGAATCGAGCGCGCTCGAAATGCCGTCTAGTAGTAGTGATAATGAAGAATTGATGACGCCCGCCGGAATAAAAAAATTGTTTTTTATTTTCTTTGTAGGTACATAAGTATAAAGCACTATGTATCACTCGGAAAAAAGTGCGATTTTAAACTCGTGTGTATTAAGGCTCAAACTACACCCTCGTTAGTAATCGTTCACTTTATCCTCTCGATGAACAATGCACTATTATTAAATATTGGATACGCGTCAGTATGGCGAAGATCTCTACTGAAAAAGAGACTCTAGTTTTTGTCAAAGCCAGGAATAAGTTGCATAAAAGTATATAAGTAGCTTAGTCATCTCATTGTAACAAACCCATGTTTTCACCCATCAAAAGCTTGTATCAAAACGGTTGTAAGAAAACGCCGGGACGGGACGCCCTAGACGGACATAAAGTGACCTTGGTGATGTTGTTCAGAAAGGTCAGGTACGTAGTACGTAAAGAAAGAAAGAAAGAAAGAAAAATAAGTTTATTTTTTTATTAAAAAGAGTATGTAAGGATCGCGTAGATGGTGGTGCTAATTAGTTTCTACCTAGCGCCATGGAAAGAACGCGTGAGTTTATGTATATATACGTTGATGAAGTAAATACAATAAATTAGCTTTATGTCCCACAAGAAGGGATGTTGACTGGAAAAAAAAAACTATTAGGTACGTCCGTCAGTCTGATAATTAAAAAATATTAGACACATATTTTTTGCTTTATCATATTAATAAAAAACCGGCCAAATGCGTGTCGGACCACGCACAATGAAGGGTTCCGTAGTTGGGATGAATTTATCCCAAGAACAAACTTAACATTGTAGTTGAAAAACATATCAAATATCATGATCATGAAGATCATGTTTTTCAAACTGCAAATTTAAGTTGCTCGATTATTACTCGTTAACCTGTACAGCCTACTTAGCTGTGATAGTTTTTCTTTTAATTTCGTTATATATACTACTGCTGAGAATTTTTTCACTAATCCAAGTACAACCATTTAGCTGACAGGGGGGGGCGCTTGACTCTAACAAAAATTTGCACTTTAAGCTTAATATTTCGCAAACGGATCCCTTAATTGAAAAATGATTTTCACTCACCCTCAATATTTTTGAACGACCTTTCCAACGGCACCCCATACTATGGAATAAACGAGAAAAAAAGAACATCCCCACTTTACACGTAGGACCCTAAAAAATATTGTTTTTTTTTAATAATCTACCTGACAGAAACAAAAAAATAAAAACTGTCAAAATCTTTAATCATACGTCATTAAAGATTTGTCACAAATCTGTGTTGAACAGTAATTGAGAAACTAATGAGCATCTTTTTCTTTATTTATCAGCTTTAAAACTTTAGCCATTTTATTTTCCACATCGCTATCTAACTTACCTAAGCTTACCGCACTGTTCATTCACTTTACGGCGTGTGGCAGTTAGCGTTAGTTGTAAGACCTTGTTCACCCTAAGCAGGCAGTAAATACTAGATGCAAATAAACACTGAGGCACGCTAACTTATCAGTTAAGTCCAGCAAACTTGATGCGTTAACTGTTTGTTGAAAAAGCGTTAGAAGGTAACTAGGGTTGCAATTGTAGACGGTTTTAATGATATCGTTTTTTAACCGAATATGTAATCGTTGTGAGGATTAACTTAGTTTTTACTTATTAATTTTATACATTCGAACATTATGTCTGTTTATCGAATTAGGTACCATCTTAAAGTATGTGCATAACTAAATGAATATTAAAAAATAAGATTATTTGAGCGTTGCATTGATAGTAAAAAATAAATACTTTTGTGCATTACTGCTAAAGCATCATTATGTATCCTTTTTGCTACGATACATAATAATTTATATTTTTCATCATATCGGAAAATTATTACGCACAGTCACACACACCTATTTATTTCGCATACCAACAGTACTTTAGCAACCACTCATGATAATAAATTAAAGCTGATAAAGAAGCCTGTTCGTTGTATAGCGACTCGTGAAAGGATCTCCTTGACCTGATGTTGAGCCTTCAAGGTCAACAGTGAGGCCTACAGGGCCAAAGAAAGGTCTAATATTTACATATAGTGATGAATGGGACGACTTAATCGATGCTGCTTTGCGGTTATACAGTGCTGAGTAACTGTGGGGTTCCTTGTTAAAAAAATTAGAATAAATAATTTGGTTTATTATAGTATTCAATTTTAAATTAAATGGTACACCACAGCTCGACGTAAGTTTTTTTTAAAATTCTTTCGTTCTTTATATTAGCGTGTAATTGCTTAGTTCATAAGTTGTATGCCCTGGCTGGAAGTCTTTATTTATTAAGGCAACTACAGGAAAGCCCGGACCTGCGAGATACAATACTTACATAAAAAAATCGCTCTTTAGGCCTTGGAAGTCCGGCGGCGGGCTTGAAGTTGGCGGGAAAATCCGAAAGGGATACCGTGGCCCCTGGCAATGTACAGGCAACTGAAGGAACACGGTTGGGTTTTAGTCAGTAAGAGTCTGACACGCCCTCCCGCTCCGCCCAGAGCGGGAGAAGTTATTTGATAATTTCCGACCCTCAAAAAAAATAAAAAAGGCCTTGGAAATCGTTTATAGATAGACATACTCACTGTTACAATGTGAAAAGGGAAAAAGGTATGAATTTATGTTTCTAAATATCATTAAATTAATAAATTCAGCACAGCACAGTATACGTTATTTACCTATACAGGTAACCACGTCTGATACAGGGGGTGAACAATATTGCTGCTTGCTATTACGGTGGCCGGCCTCTTCGGAAGGATTAAAATCATCGTCCCATCACTAACCACTTTGATGAACCTCTTGTGGCCAAATGGAGCGAGGGAAGTAATTCTCTAGACGCTAGCTTGCGTTACGTTAGTGTGTAGAGTGGGCTATTTAAAAGTACCAATGTAGCGTATTAGTAGAAGTAAAGCTATTTGTAGAGATATTTTTCAAATTCAAGTGTTTTCAGAAATCATGGTAATATAACAAAAATACAATCACGTCAACATTTTCCGAAGGAGAAATTAAGTTTCCAGAACAGCCACATTTTTATTAGCATATATAAATAAGACTGTGACGAGAGGCAAGCCTGTTGCCATTAATTAAGTGCAACTCAAAACAATGTGATCAAATTGTGAGACCAGCTATCTAATTGCGTAACACATTTTCGTAAATGATTAAGACTAATCTGTTTCATTTTGACAGTTCAACAACATTCATTGCGTTATTTACGTTGCTGAGCATATCTTTTTTTCGATCTTATGAATCAATGGATTAAAAATCTGTTTCAAAATGATTCAGATTGTGATTGATTGTATATTACGCAATCAGGGTGCCGATTCTCTAAACTCCGGACTGCTACTGAGTTCGTAATGAAAAACCCGACGCCACATGTCCCCAGAAACCCGCATTCAGCGGTAGAGTGCACTTTCATTAAAAAAATTATATCTACTACCAAGGCTAATCAGAACTTGGCGGCAGGCCTCTTTGAAATTACTCTCTATTTATAAAAGAAACCTTCCCACCTTCAATTGTAAGGTAACGACGGAATTGAAATCGTCTTCACGAAATTAACAATCGTAGCATGATTGTACCATTTGTTCAGTTTATTCAAACCTAGTGACCTGACCCTGCTTCGCACGGTTTCTAGGACTTGACAAAATATCGAGATTAATCATTTATTATTGGTAAGTTTATTATTAATGCATTATACACATATACCTTCCGGAATAAATATGTTGACTGGGAAAAAATCTATTTAGTCGGTCAGTCAGATCATAAAAAAGACAAGTATTTTTTGCTTTAACATATTAATAAAAATGGTTTAGATAAAACGCATTAAAGTTGGGGAGGGGCTCGCTCCGTCACAAGTCGGTACAAAATCTATCGGGGAGTGACGTCGTGCCACATTTTAACGTATTGCGTACTCAATGTATTGCCGTAATCTTTTATTACGTAAAAAAGAAATTTTATTAATATACCCGACGGAAAAAACAAAAAAAAATAGTCAATATCCTAAACAACTACTCTCTAAATTATGGTGAAAATCGCATGAAAATCCGTGGCGAAGTTTAGAAGAGCAACGCGGTCACACAGACAGACACGAAAAGCGATTTTAATTTATAATATCTGTATATAGATATAGAAGTTAAGTTAGTGCGTCGAAACGGTTCAATCCACGATCAGTTATCGCCTTGACACCGATGGTTTATAGTATCGCTAGGTGGATATTTAAAAGCCGTCGGCAGTTACCCTAATAATAGGGCTAAACGACGTGACGTGATTAATGACCGGCGCGGGCCGGGCCGGGTGTGTTGCTAGCTTGACGTGTGTGGCTTCTGTATCGAAACTACTCTGTGGTAATTGCTTACTCTGTTAATATTGTGTGATGAGTTTGAGATGCGCTTATATATAATTATTGTTTCAAAGTGTCTGGAAACTATGATATTCATTTTAGTATTTTTACTGGTCTTGGAGTACCAGCTTTGATCAGACCAAGTCACTTTTTATTTCATGAAAATTAAAGGATCCCATATTAAACTATCTGATATACTCACAGGAACCATTTCAGGCACTTTTGTCCCAAACCTAAAAACAAAGATGTCTTGAATTTATTATGGTATTAAACTATTTTTATCAACCGCCTCTGTGGTCTAGTGGTAAGACCTGTCTCAGACCCACAGGCCCCGGGTTTGATTCCCAGTGGAAACAAAGTTTTCTGCACGGTTTGGTTGGTTGTAGGGCTTGTTCTAAGTCCGCCTGGCTAGCTACCACCATCTTATCTAAGTCTGTCATTATAACAACAATGTTAATAGCATTGTTGTGTTTCGGCAGTTAGAGGTAAGATAGCCAGTTCCACCGTGGTTGAGGATTCCGGGTGAAGCGCGCTTCCAAGTTTGGACTTATCATACCTTAAAGGTGAGGATGAAGGCCAAGAGCTTCACCTTTGTAGTAAAAAAAAAAAACCGACTGAACAAAAAATCACTAAAACTTTTCGTTTTAGCGATTTTTTGCAAATTTCCTGTTTCACAAAGCTTTTCAATACATCAAAGTTTCAGTGATCTTTCCAAATGGAAGGCGATTCCCTGAAATATAGTAAAGTAGGTTAAACTTAAACAACTTATAATTATATATGTCTTTAATGAGTTGAAATTATGAGAATTTTATTAATAATAAATGTTTTTCAAAAGAATAAAAAGGAAACAAAGATTGATTGACATGTATTTACGAGAATTCCATCTCTTACACGTTTGACAAATAATAAGTTCTGGGAAATGAAATTGAGCGCCATTTCCTGTATCTCCTTTATCAATATGGATACATTTTTACTATAAACAGTAACAATCAACGCTGGTCCAGCTCCACAAGGGCGCATAAACTAGTTGATTAGCATTGAAAATATAGTTGCAGCTGCTGAAGATTGAAAATACTATCTTTGCATTGTATAAATTTAATCTCTTAGTATTGTGTAATTGCATAGCACATGTGTGAGCACTGTGATCATTACCTTCTACAAAACTACTATTTACTGGGTATGTCTTGAGCCCTGGCGGCTGAGAGTATGTCATGCTCACTCAAATGTCTCGCTGGTGGTGGCGTGTGTGTTGGATCATTAAGTTCCCTTCAAAATGGCTGAATAGTGCTGATCCATGCGTCATGTTCGTGAACGGACGCCGTCAGTAGGGACTGGTCATCTCTTAGCTGCCATGGCTTATTTTAATTTATTTGAATTTTTGAATTGTATTGATGTTTTTATTACGGACGCTTTTAACGTGCACGTCTTGTATAATTTCAACATGTATGATGACACCTTGACAATTCAAAAGTGCCTGTAATTGGTTTATTTGAAATAATTGCTTTTAGTTTTTTTTTTGTTTCAGTACTTGGAAATGTGTTTTTCTATTCAGTTGAAGTTTTAAACAAGTAGGTACAAATAGAGCTTTATTATTTTAAAACTAAATTTATTCGAAACATACAATTTTCCCAGAAAATAAGCGGCCAAGTGCGAGTTGGACTCGCACACGAAGAGTTTTGTACCACCGTACAATAACAAGTTTCATGTATGGCCCCCTTTAATTTTTGTTTTTTGTTTTGTAGTTATACCGGCTATGGTACCCAGTACCCTGTGAAAATTTTAAGTGTTTACCTACTACGGTTCAAAAGATACAGCCCTATGACAGACAGCGGAGCCTTAGTAATAGGGTCGGCACCCTTTGGGTACAGAACCCTAAAAATAAATTTAATTTAGAAAGAAAGAAAGGGAGATATTTAATAGAAATACAAACAGTAAGTAATAATAAAAAATTATAAAATAAAATACAAAAAAGGAGAATTTAAAAACAAACAGCATAATAACGACCTGTTACGCGACCTGTTAGTGGTAAGTTCCGAGTTACGGTAAAGGTTAGAAGAGTGGTTAGCCCTTTAGATAGATCGGTGTGATAAGCATTTGAGATACTTCTATTTATTTAATATTTCATCCCGGTCTATCAGAAGTAAACGTTTTGTTTTTTTCTCAGCGTATTTACAACGTTTAGTTGCTGCTAACTGTTGTTTAATGATTATGAAGTTGACAGATATCAAATAAAAAATCGTCGTACAAACAACGTTGACTAATTAAATCAATTAAGTATTATTCATTCAAGTAAAGCTTGACCAAAACAAACTATCACTTTGTGGGGCTAGGATTTGACGCAGAAAGCCTGTAAGCAGATTCCTCTTTCCTAAGCCCTGAACAATAGATACTAATTTTCCCCGTCGTGTATATTAGGTATGTTTGTTGAAGCGCGTACGGATGGCTTTCAAGCCATCCTGCGCAAGCCTTGCTGCAGCGTATACGAAGCAGCAGTAAAAGCATCTTAGATGCTATTGCAGCACGTTTTGCTGTTCTTTCCAAAACCACTGCCTGGAAGGACAGCCATAGGCATCAGTTAGGTATATACAAACAAAATTTATAAGTACAGGTTGTTACTAACACACAAAATGTTTGTGATTTTATGTTATTGTTATGTTATTATGTGATGTGTATGTGAGTTTTTTCAGAGATAAAAAAAAAAAAAAAAAGTGCCTGCTTAACATGACATCACAAACACATCTGTACCACCGTGGGGGCCCTGGAAATGCGTTTGACATATATTTCAGAACAGAGCCATATAAAAAAGGAGTCAACAACAACACGGACCGAACTGAGGGGCACCCTTCACTTGTGTAACATTTTCCTTGTTGCATTTTGTATAAACCCCTCACTCATTAAGCTTTAACAAAAGAGGAACACAAAGGGTTTTTTTAGTATATTGTGGTACACCAACAATCCAGTTATCAGTCCATGATCCGATTGAATATTTCATGGAATTCCATATTGAGGCGTAATAGAAAATCTATAAAACAACAGTTTGCTCGAACTAATCGAACAAATAATTGGTATTTGTATTCTGTTATTTAAATTTCGTAGAACTAAAGAATGGAGAGCGTGGGAACAGCCTAAACAATTATTTCATTGAACAGAAAGTATAATTGGAATGTACGGTCAGCAACAAGAGTCAAAAGTAATTATTGAACAAAATATTCATACAAAATCTGTACTAATGTAAAATTTTAAGAGTAATAACTCTTAGCTATATCATGAAATGCATAAAAGCAAGGATACATAAACAATAATAAATTATATCTATTTCTGTATAAACGAGTACATATACCTATAGCTAAAAAAAAACACAAACACGTCAAAAAATTATGTGTTAATTTAGTTTTAACACATAATTTTTTGATGTGTTTGTGTTTTTTTTTAGCTATAGGTATATGTACTCGTTTAGTTTTTATAGCCTGAGTATAGATCTCGATGGTTTTGGTTGGTATATTGGCGTGTGGTAGCTGAAATATGGCTAATAATTTTAATTATGTTTTGTGTTGCGTAATGTAAATTATTTTGCATAGGTACTATTATATACAATATTTTTTTTTCTAAGTGAACAGACAGCTGTGCTGCTGGGGAGTTTTCTTGCGCCACTTCTTCTTCCCAGCTAACGTACTAGGAAGTGGTGAAGGGTGGGCGTTTTGGGGTACTGTCTTATGTAGTTTTGACGTTCGAAAAGTGCTGATTGTCAGCCTAGTTTGAATAAATGAATTTTGAATTTTGAATTTTTGAGATGAGTTCGGTGTTTCTTGTCCGATAACTCTGAGAAAAAATATTAGACCTTGGTCCCATTCTCTTTTAAAGTTCAAACATAATTTTAGTCAGGTCATTTGAGGACCTCAGATTCGCGTCGGATACAGATTTGAGTGGACTTGTCCAGTCAGTGCATCAATGTATCGAGTCGTTTTGCATCAATAACTTTAATGACCACTCAGTTTTAAGGTATTCGCTTTGTGTGAATTTTGAATGATTTGATTGTATGGAATTTCGAATTATAATTTTAATGTATATATTTTATTTTAATGATCTATCTAATTAATTGTCTTTTTTTTGAGGGTGGGAAATTATCAAATAACTTCTCCCACTCTGGGCGAAGCGGGAGGGTGTGTCTCTTACTGACTAAAACCCACCCGTGTTCCTTCAGTTGCCTGTACATTGCCAGGGTCACGGTATCCCTTTCGGACTTTCCCGCGACCCCGGCAGGCATCGGTCCTAGCGGACCCCTTCCGTTGTGCTGACATCTCTTTGAGGCGCGCGTGGAACACAACGCGCCGTCGACCCGGGCCTGGTCCTTATCGGACGGCGAGCTTCCCATTGCTCACCGTCCGCAAGCCCGCGCCTACGGTGGCCGGGAATCGGCCTGCGGTTCCCGACGCCCAGGGCGTCTCCTGCGGCGGCTAGGCAATCCGGCAAGGAGGCTCGCCGCCTCACCGGAGACCGTGCGGTATCCCCGGACCATCCGGATGACCATGACCCTTTGGGACGCGTTCAACCGGCGGGCTGGCCGCAGTCTCAAAGAACGCGCCCACACCGGTGCGCCGTAATCTAATTAATTGTCTGTGTTTGTGATTAGTATATTGGGACTTGGTGCCTTAGTAAATAAATAAACAATACTTGATATCGATAAGTCACATCTTTGACAGTCGTTACAGGTAGTCATTAGCCAAAAAAGTCGTACCAAGGGGTATCGTGTTACCCAGTAACTGGGTTGTGGAGGTCAGACAGGCAATCACTCCATGTAAAATACTGGTATTCAGCTGCATCCGGTTAGACTGGAAGCCGGCACCAACATATCTGGGAAAACGCTAGGCAGATTGATTGATAATTTACAGTGTTAGTCGATTTTTGTTGTTGACTTTACCCAGGCAGTAGATACCATTTAAAATGTATTTATAATCTCGAAGATGTCGTCAACGATTTTCTCTTATCTGTTAATTACATTGAACTGAATAATATCACAACTTGACAATGGCCTGTTTATTTATTCTTAGTGTAAATCATACTTATGTATTACAAAAATGTTAAGTAATTATGGCTATTCTAAGTCCTCTTGCACATAGCGTGGAATTTCTCGGTCCGGTGCTTCGATATTCAAGCAAATGCCACGTCATCCGTCAAATGTTGGAAGATTACACCTCTGGACAGTAAAATTCTGTGTAATGCACAAGTGGCATAAACAGTGAAAAACTGAAAAATAAAAGCTGTTGTTGTGGCCATTCGATAAAAATAAAAGTCAAGTCTAAAACATTTGGCAAGACTTAACTTTGGCAGGTAAAATAAAACCTAAACGACATGGATGCGAAAAGACTACAGAGAAAGTGTTGGCAGAACCAGGTCAGCGAGTGACCTACTAAGAGTCACGGATAAGACCTGGGTGGGTCGGAGCCAAATGGTTCGACGCCAATATTTTGTGCAATGACTTAATAAGGCAGATAATGAAAAGAAAGAAAAATTGTTTCTGCACAAGCAAACGCACATTTAAAGAAAAAAAGACATAAAATACACACATACAAAAGTAGCCAAAAGCCTCGTATTCAAGCAATAAAAGTTTCACAATGTTGTTCATTGGTTGGTGTTTTGCCCACGGACAATATAATTACGTAGCGACATTGGCAAAAATGACAACAAAAACATAACAAAAGCAAAATGGCGATTGCAGATTTAACTACTCTGCAATCTCTCTGCTCTGCTCCCTTGTCTGATTGAAGGCATATACTTAATAGTAGTATTATAAAACGGATGCGGATGTTACAAATTTTTTCATAATACAGCAAAAAGTAATAGGTTACAAAAATAAAAAATACTTTATATTTATTGGTGGACTCATACCATTTCTGATATTCAGTAAAAAAGGTTCCCAGTGGAACAACCTTAAGTCATCGATACATTTTATGAATATTTATTTCAAAAGCTTTATTACACTCAAATAACAAAGTCCGTCCTGACGAAGTGAGGTACGAACCTCACTTCGTTTATTATATTGTTTTCTTTTATATCAAAACCAGAACAATCTTATAAAACAATAAAACGTGGACAATGTGGACATCTATGTAAGACAAACATAATATTATATAACTTCATAAAATATGAAAACTACCTGGTTCGTTTACGACGTGATCCCGATCGGATATTTCAATCCACTTCAACTGTGCTCGTTGGATAATGAACTCAAGTCCAAATAAAATATGGACGGAATTGGATTGATTTAAATTCCAATCGCATCAGGCGGTCATTCGTGTAAGTTGTAGGGGTGGCCTTTTGAAGTTCTGAGATGTATTCGTTTTATATTTGCAAAGATTTATTTGAAATTGTTTTGTAAGATGAAGAGGGTAACAATGTACCTACTTTTATCTTTTCAGCATGATTGCAATGCGTACATTTACATGAAAATTATAATCATGATGAATACAGAAACCCATGCATCATTTTTAAAACATGAATAAAAGCATATTTTTTCTCTATGACTAAATATACTAATATTTATTACTTACTACTGTGAATTTGTTTCGGCATTTCTTCTCAGTTATTAGTCAGGGTTAGCTAGGAGTTTCAGCGCTATCGAGTTTTTAAATATTGACAAAAAAAATACTTTTAAAGTGTCTTAAAGTAGAAGATCTACTTACAGAAATAAATAATTTATTACTTACCACGGACTACAGAAGATGGTTTTATATAAATTATGAGTAAAAATCAATCTGATTGTCTTTCAGTTCAAAACTACTTCTTGTAAAATAAAATAAAAACAAAAAAACTATCAATATGTCATCATCTCTAACAATTCAACCAACTCATACTACAATATTAATACCAGAATCATAAAAAAATCCATCACAGCCCTGGCATGTAACGTATATCTGTAGTACGGAAGTCCCTATCTCCCTGAGATCCGGCTTCCGACGGCTACGGTAAATCAATCCGCCATTTTTGTCTTCCATCTCATATTTCATATTTACCTCGACATTAGTGTAAATGTATATTTGCCACAGGCCGCTGTAACACAATCTTGGGAAAACCCCTTTGTTTTACGTGCATGGTTTTCTTTTTTTATTCATGACTGAATTGTTTGTGGTTCGTTTTTAGGGTTCCGTACCTCAAAAGGAAAAAAACAGTACCCTCATAAGATCATTCGTGTGTCTGTCTGTCCGTCTGTCACAGGCAATTTGCTCTGAATCAACAGGACCAATCTCGTTGAAATTTGGTACACATATAAATTTCTATGACCCAAACACGGACGTATAACGTAAATAAATCAATTTTGAATATGGGGGCTTTCTTTTCGGGGGTAAAATGAAAAAAGAATGTTTTGCAAACTGGGGGCTTAAAACGGCCACATTAAGCAATTCATTTTCTGGATTCCCAGCAGATCATTAGCAATTTCTCTATGGTGACACATACTTTAGCTGAATCATATTCAATTAAATTCATATCAGAATCATATTAGATGTAAATATTGCCACATGAAAAAAATGTTGAGTTTTTCTTTACAGTTTTAATTAATCAAATGAAATTTTTATTTTATAATTGTACAGTTTAAATGTTATTTAATTAATTATTTATGTTAATAAGTAAATAAAGTTATCAACTTAATCGTACAAAACTGTCAAACAGATGAGTTGCGTAATACGAATTGAACGCAGATGATATTATGAATTGTCAGTTTGTGACAGTTTGTATAAAACGCCCACCCTTCACCACTTCCTAGTGCATTAGCTTCGTTGTGCGTGGTCCGACACGCACTTGGCTGGTTTTTTGCAATTGATTTTGTTAGGTTAATTTATTGTGGCCGTTTGTGTGTTTTAGTGTTACTTTAAGTTTCTGAATTTTGTATTGGTTGTGACCCTTCAGAAGACATCCCCCTATAATAAGTGGGTACAAGAAATGAGCAGTAAGTATTTCTTTCTACATGCTCCGTGTCTGGTAAGTAACTAGTACAGACAAAATTTAATCATCGCTAAATTTTAAGGAGCTTATGGAGATAATTTTCCACTTTACAGCTTTAGTAAAAAGGTACTTATTTGGATATCTCCCGAATGGATTATGTTATACCTACTTAGTGCCTATTTTTACAAATAAAGACTAGTGCAGACTGGCGCGACGCGACAGTGCGACGCGACACGGTAGAACAATTTCCGTGTTTTCATAGAAATTGCTCCACCAGAGTCACGTAGGGCCCATCTGCGAGAGCCTTAAATATCTAATTATATGCTTAAGAGCAGGGCCGAAGCCAGGAATGAATTTCGGAGGGGGTTAGGGTTGCAATTTTTTTTTAAAGAAATAAATTCTTTCCGATTTCAGAGAGGGTAAATAGAGAGTACTGAATTACGAAAAGAGTATTATTTATTAGCAGCCAAGCATATTATAAGTTGGGGGGTAACATCGCTGTCATGACATCTCTATAGCTTATTTTAAATTATTTTAATTTTTGAATTATTTTTATATTTTTATTACGGACGCTTTTAACGTGCACGTCTTTCTACATTGTTCTCACATGTATCATTTCAACATTAATGATGCAACCAATACTTGGTAACAATATTTTGATTTAAAAGAGTGTCCGTGGAGTTTCTTGCCCGTTCTTCTACATAGGAACCTTCTAAATAGCTTTGGAATGGGCAACTAGTTTCATCTTTCTGACTGACGACCCCTTGACAATTCAAAAGTGCCTGTAATTGGTTTATTTGAAATAAATGCTTTGGGTTTGCCCATTCATACAAGGATAAAGCAGAATATTATAGTAAAGAATAGATACCTCTTTTAGGTGAGGATAGTAAAACGAAATTGTGTGCTATCTCACTGAGGAAATGAGAACATGACACTCTTGAACAGCAGATTAGTTTATACTTGAGACAGAGGCACTAAATAAATAGGTACAGAAGGTCGGCTCCATTTAACAACTAAAAACAGGCGCACACACATATATTCCATATTCAAGATGAAATAACATCTAGTGGAGTAACAAAATTATACCATATATTAACTTAGTATTGATAGTACTTCTAACTAACTGATGCCCTCTAAGAGGGAGAAATTAGTTGCTTTCAGAGTCACTGGATGGTTTTTTTTTTAACGTGATAATGCAACTTGATCATTATGTGTTCGAACGCGATTACCGTACGATAATCTAGTAATCTCGGTTTATAACCAACCTTCTGTAGCTATCCATTTTGTGACAGAGGTGCTAACGTGCTGTTTATGTTATCATTTGCAGGTTTATGGTGTCATCTTAATAAATGATTAATGACTTTGACGTAACGTTGATGCGGTACTTACTGCCTGGTTGGTTACTAGTGAGACTGTGGAGCGTAGAGTATTGGGGTTTGCTCCATTTTGAATGAGAATTTCTCAATTGTAGTCTATTGACCGGTGAATGGACATAAGCTCACTATTAGATGAGACTTATAGGTAACTTATCAGGCGAACTGTCGGTAACTACTGCCTGCTCTTTCGTGGAATACAGACATGCATTCATTCTTATAGAATAAAATAGAATACTTGTATTTCGGACATAGTCCATATGGTTAGTAACAATTTTACTTAACATCTACATAGTGTTAGTAGGTACAGACACGGATTAACATAAAATAAAATAATAAATCAGCGTGAAGCGTCATCTACCTCCGCAACATCGGGGAATCCCACCGATCTGCGAACATATTGAGAATACTGTTAGTGCTGCCGCGAACGCGTGACTTCAGGGATGCACATCATTTCTAATAATGGCGGCAAAACCATCAATGTTATTATCCGTATACATCCCTGACAGACTCCAACGTGACTACAACCACAGCAGTACCCTCAGTGCATTACTATACTGAACGCTTACGCGAACTTATGTTAGGATGCGTTAAATTGTGTTTATGGTAAACTTTACTTTTAAAATTATCTTCAACTATCTTTTGCTCGCGGCTTTGCCCACGCGGATGTCGGGAAATATCCCACGGAAACGTAGGTAAAAATCCGGGTAGTCCACCAGGATTTTTACCGAGGTTTTCATATAAATCTATTAGTTTACGCGGCGCATGCCTGTAAATCTTCCAGTTGGCATGATTTTAGCCGACATCTTCAACAATCATCGTCATATTTCAGCCAATTTTACACAAAACCTTAATAAATTATACATCTAAACCTTTCTCATGAATTACTCCGTGCATTGGTGAAAACCGAATGAAAATCCGTTCCGTAGTTTTTAAGTTTATCGCGTTCAGAAAGACAGACGCGGCGCCGGATCTTGCGGTTTCATCGGCATAAGTGTTGATCCCTTGAGAATATTGGGATAAAAAGTATCCTATGTCCTAATCCAGATCATGGTCTACCCATGTGCCTTTCATCCAAACCTGTTCAGCCGTTTTAGCGTGAAAGCGTAACAAACAAACAAAATAACTTTGGCATATTGATAATATTACTTAGGATAATATGTAGTGATAGTTATATTCTATTAAGAAGTCTATTACAAAAAAATAACGCAAATGCTTAAACTATAAATTAACGATTTTTGGACTTTTTCCTTTAATTGTGCTGTGAGACCTTGCTTCTTCCCAAATTTCATGATTCTAAGTCAACGAAGTACTCTCTAGGTTTTGATTTGGCTTATATGGCCGTATTTCTTTTTTGCGTTGAGCGTATTGCGTTTGCGCTCCAATGGACCGCAAACCAACGTATTTGATATTAATTTCAACTTGTAACCTCCACGCGTTCCTGAGAAAAAGGGTCCTGACAGACTGATAGACAGACGGATAACGAAGTGATCATAATAAGGGTTCCGTTTTTTCCTTTTCATGTACGCAACCCTAAACATCCTCATATTTTTGGATAAACTCGTAATTAATATTATGATATTGTTCATTGAGGACCGAAAAAGTTCCCGGAAATAAAATAAAATAAACTCTACACTGAATACCAAGTATTGCAAAGCACCTACAATATAGAGGTAGTGGCCAGTCCATGTACAAGATCTGATGTCGGAATCACATAAATTTGTCAAAGGATGATTGATGTCTTGGTCTGGCGGCTTATCGCGCACTGCAGGCCTGTCCGGCCGCTACTTCACTGTAGGCAATTAATCGAACCGAACTAACGATATAAAACTATATTTGAGGTTATAGAATTTGGTGTAGATTCGTGTATTTATATGATAAATGTTGACGGGACGGTTCAAGACATGATACACCAAACTTTTCTTTTATTCATTTGATTGTTTCTTTTATTAATCCATTATTTTTTTACCTTGGGCAGAGACTAAGCATTGGCATATAACGTGGCAATGCGGCCAGTCTCTTGGGTACATTACCAGTCGACAGCGATGCGGATGAATTTTTCGATGCTATATTTTAGTTTGTAAATAGTTTTAGTTAAGTTAGTATATAATTATGCTACTTTTATTAATTAATTAGTTATGAGTTGTTTGTACCCACTTGTAAATAGTTTAATATTGATGTATTATAAACATAATATTTATTTATTATTTCTTCGTATGCTTGCAGGTCGTTCTTCTAGGGATCCTCTACTATTTAGTTGCCGGGAAAAAACAAAAAATGTCGTAATAATATGGTTACATTGCGATGTCGATATATGCTATTCAAATTAATTTCAGTCATCGCCGACTCATGTTGAAAGTTTAAGGTAATTTGGATTTATTTATTCAAAATCAAGTATAGTGGCAAAATCACAATAAGTTCCATTCTATTTAGTGCCTTTGATCAAATGCTACCAAACAATAATGAATTGTTTGGGTAACAAGTAAGAATTAACTTAAGCTTGAAATAAATAAACCTATAGGTATGCAACGCAAATATTGCAGAGCCCAAAACAAATCAGTCTAGTTTACATCGAGCCCAAATGATTTAATTTGGGCTCGAAATCAATGATTTCAGCACAAACCAACCACCATCAAAATATAAATAAATTGTTATAATACCAACCCATACCACTAGCTAATCAAACGTTACCAGAGCGTTATAATTGCTTACACTATAGCAAACAATAATAATTCCATATTTGCATACAATTATTTGATGATTACTCAATATCAAACAGGGATAACGCGTAGCGATGAAGCTACGAACTACGTAGCATTTCGTAGCCAACCACGTAGCAGCGTAGCGCTACGAGAGTTTTGAATAGAATAGTTTCTTTTTCTTTCATTACTATTAATTATCTGGCTGACCTATAGGTAGGTTGATGTTTTGTTTTTGATACTTTTAAGGCTGATTAAAATATTCATTTCAGCACAAAAATATAACATTTTATTTTACTAATAAAAAACTGACTATGTTTTAGTGCTACGCTCGTCAATATTTGTAATCAAATATCGAGTATGCAACCAATCATTATGCATATTTTTAACCGACTTCCCAAAAAGGAGGAGGTTCTCAATTCGGATGTATTTTTTTTTTTTTTTTTGTTACCTCATAACTCCGTCATTTATACACCGATTTGCAAAATTCTTTTTTTATTTGAAAGGATATACTTCCCGATTGGTCCCATTTTTATCAAAATTCAGTTCTGATGATGGGAACCATGAGGAATTGAGGGAACTTCTCAAATATTATAGGCATACACAGGCAGCGAAAAATAACTTTAATTTCGGAAGTCGGTGGCAAAAACGAAAATACAGAACCATACAGTACATTAAGATGGTTTGCAGTAAGATGGCTGAAGCCGTGTTATAGTTATATCCTTAGGGATATAGTTATGAATCGCTTTCATATATAACTATATGACGGTATATTTTGCTATATACTTAGTATAAAATATTTTCTTTTTTGCCACCGACTTCCGAAATTAAAGTTATTTTTCACTTTTAAGTGAAAAATATTAAAAAATATTTTTGTGGAATTCGGTGGTTTTTGGTTTTGTAAAAAAGTTATTGTAGTGTTTTTTTTGGAAGTCGGTTGTTTTTTTTGTAAAAAAGTTTTTTATATTTGCGGCCTCTTTGACCAAGAGGTCGCAAGCGCGACTGCTGATCGCGGGTTCTTAGGTTCGATCACAAGGTCGGAAAAAGTGTTATTTCCTTTAGGAAATTCTTGGAAGCTGTCCTGAATCCGAATATTTGGGCGGTTAGTGGCAATAAGCTCGCCGTCTATTACATACCAACCTTTTGGCGTGATGTTCGTAGGCTTGACACAGATAGAAGGCATGTTACCCAGTAGTGGGAACATTATACGATGATAATGCTATGACTATAGTATATAAAAGTACCTGTATATAGGTTTTCCGCCAGTAGCCTTCCCTGCTCGGAACCACAGCACCATATAGACCCTGTCTTCATTTGTGTCGGGCGTGACGTCACACGGCAGCGACGCCGTGCGGCCCAGCACCGCGTCCACGTCCACCGTCGACACTGCAACAATGGAAATAAATTATTTAAATTATTTCACACTTACCACAACCACACCAGAACGACACCACGTGGACGGGCGCTAATCTGTATGAAAATGAATAGTCTATTCAGATGGACCACATTTGGCCGTCATGTTCTACCGTGTGGGCGATACCGACCACATCAAGGCAACGTCGCAGTCACAACGCAACCATAACGTTGCGTCAACTGCAAGAAGTTGCAGCGACACTATTCACACGTAACCACTGCTTGCCCAAATTTTGTCGCTGCAATGTAGGATGATGATGAGATAGATGTGTGGTTGTGGTGCGTGTGAACAGCCGGTCGATTCTGTAAAAATATCACCGCGAAACTTAGGTGAAGTGAGCTGTCAATAGTGCTAATCTCTAGCATCCTGCGGGTCGATTTGTGACAGTGACAGCTCACTCCACGCTCACTTCACCTAAGTTTCACGTTGATATTTTTACAGAATCGACCGACAGGCCCTTAGAGTTTGTCAAAAAACATAAAACAATTACGATGCAAGTGTCAAAAGAAAACATTTTCAATTTATCAAATATCATAATCAATCAAAATAGTAAATGTATATCAAACATTTTTATTTCCCATTGGGATTGAACGTGGCAGGCCCAGGAGGGAATGGCGGGACGAACTCGGCTTCTTCGTAAGGATTGGCCAAAAACAGCAGAATATAGAGATAAGTGAAAGGAGGGAAGGGAGGCGTTTTCCCTGCAGTGGGATACAAACGGCTGATAATAATAATAATAATCGATGCCTCCTCATCATTTAAAATTGTCTAAGGGCCTCTGCGAGTTGACTTCGGCGTTCCGAGATATATCAAAGACATTTTAAAATAATAATTGATTGGATACAGCAGTCATTGTGCCGATAGTCGTGACAGCAAATGGTATAATCGTAATTAATGGCCTCGAACAACTTACACCTAAGGAGGCTCTAGTTAGGCAGCTAGATCAAGGACTTGATCCAGAAAGCGGTTGGGTACTTCTGGTCACGGCGCGTATCGCTAGGAGGTTCCTCTCTCAAGAGCCCTGTAGCTGAGACCCTATTCTCGATACCGGTGGGCTTTTTTATATATTTTTTTTGTTTTTATAAAAAAAAAAAGTAAGTTATATGTATATAAATGAAATAAAGGAAGTAATAATTGGAATTGCAGATGTAGGTATACATATTTAGACTCTTACAAAACACACCAGCCATGCTATTTTGTAAACATCTCACCGTGAAAACTTGGGTGAAGTGAGCTGCAATAGTGTCAATCCCTGTGGAATGACAGCTCACTCCACGCTCACTTCACCTAAGTTTTCACGGTGAGATGGTTACAGAATAGCACTGCAGAAGCGAAACCTCTAATCACAGTAGGTACTCTTAGAGGCCTATCTCCATACAGATAACACGCGTTTCGCGAGCGCTTGGTTTCTACACGTCTACTAATATAATATCTCAATAATATAATGTTTGGACTAAAAGAGACCATGACCTCTGAGTTTGTTTTGGTATTTGTTCTCGGGGATCAATCAGCTGGGAAATGCCAGCGCCATCTAGTTTTAAAATATTTACAAAAAAATTACTTGATGAATTGACAGAAATGAACATTGTTACATTTTATTACTTTAAAAAAGCAGATTTTTGACTGTTTACAGTGTTTACCTTGCAATTCAATTTTGTAGACTATGAAATGGAAAGTTTAACTTTCAGAGTCAATAAGTTAAATGATTTATTTTTTATTTTATAATCTTTCCAATTGACTATTAACAAAATGAATCCAAAGACCCCCCATCAACGAAACGAAAATAGGAGAAAAATGGTCTAATTTTCTGTTCGATCGAATAAAAAACGGAACCCACAAAACGAAATCCAACTGAGCGACGAAAATTCCCAAAATAAATAGGTGAGTTCTGTAGACATACTAGTACAACTGACTGTTCCAAAAGCTTTAATTCTTTAATTCTCTGTTAGAATATTTTGAATTGTTACTCGAAAACTTGAAATAGTTTGATTGTATTTGTTACTGCAACTTTTAAACCGGTTTTTTTTTATTTTCGTAACGATGTCACTCTTTACCCCCAACATTATTTTAAAGGGTATAGATTTGCCTAGCCTTTTCCCAACTATGTTGGACTCGGCTCCCAGTCTCACTGGATACCAGTATTTTACATGGAGCGACTGCCTATCGGATCACCCCAACCCAGTTACTGGGTAATACGATACAGCACCTTGGCAAGAATGGTTGTCACACTTTTGGGTTTCTGACTACCCGTAATGACTATCAAGGGTAAATAGTATACAGGGTGGCAGGGACATCGACACCAAAACTGATGCCATGAAGTCAGTACATGATTCTGAACACCCCTGCGTTGAAATTTTTCGTGAGTTATTTTAAAAAAAAAATCTGCTGTTCCATAAACTTTGACCGAATGATGTACTGAATCCAAGGTATCAGTTTTCGCGTCGATGTCCTTGTCACCCTGTATTAAGTTAAAGAGTCTATTGATCAAAAATTGTCCCTGAAGCCAGACAACTTTGTCCCTTAAGGCTGTTTCTCCCCTTAAGTCTATTTTCAATTAAGAAGACATGGTTATTGTCTCAAGGACGGCTTCCAACGGCCAATCACAGCTCATTGGCTTCATCCTCACCCATACCCTAGACTTCTTAGTTAAACTTTAATTAATTTTAAGTCTGGCATTGCGAAGGGTCGCATATTACTCCTTTTAGGTGCTACTCCTCATTATTTCTTTCATTATCCCTGCACCCTCCGTACCCTCTGTAGTGGTACCCACAAGCACATAGTGCGCACGTTATTACACGTTATAATACAGTCTTAAGCCTCGCTGTACCCCTCAATAGTCGACCTTCTGTGCTATAATTATACTATAAGCACCGTAAATTACGCCAAGAATTTTCTCATACATACTACCTCTTCCGTTTGGTTAATTTAATACAAGTTACGAGTTTACGACCCCACCGCATGAGTAAGTCGACGAAAACTTATCACGAAAATCCCTTTTATGAAAAACATAATTTTATTCACATTTTTGTTTTCTTCACTGACGCAAGGAGCGAGTGAGAGAATACACGTCGTTTGTTAGGTAATTTCAACGAAATTGTGCTCGTACAGGCTTGCTTCTATCCAGCCATGATACTCGTTAGATTAAAATGCATGCATACCTCTGTACAGCGCAGTGTAGAGGAAAGCTAATTTCGGTACCCAAAATCGTCGACACAAAACATTCATGGCCCGCGCTCCCGACTCGGGGAACAAGCCCCGCCTTCGTATAACTCCAAGAAAAAGAATGCCTAAGTGAATATCACTGTTTTTCTGTACTTACATCGTTACGATTCCTGGCTTCGCTTTCTCGAGGCGATAAAGAGCCCATGAATATAAATAGACGCAATATTAAAACGCTCCGTTTCCAGACCGCATGAAATAATCTTCTTTTCTTTAAGGAAAAACTGTCACCGTGTTGGGGGCAAGTAATGTACACCATCAGTCATACTTAGAAGGAATTTTCAATTTACTCAGTGTGAAGACTACCCTAATAAAGACGGATTACTTGGTCTCGCGGTGCCAGTCGGGTATCAATTTGCTTGAAGACCCGAGAGGTATTGTGCCCTCGATGTGTATGTTGCGTAACTTTTTTATGTCCTAGACAAATTATGTACAATAGCCCTTACCGGGGAAACTAACCTTGGAACCTTGTCGCTATTTATATGACGTCTGTGCCAAAACCGTAATATATTTTTTATCAAACAATCTTTACTACGTACCTGCTCTATTTTAGCCGATCGTTACCTAAGTGAATTTCGTGGTAAAGTGGACTATAAAACGTGAGAATTTTCGTAGTTTCCTATTAAGTTTACTGACCCTTAACATATTGAAAGTAAGAAGTTTTATAAGCGTTATTATAAAAATATACTAATCTTGAAAAGTTTCGGCAGGTTTACTTAAGAAACAGCCGTTGATACGACAATGAAAATTACAATACAATTTCTTTTTATTCATAGTGATTTAAACTTTTTTATTTCAAAACGAATGTGCTAAAGAAATGTACAAAAGTTATGATGTAAATAAAACCAAAGAAAAAGAGCATTCCCAGATAGTCAAAACGAGACACGACGCCTCGCTTTAAGTTATGAGCAAAGAAATGAAATTCCAGATCGGTCCCGCCCCTTTATTTCGATGTCACCGCCGTTTCAGTAAGAATAATCCCACAATAAAGCTGTTCTGACAAAGCTTCAAGTTTCGACGTTGAATATCACGCATAATGTATCGGAAATATAAATTATATTAGATTGGTGGTTCGCCGTTGTAATGGTTGGGTATAACGTGGCCGCATAGATGTGTCGTGTTGGTAGGCACTAAAGAATTGCGCTACTCATTACAGCGGTGCCGAATGTGGCCAGATGAGTGGTGGAGGCATGTCACGACACGCTACCACGTATGGGCCTCGCCAATCTGTGCACGTTTAATGTTCAACGCGATCTGAATATTTTGGCTCGGGGAACTAAATGCGTTTCGAAGTCTGTGTGGGGAAATAACTTTGGATTCTAGACTCAGGTTCACTTGTATGTCGAGTCACTGAATGTAATTAGTTGATAACATAGTCAGTACATAGGTATGTAATAAAAATACAATTTAGATTGCCATCGACGCGCAAGAAGAATACAATCATAATTATCTCAAATAATTACGTTCAGTGTAATTATTTATGTATTTAGCGATTTTTATTACAGTAGTACTTAGTTTAAAAAAAATTGTACATGGTCGACCGACCTCTGCTCGGGTGAAAATAGAGCATGCTAATTGTATAGTATGGGATATTTCATGCTAATTGCAAGTGCAGTACATACTAATTCCATGCTGCCATGATAGTAGGTACTTACTAATTCCATGCTGCCATGTAATGACACGGTAATGACATTCTAAGGTAGCCAGCTTGTTCTAAACTTTGGCGACCGAGCTCTGCTTGAGTGAAAATACGGGGAAAACGATTTTTCCCAGATATGAGACCTAGCTAGATTGATTGTTCGTCCCCGTAAACCCTTATATTGCAACTTTCTTCGAAATCGTTAGAGCCGTTTTCGAGAACTTTATTACAGTTAAATAATTATATATATACATACATATATTGCTAATTTAATATAAAAGGATATTGCCTGTATTAATTTGTTTTGCGACAAAAAAATTCACAGTTATAGTCACAATTCACATCAGACTTAAATGTACCTAAAAATCCTTGTCGTTTGAGTGTAAACTCCGTGTCGCTACAAGTAGGTATGTTTCACGTGCAGCTATATTGGGCCTTTGATCAATTCTTGTCGTGCCGGTATACATAAAGCAGAAACGGACGAAAATATACGGAATTTGCTTGACGGCATTTCGTAGCGATTTTTTTATAAATGAAAACGGTTTTACGTAAGCTCACTCAAGGCTAACTCGCTTTACAAATTAACTAAGGAAAAGTCTGGCAAAACGAGATAGAAAAGCTATTAATTTTATTTCAAGATACTAACTCCCCATTGCGAGGTGTAGTTAAACCTTACAACGTACTCAAGTACACTAAAAAGACGCTAAACTCCGCGAAGGGAAGCTAAGAAAAGCTCTTACGTCTCTCGTTTACTCAATATATCATATTTTTTCGCAGACTGAAGATATATGAGCGGTTGTTTCGCGCGTGACAGGCTTCCGGGGGTAATATTAATAAAATTATTGTGGAGACACGTCGCAAGCCCCGGGCCTGACCTACTCGACTCACGCGCGAACTAGTCCGCTGTAGTCGACTGTACACAGCACACATGTGCATGTTATTGCTCAGCAGAACGGTATGTACATTGCGACAAGTTTGACTGTAACTGTACAATTACATTCACAGTACATCATATTGCGGAATAGTCTCACATAAAGCTGTTTTGTTGTATTTTTTTTAATGAAACTTCCTGCTTTTGAAAACATAAAACTTCAACTTAAATTACACAATTTTAACGTCGTTTCATTCGTCGTCACTGTACTTTGTTTATTTCCACGAAATTCAACCCAGTTTTATATTAAGCTGGGGGCTAAATAAAGGTCAACACGGACATTATGGGTTCTAGGAATCACTCGTTAGTAAGTTTACAATAGCACCACGACGTACAGTTACCAACACAAGCGTATCAGGTAATAATGACAGCGAGTGTGCGCGAGTGTACCGCAGTCTAAAGTCGCGGGCATGACGCTAACAAATAATTTGCACTTTCATTAACGAGCATGTGCTGTGTTTTCTTGTACTTCAACTCACTGTAGTAATGATTTATTACCTAATAAGGTTTTGTACTCATACAAATTACCTTAGTTATACAACTAATGTGTTTTAGCCGCGTAACAGCGATTAACTAGCACCGAATGGTTTGAATGTAAAAAAACTCTTTAGTTTACGCTAACGATCAGGGGGTTCAAAACGGCCACATTGAGCAATTCCTCTAAAAGCAATTCATTTTCTGAATTCCCAGTAATTCCTCTATGGTGACACTTATTTTAGCAGAATCATATTCAATTCAATTCATGTCAGAATCACATTTGGTGTAAATATTGCCGCATGAAAAAAAATTAAGACCGTATATTTACCGGATAATTTTTCTTTACAGTTTTTATTAATCAAATGAGATTTTTATTTTTTATTTCTACAGTTTAAATGTTATTTAATTATAATTATAATTATAAAACTGTCAAACAGATGAATTGCGTCATATAAATTGAACGCAGATAATATTATGAATTGTCAGTTTGTGACAGTTTGTGTGATTCATAATTATGATTCTGCCAAAGCGGCTGTTTTAAGACCCCTGTTAATTTGCCCTCAGCAATCGAAATCAAGGCTTCATATTTATGCCTAAATAAAATGACCAATAAAAATAAATAAAATAAATAAATGTAATAAACCGCCGCAGGCGAGGCAATATATCTTGTGGCCGATATTTATTGTTGTCGTACATAGCGCCATCGCGCGCGCTCGATCATCGCCGATATCCAATTACATTAAAATTTCAATTCATTCATCACGGCCTCAATGAGGGCTCCGAGCACTTTTTTCGGCTCTGTGCCCTTTGATTAGATTCCGTAGTGAACAAACCCATCCATTGCGCGACCACAAAAAGGTCGCTGAAGCCACCTCGGCCGACTTTCGTTTTCCATTCGTTCCGCTGTCCAGAAATTTTCGCAATAAAATTAATCGTTCCAATAAAATTGGAGCCGAATAGAGCCACCCATGCATGAACACTTTTTAATTGGGTCGCTCTTTTTGCTCCTTTCGCAGGCAACCAAACGAGAAATCGAACTTGAGTAAGTCTCTCGTTTACATTTCGACATACCTCGTCGCTGCTACATCTCTGTATGCGAGTATTGTTTGTTCTAAATACGACTCGCTCTCGAAAACTTCTTCAAGGGTTGAGTAGAGGTCTCGAAGAATTAGCGAAGTTGAAGTTGTAGTCTCAAAACTATGTATTTATTAACTTATAAGTTAACTTTGACTAATGAATAATAATCTGTCGAATATATTCATTTAAAAGTTTCCTTTGTGGCCATTAAGCACGCTTGGAACAACACGTTACGTTCAACGCTCTCAATCAAATATCAAAGTGAGCAATTTGTTGCGTGTAAACGCAGCTCCCGACGGATTGCATGAAAATCAGACAAAAAACATGGAACAACGATCCGTCGAACAAACGAAAATATATTTCCCCATTTTCATTTTCGACAAGCAATCGCGTTTAATGGGTTGAGCTCGATTCCCACTTGAGTTTGTTCGATTTTGTTTCATTTGATCGCTTCAGCGATTCACGATGAGGTGTGGCATGGAAAGGCGATAAAAATAGTCATTTCATAATTCGTTAGTTTCCATGAATTAATAATATTCGTGACTAAAACTATAAGTTTGTAGTTATACATTTCCTAGTGCTGTTATTGAACAAAATAGCGGTTTGATACTAATTAGTAATAATTTTTAATGGAGTGCTACACACTGTATGAAGTAGATGTGATTGTAGTTTGGAGTTTGTTTGAATTGCTTTGTGGTTAGTTGTTTCATTAATTTGATAGTTGGACGTCATTCAGTTTGTAAAATG
Organism: Agrochola circellaris; assembly: GCA_914767755.1. Lineage (NCBI taxonomy): Eukaryota > Metazoa > Arthropoda > Insecta > Lepidoptera > Noctuidae > Agrochola > Agrochola circellaris. Next base: position 8,472,085 of record OU611857.1, read on the forward strand.
AATCCCTGTACCTATGGAATAGATTTCATGATAAACAGCGTAACAGAACCAAGCTTTTGAACATTGTTTATCCATTTTCAATAATTTAATAGGAAGTTTGATTTAGGGGTAATAGTTTTGCATCTCTCATTATCATAAATCATAATATTAGAACCGAAATAGGTTCAAAAGTTAGTCCTCGCCATTTCCAAACCATACAGATTTACAGAAAGACTGAGTTAGTAAACAAACAACCCGACATAGAGTATAGAAATAGAATCTTTGATTGTTGGTAAACTGACCTTTCAGTTTTATTTGAATGTGGTGGTTAAACTGCTTTTAAATACATAAATAGCCTCTATTTCTTGTCTACTAATGTCTAGTGACATTAGTAGACAAGAAATATAGGTTATAAAATACATGTATATTGGAGACATAATTAGTCAATATTAAAATAATTTTTCACACCCCAAATATTCTCAAAAAGAACTTCAAGGATTTATTATAGAAGTAGTTTAGGATCTAAGAAACGGTCTCTACATCATGATTTCTAGCCTTTCTATACCATCCTGTATATATAAATGTCCCCTGTATATTTACAGTGGGTACTGGTCGTGGGTATTTCCCTATATAGATAGACTGATCTCAACTTGCTGGTATAAAAATTATACGCCGGAAATTAACATTTACAGGTTGCCATCGGACAAGCATTCAGAAATTCTCACTGCGATAAACAAACAAAATGCGATGTAAAGCTTCGGTTTCCTAGGACTACGGGTCCGCTATATTTTAACGGCCATCATGAAAATCTGAAATTTTCACCAGTATTTGACATTAAGGTGCCAAAAACGCTCTGTATTTAGACAGCCGTTAGTGCCTTTTCATTGGCGTTGGGCAGGGCTCTTAGAAAGATACAAAGACAAAAGATGGACACTAGAAACAACTACGTGGGAAGGACCAATTGGTAAAAGAAGCAGAGGACGTCCAAAGAACAGATGGATTCAAGATATATTAGCCATACCTGGGAAAGAATGGCATATAAAAGCAAGGGACAGACAGATTTGGAGAAAACTGGAGGTGACCTATACGCAGACTGGGGATCCAATATCAGAAAACTAAGAAATTAATATTTTAATAAATTTGCATGTCATTTATGTAACTAGATTCTAAGTAAAATTTGTTTTTTAAGGTAATTGGAAGTAAATGGGTTTATTATTATTATATTATTATTTATAAGTGCCTTTTCATATGTCCTGCCGGGTATCCAGTGTGACCGTTCACCGTTTTCTTAGGAAACCAAAGCTTAAGTCCGGTCAACGCTGTCCAAATTACGGAAAAAAATATATTTCGAGTCTTACCCAGGTCCTCAGCGTCCTCACTCCATTCTCCCTCCTGGGCCCAGCACGCTGCGAGCATCACCAGCAGCCGCAGCCACATCACTGAACACATGATCACCAGACTCCTTTACATCACGACAATCACAAAAACGACCACAAACACTATTCTTTTTTTAAATTACACTTTTTTAACACCGTCTCTGGCATTGTGCCAGTGTTTTGACTTTTTTGATGAAGTCCTTTTTAGTGGCGTCACCATTTTCTTTTTTAATTAACTGGAATAGGTTGCTGAGAGTAGGGTGTTCACTTGTTTATCTGGCAGGGTGAAAAAAAGACGTTTATTTAATTATAAAAAAATCCTATTACAACAATTGAAAAATTAAATGCCCTGAAAAATCGAATAGTAAGAATATTTTCCAACGTTCTTGTAGAGTTCCGTGTTCAGCATTACACTGTTACAGACTGATATTCTAACTAAACCAAAAACACGCGGGTGTCAAATGATATGGAAAAATGATGTCCGTTTCAACCACGCGGCCACCTCATAGAATTTGATGAAACTTTGCCAGGAATTAGTGTTAATTTGTTACTTTACACACCTCTTTTCGTGAATTTGTTACAAAAAAAACTAAGACGCTATGACAAAGAATAGTTGGCCGCTAGAACCGCCACTGGCCGTAGTCATCGCCCGTGATTACACAGAATCTATATAATGCAGATAGACGAATGATACATCAAAAGAAAGGCCTTAATTTGATCAATTTGTTACAAAAATAAAATCGTCAAAACGTAAAATAAACAAAAAGTTATGCAATATTTAGTTTTCAGGTTATGAGTAGGTAGTTATTTCACCATAAATATCAAATTAATAGAGGCTAATGTGTATGGACAATTAGTTACTAATTTGTTACAGCGAATAAACAGAAAAAAATATTAGAAAGTAGGTTCAATAATTTGTTAGAGTCGATTTTAGTTGGCCGCTCGGACGGCAATATGCCTAAAATACAATGGCGTTTATCTCGTTATTAAAAGTAGGTTTAAACTTAGTTAAAGTACTAATCGACGGGTAACGTAACCTAGTTTGGATAAATACGGCGAATATAACTGCAGCATTCATATTTTAAAAGATATTTACAAAAAACAGTAGTATGAAACCGTATGAGAGTAGGGTGACCATGATCACATTAGTACAAAGGCATGTTTTTAATGTTGTACTCTGTTTGAACGAATATGCGGTTCGTTTTGCGGCCATATTGATGTCTATTGTTCTTAATTCTTTGAAGTATTTATATTTACTCATAAGATTTTCGTTTCATTGACTTTCCGCAGGTGTTTTATGATGGGAACGATTCCAGAAAAAGGATCTCTATTGTTCCCAAACTATTGTTAAAAATATTTGTCGCACAGGGTTTAAAAAAACAGTCTGGTTTATGTAATTTACAATTTCTATACACTTTTCCTCTTGCCACTAAACACTGAATAAAGTTATGCATTGGATAACGTCTGTGTTGCCAAACTAGCCATTTATAAGATGGCAGGGACGGTAACAGTTATCGCGTCGATGTCCCTGCCACTCTGTATATGTACTTTTATTTTATTTATAAGCTTTTCATAACTTGATATAGTGTTTTTAGTAAGGAGTGTACTGCGCATAAACGAATTTGTGCCTAAACGTTACCAAAAATAATAAATAATATTTTTGTAGGAAATGGTCATACTGTACATTTCTACACTATGGCACGAGTGTGTTGCGCGTATTAAGTACATGGCATAGACGAGACCTACACAAACGTTGCAGACACCATAAAATATTATTATTTGTTGTGTTGTGGTGGCTGTGGGATATATAGCTTACTTCTAAATATTATTGCACTGTTGAATATTCAACTCTCACGTAGGTAATTCGCGCTTTTATTTAGGCATTTATTTAGATGATAAGATAAGTGAAAACGGACATATCAGCAGTAAATAACAAATATTATAAGACTAGGCAAACGCTCTTATGATACATATTGAGATTTTATCAGGGCTTTGTAGCCTTGTTGGAATATTACGCAGGCACTCGATAACTTTTTATTACCGGCTTCGTTTATGCAGTTTGTCCTGCGTATCGCGTGAACACGTTCAGTAGGCCGCACGTCGTGTCAGTGGCAACAAAAGCAGTGTCAAGCTGGTCTCTTATTCTAATGAAACTCCGTACGTTGGGCCACCTCAAGGTCATAGTGTTATCACTTACCACAGACGCTTGATATGTGGTAGACAATACAATACCTACCTAGGCTAATAAACATTATAAAAACCACCCGGACCAACTCAGCGGGATGAACTATTTGATATTTGAAAATAGTAAACCATTATGACATAGAGCAAATTTACAACTGTAGATCAGAAATTACAAAAACTTTTTTCCAAAATAAAGACTGCAGTTGCAATGTGGCTTACATATTTGAAAAAATATTTATAAAATATTTTACAAGTGCTCAATACTTGAAAACCTGTACAAATTGTAATTACATACAATTGAAAAGAGGCCATGTATTTATTTTAATTAACCTTGATATTTTAAAGTTATTTGGAATAACAAGTTTAGAAGAAGCAATTTGTTTTGATGAAAAAATTAACACAATGTGTCAAAAATGTGACACACAGTTGAAAGGAGAACTTAAGTTAGGCGAGATCATAACATTTGATTTAAACGGAGCTGCAGACTCAGTTTTACTCACTGAGCTGCCGATTACTATTAACATTAAGGATAATTATTATTTCTTAGTTGGTACTATAGAATTTATACCAGGCACAAAAATAGGCCACTATAAATGTCATTTTTTAAATAACAATACATATTTTTGTTACGACGACAATTCTTTTAAAATCGAAATAAGTACCTCTAAGAAAATATGTCTACATTCTGTGTCATATATTCGTGTCAGTTAATTTATAAATATTATGTTAGTTTATAAAGATTTTATATTTATCTTGTTGACTTTAATTACTTGATTGTTTTGCCTTTGTGTTGATTTTGAATAAAGAAATTTTAATCGATATCTGACTTTTACTTTTATAAAGTATGCTACAGGATGCCTTAACTTAAAATGTATTTATATAAGCACTCGCCCTAAAAAAATAAGATATGAATATCGAACATTCCAACAGTCGCTATTCAGTCTCACTTCATTGTGAAAATGCATGGTCACCCTACTCTCATACGGTTTCATACTACTGTTTTTTGTAAATATCTTTTAAAATATGAATGCTGCAGTTATATTCGCCGTATTTATCCAAACTAGGTTACGTTACCCGTCGATTAGTACTTTAACTAAGCTTAAACCTACTTTTAATAACGAGATAAACGCCATTGTATTTTAGGCATATTGCCGTCCGAGCGGCCAACTAAAATCGACTCTAACAAATTATTGAACCTACTTTCTAATATTTTTTTCTGTTTATTCGCTGTAACAAATTAGTAACTAATTGTCCATACACATTAGCCTCTATTAATTTGATATTTATGGTGAAATAACTACCTACTCATAACCTGAAAACTAAATATTGCATAACTTTTTGTTTATTTTACGTTTTGACGATTTTATTTTTGTAACAAATTGAACAAATTAAGGCCTTTCTTTTGATGTATCATTTGTCTATCTGCATTATATAGATTCTGTGTAATCACGGGCGATGACTACGGCCAGTGGCGGTTCTAGCGGCCAACTATTCTTGTCATAGCGTCTTAGTTTTTTTTGTAACAAATTCACGAAAAGAGGTGTGTAAAGTAACAAATTAACACTAATTCCTGGCAAAGTTTCATCAAATTCTATGAGGTGGCCGCGCGGTTGAAACGGACATGAAAAATGATGTGACGCAAAACGTAGTACACGTGAACTAATTAAAACGCAGTTACTGCTACGCTATAAAAACGGTGTCGAAGTCAATTTTTTACCATCGACGAGCAATGACCATACTTGTGTATTGCCTACACGATGAAAGCAACGCACGATGCAAGAATGATGTAAGCTGTCTTGACACTTCATCATTGACATTTTACATTTGTCATAATTACTATCAACGGTGTTATTATTTCCGACATCTATGCTTCGCAATAAGTTAAATGATGAAATAAGTGAAATAAGTTTTATGTTCTTTCTTTAAAAAACAAAAAAAAAATATCTGTGAACTTCTGCTGTTTTAATTGTGCTCATAGACACGATAATGTTTTATTTAATTTGTATAATATATGTGACTGTGTATGTATTGTAGAACCAAAGAGAAAGGCCAACTTTGCCTGATAACGGGCGGCAGGTACTTAACCACGACAAAAAATGAAGAGTTAATCGTCCTAATTTGATTTAAACGGTAGATTTATTAAGCGGTATAAAGTTTAAAATACTATTTCGAACTTTCAAATAGTAAATGATTAAACAACTATACATACTAAATTAAATAACAACCTAACTAACTATACATATAATTATATGCAAAAACAAAACGATACTTAGGCGTCGAAGTACTCCTCTATGTAAAAAAATTAAGTTTATCTATGTATAAAAACCGCTAGCTGCTCTAGATTCTACCGAACTATTTCGGGAAGACGATCTTTGGCGAAACCACAGGGCAGCCTTTGCACGTTCGCTACGAGCCTTCGGCCGCCTGTCTCAAACCAATTCAGCTGTCATTCCTCTCGTGATTCTCTTAATAAGGCCTGGAACAAAATGTCGGACACCATTCCGAACAGGAAATTGACTTTCATTCGATTTTTCGGTTGTTCTAAAAACGTTGCGCACCATATTGTAATCTTTTGTTTTGACGCGTCGAAAGCTTTCGGACGAGAATAAACTGTTTTGTGAACAAACGCTTTCAATTTTTTATGAAGGAAGCGTTTTTGTGGAATGATAAAGTTATTTAAACTGAAAAGGACTCATAAGGCAAAATAGAATTCCACGAATGATCGATTCTTAGTCCTTGGATGGTGTCCATTTTGTGAAGACCATTGCCTGTCTCGGAGAGCTTGTTATAACTTTGGCTTGTTAAACGAATACCTACTTCTTTAGTTGTACTCAAAAGCCTGAAGTTATCTCAATATTTCCTACTACCCTACAACTTAGTTCTGTTAGTCAAAAGGCACCCGTTTCGAGGAAAACATTGATATTCAAAACATAATAGAGTACTGAAAACCAACTCCAGCTTCGTTAGGGAAAAGACTTTAGAAATACGTTGACAAAAGATGGTTACCAAGAACTACTTATAATTAAGAATTTCTAGTTATATCATAGATTAATATAGATGTTCACTCCGCATTTTAGGTATGAAGCTACAAGTACGCAGTGGGCTCGACTTGTTGGGCCAATTCAGTGAGTGTAACATAGTCAGAAGATCTAAGAGTTACGCGATAGAAAGAGAGGCAACTTCTAGGTAAATATAACTGAGTAATAAGCGCTGTGCGACTTGAATTGCACTTTATTGTGTCATAGCAAGAGTCGCTTTTTATTTATATGATTTTGCGGACTGAACCATCTGTATTAATCTGTGGTGATATTATCAAAAATAAAATAATTCGATGAATGATTGCCGTAAGAGGAAATTGAGCATTATATTATTGAATGCTGGTTCTCGGAACACCACTCGGAATGAAATTGTAATATTCCAGTCAATTGCCGTCCAGTAGTTTGCGCGGACGCCTCGTAATCCTCAAACTATTTTCAACATATTGAATGAAATTGAGGGTATTTTGACAATAAAAGAGGGTTTCATCGTGTGCTATATTGCAATTGGTGATTCTGATAAACTATTTAGCAATTTTGTTTTGTGTTCGGATTTCGAATCATTTTATTTTGGTATCCCAGTCTCTACAGTTTAAAAAAAAATTAGTTCCGACCTCCTTTTCTAAACAAATGTTATAAAGAGATTTTTTTTTTAATTGTCTGCTTGTATGTTTGTTTATTACGCTTTCACGCCAAAACGACTGAACAGATTTGGATGAAATTTGGCACACGGGTAGACCATGACCTGGGTTAGGACATAAGATACTTTTATCCCGACATTCCCACGGAATCGATACTTAGGTGGGGGAAACCGCGGGGTGCAGCTAGCTGGCTATACAAACAAGAGTATATAAACTAGCACCTATTTTTTTGGGCCTCATAACGGTCATACTGAACATCCTTCTTTAATATCTTCCGATAAGCATGTAGTGCTGCCATAAAAGTTATTTATGAATAGGTTGCCCAAGTGCCCGATATTTTCTTCTAAGCGTAGTAGAACAGTTAAGTCTTTTATACCTTCGTCAGTTTTCAAATTCTTTCCTTTATCAAGTCAGGAAACATAATGCCTTTTGAAACTAATGGCACTGAGCAGGCTATTGCGTAGAAAACTATAGATATTCAATAACTTGATATCAAAGATCAAAATAGCATACACCTTTGACCAATGTCGAGTTGACAGCAACCTAAAACCTTTTTAATGGCGTGGCCATTTTATAAAATATATAAATATTTTTTTTATTTAATTGTCAGTCTGTCAGTGTCACGTTTTCAATTCGGTTTGACACCGTCTGACCTGTAAAGAAGATGGCTAAAAGTCATTCTACGGTATTGACATTACTCGTACAACGCAATTTAATGCTAAGTCGGTGGAGCAGATTTTATCGTGCAATGAGCAGACAAAAATAGTCTTTAAGACCGAGGCACAAAAACACAATTTCCAAGAAAGCTCCGTCTCCATGGGGTGCATGGGGACGGAGCTTGCTTGGAAATTGTGTCAATCCGATATAATAATATGCTAAACGCTAACACATCAGTAATAAAGTTAAATATCGAATGCGCTCTTTGATCAAGTTTGAGCACGAAACTAAATGTCGTAAGTCTCAATTCTTATTTCGTTTATAACTAAGGTAATATTAATCTAGAGAATTTTTTTCTTAATTGTGGCTTGATAATTAACTATATTTTCTTACTGTGAATACTTATTTTAGTCATTAAAGCCGAGTTATCTTTATTTAATTTAAATAATATTAATAAAAAGACATGATTTTCGAATAAAAAATGAATCGAGGGAAAATGTTGCAATTACGTAACTGTCTTGTACAAGGAAAGAAAAAGATTCAATTAATCATAAAAGTTCAATTTTGATTGTATGCGTGACTGTTTGCAAATTAACATCCAATTTAGGAAGCCTCCTCTTAAGAGGCTTACAACAGCTAAAGCGCGGTCACTGTCGGACTGCATAGAAATGAAAGAGAAGCGCGATGACACGACGCAGGTAATTTATTGCAAAATATGAAGCAGTTAGCGATTTACAGAAAATCTATTGATTGGACTGGAAATTTAAAACACTATTATGCTAATATGTAGCTTGTAGAATAATCTGACAAAAAATCAGAATGATTGCATGTAAATTAATATGATTTTTAATCGTTAAAAGAAATTTTTAGAGGTATCTTCATGATTTTTTTCTATCGTATCAAATTAGTTGTATTATGTTTTCAATACACTATCATACTAGCATATATCCTGAAGAATATTATATCATATATTTTTCTGATTTTGTTTACTGCAGTGGATCATATTCTTTTATGCATTATAAAACTTGCGTTTAGGCACGTTTAGGTCCTGTAGTCCCCTTAAGGTGACGAATGTATTTTGGCTGCGACTACACATTACTGATTGCGTAGGTAGGTAAAGTATATTAAAGAAAATAATAATATAATACCAGCCTGTTACTGTCCCACTGCAGGGCAAAGGCCTCTTCTCATACAGAGAAGACACGACCATTGATCACCACGCTTGCTCAAGACGGGTTGGCGATTTCAGACTTATATTAACTACAAGTCCAGGTTTCCTCACGGTGTTTTCCTTCACCGATGCCAGTAATATCAAAGATAAACTTGGAAAGTAAATATGAATTGAAGAAGTCACATTGGTACTTGCCCGGATTTGAACCCACAACCTCGTGCATAACAGGCGAGGCCCAGTGTTTAAGCCACTGGGCCATCACGACATTTACACGACAAAGAAAATCAATCAATCTGCCTAGCCTTTTCCCAAGTATATTGGGGTCGGCTTCCAGTCTAACCGGATGCACCTGAGTACCAGTATTTTACATGGAGCGACTGCCCTCTGACCTCCACAACCCGGTAACTGGGTAATACCATACCCCTTGGTAAGACTGGTTGTCAGACTTTCGGGCTTCTGACGACCCGTAACGACTGTCAAAGATCCACGAATGACAACCGGGACCAAAGGCTTAAGGTGTTTTCCGACGCACCGATGAGTCTCGTTATGTAAAGATGGTCACCCGTCTACAGACCAACTCTGGCAAGCGTAGCTTAACCTGATAGATCGACCCGTTCGGCTGTTATTACTTAGCCACGAGCTCCTCACGACGAAGAAAATTCTTGTCTTTAATTAATTAGAGTAGGTTCCTACATTGGACGCCGTCAAAGGAAATCGCTTCGGTCATAACCGTTGAAACGCTTAATAGAACATGTAGGGACTAAAAACGGAACCTTTGCAAGGTTTCGTTTTTAGTCCCCTGTCAGAAATATAAAACTTTGACGCTTGGTTTCGCATATATACGATTAAATATGTCTTTTAATCTGTACAGAAGCCTCTGACCCTTGTCCTGGGAATAAAAACTTTCCAGGAAGGTTTGAACGGTGACGTAACATTTATTTTTCCATTATGTTTTGTGGTACTTGGTTGAATCAGAGGCGGGCAGGTATGGGGTTGAATATGAAATATGTAGAGCTTGGAATTCAGGTGCATTGATGTGGCTTTCTTGTTTTATCTTTGTTGGAGCCTGAGCAGTGGTGGCCGTGGCCGTGACTCGTAATGTCGTAGGTGCGAACCCTGACAGGCCCTTTACTTTGTGTAAATTATTTCATCACCACTGCTCTCAAAACGGTGAAGGAAAACATCGTGACGAAACCGGCGTGTCCTAAACTAAAAAATCGAAGACATGTGACATCTACCAACCCGCATTGGGCCCGCGTAGTGGATTACGGGACACTCCCTCTCGAAGAAAGGAGGCCTGTGCCCCAGCAGTGGGAACATTATAGGCTGATTATGCTAATAGAGCTTGCAGAAGTTAATTAATGTCTTATATTAATGAGACAGACGAGGATTCTAGATCTGAGACTGCAATGGTTTATTCTAAGGCCTTCAAATACAAGGCAATGCAATTAACTATTCAAATTCTGATGATATCAGTCTCTTGTCAAATACTGCAGTATATTTTGGCACACTGTGTACGAAACGCTGAACAAATGTGTTGCGTGAATAGAATTCGAGAATGTTTCATCTTATCTTATCTTGAAGAAATAGTAGATTTATCAAAACAATCGATCAGTCGAATTAGAGTCCGCGCCACCACTGAAGTCCTTCCACACGCGGCGCTAGTGTCTATGTCATTGCATCGAATTGCATTTAAAAATAATGTATGTATTTCCATGATTTTCAGCCGGTCTTCAGTGGCGCGGGCTTTAGTAAAAGTTCTTTTAACATCCTGTCATGAAAATATTTTCTAATTCAAAATAACAGAAGCGCTAGTAGTAGTTTTTTGCTTCGAAATAAAAAGTGCTACAATGAAAAATACTGGTTTATGTTTCTTTTCCAGTAGTTATAAAAAACACGATTCTCTTTTCAGACACACTTCCAGAAGTTATATACTTGGTGGACTTTGCATCGCCCATATAAATTCTGAAATTTTTATCTTATAAAATTATTGTCTGTTAATAAAATCACGACAGTCTTCAATATCGTGTATAAACGCGTGTATTCCACAAGTGTCTGACCCCCATACTAAAAGGGACATACTCTGATAACTTTTTAATAAACATGAATATTGTTCCGTCCCCATAAATCTTGTAACCGACTGTATCGCAAGACAATTTAGTTTATCTCATTTTTTATTGAATATAAAATGGCTGAGTGCGTACCTTCTCTTATCCGATCTGGTTATTTATGGCAGAAGTTTGTTTTTGACCGCCTCACGTACTTTATAGGGCGAACCTTTCTATCCCGAATTGCCAATTGCTATTTGATATATACTTTATGCTGTAACTTTCCGATCTCATATTTCTTGCTATTTTTTTTCCATGTTTTACAATTGTTTCGGGGAATTGTTCCGACAAGATAAATTTAGGTCACGCGACTTATTTGTATTTTTGTATATAATTTTTTTTTGTGACAATTCTTTTGTTTATTTTTTATACGTAGGCTCGTAACAACCCTACAATAATAACAACGGCAGTAATGATAATTGCAAAAAGGAACATTAACATCCACATGACTCGAAATTCCTAAAACACACGGCAAATAAACACAATCTCTGCTTTAATAACATTACAAAGGTGAGAACAATATTCAGTGCGTTGCAAAAGAGCTTCGAATCCCTATTCACTCGATGTAGATACAAGGCAATATACAGGGCAATTCTCATTCGCACCCAATATGACAAAAACCACTAATACAAAAGGGGCGCTCTAAAAAAAAGGAATAACGGGAGAGATTACAGCCGTGTTCATTCTAAACCATATCCAGTGATAATGTCGGCCTAAGGTCCGGTATGAGCCGTACGCACCGCTCGGAATGGGCGCCAATGCTTTGGAAGGACCCTCTTTCGGCCAAACGACAATGCTGAATCTTTTATTAGTTTCGTGAATGGACGGCCAGTTGACATAACCGTCGTCGACATCTGTTGTGATATTACGCCATCTTTTCCAGGGCGTAGTTCCATCGATCCCGGCTGGGAGCCGAATCGACTATTTTTGTGCACGTGGAATATCTGAGAGGCCAGAATTGAATTCGGCTGAATACGTGTAGGCGCCGTATAGGACAGAAAATTGCTGGAATCGTCAGTTATACCCGTACGTACGTACACTGCGTCATCAGTTTGTAATAGATGGTTTGTTGGGACAACTTTTTATGCGATAGTTTTTCGTTGTTGCATGTGACGTGAGATGTTGTTTTATTCGTTTTTCCACATTGATATGCCGAAACTAAGTTTTATATTTCAGGGAATGTTTGACAGGAATACATTGAAAATAGAGTTATGAGTTTTAAAAGCTGTTGTGAATGAAACAGTTTCATTGCGTTTGTTGGTAGCTTTATTACTTGGTATATCTGTTAAACAGTTTATAAAGGATGGTCTAGCTCTAAATATCATAACTCTGTGAATTAAACAAGTGTCCCTGGAGGGTGGGAAGCCAACGTTTCCTATCCTAAGCTCCGAGTGCGGACCCTCTGAGTTTGTCCTCTAAGGACTAATTAGAATAAAAGAGTGTTAAACTTGCTCTAACTGATGGCCGCTTTTGGGCAGTGCTTTGGCTACACTCAATTCTCTAGGGTCCTTCTCGAGTATTCCTGCGATGATGTGAATATTTTATATATTATTCACAGCGTGATTTATTGCAGTTTTGTTCACAAAGATGTAAGATAACGATACAAATTATTTGTTACACACCACAAAAATTACAATTGCCGATTATATGCAATTCCAACTTTTATGCAGGTGTTGACATTTAAAAACACATAACATTGAAAAATAAAATTGCTATAATTAGCTCCGATAATGTATTTTACGGTGCTAGTAATTGCCTAAATATCCTCAGAATATATACGTCTTGTCTTATATATCACTTGAAAGACAGCAAAAGCAATTCAGTCTATTGTATGCTTCTTTGAAATGTGTAATGAGTCGTTCGACTTTCATTCAAAAGTTTTTACAACTCTCCTTTATCCGACCTTTTCGCGGTAGATTGGCAGGGTCTGTTTTATTTAAAGGCGCGGGTCATTTATTCAATGTTTAAGCATGAAAAGAGGTTACGCGTAATGGCCGGCGCCTGGTTTTTCTAAAGAAAACCTGGTTTCTGAAGTACCTACTACAATTTATTGGTTGTATTTTATAACTCATCTACTATAAGCTCTATGCTCCTGTTAGTATCTAGTGATAGCAACGAAGAGGTAAACTTTAAAGTTCAAACTTAATCCGGGAACTACGCTCGCTTAAAAACTATCGTCTCAATGAAAACTTCATTAGGTTGTTAGAAAAGTTTCCAAAGAAAAGTAAAGGAAAATCAGCCTTATCTTGAACGGAAACCTTTAGGCGTTTCCGGATTCCAATAAAATATTTAACATCGGGTAAACTGTTCGACACCATATCTCCGACCGGAACATTTTATTTTCTGAAGGGAAATTCGACAGTCGTAAAATAAGCTGCTAAGCAAATCTGTCATGACGTCATTAAACGGCTGGCCACGAGGATTATTTTTATTTCTTGCCCAAGATTTATTTTCCTTAGATTAGCATTCCTCTTATTTATGCTAATGTAATTTTAATGGCGCCGCCTTTTTCGGCTAATTTCATTTTACGAAAAACTCCTTGGATTTGTTTTAAACCTTGGCTTATTAAGATGGTTTTGGTGACGATTCTACTTTAATAAATTTGAATTATCGGTTTAATTAAGCTTGAGATAACTAATTTTCCTTATCTTTCTATATTATTTCGTTTGGGGCGAACGGGTCATTAGGTCCAGAAATCCCTATTGTAATGGCTCAGTATAATTATGTAGCTATATCTTTTAATTGAATTTGGAGTTTCATTAATCTACAAGCCTATGTATTCAACATTAGAAAAGTAGAAAGTCGCAATAAGTCAACACGACAGCATCGAGTGAGTCACGAACATTTGTATCGGGAAATTCGGATTGAAAGAAATTCTGTGTAGAAGCGTGTAGCGGGCTGTCACGAACAAACTGTGGCGTGCCGCCGCGGGCCGGCGTAATTGTGTTCATCTTCTACCACGGGCATTTGTTTACAACTCGAAACGTTAAGTGACGGAGCCAAACGACGGGGACTCACGACACGTCACTCACTCACTGCGAACCCGACAGTTTTATATTACGACGATATTCGGCAACTTGCCGAGGGTAATGTTTATGTGTCGTGATTAATAAAGACCAAAGTAGTAAGTTGTCAAAGAACATTTAGACCTTGTAAGATTTGATCTAAATCTTTGAGCTACAGGTTCATTTTGAGTAAAAATTACTTCTAAAATAAAACAGTCGCGTAGTCTCTCAATATCAAAGATGACTACTAAAGTTCTTGCTGATAAAAGCAAAAGTTTATTTGTCAAAGGATTTCATTCATATTTTTTTGTATGCTTGAATTCGTCGCACTTCGCACGGCACGGCTTCGCATGACAGATATCATTCTTTACTTCGTTTCCGCAGTCATAAAACTATACCGTTCACTTACTAAGTTTTACGTAGTACGTGTACTACGATAAAGTTAGTCGATACGTAGACGTACAACTCAGTACGAGTTCTATCGGTTACCTCCGTCAAAGACGAATTTTGTCGAGTGAAACGTGATTGCAAATAATCGAGTACGAAACAAAAAACGATTTTATTTCTTTACACTAAGGCGCATAATTTCTTGGTCGATTGGTTTCTACATCACTGATTGAATCTCTGGCTCGTGTCGTACCGTAAACGAGAGCGATAAAAATTACCTTACGACTGTTGGGTGTCTACATAGGGCTGCCATCGTCCGACAGTCGTAACCTGATTTTTAAAGTGCGAAAAAAAACATAACCCTGTTGCCTCGAGCTTAGCGATACGCGTCTTGCGACAGCGATTACGGAGAAAACAAATGAAAGAAGTTATTTAGTGCTTGTCAGGATCACCGCGATGCGATTTGCAGAGCGAACGGAGGGAAACAGGTGACGCGCGCTTGACGCAAGTTGTGTCATAAGTCGCATCGCTCGAGGCCGTGTATGGGGGGCCTAACGTACATCAACCGGAGAAATTATTGACAACCAAGAATCAGAATCAGTGACTGATTCAAAGTTAATAAAATGTGAAATGATAATTCTAAAATCAAAGAATACCGTATCTTCTCTTAACCTATATGATCGGAGTGACTTTCAACACGTACCGAGAATTCGTGGTACAGCGTAATTTTATTTATTTACTCCGAAATATTATTTACAATGAAACATTACATAGTAAACACAATGTAGACACTCGAATGTTATTAGGCGGCTGTCATTTGCCATATGGACTGTTCCTAAAAGCCTTGTTTTGTTACACTAGAATACTTAATTTGGGAGGGTGGAAATGCTTCTTTTATTATAGGTCCATGATATTTTTGCTTTATTATTATCTAATTGTATATTTTTTTGTACTGTAGTGTTCTGTTACGGTATTATTATTCGAAGTATGAGATTTTATATTTTTCTCTTCTTCTTTTCGTGTGGTTAGTGACTAACCTGGTGTCAGGGTTTTAAAGCCGCCCAGGGGGCTCTGACTTGGTTTGTTTGTAGAAATATCGCTCAGGCATTTTCCGGTTTCCTCACGATGTTTTCCTTCACCGTTTTATAAGTAAGTTATAATTATACAATACGCACATAAATCCGAAAAGTCAGAGGTGCGTGCCTTGGGTTCGAACTCGAGACCTTTGATTTCATATTGCATGGCACCTAGTTATAATACTATTATTATGTCCTCCAGACCGAATTTCGTCCATAGCGGCTAATCTCAGTGGAGATTAACCATAGACTAGCCATAGTGAAGAATGTCATTCGCCTCAAATGTCACAATTATCGGATTGGTATCGATCTGAACAATGTCACAATGTTCGACGTCTGTCGGCCGCAGTTTAATTCCGCCTTACCACAAATGGCGTGATTGACTGAGATGTTAAAATTAAATATGTTCATATTAAAACTTAGAAATCATAGATATAATTCAACTTTCGTGACAACATTTTTATATTATTTTATTTAGTACTAGCTTCGCCCGCGTGATATTTTGATAAATTACAGCTTATTAATTAACCTGAAAAAAATATACTGAGTCCATTTTTTACGTATCAAAACACAGTTTCTATCATAGTTGCTATTGCAAAATTTAATAAGTAGTCTTTTATAAATCTCTAATGAAATCTCAAAACGGCTACTTGACACTTCTCGTGACCCATGCGCTGGTTTTTACCTTGGCCAGAGGCTTAGCATTGCCTTAGCAGTCGACAGCGACGCGTATTAATTTTTTAGTTTATAATTTTGTTATTTTTTTAATTAATTATTTATAAGTTATTATGTAGGTACCTATATATTTCTATCGTATTCTATCAAAATAAAAATAGTAATTATTGAAAAAAAAACTCTTTTATATACAAAAGTTTGATATCCGGGGTGAACCATGGATTACCGGATCGAAATAGATTACCATCGCCTTATTTTTTAATAGACCTGCCATCAGGGGGTTTGTCAATGCATTATCAACCTTAAACATGTATTTGAAAATGCCATAGGACAGTAACTTCACTGGAACTATGGGTTCTTCAAACTGGAACACAATAATGCGGCTTATTAATCGGTAAATGTGATGGTAGTAACGTACTTCCCTAGACGATTGGTATCATTGCTAATGCGCTTCTCTTGTTATAGCTGAGCGGTTACGAGCGAAGCGGAGCGAGACGTGCAAAAACGACTATCGAATCACATTGGTTGAAATCCACATCGCGTCTCTCATCTCGTTTGCGATTGATCGTTCCTTTACATCTCCGCTCCGCTCCGCTCCAGTAGAAACGCAACTTTATAGTTACACTAAAATAGGTGGTTTTAAATAAAGGTTAGCAATACACAGTTGCATGCGTTTCATTTTTTTCACCGAAAATTCGAACAGTTTCAGAACGGGCTTTTGACGCCCAAATTCGTTTGGCTAACAAAATGTTTGAAACTGGCTCGTGAGAGCAATGATAGTTTTTACTCTATGAAATGAATAGAAATAGAATAAAATACTTGCACGAGTAATTGTATTACGACATAGTTAGCCTGATGCTAAGTGTCTATTAACATGTCGAAAATTGAGTGTTTGACCTTAAATTACCGTTTGAATTCTCGAAACTATTCGATGTTATAAATATATGATGCATGTTAATCCTACCTCCATTTTGAAAAGCAGCCATTACTATTCTTAAATATTATTTATGGTATTGATTTTCAAAGGCTTTGCGAAATTACTATGCATTTATAACATCGTGGGAGTTTTTATTTTTATGCATACCATTGTCATGGATCGTTTTACCTCCAACACCTTGATTGCAAGCCATGTTCCCCCCTCGTTACAACCTGCCCCCTCTTCAACCCTCCCTATAATTTCCCTAACGGGTACTTAGTGTTTTATTCCAATCAAAATGATTATAGGCGATTTAGGGTGATGGGATTTTTAATACTGATTTCTTTAGCTTACCGTTTCGCAGGAATCTTTTCAGAGGGTGATGAAAATAAATGAATATGTAGTATAATATATTCTCTTATCTATCTATTTAAATAAAAATTAAATGCTGTCGCTGTTGACTATTTTTTGTTTTAAAATGTATGTACGAGTAATAGTCTAAATTAGGTTTATAAGGAAAAACTTAACGTCCTTGTTTCTATAAATTTATAGGAATTTTATATGAATTATTGAAATGTGGACAGGACCACGTGTGTCCGTTCAGCTAGTTCTTTGTATTTCTTAAGATACCTACCTACCAATTTTTTTTTTTTTTTTTTTTTACCTCTATTTGTTAGACCCAAAAAAAAGTTTTGAGAACAATTTAAAAACTGGTAAACCGTGGCTATAAATCATTGTTCAATTCTGACCTAAAATACCAGTTACCTACGACTTAGTCAATGAACTTCGAAAAGTATCGGATACCCACTAATCTTATTGATAATAACTTTGACCTTTGAGAATATTTAAGTAAGTAATAAAATTGATGGTCTGGATTTTTGTGAAAGTAATAACTAACTTAATTACTTGGTCTTGTTTTTGCCAGTAATTAAGTTAATATATTATTTATCTTTGAAAAGATAAAAGCAGACCCGAATATTATGTTTTGTTTTTAGGTAAGTAAGTACATGTGTTCGTTCGTAAGTTTTCCAGTTAAAAATTAGTCATTCATTTTTAAATAGACGTTTTCCGTACCTACTTATTTCTTGGTGTATTATTTTTTGTATTTTTATTTGATATCCTAAGAAGAAGTGGGTTTTATTCGGTAAAAGGCTATGAAAAAAAAAAAAAATGGCCTAAACCTTTGGCTTGCTTGCACACGACCCAAAGGCGATTAGTACAAAATACAAATCAATTTTAATAAATAATTATTTCAACTATATTTATCACTAAAATATTAATTAATTTTATAGATAGCGTAAGCATAATAATGTGTAATTCACGACCTCCATTATCTGTAATATGAATTAATATCAAATACCTAGATGTGCTCTAATTCAGTGTTAGTGTGAAACATTTAGCCTTTAATAATTATGATCTACTGAACATTTAATGCCTAATTGTTTTAATAATACCTAATAGTAATTGTGAATTACACTCACGAGGTTCTATTAAATTAGAAGTCAATTGTTTAACTTGATGATGTATTTAAAATGGATAATCTATTCTTCTATAAGTACTAATCATATAAAGAGGTATGTGAGTTTGTATGTAGGGGCAAATCTTCGGAACTACTGAGTCGATTCCGAAAATCCTTTCACTAATGAGAACTAATATTATAAATGTGAAAATGTTTGTTTGTTACGCTTTCACGCTAAAACGGCTGAACGGATTTGGATGAAACTTGGCACATAGGTAGACTATGACCTGGGTTAGGACATAGTATACTTTTTATCCCGATATTACTTCGGGATCGAGACTTTTGTGGGTAAAACCGCGGGACACAGATAGTAGAATATATTTTATGTCAAAACAAGAAATTTCACGCGGACGAAGTCGCGGGGATAAGCTATTCATTCATAAACGCATATTATGGCAGTGTGCGGTGCGAGCTTCTCTTTTAATTTGCATTTCCGAATGACAAAGCGGATCCAATCTCAACGGGCTGGTCCGCGTCCGTCCGCAATATCAGAGACCGTGGGAAGAGCCTTGGTCTGCGGTGCGTGGCTGTCCGTGGTCGTCGGCCGTGCGGGCAGGCCATCGTCCGTTCGCAATATCACGCATTGTGGGGACCCGCCTTTAGGCGAAGTGGCAAAAAACAGTTAGTCGTATGCAGAAGGTTTCGAGCTTAGGACTTCCCGTTTGAAAGTACACCGTTTAGCCACCATAATCATGATTTTTCTACTTTATAATTTACAATAATTACTAGCGACCCGCCCCTTCTACGCACGGTTTTTATGAAATGATAAAACATCAAAATTTGTTTATTAAATGTAAGTTTAATATTAATAAACAAAAAAACATTTTGGAATAAATTCTTTAAATACTGCTGAAAACAGCATCAAAATCTTGTCTTAAGCTTCGTGCAGACTAGAGCGACGCGACAGCGCGACGCGACAGCGGTTATTGTTATACCGTGAAGTTTTCTTAGAAATTGTATTGTTCGTGTCGCGTCGCGCCGTCGCGTCGCGCTGGTCTGCACGGGCCTTAAAAGTGAAAATAAATAAATTATTATTACAATTTCCTTGATTTAATTTATGTGCATGTCGTTTACATTTTATAATATTTTTTATAAAAAACAAAAGAAAAAGAAAAACATTTAAAAATATAAATTAGTAGCCCACCAGTATCGGGAACGGGTCCAAGCTACCGGTGGTTAGGGCTCCTGAGAGAGTAACCTCCTAACGATACGCCAAATGCCAAATTTTATTACAATTATTATTATTAATTCGTTGCGACTTTAATTTATAATACGTTTGGATTAACACGTTGGACATAATATATTTCAAATTATTCGCGCCTTCATTCGCTTGAAAGTCAAATATACCATTGAACATAATTATCCTGTGGCACTTCGCAATAGCGTAGCCAGAAAATTTAAATATCTTTTACTGATAGAAATAAGAGAAATCATTTTTGTAATTGTACCGTCCAGAGATAATCGCTTACAAAGAAACAAACAATTTTACCTATATAAATTACTAGCTGCGCCCCGCGGTTTCACCCGCGTAAGTCTCGATGCCTTGGGAATGAATCAATCTGCCTAGCCTTTTTCAAACTATGTTGGAGTCGACTTCCAGTCTAACCGTATGCAGCTGAATACCAGTATTTTATATAGAGCACTGCCCGTCTGACCTCCACAACCCAGTAACTGGGTAATACGATACCCCTTGGTAAGACTGGTTGTCAGACTTTCTTTCTTCTGACGACCCGTAACTACTGTTAAAGATCTACGAATGAAACCTGGGACCACCGGCTTAACGTGCTTTCCGAGGCACGGAGGAGTCTTGGTATTTAAAGATGGTCACCCGTCGACGGAACAACCCCGTCAAGCGTAGCTTAACCTGATGGATCGACCCGTGTGGCTGTTATTACTTAGCCACAAGCTCTCGATGCCTTGGGAATATTGGGATAAAAGGTAGCGTGTAGCATGTAAGGTTTAGCGTGAAAGCGTAAAAAACAAACAAAGTCACTTTCGCATCTATAATATTAGTAAGGATTAAGTTTAGATAACCTATTTATAGCAGGTTTACTACTATATTTGTCGCATTGCAATATTAAATCATTAATTTTGTTCCCAAGTTAGAAACAAAGTTAACAGTTTCAGAAGCGCTTTAAACTCGCGAACACATTTAATATTTTATGTTACCTTGCGCTTTGATCCGATTCAATCGTTCCAAACTTCACGTACTTATATAAATACATAGATACTTGTGTAATGAAATTTGCAATAAATACTGAGAAACAACATTAGGTATTTAACGTTTTCAAAATGGCGCCAAGTTAATGGCCGCAAAAGTTACGCACGGGCGTTTTTTTAACGTGACTATTTTTTATAGCACAGTGGATAACCAACTCTGGGCGTTAAGCAGAGCGTTGAAAATCCAGTGCACGGAAAAAAATCGTCCGTGCGTACCTGCATCCTAATTAGGTAATACACGATCAATAACAATCTGAATCATTTTGAAGGATATTGTTAATCCATTTCTTCATATGTTCGAAGAACTTGTGTGCTCAACAACGTAAATAACGCAATAAATGTTGTTGTTGAACTGTCAAAATGAAACAGATTGTGATTTATCGTGTTACGCAATTTGTATGCTGGTCTAAATAAACGCGATTTGTATTAGTTCAGAGTTAAGTTTTTATGAAGTTTGGAAGTTGAACGTATAGACTAAGAATTAATATATAGACGAGTAGAATAAAAGAAACTTAGGACTTCTATGTGTAACGAAATGGTTTTTATTTACTTGCTATTTTTGGTAACATTTCGTTCAATTTTTAATTGCGACCACGATTGAGACCATAGTTGCGGTGACCGCGGTTTCAAGGGGGATCTAGGGGGGGGGGCACAGGGCATGTGCCCCCCCCCCCCCAAACGGTTTAAGTAAAATAAAATCTTAGCGTCTGGATGGAATGGCCTGAATGTATATCAAGAGGTTAGTTCAATGATGACGTCTGAAGAAGTAGGCTATCTTCAAGCATGTCTTCATTGAAAAAGAATGAATCCCTAAAACAGCATAGTGCAATACAATGAAGTGTAATATATATGTATGCTCCTTTACTTTAGTAAGAGAGAAGTCGACACATGTTTCACCTTTCAACGAATCATCAAACATCCTCAGGATGACCATTGACTTGTTGCGAATCCGGACCCGACGTGTGGACATGTCAAGCGTCGAGAGCAGAGTGACTCGTCATCCTGAGGATGCCTCGTTGAGAGGTGAAACACGTGTCGATTTGTTACAGGGTTCTTAAATAACAGTTAATCGGATTAGGTTACTAAATATACGTCGTCTATTGTATTTGATTTTAATGTGTTTGAATAATGATTTTCAATGATTACTGAAGACATAGAGAAACAAGACTGACCTATGTAGGTACAAGGCAATAATAATTTCTTACACATATGTGTCTCCGATATTCGTCACAATGTTATTGATTCCATAACAAACTATCCTGCATTCACAATTTAGTATCCAAAGATGAAAACAAATATGTATTTTTTAAAAACAACTACCCCATAGAGATTAAAAAAACAAAACTATTTACTAGTACTTATTTGTCATTCTGAAAACCACTTAATTAACATTACTGTAAAGTTTATATTTGTTTAAGTGGAAATAACATCAATTGGAAACAAGAATTTGAATATCGAATAGATCTACTACGTGTCTTAATTGTTACATAAAGGTGTTACAGAAGGTGGGTTTTTTGAACCAGTAGAAATTAAAAAAAGGCTGTTTTCATAGCAACATCATTTAAATAAAAAGTTATGATACAGTCTATTTTTTTTTGGCTCGTCCTAAACTAAATCTTCATATTCATTTGTTCTTTTACCTCTTAGAAAAAAAAACCTAATATTATTATATTTCTTACAACTCCTTCCTTGTAAATTATACTTAATCCTTTTTCCCAAAGCTACGTAAAAATAACTAAAACAAATATCTCCCTAATAATAACAAAGAGTGATGAATAAAGCTACAGATGCAACATAACGTCTTACGGCAGATAAGCCAGCTGTATTACCAACCAGAGGGAAAGCTCCGTAGGTACAATGATTAAGCCAATAATAGGTAAATCTCGTCTACCAGTTAGGGTAAAATGGGATGAATCGGCTTTCAGGCTCGGGAAAGTGTCGATTTTACGAAAATACATTTACGAAGAAAAATAGCCTAGTGAAATAGGGTAAATGTTCAATAAACAGTGAGGTTTCAGAGCCTATAATATAAGGCTAGATATAGACTAAAAATAATTGCTTTAAATTACTCATAGAAATATTTAGTTAAATTTTTTTGAGTATCAAGCAATTTAGTTATTTGACTCATAGTAATAATGTTTTCTACGGTGTCGGGTGAATTTGGTTAATAACAGACCTTGTGCCGTAATAGGAGACGATAAAGTTGAAGCTTTTAACTTGCTTTAACTTCAGTTTTTGTTGCTAAGGGATTTTTTTTAATGGTTTTTGAAAGAAATTGATGCAATAATAAGTATAACATCGTAATTCTGTGTTATTTATTCCCATCTCTATCCTCAAATTAAATAAAATAGATTATTTTTAAACCCACATTACATGATTGATTCATTTAATTGATTTAACCGACTCTGTGGTCAGACCACCTGTCTCAGACTCGTCAACCCGGTCCCGGGTTCGATTCTCAGTGGGAGCAAAATTTACTGCTTGGTTTAGTTTGTGGTAGGACTTGGTCTAAGCCCGCCTGGCTAGCTATCTTAACTAAGTCTGTCGCCATAACAAAAATCTTATCAGCATGGTACTGTTTCGGCAGTTAGAGGTAAGATAGCCAGTTCCTCTGTGCTTAAGGATTCCGAGTAAAGCTCGCTTCCACCTTCGGCCTGATCATCACTTACCATCAGCATGCTTAGCATGACCACAATAGAAACGGGTTTTGTCGCCGAAAGAATAGACAAAATGACAGATAAACAATCACAATCTGTCGTTTTATTTATGTTTCCGTTTACAAAACCCGTTTCTATAGTTGTCATGCTATGCAAGCAGGTGAGATAAAAAAAGTAAGAAAGAAAAGGTTTATTTAGACACAGTTCCTGAAACACACAATACAAATAAAATAAAAAGTGAAAATAATCTTTTGACAATAATGTGTGTGCCAAGAGCTAATGTCTGGTCCCGGCTGTCATTCGTGGATCTTTGACATTCGTTACGGGTCGACCGAAGTCTGAAAGTCTGACAACCAGTCTCACCAAAGGGTATCGTGTTACCCAGTTACTGGGTTGTGGAGGTCAAATAGGCAGTCGCTCCATGTAAAATACTGGTATTCAAGTGCATCCGGTTAGACTGGAAGCCCACCCTAACAAAAAGGCTAGGTATTCAGTGTGTGCCAAGAGCTAACCCGCTGAGGTTAAAAAAAAAATGAACTGAAAGAACCAGCCATCTTATATTATTGTGAGGTGAGCTTAAACAATTATCCGGAAAAACAACGAATAATGAAGGTTTTTTCCTAAACTATTCAGTAATAACTGGTTAGTTAACTACTTTCTGTTCACCGTACAATAAATCATAACAATGTGTTTCCATTAAAAGTAACTTCTAATGGACGCCGATATTGGTCACAAATTATTGTGGTCACAATCAATGAAACCTTGACCATTATAAATATATTGGTTTCATGTAGTAGAGGTTTTTTATTTTATTTTACATCATTATTCTGTATGGATATACCCATAAAGTAGGTATTTTTGAGTTAATAAGCAGAGTATAAAAAAAGTTGCCAAGGACTAAGACAAAACGAATACGTTGAAATAAATGGCAGGGAGCTAAACAAAATCTGCCTAGCCTTTTCCCAACTATGTTGGGGTTGGTTTCCAGTCTAACCAGATGCAGCTGAATACCAGTATTTTACATGGAGCGACTGTCTATCTGAAGTCGACAACCCAGAAACTGGGTAATATGATATCCCTTAGTAAGACTGGTTGTTAGTCTTTCGGGCTTCTGACGACCAGTAACGACTGTCATAGATCCACGAACGAAGCACGGAGGAGTCTCGGTATGTAAAGGTGGTCACCCATCCACGCATCAACCCCGGCAAGCGTAGCTTAACCTGATAAATCGACCCGTGCTGCTGTTAAGACTTATACTACTCCACAGTGCCTTAGTAATAGCTTCGTCATTCAATCGTTAAAATATTTTAATAAAATTGCGAAAATTGCCGATGTTCAACGAACCTTATTGCTATATTTTTAATACTGCTCGTGATAGCTCGAAGATAAGCCGTAGTCGAGAGACAATAACTAATAAGTTTTCTTGAGTCGACGATATTGGATGAACACTAGTACGATTGTATTACCTTTTGTATTTACCGACTGTGAAGACAGAAAATTGTATTTGAGGTAATCTCCGAAACTGTTTAGCCGGTTGAATGGGCAAGACACCATTATTCGTAAAGCTGCTTTTGTATTACGGGAAAATTGAGACAAAAATAAGATGCTTGTGTTTACTCGGTCGCTCTAATCTTTATTGATATTGACTGTAGTTATTCGGGCATAAATATTGCAATTATTTGATTAATTGAGTTCTTCTGATTAGATTGTTATGTTAGCAAGGCTGTTTATAATTTTCATTCTTCTTCAGAATTCTAGAAGAATATAGGATAACTAGAACAAAACATAAAACAGCGGCTGGTTCAATTGCAAACTGAAAAATAAATAATGATTTGGTAGAGAAACGACGTGGTACGCACGTGATAGGCTGTACGTAGTTGATCATGCAAAGCAAAAGAAAAAAGCAAACTGCCAATAAATAACTTTAAAAATAAATGATCCAGATCTCTTGAATTGTAGACATTGTTATACGTAGATTTCAGGGATAATTACACTGTTTCGAGAAATACGACATCTGCGATTATTAACTCCCCGTAGCAATCAAATATTTAGGAACGTAAGTTTGAATTAAATAACATGCAATGGTAAATTAGACTATAAAGTAAAAAAATATATAAAACAATATTATTTAATGTTTTAGATTCCTTTAGGCTAAACTTTATTGATTTATCATAGACTTATCCTGTGTCTATAGGATTAAATGTTTGAAAATTTCAGACATCTAAACGTGTTAATCACTGTTTTACTCTTCTAAATGAATTAATACGTACCATTTACTACGAGTGTTCCATCCCTGGTTAATTAAGACGATATTTAGGATATTATAAATCTAAATTTTTGTCTAACATGTTTGTATTTAACGTTAAATTTAAAAAAATACAGGAAGTAAATTCAATTTTCTTCTTCTATTTAATGTATTTCAGAATCACACTTTTAATTCAAAACTAATTAAAAAGAAAATGGTAGACTTCGTTCAACAGGTGAAGAATATTTACGTCACAGAGCACAGATTAAATAGTCGATTATTTTATTGAGTGTCAAAACGCGCGCGCTACGGGCGGGCTGGCGAGCCCACAGCCATTCGCGACGAACTGCGAACGAGCACTGATTCGGCATTGGACGATGTTTTCCAAAGGTGAGGATATCGCGCACCCTCGGCCACTTTCGGCTGCCTTCGGGGAACTCATCTCGATTCGATTGTGTTGAAAGAAACATATTTCGAATTAACACCATTTGAATTAAGAAAAAGTTTTGACTTCGAAAGGCCGAGCCACACATGCACTTTTCTATTGACGTCTGCAGGGCTGTGTGAAAAAGCTTGAAAGAAAATCTAACAATGCAAAAGTTGCTTGCCCCTTTTCATGGCGAAGTCTTAAGTTTTAAAATAATAAGGCATGACCAGAGACACGTTTAGTTAACTGTTTGTTTCTAAATAGGTATAATACTCGAATGTACGTATTGTTGATTCTTGGTGAGTTGTCAAGGTGCTGCTTAGTTATAAATGAGTTAATAAATTACGGTGTCAACGGCAAGTGTAAAAGAAATTGCTGTTTTATAGATATTTCTGGTATGCATATTATTAATGAATGAATGAAATGAAATGAATGAATTTCAGACGACGAATGGGTGCTCTCTGATATCTCAATCAATTTTTTTTTTCTTTCTATTTAGATGGTGTTTGAAAGAAGGAATTCGGAATTTTGTAGGAAAAAATTCACAAGTATGCGTCAAATTGAAAATCTCTTCCATCGAACGGATCGAACACGTATTTTGAGAATCTAATATGGATTGATATCTGATATAGCTTGGGAATAAATAAGGAAACGTGTCTATTTAGTATTAGTTGTTTTGAAGTCCTTAGTTTTAACACAAATACAGAGTCAAATTAATTTAGCTAGCGAAACTACGCAAACGTTATCAGTATCAATTATCTTCTAAACACGATAAAATAAAATAAAAATGTTTTGATATTTTCTTCTTTTGGGGTCAACGACCGCTTGTATTGTAGTTACTTGGAATACGAGTTAAGAAAATCTTTTTATTTGTTTCATTGAGTTTTATATCTTCCAAGACGTCTGGGAAGTTTACGCAACACTAAACAGATTTTTAAACTGATATTTCAAATAACTTTACTACCTAA
This sequence comes from Agrochola circellaris, assembly GCA_914767755.1. NCBI lineage: Eukaryota > Metazoa > Arthropoda > Insecta > Lepidoptera > Noctuidae > Agrochola > Agrochola circellaris. The sequence goes on from OU611857.1 coordinate 8,499,331, forward strand.
GGTCGTTGACGGTCGTTTTAACACGTTCAGTGCCGGGAACCCTCCTGGAGGGTTCACCTAGTCGCATATCGTATACCGGGAGCCCTCGTGCAGGGCTAATTTTAAATGTTGTGTTTTGAATATAGCTTTATAAACCGTAAAAATAAAATCTGATGTATATTTTAACAAGATTTACAATCCGCCATGGTTAACTTTAGCGCAAATGTAATACCGGTAACCCTCCCGGAGGGTTCACTTCTAATATGTATGACGGCATGGCGTATGAGTTTTATGAAAGGTGGGTGGAGTCTAAAGTGTTAAGGTACCTTTCCGTAGTTGACCGCAGGCGGCATTTGCAGGCGACGTGTCGCCGCGACACGAGTGGTTTCTATGAAGTACCTTCGGCAGTGACACGTCATATGCAGCTACGGGCGAGCGACAGACGACACGTGTAGCCCGACCGCAGACCAGCAGTGCTATTCTGTAACCATCTCACCGTGAAAACTTAGGTGAAGTGAGCGTGGAGTGAGCTGTCATTCCACAGGGATTGACACTATTGACACCTCACTTCACCCAAGTTTTCACGGTGAGATGTTTACAGAATAGCATGGCAGTAGTACCGTCAACGCTCGAGCGTTAACACGTTTTTCTATGTTCTATCTACCGACTGGAATACGGGCTGCTGCCGCCTGCGGTTGGGTTCGGAATAATGACTGCAGCGACATGACGCCGCGACATGACACGGCGACACGTCGCCTGCAATTGCCGCCTACGGTCGGTTACGGAATGGTACATTTATCATGTTTATTTATTTTTTATTTTATAATTTATTTTTGGTGCCCAGACAACATCCCTATTGTATAATATTTATCCGTACTGACTATATTCAGTATATTTGTTTGTTTCTTTTGTTATCTACGTATTTTTCTCCCACTGGTTTTGCAAAAGTAGGTATCTCAAATGGATTATCAGCAGGTCAACTAATAACTTCCTAAGACGATATAAAGCCATCTTATACAGGGTGTCAGGGACATCGACGCGAAGCCGGTTACCATGGGCTCAGTACATGACTCTGAACTCCCTGAGTTGATATTTTTCGTCGGTTATTTTAAAAAAATCTGCTGTTTTATAGAAAAGTGCAATACCTACGCGATCAAAATGTATGGAGCAGCAGGTTTTTTTTAATAAACGTAGAAAAATTTCAACGCAGTGGGGCTCAGAATCATGTACTGAATCCATGGTAACCGGCTTCGCATCGATGTCCCTGCCACCGTGTATAAGTAAAGCAATAACGTGCAACCCACACACTGCTAGCATAAATAGTGTCTTCACGGAATAAGTAATCGGAGGTGTTATACACATCTGTTTTTCTCTAAACCATAGGAATAGAATGATATAGTGTTTGATCATTATAATATATAATTTTTTTTCAGTAATCCGCTGTTGCTAAATGTCTTTTTTTCTGTAACCATCTCACCGTGTAAACTTAGGTGAAGTGAGCGTGGAGTGAGCTGTCATTCCACCTAATGCTAGAGATTGACACTATTGACAGGTCACTCCACGCTCACTTCACCTAAGTTTTCACGGTGAGATGGTTACAAAATAGCACTGCAGGTATCAAGGGTTTAACCTGAAAACCGCTGAACGCTTCAACCTTTTGCTTCCGGTATTATAGTTTTGTGTATGTACCACTACTACGGGCCATAATACTGGAGACAATAAACATTATTCTATTCAATAAACGCTATTCTATTATATTCTCAAAAAACCTTAAGGCTAATATCGTATCGCTAAAGGCTATAATCTACTCGAAATTCACTTTGAAAAGCCCAATTTGCGCCTCTAAATTCATACATGAAAATTTAGAAAGACCAGTGGCTGTACTATGACTTGTTAAAGCAATCATCGTTCCAGTGTGAGAGAGAGATGAAGTTATACAGGACGAATAGCACTATCCTTATTGCACAACAGAATGGTGATGGTTTTAACACGTCATAGTAAGGCCACTGTTACGAAGCGATGTCTTCGCGGAGTGTGCGTAACTTCACCTATTTATTACCTTCAGCTATTATAGCACGTCATGGCTATTCCGGAAGTGCGCTAATATTTCAGAACAGCGATACAACAATTCTCCCTCTAGGTGTTACGGCTCATTTCACATTCTATCAGAACACGGAATCGGCCTGCAACGCGTTTGTAATAAGACAGTCGGCGATAAATAATTAAATGAGCAATTTGTCGTGACATGGATTATATCAAAAAATCCCTTTTGGATTATCAATCATGTCTATTTTTATCGGTGAATCGCTCATCGTTTTGTGCAGTAATATATGGAGGTTTAATTGGAAATTGAAATGTTCAGTTATTACTGTCATGCGCGTCACAATATTGTTTGATACGAATCTCAATACCAGGCGGCTACCTCGCCGTGTAATTAAATTTGTTTGTTTGCGCGTACGCGCCGCTGCGGCCGGCTTACGGCGGGGTTTGTGATTTTTGCACACCCCCTGTATACAGAAAATATTACAGGACGAAGTTTGATGAAATTTTAATCAAAATGTGTTCAAACCCAACATCGAAAAAACCTTTTTGACTTATGTATATTTGGGGATTGCTTGTTTAATTTTATGTAAACACGTTCGTTAGAGAAAATACGACTAACTAAATTAAACATTAAATTATTTTCTCCATTTGGTTTTTTGAATTTATTTTTCACATACTTGTGGCGTTTTGTTAGCGCGAGTACCTAGAAAGGGTATGTAAATATTCAATTCCTGTATGTAATCTCGTTAATCGTATTTAATCCTTTCCTTTTGAAGTGTAGTTTGCATAAGAGCCTCCGTGACGTCGTAGGTACAGTCAAATATAAAATTCTAAATTCATCGTGACAAATATTTTGAGTCTCGCATGTAGGTTGGTATGTATTACTCAACTTAATGTTGGACGTGAACCCAGAAGTATGTGGGGTACCTATCTAAGTCACAATTGTATGCGTTGGAAGTATCTAGGCATGACATAGAACCACAAGCTTAGTGACCTGACAGTGGCGACTACTCCTCAGCTAAGTAAAGCAATAACCACCCTTCGAGCTAAGCCCCACAGTAGGCTATCTCATCTCTTATAAAGGCTATCGTATAAAGCGACTTAGAGATTATACGTATAAAGTGGAATGATGATACCTAACAGATTACGGTTTGTGAGCTTGTTGAAAGATTAATATCAGCCATATAACTTTCCGGGACTAGGTTCTTGTGCAAGTGTATTTTGTAGGCGTAGTTAATGTTATATGGAGTGCAGGTGCTCGTTGCTCAGTAACAACAGCCGCACGGGTCGATTCATTAGGTTAAGCTACGCTTGCCGGGGTTGGTCCGTGGATGGTGACCATCTTTACATACCGAGACTCCTCCGTGCCTCGAAAAGCACGTTAAGCCGCTGGTCCCGGCTGTCATTCGTGGATCTTTGACAGTCGTTACGAGTCGTCAGAAGCCCGAAAGTCTGACAGCAGTCTTACCAAGTGGTATCGTATTACCCAATTACTGGGTTATGGAGGTCAGATAGGCAGTCGCTCGATGTAAAATACTGATGTTTAGCTGCATCTGGTTAGACTGGAAGACGACTAAAACATAGTGTGGAAAAGTTACAGTTTGATTGAGTTAATGCTATATGTACAGGTACACACCTCTACCTTTCTGGCGAGATATTATATTATGTGTTATGTATCAACTTAACATAACATCACGCCTATTTTCCCGGAAGGAATAAGCAGAGTTTTACATATAGTACACCCACATTTCGCCAGTTTGTTATAAAATAAAGTGCCAAGTGCGTGGGACCACGCACAATAAAGGGTTCCGTATTTGAGATTTTGAAAATTATAGCAAAAACAAATATAATTTTGTAGTTAAAGATAAAGGTATAGGTAAAGATCATTTATTTGTCGAACAAAAAAGAATAACAGAAAAAAAAACAGTCAGTTGAAAAACATGTTCTCCCATTGTTTACATACGACACGGTCAATTCTCCAACCGCAAATGTAAGATTGTAATGGCAAAAAAATATGAGATAAAACTACAAATTTACCTACGATTTTCGGGCGTTTTCCTTTAGTTGTGCTGTGAGACCTTGCTTCCTGCCAAACGGGAAGTACCCTGTAAGTTTTGGTTTATTTGCGAGTATAAAAATATGGCGCATAAATGGCAGTTTTTTTTTGCTTTAGAATCTCGATTTTTCTCGAAGGGACCGTAAACCTACGTATTTGATATTAATTTCAACTCAATACCTCCACGCGTTCCTGAGAAAAAGGGTCTTGACAGAGTGATAGACAGCGAGGCAGACAGACAGACAACGAAGTGATCCTATAAAGGTTCCGTTTTTTCCTTTTGAGGTACGAAACTCTACTAATAATAAAGGTTTGTAAAACATCCTGCATTCAAAATGAGTTTATTTGTTTCTTATGAATCGGCCCTGCCTCTTGATTATTACATTATTCCCTTTATTTCTAAAGGTCTTAACACCCACTCGTTTAAAATAATTATAAAAATGGCTTCTCTCCCTGTCATACAACGACACTGAGGATATAGTGAGTTAACACCAAAATATACAAGCAAGTCTTTCACACAAAACTCACCACCACACCCACACTCACACACTTGACAAACTAACTCACACACTGTCACACACACATTATTTAGAATTATTTTATTTTGTTCAATTTATTTTGTTCTGGTAATATGCTACCCTTATTTAATTAACTATTCTGTCCATTTTCAAACATCCTGAAATAAAATTTAAGCTAACGCAAACATGTTTCGAATTAAAATTTAAGATCACGCAACTCAGGCCCCCAAGATACAGGCGCTGCCTAGTTTGGGGAATACTGTTTTAATACTGTGTTAAATATTGTAGTTACAGTAAGGATACAATATCATTATTTTTTATTGAAATTTATTTTGTAACAATGGACCAATAAATTATTCTTATTCTTATTTCCAAGATAGAGGTCGAAGTCCAGATTCGATAAAAAATAATGATTTCAAATAAACTGTCAACTGCTTTCGCTTTACGTTTTATGTTGAAATTTTTTAATTTTAAGATAGGCTTAATAAATTACCTAGGACATATAATAATAGGCGAAATATCAGCTTTGTGCCGGTGTTTAGCGATAAGGCACGAACCTCAGTGAGTCAGTCGCTCTAACCTTCAAACAACGTAGGTACCTAAAGTACCTAAACAGTCTAGGCTGAGTTGATGTAGACATAAATGTAAACAAACTATTTACTATTTAGAATTCATTTTGTACAAAGTATCATGCTTTTGATTGAACACGTTGCCATACAACGTGGCAATGCTGCCAGCCTTTTGGGCACTTTTCCTGTTGACAGCGATGCGGACGATTTTTTTTTTTTTGCCCTATGATTATTTCCCCCCCTTTTTATGCACATATTTTATATATTATTCTATATTAATATATACTATCCTTTTTATTGTATATATTATTATTTTTCAAGTCTGTAAGTTTTTAAATTATGTAAATAGTGTCTATAAATAAACAAAAAAATGATGATAAATAATATAAATTCAAATAATTGTTTAATGACATGCCAAGACGGAAGGTATTTGTCTTACATAAACATTAGATCCCACCTTTTTATCGAAAGATTAGGAAGACATGTAGGTACCTATAGTACAACCACACTTCGCCAGTTATTTTTAATCCCATGTGAGGGGGGGGGAGGGAGGGCGAGATTTATCACAAGTTAATTTAATATTTTTCCAAGATGTCTGGTTGATAGATGAGACCATGAGAGTAACCTATAGTATTGGGAAATTAATCTAAAATAACGATCAATAAGAAGAAGTAGGTACTTAAACCCTGATTATAGGTGCTTTTCTGTGTGGTTCTTTCCTCAAAAGACCATTTCAGACACTAATCCACATGGTCTTCATATGACTTGACCAAGATTATGTCTGGACTTTAAAAGAGAGTACGACCTCTGAGTTTGTTTCGGCCTTTCTTCTCAAAGTAGTCAGATAGGAAACACCGACCTCATCTAGCTTATTTTTAATATTTTTTATATGACGTGTTAAAGTGATTCCGATATCCTATTTACAGAATAAACAATTTCATTTCATTTCATTTTAGATATTCTGCGATATTTTAAAATAAACTACCTAATTGTGTATCATTGAAAATCGTTTGTACAGTGGGCTCCAGATAAACCTCACCCCATTACATTGCTAGGGGGTGAGGTTTTCTGGAGCCCACTGAACTATACTCGAAATTGAAACCTTACCGAATGTTCAACAAAATCACCAGCACTAAGAATCAAAACTAAATACCTACTAGATATTACACCGCCGTATGACCCCGTACAACAAGGATATCCAATTAAAATCCCCCGATAGATACCTGCCCCCTTTCGACCACTTCAATCCGCCTTCATTTCCCAAAATTGATGAACCGAATTATAGTTAACGACTATAATGAACATCGGGCAAGTTAAGCCGTGTCTACACATGTGTAATACGCCCCGCGTGGCCGTGGCGTCGCGTTTCTCGAGTGAGAAATGGTCCCCCCATGCCACACTGACAGGGCCCCCGATTTTTCTCGAGGGATAGGCCCGCGTATATCTTGGGAGAGAGATAACGTCGGGGGATGCTGAGACAGCTGTTTGGTATACAGATAACAATGGTATGCACGTAATTACGTTGTGTATTGTGTTGGTAGGTGAAGTTCAGAGGGATGTTACAAAAAAGTATATAAATATTCGTAAGCTTGGGTCTGCTGACTTCTTAAGTTATAAACAGAATACGTTGGTACGATATAGGCAAGTTATTTAATCAATATCATTCATGAACTTTCCATTACGGAACCGCCAGTCTAACCGAATGCAACTGAATACCAGTATTTTACATAGAGCGACTGCCTATCTTGACTTCCACAACTCAGTAACTGGGTAATATGATACCCCTTGGTAAGACTGGTTGTCAGACTTTCGGGCTTCTGACGAACCGTAACGACCATCAAAGATCTACGAATGACAGCTGGAACTATCGCCTTAACGCGCTTTCCGAGGCACGGAGGAATCTCGGATTGTAAAGATAGTCACCCATCCACGGACCAACCCCAGCAAGCGTAGCTGAACCTGATGGATCGACCCGTGCGGCTGTTATTACTTAGCCACGAGCTCCTAAAAAAAAATATAAATTTATTTAGTTTGTATCTACGAGACTAAGAAAAATTCTCAATTTTGTAATCCTTTTATCTGTTGACTGATGTACACTTTATTGGCTCAGACGATAAAATTATGAAAAATAAAATGTAAAATCCAACTTAACAAATAATATAGTTTTATCTAAGACGGTTTCAGATTTATATCTTATGGACTTATTCTACGAACTTTAAGATTGCAGACGCGATATTTACTTTGAACTTCTAGCTAGCGATTTGTCAGAAGGCTATAGAAAGAAGTATATTGAAAATAAGGAGAATACACAGAATAAGAAGCGAATACATATGAAGAAAGACAGAGCTCATAGATGTTCTGCATTACGCTTTAACATTAAAGTGGCGTTGGGCAGGGCACTTAGAAAGATACAAAGACAAAAGATGGACACTAGAAACAACAACATGGGAAGGACCAATTGGTAAAATAATCAGAGGACATCCAAAGAACAGATGGATTCACGATATAATTGCCATAGCAGGAAAAGAATGGCAAATAAAAGCAAGGGACAGAGAGATTTGGAGTAAACTGGAGGAGACCTATACCCAGACTGGGGTTCCAACTACAGAAAACTAAGAAATTAATATTTAAATAAGTTTGCATGTAATTCGTATAAACCACTAGATTCTAAGTAAAATTTGTTTTTTAAGGTTCTTGGAAATAAATGGGTTTATTATTTATTTATTTATAGATAAGTCTATTTGTTTGTTGGCTTTTAATAGAATTGTTCTGTCGCATGTGACTAATAAAATTAATAATATAACGCAAAATAAAAATTCTCTAATAACTCTATCTTAAGCTAATTTAAAAAGCCTTATAAAATTTTATTAATAATAATAGTTATAAATACACATCTAAATTAAAACTTGAAAAATGTTCGTCTAACAATGAAATTCTTGCTTCTTCTTCATTAGAACACGCAGTACTCACACTTGACCATTTTATGCGCCACCAGTGGGAATTCATTGCATTTGTGCTGTTTTTGCAAGTCTGGACACTGAGCGAATTTTAAATTTTACTGCAGTCCTAAAGAGGCGTCCGTTTGAATTAATTGCCGAACGAATTATCTTTCGAATCGAATGTTAGATTAACTTTTTTTACACGTGACAGTCTGTTATCGGCTTTTTTGTCGTCGGGTTTGAGTTCGAAAAGTTGGCGGAGCTTATCAAGTAATGGACATCTATAAGTTAATTATCTTTGGCCAAAACTTGCTAATTCGAAAACGCATTAAATCGTAATTTTCAATGTATTACGTGAATTGCTCGAAAAAGCAATTTTCGCGTAAAAGTTAGTAAGACATCAATTTACCAACTTGTACGTGAAGGGCCATCTTTTTCTTATCGTATTGCGTTTTGATTTAAGAATCACGTAAGAGAACTATTACTGTAAGTAAGAGCTAGATTTTTTATCTGTGTGTCCGTAAATATCAACTTGAAACATAAATTACGACTTATTTCGTAACTTATACAAAGATTAGAAAAGAAAACTAAAGCATTTGATTACAGTACCAAGTTCGTAAAAAACTCTGCATTGTGCTCGGAGATAAAACATTAAGTGAACCAATCCTTACAACGGCATGTTGGAACAAAGCGAGCCAGTAAAATGTGCACTGAATCTCCCGTTTACTACACAAACACTCTTGAATTTAAATTGGTCACCAGGCCGAAGCTCTCAACCTATTTTTCCTCGCTTCTGAACGATTTATTTAGGAATTAAACTTCACCAGAATCAATCAAACAAGTCGGACCGCCAACTATTTTGTTGAGGAAAAATAAGCCAAATTTGTGCACAGAATACCTACAAAATAATGGATTTGTCATCATTGTAACTTCAAAGCTATACGATTAAATAGACATTTAACGACTTATATTTTGACAAGTAACAAATACATCTAAATATTTTAGCTATTTTGTCAACGGATTCAAACTCAAATATTATTTCATAGAATTTAAAATGATTATGTAATTATACGACACAATTTGGAAGGCATTTGCGAAATCTCGTCATAAAATGTATAACTGTTAACAGATTTCGGTCCTTCGGATCCAACCCTTCAGCGGCGAGGCTTTGTCGCGATGATAACTTTAGAGCCAAACTCAAATATTTGGAAAACATCTGTGAGAGCGATAAATTATTATCGTGTGCCGTGTCAAGCAAACCCAGTGAAGATGCAGAGCAATGTTTAACTTACGCTGCCAATTTGTTATGTAGCCAATTAGTGAAAGTTTCTCGACTCTTGCTTGAAAACAGACTACATTTATTTACAGGAAATGGGAGGGACTTCTTGTTTTGAATTTTTAATGCGGACCTGCGATAATTAAAGAACAAGGCAGGTGAAGATGAGAAGATTGAAATTGCTAAGGACAAACTTGTCCCTCAGTTTGGGAGGCAATTTGATCAGGGGTAGGATGTTTACGTAAAATGAGTTGTCTATTGCGCACATTGTTCCTGTCTTCAAGTAATCAACGAGGCTCGCTACACATTATAATTTTCCAAAAGTTTGTGTTTAAGTCGACTCATTCGAGGGCGCCCCGTGTATTTTCATATAATTTCTCCACAAATTACTAATCTAGAACTTAATACTCTCGCCTTACCTCCATTTCTAATTACGTGACACCTATACAAAATTATACTAAGTGCAGTGATATTCGTCAGAAACATCCATCTTCCTTAACGGAGTGTCATAGTGCAGGCGCGGCCGGAGTCGTGCCGTATCGCTTGCCCATCTGACCCGGTTCGAGTGCCTACCACATCCAGACTGGACGAGTGACTAAGGGCCGCCACGATTGTTCGGAATCAACTACAATGGGGCGTGTTAACGGTTGTCGTGATGTGCCAATATGTGCTGGCGAATGTCTATAAGGAACTTGTACGGTCGCAGTTATTGCTAGGGTTAAGTGTGCGGCGGGCGGATCATTCGAACTTTTCCATCTATAAACATTTACTCTTTTCCAGATTCATTGAACACTCGGTATGTAAATTACGAAATAACAAGCAAACTTTCGTCGTAAGTTTAGACCAAAATATGTACAGTATAATCCTATAAATTCAGCGCATGTCCCAGCATTAATACAATCCGGTTGACTTTCCAACAAATACTTCAGATTTGTCGAAATAACTCTGCAACTTTAGATAAAGGGGGTCTGTAGTTGTGTATCAGCCCTGTGAGCTCGTAATTTAATTAGAATTTCTGAAATGGAATCTCACGAATGACTTTTGTTTCTAATGTATTTACTCGTTATGTAAAGCAAGTAACAAAATGTTTGAATTTGGCTGCTTTATAGGAAGTTGTAAAACAATTTATTGAACGATTCGTTCCCTTTGCTCTACATATGCGCTGACCCTGTACTTTATTATTTGTTCGACTATTGAGGGGAATTAAATAAACGTCAGCGAAATGCTTCAACTTTTAATTACTTCTCCGTCTATGTCGGTTCGTTTTACTGAGGCTTAATTTTAAAATTTCTGATTAAATTTCGTACCTACCCGTTTTAAATTCCGTTTATGTCACTTCGGGCACCGGACGACTTTAAATGTGGATGTCGCATCGACTTCAAACAAAGTTGTCTGTAATTTGTTAATAATGGTATTGGTTTGAGAGCATGTTGTTATTAACTAAATGTATATTTCTAACAAACGTTATATTGAAAATATTGATAAATTCATAAGTAAAAATTTCTGCGTTTCACGTAGAAATACCGACATAGCGAAAGTGAGTTACAGAAATGATTGATTACTCTACGATGCCTTAAATAACATAAGAAGATTTGGAGTGTGAGCAACTCAAGGGACGCGGTGTGCAATAGACAATAGATAATAGGGATGTAGACTGGAAAAAAAAAAAAACAATTTAATCTGTCAGTCAGATAATAAAATATTAGACACGTATTTTTTGCTTGGTTTAGATAAAACGCATTAAAGGTGGGAGTTCGCTACGTCACAAGTCGGTATAAAATCTACCGGGGTTGAAGTCATGCCACATTTTAACGTATTGCCTACTCAATGTTTTGCCGTAATCATTTATAATTACGTAAAAAACCCGTGTCCAATATTGTTTAATAACATACAAGACGGACAAAAAAAATTGTCAACAGCCCTATAATCGAATAAAATCACAGGTAGGTAGGCAGCTATGCTTGCAAGCTACCATAAATAAAACTTTCAAACATACCTAAAATATGTAACTCACAATAATGAGGATCGTATTTTGTTGAGTCTAAACGAATAACTTGCTTCTCAGACGAGCACGTAAAGCGAAGTCGTAAAAATAGTGAATAGTCCAGGAGTCTGCGCGTGCTTCAGTGAATTCATACTTTACGTGATTCTGAGCTAAGAGCTCGCTGCTAAAGAAAAATTACTCGCTGCGGCTGGTACACACTGGCGGACATTTGTATCGCGGATACTAAGGCTTGAGGAGTGGGCATGCAACTTCACTTGTAACATGTGGTAGAGGTTCATTTGTACGCTTGTGTGCAAGGAAAAAAAATGTTTGTAGAGTTTTTCTTAAGATTTATTTTTGATTCAGTGTACGACTTTATGAAAAAGGGCATCAGAGTCGTTTTATGGAATAATAGTCGCGGAGAGACCACGGGTCTTTTTAAAGTCATCTTATGTCGCCAAACTTCCTTGCTGGAACAAATTAAAAAAGAAGAATGAATATCTATAAATTAAACTATATTTCTGCATTACGGTTTTTAGGTCTCAAAGTAGACATAGACCTATGACCTAGATATCTAACGCATACCTACATTCAGTGTTCACCTTGTGTAAATACAAACATGTACGTTCAAAGTGCTCTCTATTCCTTGAAGTGACCGCAACACTAGTAAGGCGATCCTTTACACTTTGACCCGAGAACTCACAAGCGCAATCATGGCTATATTTGTATCTATATTTGTCTCATGTCAATTCTATGTGCACAGTGTATCCAAGCCTTTATATTGTCCCAAGACAATGCACAATTACATTGTCACCAGTTAGCTAAATTAAAAAAGTAGGGGTTTCGTTACAAGTTGTAGTGTCATAATTTCTGTGTTGGTTTGCAATATTCTTGCAGTTTTTTTGTTATGAATTTAATGTGACGTTGTATTTTTTATTGTAGATACTGTCATTTCGTGTGGTGCCGGATGTAAAGAATAGCACCATCCCATTTCTTCCCGTGGGTGTCGTAAAAGGCGACTAAGGGACTTACTAGATAATGGGCAGCAGCGTTCTCTATGCATTTTAACACCATACTGCGATCGCCAACCCGCCTGCCAAGCGTGGCGATTATGGCAAACCCCTCCCATTTGGGGAAGGCCTATGTCCAGCAGTGGACGTCTTTCGGCTGGAATGATGTTGATGATGATGACTGTCATTTATTTGGCAATCCAAATTATTCAATAGTTATTGTTATCTTATCAGGCTAGCGACGAAAATTCGGTGAAAATAAAAGTATCCGTATAAGTACGCCCATTCTCTTGACATTATGAGCGGCATTTTTTACTTTTCTAGAATAAAGACTCTTCAGACACTAAAAAGTAACATATCACCATGCCTGGATTCCCTAATGGGTTAGGCAGAGGTGTACCCACATTTCGCCAGTTATGCTTAAGTCCCATGTAATAGGGGGCGAGCCTATTGCCATCGACCGGGCACAAAATTAGACTCCGGGTTGCTACTGAGCAATTCCAGATAGAAAAACTCAATAACATTATGCCCGACTCGGGAATCGAACCCGGGACCTCATGCTCCGCAGTAGTGCTTGCGACCAACGAGTTATTAGTTAATACATTGTATTAAGCTTTGTGCAGACCAGCGCGACTTGTCGCGCGACGCGACACCGGTTATTGTTATACCGTCAAGTTTTCATAGAAATTGTATTGTTCGAGTCGCGTCGCGGCGTCGCGTCGCGCTGGTCTGCACGAAGCTTTAAATAAATTGCTGTCATACCTACGACTTCTGCGCTGTTCAAAAAAAGGAAAAAAAACTTTCATCAAATTACTGACGACCAACTGGCTCAAGTTTTTCTCTATACCTCCGAAACTATAAGACCATACAAATATAAGTTCCATGCGTGAATAGAAATCGCTAAGTAAATAATTTAATGTCTTTGGAAATCACGATTCTTAGAATCCCAATCACTCAGACTACCCACCAATACAGCTTTCAAAAATCTGTTCTATTTTAGTACTAAGAAAAGATTTTCCAAATCCCGCCAAACATAAGAACTTATACTTGACAAAGCCAAGTAAACAATTCTGAGGATTCGGAAGCTTAGAAAATTGACCGGAGAAAACATGACGTCAGATATAAGCCGGAGTCTGGCAGTCGACATTGGACGGTAAAAAGTGCCTATTGTCATAATACATCTAAAACATCCCGAGCTGAATAAAACCAACCGCTCCGTTGCCACTTTCATGAGACACTTCCACCATAAGAAATCCAATTTAACTTTGTCGCCGAACAAAATGTTCCAATAGAAATAATTTCGTCAAGGACTTCCAACAGCTGTACAATTCAATCAGTGCGGATTTTTCTGTTTTTTTATCTTTCAAGTATTTTTCTTTTGAGTCCTAAAGTTAGTTGATGTTCTCTCTTCACACTTCTAAGATTGTATTACTGGTGGAACTAAGTACATGAATAATAAGTAGATAAATTCTGTTTAAAAAATTTATTAGTATAAAACTCTTTAAAATTGTAATTTGAAAGACAGTTTTTAAGAATTTCAAAGTAGATCAGTAAATTATTCGATGTTTGTAAAAAATACCATGTGATTATTCTGTAAATATATCAGCAATGTGCTAACAGTATTGTGCGTGCTTTCTTAAACAAAGGCTAGGTTGCAATAATATCAGGCTTTCCATTAAGTCATAATCTATGTTATAAATAATAAAAATGAAATGCTGTTGGTTGGTAAGCGCATCAGTTCAGAATGGCTGAACCGATTTGGCTAATTTTTATTTGAAAATGTTTGTAATAGTTTGAATCAGGTTTTTACGGAAAGATATATTTGAAAACTTGTCGGGACAATTGGAAAGTTCGGAAAAAATGAAAGTATATTTTCTATGAAAGAAAGAAAGAAAGAAAAATATTTTATTTGTGACACGCACAGGAAATACAAACAGTAAGTAGGTAATAACAAAAATAAAAAAAATAGAAAAAATGAGAGAATAAAGAGAATGAGAATTTTGTATGTAATTTTGTAATTAGTAAAACTTCGAAAGGACAACGTCTGTCGGGTCAGCTTATTCTCTGTATATTTATTAAATAATAATGGTAGATTAACTTAAAGTGCCCATCATTTCGTCGAAATAATCGGTATCTAAAAAAATCCTGGTGTATTACATAATTTGTTTATGTGTACAAGATCCAACTATTGTTATTTTTGTAACAAATCCCACAGTTTGGACATAACAAAGTCTAGGCGTGGACGTGACAGAAATCATGTTCGTCGTCACAACAACGTTTGTGTTCCGTTTGTGTCGTGTATCTACTATTTTAATCGTAAAACGGCAAAGCATGTTACGCAAACGGCAAATCGCGGCACAGCGGACAGAGCTCCGGCGGGATCTCATGGCGGCATGGAGAGTGCGATTGTCGCAACCCAGCGCTGGGCACGCCACAATTGTGGCGATAAGTCCCCTCTTTGAGGAGTGGCTAGAGAGGCGCCACGGCGTCCTCACCTTCCGCCTGACACAGGTCCTCACCGGACATGGTTGTTTCGGGAGGTTCCTGTTCAGGATAAAGCGGGAGGAAACGCCCGGGTGTCACCACTGTGTGGATCGCTCGGAGGACACGGTGGAGCATACGGTGGAGGTCTGCCCAGCTTGGGCGGAGCACCGCCGTGTCCTCACGGAGGCGATCGGCGGCGGCGATCCCTCGCGTCCGGCCCTGGTTCAGGCCATGGTCCGGAGCGAGAGTGCATGGGAGGCCGTCACCACCTTCTGCGAAGCAGTAATGCTCGCGAAGGAGGAGGCGGAGCGCGCGAGGGAGAGGCAAAATGCGCGCCCTCGCGCCCCTATTCGCCGCAGGAGACGCCCCGGGCGTCGGGAGTCGAGAGCCGACTTCCGGCCACCGTAGGCGCGGGCTTGCGGACGGTGAGCAATGGGTAGCTCGCCGTCTGATAGGGACTAGGCCCGGGTCGACGGCGCGTTGTGTTCCACGCGCGCCTCAAAGAGATGTCAGCACCAACTGACGGGGTCCGGAAGGGCCAATGCCTGCCGGGGTTGCGGGTTTGTCTGAAAGGGATATCGCGACCTCGGCACACAGGCAACGGAAGGAACACGGGTGGGTTTTAGTCAGTAAAAGTCTGACACGCCCTCCCGCTCCACCCAGAGCGGGAGAAGTTATTTGATAATTTCCCATCCTCAAAAAAAAAAAAAAAAAAAAATGTTAGCCCGCATTGACTAGCATATCGTCGTTGCGACTTTAAGACCTCTTATGTGTCACTTTTGGCAAAATCACATTTTTACGCCAGCCGATTCTACATTTTAAACCTCTATCGAATGCAAAAATTCTCATGCGTATACTATGTTTTAATCGTAATTTGTTTACCAATTTCAAAATCACGAATGTGCTTGCTAATTAAAAGTTGGTGCTTAAAATATCTTATGTGTCAACATTAAACCACGTAAGAACGACCAACAGTATATATATTTATTTTCAATAAAATGTATAGTTTTTATTTTAATTATTATACCTATTTTAGTTCAAAAGCTCTGATGTGATGCATAAAGCGCAACCAAAATCTCTTATGTGTTAACTGAAATTGTTTTTATTTTTTTTACTATGATACTACTTTTTATTTCAACTGGCAATAGCAAAGTAAAAAACAGGAAATCATGTCGCTGATACCTATATTTTTTGTTGTAGTTTGTTACATTATATTTTTTTCAGTAGACGGTTTTTATCGATTTTCTCTTAAAATTGATTTTAACACATGAGAGGTCTTAAAGTCGCAACGATGATATGTGATTCTCAAACAGAAAAAGTTCTTATCATCAAATAAAGCAATGCAATACACAAAAAGACAACTATTTTTCGAAGCATTGGAATAGCGAGCGCCTGTTCTATTTCCAAATAAATTTTACAACGGAAGGTGTGTTTTGAAATAGCTTCCACGGCCCAATACCCCAAAATCTATTCTCTATAAAGCCCATAAAAAGCGCATCCATCAACCTCCCACGTAACATTTCCTAAGTTAAAATAAATTGTTTCTACATTTTTTCCCGGGAATCGTTATCGCGGTCCGGACTGTGTGACGTGACTCCAAAGCGCATTTCACTTGCAGGTGTAGGTACCTCTACCGACCGGTGTATTCCGTACATTCCGGGACACGTTCGACAAAATCATATTTTACGTGATTCCATTTTACTGTTACGAAAGACTTTGTAACTTTTATCTTGTAAGACTTGTTTTTTTTTATGGAATTGATTGAATGCATTGGATACGGCAATCTGTAACTGGTTTAGTGATGGGAATTGGATCTGCTAGAAATGCCAGTGAAACTAGGTTGTTGACGAAACCGTTTTATATTACAAAATAATGCCTTATTGAACTGAAGTGCCTATCAGTATAATAATTCATAACATCATCATGAATAACCCGAAAAGGTGCCTACCTTTTCGGGTAATTCAGATGTACATGTACAAACTATACCTACAATCATATTGCATCAGTTTTATGTTTAAGAATATTGTTATTTTTGCCAATTTCTTTTTATGTTATAACAATTGATAACACCACATCCACACAATTATTATCATTACTGCTGACGATAGTGTTGATGATTATTCATAATACGAGTAGTTAGATTATTCATTATTATGAAAGAATAGGATGGAATACCTACCTGCTCATGTAGAAATTTTACATTGGTTTACACAATGGACGGTTTTAGAAGTGTGTTGTAGCTCAAACGTAATAAATAATCCCTGTTCCCCGTTAAATAATCCCATGGCTAAAGAAGCTGACGTAATGTACGACGGAAACTAGTAGTTTTACTTTATTCCAAATGTCCTCCTCCAGGGACATCGCCGCCCGGTTCTCCGTATAATCCTTTTCAAGATTTGAAGTTAAATATGTACGAGATTAATACTTCGTTTATTATACAAACTTATTCTCGTAGCTTTGCAACATCAAATTTAATTCTCTATCAACCACGCACAGATGTCTTCTCTTCTTCTTCTTCACAAAAAGCGTACACGAAGTCGAGTTTAATAAAGCCTGACAGATACCAACTTTCATAACAATCCAAAATACATTATTAAGTCAGAAATATAAAAACTCTAATCAAAATCTGCCTAGCCCAGTAGTTCCCAAACTGCGGGTCGCGACCCAATGGTGGGCCGCAAGAGAATATTAGGTGGGCCTTGAAAATTTTATTTTCAACTATGATTAATATAAAAAGTAAATACCGAAATAAATTGGACGTAACAAACACATTGCGATTAAAAGTAACTAAAATTGAAGTTGATACTAAAGCAATAATGTCAATAAAAAAAATAGGAAACAAATATATCCTTCTCATTGAAATAGAACTCCTTGTATTTAATTAAGTATTCAAATTTTCGATAGTAAGTTAATGTTTTTTTTTTATTTGGACAGTGTTTCATTCATATAATTAAGCATGCCCCTTTTTTCAACATGACATCCAAGAGGGGAGTCCCGAATTTGGAAGTTTTTGTAAGGTGGGTCACGGTCCAGTCAACTTTGGGAACCACTGGCCTAGCCTATTCTCAAATATGTTGGGGTCGGCTTCCAGTTTACCTGGATGCAGCTGAATACTAGTATTTTACATGGAGCGACTGCCTATCTAACCTCCACAGCCCAGTAACTGGGTAATACGATACCCCTTGGTAAGACTGGTTGTCAGACTTTCGGGCTTCTGACGACCCGTAACGACTGTTAAAGATTCACGAATGACAGCCAAGGGCAACGACTTAACATGGTTTCCGAGGCACGGGGGAGTCTCGGTATGTATAGATGGTCACCAATCCATGGACCAACCTCGGCAAGCATAGCTCAACCTGATGGATCGATCCCTGCGGCTGTTATTACGTACCCACGAACTCCTATGAAGCAAATTCAAGAATCTGAAGACTATGTAAAGCAATATTAAACTTAACTTGCTCTTCATTTAAGCACTTTTAGCCAGGTAACGTGCCAATATTAAGGCATCCCAATAGATGTACATTTTGCCTGGATATAGTTTAAATTACAGCAAATTTGATTTATTCAAATTACATAAGCTCACGGTTCGTCGACGGCAAATGTTATCAAAGCGTCTCTTTGACTAGGTCGACCGCTCGGCTCCGCCCGAGATTTGATGAGAACTTCCTAAACTGTTCCACTTCGGTGACTTTTACAGTGACCTTGCTATTTCTATGACCCTTACTACGGGTTACGCTATCACGAAAGTTAGTTTGGAAGTGACATTCTTCGCTACATAAAATAAGTTAAGTTAACAATTGAGTTTTATGTTTAAAATTGTGTATTTTCGTACTAATAGTTTGGTTAAAAATATACTTAGATTCACCTTTGTAATTGGCATTATATCACACATACGTTCTTACAATAATCAAGTTTAGTGAGAGTTACTAAAAATGATAGCTAAACCCCTCCCCAGTTACATGACGGGCGTAATGCTACTTCACTGGGTACTAACATTCAACTTAGATTAATTACTCCCAAAAGGTACTAAAACATGAATAAACATAAAATAACTTTACGTACACCATCTCATAATACTCTCTAAGCTATGTTTCTGAAGTATTTCCAACAAATATATTATAATATAATAGGGGAAGTGAGAACTTCGGAGGTTTTTACGACTAAAGTACTGAACCGATTTTGATGAAATTTTTTGAAAGGAAGTATTTTGGTTCTTGAAGAAACTTTAGGTTTAAATAAAAATCTTTTGTAATGCTCAAGGTGTCAATTAGATTAAAGTGTTGATTAATTATTTTTAAATCATACGCATGTACTTACAACAAAAATGAGTGTAGTATTCCGATTCATCTTCCAATCCAGGCTTCCAGTCTAAATGGATGTATCTGAATAGCAGAATTTTACGTGAAGCGTCTGCCAGTCTGACATCCATCCACAGCCCAGTTACTGGGTAATACTTAGGTTGGTTGTCAGGCTTTCAGGATTTTGACTACCCGTACCTACTGCCAACGGCTTAACGTGCTTTTCAACTCAAATTCAGTATTCAAATGTGAATATCACATTGAATATTTCATTTTACAAGCATTGTGGTTCTCTGTAACTTAAGACGCAAAAGTAAACTAGTGATTACACTTGACAAAGCTTCATTAGTTCAATTTATATGAAATAATATAATATATAAATTTTGTTTGTCTACCATAATCGTAGGAGTTAAGTTGCCGTTCATATGTCAAAGGCAATTAGTGGTGTGGTGTAGAATCCGATGTTTAAGTTGCTATGTAGATTAATTATGACGTTTGTATTTTCAATATTAAATAGTTCGTTTCAAATAAAATCCATTTTTTGGGTTCCGTACCTGAAAAGGAAAAAACGGAACCCTTATAGGATCACTCGTGTGTCTGTCTGTCTGTCTGTCCGTCTGTCACAGCCAATTTGCTCCGAATCTAATGAACCGATTAAGTTGAAATGTGGTACACATATGTATTTCAGTGACCCAAACACGGACGTGTAACGTAAATAAATTAATTTTCACTTTTGGGGGGCAAACAAGAAAATTAAAAAAAAAAGTTTTGCGAACTATATCGTGTGTGTAACTAGGTAAATCAAATGAAAGGGTTTATTGCGAGGATCTCAAATACATTTTTTTATAATTTTAAAATAGATGGGAATGGTAAATTTTCGTTTATTTTCTTAAATAACTTTCAAAATAATTTATTTAATCGTCATTACCATCTCCGAAACTACCAAGCCTAAAATTAAAAAAAAAATAAAGAAGATAGTTCTATGCTTATAGATTACCGGAAAACCTATAAGAAGTACTCGTATATGGTCTTAAAAACACACACACATCACAGATTCTACGCTCGGCACCGGTTGCGGACGGTCGTGCGCTGCTGCTGTGTGGTTCGTGGAAGCTGCCTCCTCCTGTCAAGATTTCGTCGCCCCTGCCGACGAGCTCCGAAGTCGCCCCGACTTCCTCCGACCTATTAGTTGGTGTCTTTTTCAAGACACAACTAATAAATATTTCAATAACAGTCTAGTGTCAAAACGTAATCGTCGCGTCTTTCTGGCCCCTTCTGGGTAAATCCACAGTTTCGTGGTCCTCGGTGGAAACCTATACGGTGCCAACGAAACCGAGTGTGGTGTTGTCCCAATCACACCAGCCGAACCCCTTCAGGGCTAGGCAGTCAATTGGACGGGTCCCAGTGTCCGGCCTTGGGGGATCTCCTAGTCGGCATTGGTGACAGTTTTCCTTTTACAGCGACACACCTAGTGTTGGTCGGGTGTCTCTACCCCGGCGCACTAGACTGGTTAGGACCCCGTTGCACAATAAGATAGGCAACGGGCCAAAGCAAGCTTAGGGCTCACCCTTAGGTACTCAACCTCCCTGTCTATACCCGACAGGGAGGGTTTTACACATCCCCGGCCAATCCGCCCGGGGAAGTAGAGTTAGGTTTATTGTTAGGAGAATTAGGGACCATTTCCCCCTTAATTTTTTAATCTCCCCCCGATCATGGACGACCTTCGACTCTCGAAGTTCGTCGACTTCTTCCAAAGCGTCTTAGAAGACGAACCCCGTCTCAAGGCCAAATGGCAAAGTAAATTCAACGCGCTAAAATGCGCTATACTAGGTCCATCCGACAATAACGTCGCTGACTTCAGCGACGCGCTGGAGAGTTCGCTCCCAGCAGTAGAGTTTTTAGATAGTCCGCTCAGTCCGCCGGAGCAAATGGACACTACCCCCGCGATGGCCGCTTCTTCAAAGCGCCCCGCTTCCCCCTATACTCAGTCCGACTTAGAGGCAATCCTCGAAGGTTCCTCCGCTTCGTCCCACTCTGACGACGATGGATTCGTCCCCGTCGCCGGAAAAGGGAAAAAGCGGAAGAACAAGAAGCAGTTCTCCACCCAGGCCAACAAGGTCGTCGCGGTGGAGGACTCGCTCTCACTCTCCCCGCTACCTCTTACCCCAGCCGCTACTTGCGCCCCAGTAGCTCCCCTCTCCCCCTCCCCCTCCCCCTCCCCGATCGCGTCGACCTCTTCGCAGGTTACTCCCGTCCCTCACGTTTATGGCCCTAAGAAGGCCGCTCCGCCACCTCCCATGTTCATTCAGGACAAGGAGAAGTGGACGGACGTATCCAAATGGTGTTGCGAACGAAAGATCGCATACACCAACGCGCGAAATACCCAGCAGGGTATCAAAGTCCAGACCCCTACCTCCCACGACTTTAGGGAATTAACAAAACTTCTGAGAGAGCGTAACGTGTCATTCCACACGTACACTCTCTCAGAAGAGCGTCAGATCCGAGTGGTGATCAAAAGGATCCCAAAGGAAATATCTCCCTCAGAGATTTTAGCCGACCTTCAGTCGCAAAACGTCCCGGTAGACGAAGTGCACCGCATGCACCGCGGCAAACAAGGAGAAGCATACGACATGGTCCTCGTCGTATGCACTCCCGTAGAGGGGCATCACCCCATATTCCTCTTAAAATCACTCTGCCATCTCACGGGCTTTATCATAGAAAAGCCGTGGAAAAGCAGCGCCATAGGGCAATGCCATAATTGCCAGTTATATGGGCACTCGCAGAGGAACTGCCACGCGAAACCCAGGTGCGTCAAGTGCCTGGGCGAGCATGGCACCTCTGAGTGCTCCCGACCCAAAGATCGTACCCTCTGTCCCGAACCGCCTAGTTGCGTTCTATGCGGGCAAGTAGGTCACCCGGCTAACTACCGCGGCTGCCCGAAAGCCCCCAAGTCCTCTTCTCCCAAACTGGCCAAGCGTTTCGACGCCCGCCAGCAACGGGAAGCCCCCAATAGTAATTATAGAATCCCCTCATCCCAAATGCCCGAAAGGCTTAGCCCCCAGAGGCCTAGTCCGTGGAATCACCTCCACCACCAACAGGCTTTCCCAGCCTATGGCCAGTACGCAAACCCTCCACCACCCCCCCCACCCACCAAACCCCTCCCCCCCCTAATGGACCCCCGTATATATCGCGTACCCGCGCCACTAGACAGGCCCGCACCTGCTCCTCAAGCACCGCGCCCCCAACCCCAACGTCAGCCCATAAACGCGCCCCTAGTCCCCTTTGATCAGACCTTTGAGGTCATCACAACTGCTTATCAGTTGTTTTTCACCCCTCGCGCACATCAAATGGCATGCGAACTAGCAGCCGCACAGAAAGCCGGATCTCTAGCGAGAATCCTAGCCACTCATAGAGCGTATCCCGAGATCACGCAAGCCCTGTTGACCCTCTCCACCCCTCAAACCAATCATGTCTAACACCGTAATAGCTAGGTTCAAACCCCGATCCCTAAAGTTAGGTTTTTTCAATGCCAATGGCATCAATGGTCAAAAAGATGAGATCGCGACTTTCCTCCGCGACCATCAAATCGACATCCTCCTCATCCAGGAATCATTTTTAAAACCCTTCAACCGTGACCCTGGCATTGCAAACTACCGCGTGGTTCGCAATGACAGGGTTCGCTGTCACAAGGGCGGCACTCTAATTTATTATAAAAAGGATCTGTACTGCATCCCTATGGACCCTCCTCCTCTAGCATATCTAGAAGTTTCAATCTGCCGCTTAGGCATGACAGGCCATCAGCCGATCCAGATAGTCTCAGCCTACGTATCTCCCCCTACCGGTACGGAGGACTTTCAACCTTTCACTAATGACCTCTCTATCTTGTTAAATATGAGCGACTCCGTTATCATAGCGGGCGACCTCAATGCCAAACATCCCTCCTGGAATAGCACTAGGGCCTCGATGAGAGGGCGACACTTGTTCAACCTCTCAAACTCCCTCAATATTGATATCATCGCCCCGATGAATCCCACTCACTATCCCCATAACGTAAATCATACCCCCGACGTATTAGACTTGGCGATCCTTAAGAACGTCAACCTACGACTAGACTCGATAGAGACGGTAGACGAGCTTCACTCTGACCACCGTCCGGTAATCCTAAAACTGGACCCCCGCATAGGTCTCCCCGACCCCAATCGCCCCCCAGCTACCAAAAAGGTAACGGACTGGAGGAAAGTAGGCACCCAGCTGAAATCCAACACGTCCCCCCATTTGGACTCTATCCCCGACCAATTCGACTCTATCGCAGCAACAACGGCCGCGATCGACTCACTCACAGATCACGTACAATCCGTCGTGAGCGACTGCTCGAAGGAGGTTCCAGTGGGGGAAGACCCCCGCTGGAAACTACCTGACGAAGTGCGTGATCTGCTGACTGAGAAGAACGCAGCTATTCGTGCATACAGCAACTTTCCCTGCGCCGCTAACAAGGCCCATATGCGCTATTTACAGAGATCTGTAAAGACACGCATACAGGAGCTGCGGGACGCGGGCTGGGACAAGATGCTGAGCGATCTAGAGCCGACCCACCTAGCCTTCTGGGAACTCCAGAGGAAACTCAGGTCCCAGCAGGTCGCCTCCACACCTCCCCTGATCCGTCCCGATAAGACCATAGCTTTCGACGACATCGACAAGGCGGAATGCCTAGCCGACAGTCTAGAGGCACAATGCTCGCCCAGCTCTTTACCAGTAGACCAAGCTCACCTCCAAGAGGTCGACGCCGAAGTCGAACGTAGAGCCTCCCTCCCTCCCGTCGAAGACCCTGAGAGTCCTCTGCCTCCCGTCACTCCGGACGAAGTGCAAGACATCATCAAAGGTCTCAAAGTCCGAAAGGCCCCCGGCTCAGATGGAATCACCAATAGGGTGGTCCAACTATTCCCAGCCCACTTGATAATGCTTCTGACCACCATCTTCAATGGTGCGCTAAGCAATAACTTCTTCCCCCAAGCGTGGAAAGACGCCACCGTTATCGGTATCCCAAAGCCCGGCAAGCCCAAGTCCGAGCCGACCAGCTACCGCCCCATCAGTCTGCTCAAGGTCCTCGGCAAGGTCTATGAGAGGCTTATTTATAAGCGCCTCAGAGACTACGCCGAGACCAAGGGCCTCATCCCCAACGAACAGTTTGGGTTCAGAACCCAGCACTCTAGCGTGCATCAGGCCCACCGGATCGTCGAACACATAAGCGCTGGCTTCCAGCGTGGTCTGACGACCGGTGCAGTATTCTTCGACGTAGCGAAAGCATTCGACAAAGTCTGGCACAACGGCTTGATATACAAGCTATACAAACTCGGTGTGCCAGATCGTCTCGTGCTCATCTTGCGAGACTTTTTGTTGAACCGCACCTTTCGCTATCGCATCGAGGGAGCACTCTCCTCTCCCCGCCCCATCCGGGCCGGAGTCCCTCAGGGCTCCGTACTCGCCCCGCTCATTTTCACCCTGTTCACCAGCGATATCCCGAAGAGTAGAAAGGCGCAGTTGGCTCTGTTCGCAGACGATACGGCCATCTACTACAAGGGCGCTGGCCCCGACTCGATAGCTCGCACTCTCCAGACCGCAGTCGACAAGCTCGGCGCGTGGTTTAGAAAGTGGAGGATCGAAGTCAATCCGGATAAGAGTCAAGCGGTCTTATTCTCTAAGCAGAAAAGACGCTTCAGACCACCGCCTCCCCGACCCATCACCATGCTCGGCAAGCCGATCCCTTGGGGGAGGCGAGCCAAGTACCTAGGTGTCATCTTAGATGAAAATCTTTCCTTCACAGAGCACATAAAGCAGGCTCGCGCGCGGGCCGCTTTCGCTCTCAGTAGACTCCACTCCATATTAAATGTACGTAGCAAATTGTCACTCAGGTGCAAATTGCGAATCTACACAACGTGCATTCGCCCTATCATGACCTATGCGGGCGTCGTGTTCGCACATTCAAAACCCCGACAAATCCATAGAATGCAAGTGATGCAGAACAGATTCCTTCGTAAAGCCACCGGAGCCCCTTGGTTCTGTAGGAACGAAACCCTCCACGTAGATTTTAAACTCCCCACAATCCACCAGTTTCTCAAACGCAATTCCAAGCGTTTCTTTGACTCAGCCCTCACTCACCGCAACCCTCTGGTTGTCGAGGCCGCTAGTTATGTCCCAAGTCAGATGAGTAGAACCCGCCGTCCGAGGCAAATCCTTCTCGACCCCGATGACCCTATAACACTCCTCCAGGAGAGCAATAGGGAAACCAGTACAGCTCGCATACACACACTCCGACACACTTTCCGACCTCGCCGCCGAGGTCCGCGATCGCGACCCGCCCGAGTAAATGATACTCCCCCCCGACCCTTGCTCGACGATGCGCCAGCCCGCGTCGCAGCTGAGCGCGTAGCTTTAAATTCCCCGTCTAATAATCATGAAATATCCTTGATCCAGCCTGTCCCTCTTGCTGTCCTCCCCCCAGCGAACGCCCTAAGCCGAGGTTCGTACCCCACAGGGGGTGCCCTTAGCGAGCGTTCGCCTAGTTTTAATTAGCATAGTTTTGCCCCTGGCCGGAGGCTTTTAAGTGTAGAAGCTTAAGGCAGCCACAGGATTGACCGGTTAAATAGTCATGACCTCAGAGGTCAGCTATGAGATGCCCTACCTAAAAAAAAAAAAAAAAAAAAAGGTCTTAAAAACACATGGTAAATCACTCAATATTGTGCGTACGAACTTTTGCAATTGGAATGTGTGGGGGAACATGTTTTTTAACTACAATGTTATGTTTGTTCTTGGAATAAATTCATCCCAACTACGGAACCCTTCATTGTGCGTGGTCCGACACGCACTTGGCCGGTTTTTTTTTCCTGAATCCAGGGCAGATAGCCCTACTTCTTATACAAGATTAAATTATATCAGCTAGCAAAACTCCAGAGACGTGATGGGCGTCAAAAATGATAAAACAAAAAATTACTGCTGATTTTTTCATGGATAAACGATCGCTGTTAGTGTTATTACTTGAAGTAAGAGTTTAGATAATCAGTTTATTTTTAGTTATCATGTTTATATATCGATATTTATTTATTTATTTGTTTATTTTATAAGGTTCACCAACAATTGATTACATTGATACAAACAGTAATCAGTTACTTATAGGTAAACATTACATGCATAAAACAATGAATCAGAGAAATAAGCTAACTTACTCGTAGTTTGTAATAAGCGCTAATATTGAACATTTGGTAACATCGGTAAAAAGTGAGATTTATATAAAATTAAAATTTATAAAATTCTGATAAAAAATTATAAAATTGGTAAAGATAAAATGAAAAATAAATCATCAAGTTTGCACGAAAAAAAAACTTTTTAAGTCCGTCAGATAGATTATTAAGAAAATATACGGGAGCCTTTATAGTAATTATGCATTGTTTTAGTTGTGTCAATGTTATTCAAAACAGTGAGCGCACTGTCTTACAGTCTCTCAATCAATAAGACCGTATTTTGACCTAATTTGTAATTATGGTTTGTTGGTTTGGAAATTAATTAAAGCATGTTGGCTTGCCCAGAGATAGTTAATTAGAGATAGATGGAAAACAAAGAGCCTTTCTTACAGTAATGGTTGAGGTCAGGGATGGCGAACCAATGGAACCCGACATGAAATTGTTGTAGCGGGTTCATTGTTAAAATTTAATTTATGTGGTGTTATATTTTGTCAAAAACACTCGAATTATAAACATTTTTTTTTTTTTAATTCCTAAACTTTATAGTATGTTTACCAACTTTTAAAATTTACAAATAAACTTAAAATTAAAATAACATTAAGATTAAAATATACAACTAACACTAAAATATATAAATTATAAACAATAAAGGGAGAGCTCATAAACATTCATGATAATGAATGTGACTAAAAAACATTTTTATATTTGATATAATATTCTAGTAATATTACTACTTACTTTTGTCTACTTATATTTAAGTGTGATGAACCAACACAATATATTTTATTTAAACTTTTAAAACACGTGTTGCCTGTATGTGTATAAAAAATAAACCCGGCCAAGTGCGAGTCGGACACGAAGGGTTTCGTACCACCGTACATTATTTAACAAATAAATGAAAATACTAAACGAAGAATATTATAATTTCTCATCTTAAATCACAAAGATAAAATTGTATTTCATAATGATACTAAGAATTACAAAGTTATTTTTGCAGTTGCAGAAAATCGCCCATATTTGAATAAAATCCCTATGAATCGGTGTTTTTAGTATTTATTGATTATATACAGTATATAGTTCATAATATACAGAAGTTGCAAATTCCCGACTTGTTTAGTTGTTGAGATAGAGCTCGTACAAAAATGTGCACGTACAAACTTTGACAGCACCCTATTTCATAATTTTAGAAGATAAAAAAATAATAAAAATTATATTTGTTCTCTACTCGACGAGTTCTAGATAATGACACCCGACATGCCAGGGTCAGATTTTTTTTTCATAATCAATTGTTTATTGTATGAAATCCCCCTTTAATTTTTTATTTTATTTAATTTTTATTATTTGTTGTTGTAGCGGCAATAGAAATGCATAACCTGTGAAGTTTTCAACTGTCTACCTATTACGGTTCATGAGATACAGCTCGCTGACAGGCAGACAGACAGACGGACCGACAGACAGATAGCGGAGGCTATTTTTGAGATATGTATGTGCTACAATTGGTAATTTAAGTTGATTTATTGTTTGGATGACTTAACAATTCAATGGAGCCCTGTAAATGTTTAATTGAAATAAATGCTTTGAGTTTGAGTTTGACTATTTATTGCATTCTTTCCTGTTAATGTTCAAAAAAATAGATAAATTGCAGCGGTCATATTAGTCTACCTACCTAGATTAACACAGGTTTATCATCCCTGGTCTAGATTTTCGCCCGTAGCGTTGACCGCTCAGGCGGTCTGCCTGTCCGTACGTACTCATTCTACATTTCTATGTTAATTTTATGCGCTCGTTCTGTTTTATGTTTTTTTTCTTTTATCTTTGGCACCGAGACGTTCTGACCGAGATGTTTAGGGAGGTAATTAAATAAATTAAATAAAAATGAGTTGAGTTTTTTATCCTTTTGTGCTTTCTCGTTTATGGAGTGGTCGGAGGTCAAGAGGAAAATAAAGTAACTTTTCGGTGGGATTTAACGTTTCAATTTGGAATTCCAAATTGAAATGTTTTGATGTTTTGGAGGTAATTTTTACCAGTGCCTACCTAATAAAACATGATAAATTGCGTACGGTCTAAAATATTTGAGTTTTGCTATATTTATTCGTATAAATATAGATTGTCGTTTAAATCGAAACTTGAGTAGTTGCTAGGTACGGGTTTGTTTTAGTATAAGTACAATATGTACGAGTAATATTATTATTATTCGTAACAAGCTTTGGCCCGCGACTTCGTCTGCGATCCAGGATAAAAAGTAGCTTATGTCCTTCGCCAGGTTTCGGGCTACCTATTCGTCAAATTTTATCCAAATCCGTTTTGCCATTTTAGCGTGAAAGCGTAATAACCACACTCACTTTCGCATGTATAATCTACTAGCTGTGCCCCGCGGTTTCACCTGTATAAGTCCCGATCTCGTGGTAATACCCGAATAAAATGTATTCTATATCCTATTTCAGGTCATAGTCTACTCGTGTGCCAAATTTCATCCAAATCCGTTCAGCCGTTTTAGCGTGAAAGCATAACAAACAAACTCACTTTCTCATTTATAATATTATACTAGCTGTTGCCCGCGACTTTGTCTGTGACCCTGGATAAAAAGTAGCCTATGTCCTTTTCTAAGTCAAGTTCTACCCCTGTGCCAATTTTCATCAAAATCCGTTCAGCCGTTTTAGCGTGAAAGCGTAACAAACAAACTCACTTTCGCAATTTTAATATTGGTTAGGATAAGCTAGGATTAAAATGAAATATAAATCGAAACAAAACACAAACAAACTAATGAAAACTTTCTCAAGATACCTAACCAGTACAAATCCACCAATTTCAAATCGAGGTGACGTCGAGAGTAATTAGTAACTTATAAAATTGTGTTATCAAATCGAATCAACGAACTTGCCGAATTAAATTATAAAGGTTTTTAGTGTTTACTGTGTCAAATGGCCCGGTTCCGTCAAAAAATGGGTAATGCATCATTTTCTAGTTAGTTTTGTGAGAATGAAGAATAAAGGCAAATGACATAAACATGACATCACGCCTTGCTTCCGCGAAAGGTTGGGCAGAGGTACATATAGTTCACCCACATTTCGCCAGTTATGTTTAAGTCCCATGTAATAACCAGCCTATTGCCATCAACCGGGTCCAAAACAAGACTCCGGGCTACCGCTGAGAAATTCCAGATGGAAAAACCCAATAACACTTTGCCTGACCCGGGAATCAAACCCAGGGCCTCAGCCCTTGCAACCAACTAGACCAACGAGGCAATCAAATAAGTCACTATTAATTGCTAGAATTTATGCGTTGATGACCTTACAGTATTGCACGCATAAGCATAATCAGCCTATAATGTCCCACTGCTTGGACATAGGCCTCTCTAAGAGAGGGAGTGGGCTAGCATGCGGGCCCAGTGCGGGTTGGTAGATCAAATCAAATCAAATCAAATCATTTCATTTATTAATTTGTTAACACAGGTACAATAGAAAGTTGTTAGGTATAAAAGATGCGCGCTGTGTTATACCCGAAGGCGTACAAAAATATTCAAGAAGATGTCATTGACATTAAAATTGATAATAAAATTAAAATAATAAAATGCATAATATTAATAATTGAACTTGACAACATAAAAACAAAGGAAAATATATCAAATGTCAAAAAGTTAAGTTTAACGTTACTGCGTCAAAATTCAAAATTAATTCATGTTTAAACAGAGAGAAAAAAAAAAACATTAATAATAAGAATAATAAAAACAATTAAAACAATAATAAAAACAATTAAAATACAAAATGTCACGTGCAAAAAATGTCAAAATGTCAAATGGAATTGAACTTAATTATATATTATGTCAAAAGAGTAGGTACGGACTATGGTCAATAACTTTACAACGTCAAAAATAAAAATAAAATATAATAAAAATGTTGAAAAAAGAGAGCAAAATAAAAAATAATATAAATACCTAATTAAAACAATACAAAAAAATGTCACGTGCAAAACTGTCAAATGGAATTGAAATCAATGATAATACTCACTATGTCAATGAGTAGGTACCGACCATGGTCAAAAACAATCATTACATTTTGTCTGTTAAAAATTCCGAAATGCTGTAATATGCTTTAGTCAACAGCAAAGATTTAAGCCTTTTCTTAAATAAGCGTATGTTTAATTCCTTAATTGAATTTGGAATGTGGTTGTATAAGATTGGTGCCATACAAAAAACACTTTTATGCATTAATGCTGTGTGGGACCTTTTTACGCACAAGTTATTGTTCTGTGGTCGAGTTCGTGTGTTATAAAATGATATTTTGGTAAACAGGTCTGGATTGGTCTTAACATATACAGCTACCTCAAAAATATATAAGCACGGAAATGTCAACAATTTGTATTTGATAAAGAATGGCTTGCAAGAATCTAAATTGTGGAGTCTGAACATTGATCTTATGCACCTTTTTTGTGCTTTAAAAACTAATTCCCTGTTGGTCGAGTTACCCCAGAAAATGACACCATACCTCAATACTGAACTCACCAAACCATGATATGCTGTAACTAAAGCATCGACGTTAATCACTGGGGTCAGTTTAAATAGGGCGTAGGCCGATTTGCTAATCCGCTTGGTTAGCTCCTCTGTGTGTGCTTTCCAGTCTAATTTCATGTCAATTGTTAAACCTAGGAATTTTGATGTCTCTACTTGTGTTATAATTTTATTGTTATAGTGTACTGTCATATTGGGATTCGCACGTTGGCTAAACATCATCAATTTCGTCTTATCAATATTAATTTTAAGATTATTATTATCGAGCCATTTCACTATGGAGGTTATTGTCTGAGTGACAACGTCGTTGTGGTTCCGATCATCCGTACTCTTAATGGTCACAGTGCTGTCATCAGCAAATAGTGACATAGGGTGACTTGTTGCTTTTGGCAGATCATTTATGTACAGTATAAACAGCGGGGGGCCTAAGACACTGCCCTGGGGTACACCATAAGCAACTGTGCGATGACTAGACTTATAGGTACGTTCGCATTTAGTGTTGGGATCTATATCAGTTACTACAACGTACTGTTTCCTGTTTCGCAAAAAAGAATTGATTAAACTGAGGATGTTCCCTCTAATACCGTACGCATCCAGTTTATTGAGCAAGATATTGTGATCGACATAGTCAAACGCCTGAGTCATGTCACAGTAAATTGAACATACAGGTATTCTTTTGTCAACATTCGAAATGACATTGTTTAAAAAGTCGTATATTGCCATATTGATGGTTTTATTTTTTCGGAAGCCTTTTTGTTCATCGGTTAAAATGTTATTTTTATCTAGATATTTGAAGATTTGAATATAGATATATTTTTCAAATATCTTCGATATTACTGGCACAAGCGCTACGGGTCTATAAGACTCCATGCATTGCTTGTCATTTTTTTTAAATAACGGTTTGATTATAGCTGTTTTTAGTTTGGTTGGGTAAGTACCATGTGATATGCACAGATTAAGAATATGTGTTAAGAATATGTAGAATGTTACATGTCTTCGGATGTTTGGTTCTAGGACTTGCCGGTTTCCTCACGATGTTTTCCATCACCATTTCGAGAGCAGTGGTGATGAAATTATATACACAAAGTAGGCGCCTGTCTGGATTCGAATCCACTACCTACAACTCATAAGTCTGGGTCACCATACCGTTACCACTGGGCCTCCACTTCCCACCATGCCCATATTGCATGGCCCAAGATTAATTGTCTCCGTATAAAATATTGGTATTCAGCTGTATTCGGATAGACTGGACGCCGACCCCACTATAGTTGTGAAAACGCTAGACAGATTATGATGATGATAAATCCTCTTTGATGAATCTAATCCTACTATCCTACTAATATTATAAATGTGTGTTTGTTACTCAATCACGCAAAAACGGCTGAATGGATTTGGATGAAATTTGGCGCACAGATAGTTTATAACTTGAATTACCACATAGGATATTTTTTTAAGGGATAAAAAATATCCTATGTTAACACATAGGATATTTTTTATCCCGGTAGTACGTTCCCGTGGGATAATAAATTTCCGACTTCCACGCGGAAGAAACTGCGGGCGAAAGCTAGTAAGATTATAATTCACCTAGCTGCGCCCCGCGGTTTCACCCGCTTAAGTCTCGATCCCGTGAGAATATCGGAATAAAAGTATCCAATGTCCTAATCCAGGTCATGGTCTACCCATGTGTCAAATTTCATCGAAATCTGTTCAGCCGTTTTAGCGTGAAAGCGTAACAAGCAAACAAATAAACTTACTTTCGCATTTATAATAATAGGATAGTTATAGGATTATATTATGTGTTGTTTCTGGTCTAACAGAATGTTAGAATAAAAAGTTTTTTTTTTCCATTGAAGACACGTTGTAGTTAAAAAATTGTCTTGTAAGACAGTGTAGGTTAACGAGGTAAATTTATTTGGAACTCAATTAAAGTTAGCTTTTTGTGTACCTGTTGTTTAGACTACAAAGAGTTATTTTAAAAATAATTAGAGAAATATAATACGTACTTCGTTGTTTCATTTTTCTTCATGACATTTTATTTCGTAAAAAGTGTTTTCTGCGAATTTTATCCAATTATTTTTTTAAAATTTATTGCGCGTTCTGGTAGAGAAAAACTAAATAACATTTTATTTTAATTTAACGGCGTTTGTTTTCTTCAGTGAAATTAATATATTATAATTATTGCCCATTTTGCTATGTATTTAAGTATTTTAAGTTCAACTCTTTTATGAATCCGAAGCTAAAGAGAAAAATATAGTCATCTTTACATTTTCAGCATTAGTTTCTATTTCCAATAACCTCACAACGTACTGATTAAGCCTACACATTATGATAAAAAAAAAACCCATTAAATAAATACCCCAATGATTATCTTTTGGAAAAATAAACATGGAAACCATACGCGGTGTACGGTGGAATGGAAGGAGACCCAATTCAATCTAATGCGGGTATGATGGGTCTGTAGATAGGCCGGAAAAATACGGAATTAATAGCAAGAAACGAGATCTGAATGTTTGTAAGCTAGTACAGTTCGCTACACAAGTATAGAATACACAATACATGCAGATCTAATTTTTTTTTTTTTTTTTAAGGATGGGAAATTATCAAATAACTTCTCCCGCTCTGGGTGGAGCGGGAGGGCGTGTCAAACTTTTACTGACTAAAACCCACCCGTGTTCCTTCCGTTGCCTGTGTGCCGAGGTCGCGATATCCCTTTCAGACAAACCCGCGACCCCGGCAGATGCAGATCTAATGAAGTTCTTCGTATGACCCGCTTAGAAACCATGTTTTTAAAACAAATCAAGACTTCTCATTGTTATCTCGACGTCCTTAAAGGGACATTACTTCAGATTCTCACTTTAAGAAACAACATGTAACCGGGATTTTGTAATTTTCTATATTTAAAAGAGTGTGTGTGTGTGTGTGTGTGTGGGTGGAGTGTGGAGTTTCTTGCCCGTTCTTCTCCATAAAGATCTACGTTTTGGAATGGGCAACTACTAACTGACCGACTATTTGACAATTCAAAAGTGCCTGTGATGATGGATTGAAATGGTTTAATTGAAATAAATGCTTTGAGTTTGATATTCATATTTGTATCTAATTTGAGCTGTGCTTTATCTGTCTGTCAGTTACGGTTCCTACCAATCAAAGTAAAAAAAAAAATATCGTTGTTGCAATATTACTTAAGGGTTCCGTCTCTCAAATGGAAAAAACGGAACCCTCATAGGATCACTCGTGTGTCTGTCTGTCTGTCCGTCTGTCACAGCCAATTTGCGACGAATCTTCTGGACCAATTTAGTTGAAATTTGGTACACATAGGTATGTATTTCTGTGAACCAAACACGGACTTGTAACGTAAATAAATG
Source organism: Agrochola circellaris (assembly GCA_914767755.1). Lineage (NCBI taxonomy): Eukaryota > Metazoa > Arthropoda > Insecta > Lepidoptera > Noctuidae > Agrochola > Agrochola circellaris. The sequence continues at coordinate 8,533,591 of OU611857.1, forward strand.
AATTTTGAATATGGGGGTCACTTTTGGGGGCAAATAAGAAAAAAAAAGGTTTTGTGCACTATATGGTCATGTGACATAACTAATGAAAGTGCTTATTGCGAGGATCTCAAGTTTTTTTTTCATCATTTTAAAATGAATACTTTTAAGAAAATTGATGAAATTTTACCATTCTACCTTCCTTATCTCCGAAACTACGGAGCCTACAATTTTGAAAAAAATACAGTGAATGGTTCTTTACTCATAGATTACAGAAAACCCTATAAGAAGTCTATGGTCTTAAAATAACAAGTAGTAAATCTCTCAATATTGTGCGAACAAACTCACATTTACAGTTGGAATGTATGGGAGAACATGTTTTTCAACTACAATGTTAAGTTTGTTCTTGGAATAAATTCATCCCGACTTTGGAACCCTTCTTTGTGCTTCTGCTTAGTCCGACACGCACTTGGCCAGTTTTTTTCTTTTTCTTTACATAGCCATATAACCAGCGCATTACGAAATATGACACCATTTTTAGGGTTCCGTAGTAAACAAGGAACCCTTATGGTTTGGCCATGTCCGTCTGTCTGTCCACAGCTAAGCTCAGAGACGGTTAATACTAGAAAGCTGTTATTTGGCATGGGTAAACATATTAATCACGACAAAGTGGTAAATTTTTTTTTTTTTAGAGTCCCTCCCCTACATGTAAAGTTGGTGGGTGGTTTTTTTTCTCGTCTATCCCTCTATATCTAGGAAAACTATCACAGCTAAGTAGGCTTTACAGGTTAACGAGTAATAACCGACCAACTTAATTTGCAGTTTGATAAACATGATCTCCCATACATTCCGTATGGGAGAAAATGTTTTTTTTACTACAATGTTAAGTTTGTTCTTGGGATAAATGCATCCCAACTACGGAACTCTTCATTATGCGTGGTCCGACACGCACTTGGCCAGTTTTTTCATGCTTTATTATGTTTAGGTACTTAATTTTGCTGCTGACGATACCTCTATAAAATAGAAATTGGTTTCGACTACATACACAGTACACAGTTACACCCTGACCTTTTCTTAAGATAACGATATGTTACAGGTATCTTGTTTATGTACTCAATGTACATAAACACGGCAAAACTGGTACATAGTTTTGCCAAGGATAAGTTTTTTGGGAATTACAAGCAAGCGGCTTGTGGCGTGAATTTTGCGTTGCCCGTAGTTATAGGATCTCTGATGTAACTCTAACTCTTAACTGTTGACAATTGACAATGTATGAAGAATAGCTTTATACATTGTCAATTGTCAACAGTTATTTCAATTGAAAGAGTAGAAGAATTTTCTTTAAAATTTTTATAGTTTCATTTTTTTATCAAAATTACAGGCTCGTTGATACCTGTTATAAAAGTTTAGTGGTATGAGGAACAGGGTGTAAAGTTCACTCATCCTCATTAGAAAAGGGAGGATCCTCCGACCAGACGGGTGTCGTGACTGGCGGGCAATTGCCCAATGGTTGACGTCGGGAGCTTGTATATATGTCAATCGCGCGGTAAACTCTGCGCGATGCGGGATTTGTGTGACGTAAGGATGTTGTATGACGTCAGGTCTTTAATGCGTAGTTCGCTTGTGGCGATGTAGATGCCGCCACAAAAGTATGTAAAATGATTTATAATATATTACATGAAAATTGCAAAACTATAATTAATTTTCAGCCTTTAATGATTTCCTGGCTGCATAAGACAACTACAATTAAGTCAATCAATCTACTTAGCCTTTTCCCAACTATGTTGGGGTCGGCTTCCAGTCTAACCAGATGCAGCTGAATACCAGTATTTTACAAGAAACGACTGCCTATCTGACCTCCTCAACCCAGTAACTGGTTAATACGATACCTCTTGGTAAGACTGGTTGTCAACTTTCGGGCTTCTGATAATCCGTAACGACTCTCAAAGATCCAAAAAGAATGATAGACACCAACGGATTAACGTGCTTTCCGAGGCATGGAGGGGTCGTGGTATGTTGGTCACCCATCCACGGACTGACCGCGGCAAGCGTAGCTTAACCTGATAGATCGACCCGTGCGGCTGTTATTACTTAGCCTCGAGCCCCTCTCAATTAAGTATGTACATTTAAAATTAGATGTTATTAGCCACCAAATAATGAGTAAATGAAGTGATAACAAGATGACTAATTAATTTCAAACCTTAAGTTAAACCGTAATTTAAAAATAAACGAACGCAAGTTTACCTAGAACCTACAAAGTAGGTTTAATACGTTGTCAAAGGTACAGCAGATAGTTTGTACAAGTTAATTTGTTCCCTATAACTTAGTTTAATTTGAACTAGTCAAACGCAGTTTCCTCACTTTGGCTGCGAGCGTTTAATTATTGCTGCAAGACTTCGCTAATTTGATACTATGAGGGATCTCTATATTGTGCTCAGCGAGCTGTGAACGGCTGCTGAAATTCTACTAATGAGTATTGAGATTAAAAGTGTTTTATTAAAGGGTTGTATTAATTTATGTTCTTTGAAGATGTGGATAGTTGAAGTATTACAATTACGAAAGTTTTTAGTATTTTTGAGGCACGTTTTTACAAATTAATAAACCACTTAATATCGTGTGGTTTTTAATATTTCATATTTTTTTGTTTTACCTATTCTAAAAATATGCTTCATTGTTCAACTCAAATTGATACAAACATTTTTTTCTGCTTTGGCAACTTATATTATTATATGCAATTTATATTTTAACAGACAATGTAATTATAATAAAATGTACATACAAAAGATATTTTGTTTCCATGTTTATTTGGTGAATAAACATTGCAGTTTTGCTTATGCGAAACAGTAACAACCCGCCGTAGTAAGAGCTACGACTTTCGTAGCAAGCGCTACGGAATTCGTAGCAAGCTACGCCGTAGCCAAAGTATAGTTCCCATATTTCAATATTGTATGGGAAAATCTTTGACTGTAGAATATATCTAATAAAATACACTTTTCTGTTATAAATGAACTGAAGTACGTATTTGTATTATATAGTGATGTCACAAAAGCAGTTACCAGACAATATTAAGGGATGCAAGCTGTACATAAAGACATACAGAGTCAATAATAATAAATCAATCTACCTAGCCTTTTCCCAACTATATTGTAATAATAAATAACACATATTTATATCAAAAAGACACTACCTTGAATCCGCACGGTAGGGCTATTAAATCGGCCGGGAGTGAAGAGGTGCATAGTAGAATTACGTAATAATGATAAAATAACATTTATTTTAAGATAGTAATAAATTGGTACCTGAATAAAATTCCCCGAAGGGCTAGGCAGAGGCACCCATAGTTCACACACATTTCGCCAGTTATGTTTAAGTCTTATGTAATAGCGGGCGAGCCTATTGCCATCAACCGGGCACAAATCCAGACACCGGGCTGCTACTGAGAAATTTCTAGTGGAAAAATATAATAATACTTTGTTCGACCTGGGAATCGAACCCAGGACCTCACGCTCAGTTCTAGCGCTTGCGACCGCTAGGCCACCGAGATAGTCGAGAATAAAATGGTTTATTTAATTTATTAATTTAATTTACATTTATAATTTCAGTTTTTCTGTACCTACCTCAATTAGAGAGTCAATTTATTATTATTTTATTAAAACTATTTGTACCTATATCTAGGCCACTTAGGCATACAAATATGATATTTATGAAGACCTTTAATAAATGTTACATTTTAATAAGTCTGTGTTAGTTCTATGTGGGTTGTTTATTTTAATAGTCGCTCAAATTAAACAATAAGTAGGCCGAATTTACGTTTTACTATATTATTAAAATAGGTTAGTTAGTAGTCCAAAATTTATTTCATACTGAGCAGCTACATATTTTGCTTATGAATATCTTGTGGTAAATAAAAAGCCATTTTGACTAGACTAGCTTTTAATCAAGCTCCTTTGATAATAGACCTAGCTTTTGTGCCTATACTATTAAATTAGCAATATCTGTATAATCATGTTTTCGAAAACGGCTCTAACTATTTCGATGAAAGTTGCAATATCGGGGTTTGCGTGGGTAAAAAATCTATCTAGCTAGGTCTCATATCTGGGAAAATTCGTTTTCTCCGTATTTTCACTCGAGCAGAGCTCGGTCGCCCAACGTTTAGAACAAGATTGCTACCTTAGAATAATGAAATGGCAGCATGGAATTAGTAAGTACCTACTATCATGGCAGTATGGAATTAGTATGAACTATCCTATACTATTAAATGAGCAATCTCTATTTTCACCAGAGCTCAGCTCGGTCGCCCAGGTACTAATGCTAATATTATTTAAAAAAATGCGAAATGAGGGTGTAGTATGGGTTCACCTCTGCCTAATTCTTCATATTATCAATGCGAAAGGTACAAAAATTAAAAATTTATTTCACATAAACCTACAGAGGAACTTAAGAAACGACAGAAGCTAGGCGCATGGATCCAATTGGTCGTTTCCTATGGAGAACAGCCGGCAAGAAACTCCACGACTGTAGCTGTGACTGACTGTATCTATAACCTTTTCACGCCAAAACCACTGAACCGATCTATAAGCAATTTGACAGATAGCTAGGCACCTCAAAGAGATGTCAGCACAACGACGGGGTCCCCAAGAACCGATGCCTGGCGGGGTTGCGGTAAAGTTCGAAAGGGATACCGTGGCCCCTGGCAATGAAAAGGCAACTGAAGGAACACGGGTGGGTTTTAGTCAGTAAGAGTCTGACACGCCCTCCTGCTCCGATCAGAGCGGGAGAAGTTATTAGATAATTTCCCAACCAAAAAAAAGACCTGGAAAAGAAAATAGGCCCCTTTTCATTCTGGAAATTCAATTTAAAACCGGCCAAGTGCGTGTCGCGCCACGCACAAATTTCCGTAGTTGAGTGAATTTATTCCAAGAACAAACTTAACTTCGTAGTTGAAAAAATGTTAGAAAGAAGAAATAATGAAAAATTGTTTATTCTGCACAAACAAAACGCACATATTAAGACAAAGGACATAAAATACACACGTACAAAAGTATTCAACCAATGGATAAAAAAAAAAAACAAAGTTGTTCATTGGTTGATTTCAAGGCTACCGATCACAGACAATATTGCGTAATAACTCTTGCGACATTGGCAAATGACAACAAAAACAAAATGCTGACTACAGAGTTAGTTACTTTTGTAACAAATAATAAGAAAAAATATGCTGTGCGTCGCATCTGTGCAAGAACAGGTCATTGCTCAGCGAAATGCTGTGAATTCGGACGAACCTAACGTCAACAGCGCTGACTTTCAACAATTACCCATGGAATGACATATTGACGTCCCCCTGCGTGACTTATTAAATCGGGTTAGTATTATTTTTCACTGAAATATGTGTGATTATACATATAAGTAATTAAAAAAAAAAACTGTATTTGTGCATAACATAAATTTAAGGAATAATATATAAACTGACCATAATATAATGTGAATATAAAACAAGTAAGTACTATAATAAATAATTACTATAAACGTGTACAGTTTCAGTATGTTATATAGTACTCTGTGGTGTACAGTGTGGTGTGTTTTCCACTTTTTGCTGTTTGAGTAATTATTATAATTTCGATAATACACAAACAATGCATAATTTAAGTCTACATTGATACACCATAGTTTCTTAGATGCACCATGGGAATTGCGATTTGTCTGCGCCTCGATGGCGTGGCGGCCATTTGCATAACCGTAGGTATCGAGGCAGAGGTTTGGCAGAAGACAACCAAACTTTTTCGGTCAAATCGGTAAATAAGCTAATATGTACAGTTTGATAGTGTTATTCATCAGGAAACACCGACCTCATCTAACTTATTTTTAATATTTTTTTATATGACGTGTAAAAGTGATTCCGATATCCTATTTACAGAATAAACAATTTCATTTCATTTCATTTCATGGATTCTTTGATAATATTTTAGTGGGATGACATTGATGTACGAAAGAGTAAGATCTACCGACATACGGAATGCAAAACCAAACCGCCTTCGAAGCCTCCTGATCTTAATCGTAAGGTCTTGACATTCAGACAGTTGGACAACGAAGTGATCCTATTATAAGGGTACCGATTTTTCCTTTTAAGGATGGTACGGAACCCAAAACAATATAAAATACAAAATATACGCAGACGAAGTCCCGGGTAACAGTTCGTTTAAAGGCTCGTTCAGACCAGCGCGACGCGACGGCGCGACGCGACGGCGCGACGCGACACGAACAATACAGTTTCTAAGAAAACTTCACGGTATAACAATAACCGTTGTCGCGTCGCGCTGTCGCGTCGCCCTAGTCTGCAGAAAGCTTAAAATAATTTTGCAGTCGCGTTGGTCGGTAGGGAAAGGGAACGAATGGCACATTTTTTATTGATAAATGTACGACTTTTCATTATTTCAGTATACTGTATATGGTATACCTACTCATCGATAAACCAGATTCAAGAGTAAACCAATACAACTAAAAAATATTTTAGAACAAGAATTACCTTGAGTACCTACCAAATTTTTCAAAACCCGCTTATTTCCTGGCCCCGCGTTACGATGATGTTTGGATGACATTACCTCGCGACAGGCCCGATGATAGCAGGCCGGCACTCTCATCATTTCCTTCGGGCCATATTCATCCGATCGAACAGGCGAGTGCGGGGCGAGTGCGGGGGGGCGGGAGGAGCGGCAATAACCCCTGAGTGCGTGCTTGCTTGAGAGGTATTGCATTTGTTGCTCTCGATACAAACATTATACGAGGGGTATCTGTTTCGCATAAATAAGATGAAAATACGATTAGTTGTTTATGTTTTTATAGGTCCGGGTGTTTGTGGTAATGGTTCGTTAAATGCAAACTTGGCGGGGTCGGATATTAGTGAGGGGAATTTGTAATGTTGTTGTTTGAGCTGATTTAAATAGTTTCAGTATGAGTATGGTTATGGTCTTGGTTTTTCATCCTAGGTTATCGACGGCAAATAACAAGTTTGTTGGGAAATTCAAATAATAATGTTTAGCCCGAAAATCAGCCACGCGAACTCCATTCGCTGACGTAGTCATAAGTTCTTCAAGTGCACAGGTGACAGCATGTGGTGCATGATTGAAGATTGGCTCCGTTTATGGATACAAGTGTATCCAGCCCCGTTGGGGGTTAAAGTCACTGCCACAGGGTTTATAACTTCACTTCTTACTAGCTCTGAATAAAATAAGGAGCTCGTGGCTAAGTAATAACAGCCGCACGGTTCAATCCATCAGGTAAAGCTACGCTTGTCTGGGTTGTTCTGTGGATGGGTGACCATTGAAACAATACATACCAAGACTCCTACGTGTCTCGAAAAGCACGTTAAGCCGTTGGTCCCGGCTGTCATTCGTGGATCTTTGACAGTCGTTACGGGTCGTCAGAAGCCCGAAAGTCTGACAACCAGTCTTACCAAGGGGTATCGTATTACCCAGTTACTGGGTTGTGAATGTCAGATAGGCTCCATGTAAAATACGGTATTCAGCTGCATCCGGTTAGACTGGAAGCCGACCCCAACATAGTTGGGAAAAGGCTAGGCAAATTGACTAGCTCTGAATAAAATAAGTCATATAATCGAACTATTTAATGGATTACCACAACAAATTCAAACCCTACTCGACATCAATAAAACAAACGTTAAACACTTAACTTATCACCACAAACGACCTAAGTGTTCCCAAATAAAGTGCCACGTAATAATAAATCATTTCAGAACGACAAGAAAATTACGTCTGCAGCTCATATATTTTGTATAATTAAATAGGCGTTAATAATTTCAATGTCACTACACTTGTAACGGGTAAAATGAAGCGTACAGGGGAATAAATCACGCGCGCCTGTTGGGAAAAAAAGAACAAAAAATATATAAAAAAACCCCGCCACCGACAACCGACGTGTCGAAAATATTAACTTGAACATTTGAATTCTTTATGATCAGTAAAAAGAAAGATTTGAATCGCAAATGTGTTCGCATTTTAATCAAACAAGCAGTAAAATGGTCGCAGATTTAGTCTTATTATATTTAAATATTTTACAACGTTTCTCGCTTCGCTTACACTGGAAGGGAGGTTCTAAGCGATGATTGGATAAATTGCAGGCGTAGGTTATTTATTGACATTTAAACACGGATTAAGGAAATAAATGATAAATGATTTTATTTCTGTAAGTAGGTTTGTACAAACACTTTTACGCGTTAATCATATTTTTTTAAACTAGATGAGGTCGTCGTTTCCTATCTGAATAGTCAGAGAAGAAAGGCCGGAACAAACTCAGGGACACCAGACATAATCTTGGTCAGATCATGTGAAGACCATGTAGAGTAGTGTATGAAATGGTCTTTTGAGGAAAGAACCACACAAATTGAGTGGACCTATCCAGGCAGTGCACGCATTTGTCAGTAATCGTGCAGCTCAACTCAGAATTTAAGGAGCTCAACGTTTGCATTTATTTACTCAATTATTTTATTTGAGAAAATAAATGAAGAACGTATTACGTTTCTTCCGCAACTTCAAACAGAACATTCTAAATCGACTTAGAAAAAAAATATTTAAAGTATTTATGTATTTAGTATTAAAGGGGCTTACGTTGAGTTCCACCGATACAAACAAGCCCGACCAACGAGGTTCTTGTAAGAAATACAATTTAACTTCCTCGTGAACACAAAATGTTTCATTTGAAAGCATTTCCTGAAGGATTGTAACAAATTGAATCTCACGCCGGCTCAATCCTTTATTTCATCGCCTCCCTTTAATGTGAAGAAAAGATTATTAATCGAAAATTTTCCATCTTAGTAGAAGTGTTTAGGACCATCTGTTTGGATTTGTCAAAGGCGAGGATTTTGTTTCTAAATCGTTTTGTTTTGTTTGTTGTTCTATCTTGTGATTGACGCACCTTGAGCTAAAGGTGCTATGTATTTGGGATGTTGACTAAAAGCGTTGTGTTGCTGAATAGATTCAAAATTAGGCACAATTTCTACGCAAAGTCCGCCCCCATGCACCCCGCCACTCCACTATATGCTCAACGCTAACACATCTGTAATAAAGTTGAAGATCGCGTGCGCTCTTTGATCGTATTCGAGCGCGAAACTAAATGGCGTAGTAAGTCTCAATTTTTATTTCGTTTTTAACTAAAGTAATAATTGATCTATAGAAAAAATATTTTGTGGCTGGATAATAAACAATTTTTTTTGTGACTTATTTTAACCTTAAAAGCCGAGTAATCTTGATTTTATTTAAATAATCTTTAAAAAAAAGACATGAATTTCGAATATTAAATGAATCGAGTGAAAATGTTACAATTACGTAACTGTCTTGTAAATGGAAAGAAAAATATCCAATAAATCATATACGAGTATAGTATATAGAGAGTTCCATTTTGATTGTACGCGTGACTGTTATAGAATATTAATGCAAATTAACATAGAGCCTCCTCTTAATGATTGGCAATGCTTAATTTCACGTGAACTGGACCCTGGGCAGCCAACCCCGCTACTTCCTTGCTGACTAGCAAATATTTTATTTTTACAATAAAAACACATTTTAATACGCAGGCTTTAATATTACAATTTTTATTTTCATTTAGAACTTTTTGGAATTCCGCGAAATGCATCATGTTTGTAACAAAATAAAGTGCTGTCATATTTTATCTACGAAATCATAATCTATAAAATATTTATTGACCGTGTAAAACGTTTCAATTAATTAAATAAACACAATCATATTAATGAAAAACAACAATATTTTATAATGAACCATTCCTGATAGTTTGTAATGACGTACAGAACCTCAAATTAATCAAATATACAGCATTTTATAAATATTCAATGATTCTGATATTTTGGTGGCTTTATTGACATAGTAAGCGATTGGCTTGATCATCGTTCGATTCGCGTGAGGATTAAAATTTTAGAGGATAATAATATTATATTTTAGCCAACGCCTTTTACAAATAAGTTCAAAATAGTTTATAACACATCACTAAATCGACAACGACCACATAGTATTCAGTCAATTCAGATTACAGTGAACAAATACAGACGCACGAGGCTAATACAAATGGGCAAACAAAACGGACTGCCCAAGGGCCCTATCCAGTTTCAAACACGTAAAATCAAACACGATAATTTAGATGAACGAGTTATTTTGACAGCGGGCTTATTTTATAAAGAGTTATGAACGTACAACACTGCATATGCCCGCTTTTGGTTATACCCTGAGGATTCAGCGTGAAGATCGTAGGTATTCGTTAATTTCTGCGTTCTGATATTGTTTTGGAAACAATGCTGGAGTTTCTAAGTGGACCCACATAAGTGTTTCTAGCAAATGTAGTTTATAATGAGAATCGTCTGTTAGATACGGCTTTTGCAAATAATCCCTTTTAAAATGCTACTAAATCTATACCAAAAAAAAACTACCACATTTATAATAAGTTTGAGAGCCACTGAAACTATTCGCGGAACGCTTTCATTCCCAAATTCGCACAAGTTAAACTAATCATGCACTACCCAAATCCCAGTAATAACTAAAAACTATTCGTTCGCAGGTAAACAGCGCCGCACTCGTTCCACGGTATACGCAAGAGGAATTCCTCAACTCAAATAACTGAATACCGGGGGCATGTTATATTTCGCAATTCCCCACAACGGTCAAACTACGTAATAATATTGTGCTCGGGCCGCATTCGGGGTAGAATCATCGATAGTCATTATCGGAAAAGCGGGTTTAAGAGCCGTCCCAGCCCCGGCGGGACCCTTACGGAGGTCTCATCCCGGCGCGTTCGATAACTATGCTAATGTTATTTGCGCCAGTGGGTTTGAAAACGACGGCATCCACTAACTTGGCATTCCCAAGAACACAGGGCTCCCTAAAGGTAAGGTTTCAGAATGAAACATCTTACTTTACGACACGTAATACCATATTGTGAAAAGATTTGCTATTTACCCGACGTACCGGGGCGCCTTGCGGCCATATTAGCAATAGTTACCGATCGCTACGACTAATCCACGGACGTAAGTTCTGATAGCATCGCTTAGTGTCCCAAGGCGAGTAACATAATGGCTCATTTACATTATACGTTGTCCCGCATGTGTTAGATTTCGTTAACGACTTTCATGAGTGTGGGAATCGCTTGCAATATTCAGAGAAGTGCGCCAGCATTATAATTTTAAATATTTCAGCGTCACTATTGGCGAACTATGAGTCGATATTTGGGTATCTCCAGGGAGTAAACAAGGTAAGATGGAGGTGTCTGTATCAGCTCTATTAAGTCGGTGTAGGGGTTTGGGCAAATGCAGAAATCTGTTTGGCATGGGTTAAACGAACGGTCGTTTACGTGAGTCATTTGTACGTATTCGAAGGTGTAATCGCGGTGGGCGTTTAAGCGCATAATGTAAATGAGCCATTACACTGGCGTGCACATGCAATTGAAAGCATCGACACAAATGAAGCCCGCTTGATGACATGCACGTGGCAGGGACACCTGACGCTGCGGCCGACAACATCGCTTACGTAATACATTACGTGTTGCATGCCAATGTCCTCAAGTTATTCCTAATTAGATACATACGATACATTAGTTATGGTTGCTGATGATTTATCTAAAGTACAGCTATTTGCAATTGTTGTAAAATCACCAAAATTTTCAGAAAAGCGTAGTTTGCAAAAACGATAAAGGGTTAGAATTTGATACATTTCCGCACTTTTAAACGACTTTCAAATCTCCGTAACTCCCACCAAGTAAATCCTGGGCAGCAATAAAACACGAACATTAACCGTATCAGGAACAATAGTAATCAATTTAAATGTATCAAAGCGAAACAATAAAACAGTTCAGCTTGCCTAAGCATTGTGTGTGGAATAATAAAAGAGAGCCCATCTGTACCGTTTATGTCCCACGTACGGAGCACTATTCAGTAGATCGAAAAAGTTTTCCAATAGCTGAGTCTGATGATAGAAAATAGTTGGCTACGGGAACCTGGGATGTTAGTTTTATTGTAGTCACCACTCTTGGACCATTGAGTGTGCGCCGGACTGATATTGCAGTAATTATTTTATCTGTGGTAGCTGTTGAAAGTTGTGTGTTCTTGGAGTTAGTTAATGATAGTTATTACTTGCCTGTGTACGTGTTGCGTTATTTATACCTTTGAAAAATGCCCGCACTGTGTTCAGAAAGAACATTATTCTTGTTCTCAAGTCAATACGTACGATTTTCGGTAGAATCCTATCTTCGCTCTATAATAAAATTGATGACTGTAATAAGTGTACCTAATTAGTGTACAGTTGAATACCTATTTACTATAACAACACCCAGGAGTGCTATTTTATTCGTGTAAAACTTAATACGTGTGTAATGAGTTTGATAATAGGTTTTCTATATATAGGGTGATTGGTAAAGTACTAACAACTTTTTAAGGGGTTATTGTACAGCATTATTAATAACTTTTACTATGAAAAAAAAATCTGCTGTTCCCTACATTTTGACGAGTTATACGCACATAAATGTAGGGAACAGCAGATTTTTTTTTCGCGATTTCATGTTTAGTCCCATAGTAAAAGTCGTTCATAATGCTGAGTACAATAACCCCTTAAGAGGCTGTTAGTGTTTTATCAATAACCTTGTATACCTAACCAGTACCCTAATTCCGTAATACAAGATCAATCAGAATCTGAATCGTTTTGAAACTTTTTTCGAACTTATGAAGCATTGGATTAGCAATGCTAATCCAATGCTTCATAAGTTCGAAAAAAGTCTGCTCAACAATGTAAATAATGCGTTATTTACGAGTTGTTGAGCAGACTTTGAATGAATGTTGTTGAACTGTCAAAATGAAACAGACTAGTCGTAATCGTTTACGAAAATGTGTTACGTAATTAGGTAGTTGGCGTGAATATGGCTATGTGAATAAAATATATATAATTACATGAATACATTGGTAACGATTTTGATTCCTGAACCCGAGACAGATCGTGAATTATATTATTTCCTTTTTTTTTCATATAGGAATTGAAACTAAAGATGTGCTAATATGTTTTATAAGATATTAACAAGAACTACGATCAGTGGATTAATTCTAACCAATATAATTATTATGAATTCAGATTCGTTTAAATATTTAATGGCAAAAGAATAACCATTCCCTGAGCGAAGCTGCGGGCACAGCTAGCTTTTTTAGAAAATTATTATTAAATACCGAACCGCTCCTGTTTCGCACGGTTTTTTACGACTTGACAAAACATCGAAATTTCTTTGTTTTATGAAAGTTTAATATCAACGTTATAAACACATAAACCTTCCGGATTTTTTTTTCTAAACGATGGTAAAAACCTCATCAAAATCTGTTGCATGGTTTAGAAGAACAACGCGGACATACAGACAAGCACAAAAAGCGACTTTAATTTATAATTATGTATAGAAGATATAGAAGAAGACAGTCATCTTTATTCAGAAGCTATCATTATTTCGGTGTACATAAATATTCAAAGAGCTTTTCATAACATTAAGCTAAACATTTGAAACGGATACTTGGAATTGTTCCAGGTTAAATAATGAAAATAGTTTTAGGCTTAGCAACAGGGTTCCGCTGGAATTTGGCATCCTTTGTTAAAGGAATCCTGAAACTGGAGTATATTTTAAACACATTTTTAGCACAGCATCGGTGCAGCACTGCATCTTCGAAAAAATTTAAGCCTGAATAGAGGTGGTGCAGAAAATCCAAAGACTCGGGTCTCAGAACATTTTTTTTTTAATGGTTTTTGTTTTGGGGAGCTCATTGCTAAGTAATAACTGCCACACGGGTCGATCGTTCAGGTTAAGCTACGCTTGCCGGGGTTGGTCTGTGGATGGGTGACCACCTTTACATAACGAGACTCCTCCGTGCCTCGGAAAGCACGTTAAGCCGTTGGTCCCGGCTGTCATTCGTGGATCTTTGACAGTCGTTACGGGTCGTCAGAAGCCCGAAAGTCTGACAACCAGTCTTACCAAGGGGTATCGTATTACCCAGTTACGGGGTTATGGAGGTCAGATAGGCAGTCGCTCCATGTAAAATACTGGTATTCAGCTGCATGCGGTTAGATTGGAAGCCGACCTCAATATATTTGGGAAAAGGCTAGGCATATTGATTGATTGTTTTCGGTTTACACCAAATGTTCATTGGCCAATGCAATCGGTACAAACGTTTTTGCATCTATAAACAAAACAATCTTCAAAAAAAAAAATGGATCGGTACTTATATTATGATCCAAATTATTAAGTTAAACTACAAGAATGTTATTTTCGATATAAATAACCTTTTAAAACAATATTTAAAACAATTAATCAAAATTATGACGCCTTAGTGTCCTTTTGATTTTTGTCTAACCAAAGGAAAACTACTATACTTACCTTACCTATTTAATTTAGGAACTAGCGTAAATAGGAAGCTGCATTATATATACCTAGTTTACATAATGTATATTAATTTTCTTTCGTTCATTAAACATTTAGGTATCAGAAACATGCAAACTGTACCATCAATGAAGTTCATATAATCAGTTTCAAAACAAAATCCCGTGAACATGATGACCATATCTGTTACCGGCCCGGTTCTATAGCCACCGAGCGCTGCAAGCAAGAATAGTCCTTACGGTGGTTAGATATGAACTTCTTCGATGGTACCTGTGCCTTTTGTCATCATTAAACAGCTACAAAAACTTAGATGAAAGTGTACGCGAGTTAATGAGGCGATGTACTTCTAAATACTTTGCTTGGTGTCTGTTACTTGTTAAACGGAGTTGAGAGAACCAGGCTGCGGTGACAACCTTATTGGATTACGTTTTTTAGACTTAAGAGAATGAAGTGTGGGTGTTGTGGAGTGAAAGCTGGTAGGGTTGTTACTGTTTGCCCATTTGAGAATGTTTGTTTTTTTTATTTCGGTGAGCAAGTGTCTGGAAAATGGTTGATATCTATATTTTATTTGAGGTCATCAAATTACTTAACACCGAAACCAGTTGGTCAGCCAGAACTTAGATATAATATAAATAAAATAAATAAAACCTATAATGACAAAAAGTTTCTATGGGGGCAGGCAAAATCCATGTGACAACATGAATTTTCATCACTTATCGTGGATTTTTCTTCCATTCTTTTTAAATTAAAAGCTCGTTATTTACTTTCACAATATCACCAGAAGATTAGGACTTCTTAAAACAGACCACCGTTAACATACCTTTGGACGTTGAATTATCGGGATACCCACCACACGTCATGATGCACGCAAACTCGTTCCGCGGGGAATACACTGCTTCCTACCGATATAACGTGCATTTGAATGGAATATTTATCAATGGGGATATCGATGGCAAAGATTTTACAAGATTTAAGGGGGAATAAGGTAATGGGAAAAGCTTTTTGAATTGAGAGGGAAAAGATCGGGAAAGTTAATTTTAGAAGGTATAATCTCGTCCCCTTCGACTATAATCGATTCTAAAGAATTCTGTGGAACTTAATAATGTGATACAGTTAGGCAAAAGCCTCTTTTCACAAAGTGAACGAACAAGTGTTGTTGATTTCAGACGAATAAAATCTTTACGATGTTTTCCATCACCGAAAATCGGGTCTGTACATGATTAGTTTGAAAGTTTCGAACATATAGTGTGCTTACTTCTTGGGTCCATCATTACCATTTGGATCGCCACAAGAACTTTACTGAGAGATAATTACAGTAATTAATTGTATTTATTCCACGACCGTGCTATAAAAAACCTCATTACTTGTCTACAATTGGGTGATAAGATCCCTCAATCCATTTTCCCTCAACTTGATGAGCACACAAAAAATAAACCGACCCCTCACTTGATTAGCAAAAATAACTACATTGGTCGGGAAAACATTAGCAGTGTACACAACGTTACCATTTAGATCGGCTTACCCGAATCCGGCTTGTTCGGCACGTTGTGCTATGAATACAAAGAATCTTGAGGTTCTGAGGTTGTGCCACACACGCCCAGGCTCCCCGGACCTTATGGTTTCGCACTATTGAACCATTTCCCTTGACGTAGGTACCTCTTTGAAGGAAAAAGCGGACCTGTCAAAAAAACACGCGTCCAAAAATGATATATTTAATTTATATTGGGTGGAAGTAGTGGGGTGTGCAGCGCGTATCATTCGGATCCGGTTATTAGGAGAGGTGTTCGGCAGTGCGCTATGAATACAAAAGGGTCTGAGGTTTTGTCTTGTTTGTGCTCGGCTGGCAATGAACGCATGTCGCTAGAACCTCAAGGTATTCCGCACTATTGGACCGTTTGTGTTGCGGTCTTAAATGGTACTGTTGAGGACAACAGTGTTACGGTTTTGTAAGTGAATGTTGCCAGAATTCTTCATTTAAAATGGAAATATTGTTTTTTTAATCCTTTCATTTACAGTCAAACGTAAATCATGATAATAATATTTTGATTCCTTACAAAGATCACGTCAGACACGCATAACTAGAAATTCTAGCAAGCCCTAAAACAAAAAACAGTATTCGGCCTGCGTATTGAGTGCTGTTTATTTTAACTGCGATTTCAGGTATCCCGAATGTCTTTACCTGTACCTGTCAACAAAGCCTCATACGGCCGGCTGAACTCAGATATTCTATAATAAAGCCTAGGATTACCAAATACGGTCTGAATCCTGTTTTGTAGTGCGTCCTCAGGTACAAACGATAACACACCTTAAGACTACAAGCCGTTGATATTGTAGCATTGAAAATAGCTTGCAATCCTCTCAAAACAGCTGGTCTTTCTTATGTCTTTGCGTGGGTTTCGGGTGTGGTAAGCGTAGAAAGGATTATATCAGAGATATTCTTCTGTAAAGTAAGACCAATAATGCATTGTAAAATAGCGAACACCACGGAAGTCAAATTTGTATCAGTGTTGTACAGAAAAGAAACGGTTTTTTATCTCCTGAAAAATTGCGTATTTTGAAATCCGCGGTGTTAGAACTTAAGAGCGCTTATCCTAAAAGTTGGCAACGTCACAAATAGCTGTCAAATATTTACCTGTTTTGATTAATTTGGCAATATTACTGTATGGAAATATGAAATGTGGCTGACGAAAATATTGGTAATGAAATGCCATTATTAATATCGTAACACCAAATATTTAGTTTAAGATGTAAAAAAAGTATTTGGAAACTATTAGTTTTTTGCGACGTTGCCCACTTTCAGAATAAACGCTCTTAAATGACGTCGTCGCTTAAGTTCTAACACCGCGGAAATCAAATTTGTATCAGTGTTGTACAGAAAAGAAACGGTTTTTTTCTTTCCTGAAAACTCCGTATTTTGACATCCGTTGTGTTAGAACTTAAGCGACGAATAAAGAATTTCAGTTTCTTTTGTAATGTTTAGAGTTTTAGACTTTGAACATTATTAGTGAGAAATAATTGGACGTTGGGCATATCACAGGGCTTGGCAATTCGTATCGAGGAATCAAAATAATTTGTAAGAGCTCGTTGTATTTTTGAAGCAATTTATGGACTGGCTGACATTTTTCAATTATGTAACAGAGCAATTATTGGTACTGGCCGATATGGCAGAGTCGTAACGTCGTAAAAAATGTAAAACAAGGATAACATCTGGATGAAAACTTTCACATCCACGATAGCAAGGTATAAATAAGTAACACTGGTGGTACTTGTTGATAGGCCTACACTGTCCACTTATACCTTTTAACACTGTAATTTGAAAACATTGTAAAAACCATTTACTTTTAAAAGAGTAACCGTGGAGTTTCTTACCGGCTCTTCTCCATAGGAAACGACCAATTGGAACCGTGCATCTAGCTTCTAATGTTTCATAAGTGCCCTTGTAGGTAAATGTGAAAAAAAAAAAAATGAATTTTGTATTTTGAATAGTACCTATTATATCTTCATAGAAAACGGGCGAAACGAAGCGCTTCGAATAGAATAGAATAGAATAGAATATTTATTTGCGTAAAACATGGTATACAAGGGTGTTAAATACAAATTGAGGCACAAGCATGTTTAGCTAGGATAAAACATAGCATGCAAAATTTTAAAGACAAGTTAAGCAACAATTAAAAAAAAAAAAACATCAACATTTTTTGTCTATAAATTCTTTTAAACTATAAAAACTACACTCGAGTAACCACTTATGAAATTTAAATTTAAATAATTTTGTATTTAAAGCTTTGAAACGCCTTGGTATTTTATTATAAATGCTCACACACATTGCCAAGCAGTTACTATTGTATTTAGACAGTCTAGGCAAATCATTTAACACTAGTTTATATGGATCTCGTCGGTTCCGAGGATTGACATCATTTGCAGTCTTAAATAGTAGCTTATTTTTCATAACAAACACACATATTTCGTAAATGTAAAGCGACGGTAACGGTAACAATCCATGTTTTTTAAATATTGGTCGACATGAGTCGTCGGGCTTAAGTCCACAAATTGCTCTCATGCACTTTTTTACTCACGAAATCTCAGTGTACGCAACAATATCGAGTGCGCGACAGTTACGCACGGACGCGGAACGTCTATCTATCGAGCGGCCGTAGGTCATTATTTCAAGGTCACTGCAGATATAAGTGTGCGTCTGGATTGAGGAGCCATATCTCATATTTGAACGAGGGTACTACCAATATTTAGTAGTAAATTAGCCGATTTTGTAGGCCGGATCCTGGAATTTGTAGTAAAACCCTTAAAAAGTTATACGACGTTAAAGGTGGCTCCTCAATCCTGACGTCTGAATTGAGGAGCCACCTTAGAACTCGAAAACTAGCCAACGGATATTTTTGAAAATTTGGTAGGATTTAGTAGTACTTATGCGTAGCCTGTACAAAAAAATGGGAATGCCAATATCCTACACATTCAGTGTTTCAAAAGAAATTAATAAAATAAACATTTCTTAACAATTTAGTGTGGTACGAGAGCCCACGACCAAAACCAAACACTGTGACTATAGGTACATTGTTTTCATATACGCTTTCACACAACAATATGTGTTTTAATTTTATAAAGCCTCAAATATGACAAAACAGGTGCCAATAGATGAAAGAAATTGTCATTATGTTGTCCAACTAAAATCAACTTTTGACCTTTTTCAGCTTCGTTTTATTTTTATTGACGTGACAACGTCTTAAATTAGGTTGCGGCTCGGAGTCACTCATGAAAAAGTGTAACGCCCGCTCACGTCTGTTACGATGAGTCACCGCCGATAAAAAGACGTTGTCACGTAAAATCTTCGCCCGTAAAACCGACTTTACAGGCAACCATTTTTTTTAATATTTATATTTATATTTTTAATATTTATTTTTGTAAATATACTATTATTACACAATACATACTGAATTCAATGACTGACTATACAGATAAATACAAAAACAAAAGGAATAGGTGTCAATAGCCACATGGATACAGTAAATTGGGTTCGACACAGTGCAGTGTGTTGCAAGCATGTCACCGCGTTTTTTGTCACAAAGTGTGTCCGTTCGTGTTACTTAATCCTTGTTATGGAGACGAATGCTATGAGAATTTGTGTTAGTATCGACTGATGCCCTGAAGCCAAAAATGGAAGCCTTTTTTTTGAGGGTGGGAAATTATCAAATAACTTCTCCCGCTCTGGGCGGAGCGGAAGGGCGTGTCAGACTTTTACTGACTAAAACCCACCCGTTTTCCTTCCGTTGCCTGTGTGCCGGGGTCGCGATATCCCTTTCGGACAAACTCGCAACCCCGGCAGGCATTGGCCCTTCCGGACCCCGTCAGTTGGTGCTGACATCTCTTTGAGGCGCGCGTGGAACACAACGCGCCATCGACCCGGGCCTGGTCCCTATCGGACGGCAAGCTACCCATTGCTCACCGTCCGCAAAACCGCGCCTACGGTGGCTGGAAGTCGACTCGCGACTCCCGACGCCCGGGGCGTCTCCTGCGGCGACTAGAGGTGCGAGGGCGCGAATCTTGCCTCTCCCTCGCGCGCTCCGCCTCCTCCTTCGCGAGCATTACTGCTTCGCAAAAGGAGGTGACGGCCTCCCATGCACTCTCGCTCCGGACCATGGCCTGAACCAGGGCCAGACGCGAGAGATCTGACTGACTGACTGACTATACAGGTAAATACAAAAACAAAAGGAATAGGTGTCAATAGCCACATGGATACAGTAAATTGGGTTCGACACAGTGCAGTGTGTTGCAAGCATGTCACCGCGTTTTTTGTCACAAAGTCTGTCCGTTCGTGTTACTTAATCCTTGTTATGGAGACGAATGCTATGATAATTTGTGTTAGTATCGTGCAGTGCGACTGATGCCCTGAAGCCCAAAATGGAAGCCTGATTTTATGATTAAGTTAAATGACGTTCATTGCTGGACATAGGGCCTTTTCCAAGCGTCGTCACAACGACCGGTTCTGTGATTCTCGTATCCAGTGAATGCCTATGACCTTCAACTTCCTTCAAAAACCTTAGATAAAACGCATTAAAGTTGAGGAGTTGGGGTCGCTGCGTCATAAGTAAGTCATCAACATACTCGTGACGTCATGGCACATTTTAACTCAATGTGTCGCTGTAATCTGTTGATATCGTAAAAAAAGAAAAAATACATGTCCAATTTTTTTTAAATAATATAAAAAAAAAAATTGTCTTCATCCCTTATAAATCCCACAAATTAATTTAAATCCATTACACTGCACAAATTGATGAAACAATCTACACTTTAGTACACAGAGTTGTCGTTAGAGGGGTAATTAGACATTTAATGCATAACCAGGTTTAATTGCACGTAATAGAGACTGTAATTGACAATATGAATATGTGGAGCAATCGGACACCGGTCACTGAGTAACATTATTAATGGAGTAATTATGGTAAAGTTGAAGTACCTACCTAATAGGTAATTATGCCCTTGATAAACAGGACTCCAAAATCAACCGAAGATGGTGTTATTTGCAGATGACACATCATTGATCTTTAAATCATCCGACGGCCATAAAATCTTGACGACGTGAATACCTCTATTCTTCAGGTCCAAGATTGGTTTTCGGTAAATAATTTAGTACTAAATAATAAAAAAAACCATTTGCATTAGATTTAAATTACCTAATGTTAGAAGTAGCGAATGTGACATCTTATTGAATGGAGAAAAACTAGAATATATTAATCAAACAGTTTTCCTAGCAATCACGCTAGACGAGAAATTACAATGGGGACCTCACGTGACATCTCTTGCGGGGCGGCTAAGCTCGGCCGCTTATGCTGTTAGAAAGATAAGACAGTTAACAGATGTAGAAACCGCGCGTTTGGTCTATTTTAGCTACTTCCACAGTACCTATTATGTCGTATGGCATTTTACTGTGGGTTCGGGCTGCTGACATTGAATCCATATTTATTTTACAAAAGAGAGCTGTCAGAGCCATTTATAATCTACATCATCGCGAATCTCTCAGGGAACTATTTAAAAGGATTAATATTATGACAGTACCTTGCCAATTCATTTATGAAAATATTATGTATGTAAGAAAAAATCCCGACGTGATGCTCTATATTACCTGAACACATCTTTTATCTAGAACCTATGTATATGCAATCAAGAACCCCGCTTATTATGTCACCTATTAACACATGAGTGTCCATTTTGAGAGCCATATTTCCGACCGGGTTGTGCTAAAGGCTAAGTTGATTAGCTTCAACAAGGCGACAAATTTTCTACATAGAAGCGAAAGGACTCGGAGAGGTCCCGGCGACCTAGAAAGCTAGATTTTAGAGCTAGATTCCATCCACGGTATGCACTGACGAACAACTAAGGCCTTTTGTGTAGTCGTAGAATACTACCTAGGTGAATCCTGCAAAGTGAAACGAAGACGAAAAAGAAACGACAAAGTGTCGCAATGACAGTTGCTGTTTGCCTTGTTTGGCCACAGATGAATACAGATGGGACAGTCCACATTATAGGTATGAAGCTACAAGTAGGTACAGTACGACACAACTTAGATGTAGCATCGGCAAAATTCGTAAAACCAATCACCATCTGAACTGAGTGCGCCTTCAAAATCACCAATATGTATGCTTTAGGTGAAAATGATCTTTACGCAAACGCAATAACCTGTGATGTCATATAACCAAATACATTCGTAAAACTGAAATGTAGAATGAAAATTTTCAAATTTTATGCTACATGTAAGTTATGGCGTACTGTACGCGGCGAGCTCGACTTGTCGAATTCAGTGGGCATAAAGTAGTCAGAAGATATAATAGTTACGCGATAGAAAGAAAGGCAACTTCTAGGTGAATATAACAGTAGGTCAGTCGCTTTTTATTTAAATAATTTTTGCGGAGTGTCACATCTGGATTAATCTGTGGTTTGGCAAACAACTAAGTTCACAAATATTTTTATTTTATAGGCAGAAATCATACATTTGTCGGAAAACGTTATAAATTAAATTCGGAAACATTATCAGAGTAGGTAACTACGTAATTCTTACAATATTTCTTAGACACTTTATTTCTCCAGTCGGCCTGTACCATGAGCGACCCTTCCCAAAACAACATAGGAAACCCTAATAACTTTGTTCTACTCATAAGGAAAAAAACAAACGTAACATCGAACGGACCTCATCAGGAAACTTCCACCATAACACTATTCACAATCTGCAGGTACAAAACGCAAAAGTACGTAAACCTTTCACGACTCGTACATTACCACATATAGTACCACAGTATAACTTCTTAAAGTGGTTCATCGCCCATACATTTGACATAATTTACACTAAGAGCACGGAACCGCCGCAGTGATAGAGACGGCAGTACTAATAAAATTCGCGGCGCCGAAACTGCATTCAGCGCACAACTTTTGTCAGGGAGTGCTTTCAAAGCCTCAATTTCTATACGTCATTTATGTCGTAAGGCATGTAAACGGTGAGTCACTTGGTTTATATGGAAAATTTGATAATACCGCCTTTAGCAACTGCTTTCGGAGCGGCTCCGTGCTCTATGATTTGACAGGATCTGAGAAATTACCAACTTGTCTAACATTTGTCAATACCTTAGTAACCGTTAATCCCGAACTGCATTACTGCAATTCAGGACATAAGCTCCGCCCACTTACCACCCCGACGCTCCGTACGAAAACGCTCCTGTTGAACAACTGGAAGTAGTTACACTGTGACTATAATACGTAACACGTTCGTCCCACGTGGGGCGGCGATAAACGGCCTCCTTTCTTGCACTTTCAAAACATTCAGCCGTAAAACCGAAAAAAAAACAACAACATTCCCTTTGGAAGTTTTCGTCTTTATGTGTTGGTGGTAAGGTTGAATTTTGCTTGTTTTTGTGGGTGTACTTGCAATACTGTTATGCTGTGTGATAGTACAGTATAAATATGGATAGCTTGGTCGAGGTTCACTAGCGGATAATTATAAAAGTAGGTTTGTGGTTTATTTGATGTTAATATTTTGTTAGTTTTCATCATAGTCGGTTATATTCAGTACCTACAGAGATTTTAAATGGTGTATCATCATTTTAGTAGGTGTTCAACCGTGCTTCGAAATATACAATCCTAAAATAAATAATGAATTGAGAAAAAAGCGTTTTTTGTCACAATATTGATATTTCGAAAATGCGTGGAAAGTAAAGGTAACATGGTGATGTTTTTCTTGGAAATATTATGTGTAGGCACATGATATGATGATTATGATTATGATTATGATATTTCCAAGAAGAAAACCATTATTTATATTATTTTTATTTTTTATAACTAAGTTTTATTTAATTAAAAATCAATTTATGCCCGCCCTTAATTTCTTAAAATAATCGTTACTCTCTCCATTCACATCTTCTCATCTCATCATTATTATAACTTTCCCAAGTTTCATCACAATCTGTCGAGCCATTTTCGAGTCTTGCGAGACTAATGCACGGCAATTGATTTATATATATATATATATATATATATATACTATATAGGTACATAAATATATATATATAGTTATAGATAGTATTATTGATCTTAACTCGTCAGTTTTAGCTACCCCAAAAATCTATCGTTTATTATTTTTAGCTATAAGTACCTACCCGAGCGAGTCGCTGCCGGGACCAGCTATCAACGGTACAAGGACCCCGACAAGAGAGTCATTTGTCTTCCTCTACAGTAATTATGTGATGAAAATTTATAGCACTGGACCGAACTTCTATAGGTGGCGACTGTTGAAAATTTATGATTAAGTTCCTTAAACCCCACGACTGGATTCAAATTTACCTGGATTCGTGTTTTAGAACTCAATTATAACTTTCATATTCAGTTGCGAAATCAATGTAGACGAAATAGAATTTAATAGAAAAATCATTCGCCTCCCAAAAGGACTTGATAATTAAACTCTATTCGTAGAAGGTAAAAAAGTTAAATCAAAGTATTATGAAAACAGTTTGCGTTTGATGTTTTAATTAAGAAACCCGTAACGTGAAAATATTTATATTTTAACACATAGAACTTTTTTGCTTTAACCTGGTGTTGTGAACAAGGCTTTGAAGTTTCAAATAACAACAGACCAGGGTGAGAATTCTCTTGTTAAAAAAAGGGTTTTTTTGAAGATCGTTGAGAATTCAACGGAATGTGAAATGTATTTGTCATAACTTTGAGCTTTTTGAAATTTAGTCAGTGAACTAAAACGGTAAAATGTTAAAAGATTTTTCTGTTATTTAGAATTTTTAATTAATCTTTAGCGCAATTTATTCAAGGCTCTGATCAAACGCAATAATATTTTCTAAAATATATTTAGACAAAGCGTAGCGTAGGTCCACTATTAGAATTATTATTAAAGTAAACCCATTATTTAAACCTATTAAAAGCTATTAATAAATTATCTATCAGCGGCTTTCTGGGCAAACTGTCAACTACGGCGACATGTTTGCCCGGATAAGGATGAATTTGGTTAATAATAAAAAGCAAACAAAAGCGCTGGTGGCAGTGTTCTGTATCTGTTTGCTGATGCTCTCCTCCTCGCTAACAATTAGCTCTTTTGTGTACTTGCCCACACTTGCCACTCTTGCCCAACCACAAGGGTGCTACAAAGATACGTTGTTACTAGAAGGGAACTTTCGATCAAACTTTCAAGATTTTTTGTACGTTGAAGAATTTTACTAATGAAGAATACGATAAAACATTAATGTAACCCTAATCATAAAATTATGATTAATGTTACTTTCTTGTTACTGGAAACGGCCTTGAATTGTCGATTAGTCGAATGGGAAATTGTATTATCCACTTTGGCAGACGTAAGACGGCTTAGTGATAATAGATAACTTGTTATAATAATTAGTAAGGGTGGGGGTCATCCTCTTGACGCAATTCCTCTCCTCTGGACGGAAATGATTAGACGCTTTGAACGATAGTTTTTTTAAATTTAATAAATAAAAACAATTATGACCCAGATGAAAATTTCAAACATAAATGTTTAATTCTCTCAGAAGTACACTGTATTAGTCCCTATCCTACTTGTGATAAAAGATAATATTTTGGGCTCTACGGACCTACTTAGAACAATAAGAATTAAAGAAAAGAAGTTCTCACAGATTCTAAAAGTTTGTGACAGGCTAAAAGCTTTATCAGTTACATATACCATCATGACAGTATTTATTTCTATAAATGTCGTCATCAGCCTCAACAGAATAGGACTGCCTCTTTAGTCCAGTGGTCGCAAGCGCTACTGCTAAGCTTTGAGGTCTTGGATTCGATTCCCAGGTCGGGCGAAGTGTTATTGGGTTTTTTCATCAGGAACTTCTCAGTAGCAGCCTGGAGGCTGGATTCGTGCCCGGTTGATGGCAATAGGCTCACCTCCTATAACATGGGACTTAAATATAACTGGAAAATTTTGGGTGCACTATTGGTGCACCTCTGCCTAATTCTTTGAGGTATACGGGCGTGATGTTATGTTACGTTTCTAGGTGGTAGGCAGGGGAGAGAATCGGGGAGGGTTCCTCTATCCGCCAGCGCACACTGACAAGAAAAATCCTCTGCGATACCGCGAGCGTCCGCCAGCTTACCGGAGCATCCGCCGAGTAGTCACCGCTTGCCGGGATTTGATGGTTCCACTAGTGACTATGCAGTCGAAAAGTTGCTTTTGACTCCAGCGCATACCGGCGCAAACCGGCGCATGCCGCCGCCTCCTGCCGCGGTATCCTCCAGCGTGCTCTTCGATGCTCCAGAGAAAACTGTGCTGCAATGCTCCAAGGTCGATCACCGAGCATTGAAATATATACCATACTACTTGCGCCCCGCGGTTTCTCCCGCATAAGTCTCGATCCCGTGGGAATATCGGGATAAAGGTATCTTATGTCCTTTTCCAGATCATGATCTTCTACCCATGTGCCAAATTTGATCCAAATCCGTTTTGCCGTTTTAGCGTGAAAGCGTAACAAACAAACTCAATTTCTCATTTATAATATTAGTTAGGATTTTGATTGCATAAGTTTTAAATTCAATTGATAAATCCTCAATCCTCCTAATCCTCTGCCGCCCCGTCTGCCAGTCTGCGCAGGCCCTAACTATAGTTATCTGCCTAAATAGGGAAATATACTTATTGTACATATATATAGAATAATTCTAGATATTAATCTAGACGATCACTTAACACTCAATGCGAACACATTACGTCCGTAATGAACAGACAATAGAATAGGCTGTATCTGGCTTTACTCGGGACATTACACGTAGGTATAGGATTAATTAGACGTGGTTGAATGTGTGGGATATTTGGGGAATATTTTATGTGTTCGCTTAATCATCTCGATAATGATAGAGCTTCTAGCTTTTGCCTGCGGCTTCGTCCATATGGAGTCGGAAATTAACCCCACGAGAACGTACTACCGGGATAAAAATCTCATATCCTAACCCAGATCATGGTCTACGTGTGTGCCAAAATCATCGAAATCTGTTCAGCCGTTAAGGCGTGAAAGACAGATATACAGACAGAGTTAATTTCGCGTTTATATTATTAGTATAAATGGAGAAGAAGAAGTATTATAGTATCCAATGGATCAGACCTTTACTAAGCTGTGGATCAAAATGTGTATAACGAACTGCCAAGTAAACAAAAATAAACTGACAAAAAATCACGACTGCTTTCCTTTCATCTAATATTCTCTATGATAAATTAATATTTAATTCCTGGAAAGTTGTATGATTTCATGTAACTTCATAAAGAACTTTTTTTATCTGCAAATATACTGTTACTAAAACCTATAATGAAAACGTATTTAAGATTTACGCGACCATGTTCTTTATACGCCTCTTTTGAGTTTGTTTAAATATAAAACTTTTTGAGACTAAAGTAATCTCGAGGTAATATACCCAATAAACAAAGGTTTATGATTAAAGTTTAAGCAAGTTCAATATCAGTCTTCTGAAGTTCGTAGAAATACGGCTCTTCTAGTTGATCAACATCTTTGTAATAAGATAACATATTGTATAATACGCAATTAATATTTTTGTTTATTTAGGTCACCATCATTTAAGCTACGCAACACGAGGCAGACGGGACACGGCTGTAATTGCTAGTTTAAATTGCAATTAACTTAATTTTCAAACTAAAATGAAGTTTAGTTATTGTTCTAACAAACAAAATCCAACGGAAAAAATAAATAATAATAATAGTATCCATTTGTCTGGTAGTGGCGTTTGCAATAATAAATAAATTTTTATTTATTTATTTAATTAAGTATAGTTGATTTAAACGGTACAACACCAATAACATTAATTAACATAGAAACATAAAAAGATTAATATTGTCGATTTTGTTGTATATAATTTAATTAAACTAACATGGAACAGTGGACTCCCTTGCATACTTTCACAGAAGACCAGACATATACGAATAATTTTATTCCATTCATCCGCAAACACATCGCATTCAGGGTTGGCAGTCAGAAGGGCGTTGAGCATCTTCAAATCAAATCAAACACGACACACTGGAGATTCTAAGCTAGTTTATTATAATTTATGAATATTATTATAAGAAGTTTAAATTAAATATTAATTTAGTTTTAATTTAAATGCACTGCTAATACAAAGGCGTATTTATCTAATGCTAAATGGCGTCCCTTTTACATATTGGTATAATTGCTGAAATAACAAGGTAACATAATTTCCAATTAGGTTAAACATACAAGTCTAAAATGAATATTTAACAAAGCTAAGAACAACTGTCGTAATTAAAGTTAACATCAAGCACGTGTGTGTGCAAAGTTCATAATCCCATAAGCCTATAACGAGCTGACGTTTGCCTTTTTGTCGGCGTGTGATTCCGCTCAACAAAGTTGGAACTAGTTTGTAGATATAATAAGTACTCTTACTCCTCATCAAGCCTTTTCAGTGTGTTTTATATCATAACTTCAAACAAAACTGTTAAGGTACAATTCCGTAGCCGACCGCAGGCGGCAACTGCAGGCAACGTGTCGCCGCGACATAACTGGTTTCTATGGAATACCTTTTTGTTTTCTTTGGTTAGGAAACTATCAAATATCTTCTCCCACTCTGGGCGGAGCGGAAGGGCGTGTCTGACTCTTAGTGACTAAAACCCACCCGTGTTCCTTCAGTTGCCTGTATGTTGCCAGGGGCCACGGTATCCCTTTCGGACTTTTCCGCGACCCCGGCAGGGATCAGTCCTAGCGTATCCCGTCAGTTGTGCTGACATCTCTTTGAGGCGCGCGTGGAACACAACGCGCCGTCGACCCGGGCCTGGTCCTTATCGGCCGGCGAGCTACCCATTACTCACCGTCCGCAGGCCAGCGCCTACGGTGGCCGGGAATCGGCCTGGAATTCCCGACGCCCAGGGTGTCCTGCGGCTCTATGAAATAACTTCCGTAGATAGGCAATTAAAGTTTGTATGGAAAGAAAGCAAGAAAATACATTTATTTGCGGTATGGAAGTTAGTTATTTTTGTTGATGAGAAATCTCATCGGGCCCATGGCTTGTAACGTGATAAAAAAATCTTAATAAAGAACATAAATATAACATAATAATATCCAAGTCATAATTACTGTTATTTTTATCTGTTGTCTTTTATTTGTTTTTTTTTTTATAATTTGTTGTGTATTTCATTTTGTTTCCTTTGTATGATTTTCGTGTTGCATGTTTTGATTTATTTTTATTATTTTGTACATGCGAAACTTATTGTATCTTGGTACATACAATAAGTTTTGTCCCTGTTCTTGTAAACTTGCATGTTGGAGATCCAATAAATAACAACTCAAACTCAAACTATTTATTTCAATGAAACCATTTTACAGGCACTTTTGAATTGTCCCGGGGTCGGTCAGTCAGAAATATGAAGCTAGTTGCCTATTCCAAAGCATAGTAGGTACCTATGGAGCAAGAAACTCCACGGACAATCTTTTAAATAAAAAAATTGTTACACAATATGGGTTATATCATTCATGTTGAAATTATACATGTGAGAACAATGTAGAAAGACGTGCACGTTAAAAACGTCCGTAATAAAAGGATAAAAACAAAGAACAATTCAAAAATTAAAATAAGAACAACACGCACTGTTCCCCCGAATGGTTGAGCAGAGGTGTACCTATAGTGCACCCACATTTAATTTAGAGGCCCATGGGCGGCATAAAAAGTCTGACACCAGGTTATTCCCACATTTCGCCAGTTATGAAGACAGTCAGAAGATAGTCTTATGCTGCGCCCGCATCTGCTTGTATCGTGATGAAGCTTCGCACAGTGATAAGTTTATACGCAGATGTGACCAACCATTATCGGTGATCGTCGCGATAGTTCGGGCTGCGTCGCACTTATCGCCCGGGTGGCGGTACATAATTAACGTGGCAAAGCGGCTAATGTGACCACCGCATTAGCGCGATAATTTTTTAGCGAGCAGAATATACAAAGCTTCGGCACGCATTGCTTTGTCATGATAGACGTAGATGCAGCCGCAGCTTTATTATTATAGAACCGTTATTCATAAAAAGTAATGTAGGTTACTCATTAAATACCACTAACTTGAGGATGTAGTCAAAAAGCTTAAATTTAGCGACATTGTCGTCCACTAGACCAATATAATCAGCTATTATAATGCAAATTTAATAACTAAAACTAGGTCCTACAAAGTGACTACAAACTATATACCGTGACTGTTTCGTCAGTCAAACGCGAGTTTATGTGCTCATGTCATAGCAGAATTAATTAAATTTATGTGTACACTAAAGATTACATGGCCGGCCCGTGTTTGCGTGGAGGTTAACGTCACAGAATAGATAGCTTCAGAAAGCCAGCTCCATGGAACGAGCGAAAGCACGCACACATAGACACTCGTGAATGGGCTCAATCGGGATTTATAATGAAAGATTAGTGGACTGTATTAATAGGTGTAATACCATAATTAATATGTACAACGTTTATGGAAGACAGTGAAAGGAATGCCCGTAGTAGAGCGCGTCTGTGAGCTGAGTGGTGTGGCGGGCGCGCAGCGGGCGTTGGTAGCGGGTTCGGTACCCCGAGACCCCGCGCGTTCCCCGCAGTAAATCACGCGCATATATGATGCGCCGACACTCGTTTACTTACAGCGAGTGCAAGCGCACTCGCGACTAGACTTCCTTTGACCCCAGCTTCACGCGTTGGTCCCAGCGTTGGCTCCAATGCCACTCGTCCGACGTCTGGCTGAGACGCTGACTTTGGGGCTATTTTCTCAGCGTTAGACTTGTATATCTAAAACTGCGATCTCAGACTGTTTTCAGTTTTAGATTACCGTAAGTAGGTTCACGTCTATGTGTGCGTGCGCCTGTTTTCGTTTGGAGTCGGCCTTCTGAAGCTACCTATTCTGTGGCCAAGGTTAATCTATTATTAAAATGCAGCTGCATCCATGATCGTATTAACCCGCACTTGTTAAGTTAAAATGTTTTATTTTTATGTAACGATCAGAGGCTGGCTTGACGTTTTTTGGCGATGGGATTTTGTTGTGAAAATACGGATTAAAATTGCTTGTTCAAATAATATCGACAAAAATGACGATATTATTTGAACTTTTAAACGTAGTATCTTCATTCATATTTTGAACACAAAAACGAACTTAAACATTTAACTATAAAGAAGCTTTTCATAGATTTTATTTTGTGGAGTTATTATCTTGGGATCAGAGGCTGATTTTAAATAAAACTGTAGATATAACGATCTATGGCTTTTCACCTAGAGAGTGAAAAACTGCTCAAAGAAGAGTCACGATTACTTTAGCTTAAGGTGACAATAACAGACTTTAAATGATTTTATACTAAAGATCACGACTAAACGAGTAGTTTGAATGTATGTGAATATTTTAGATTATGTTTATATTACATAGTGAAATTAATTTGTAAAGTTATTTCTAACGTGGATAAAAAACTGAGAATCACGCAAAATTTATCAAGCATATTTTTCTAAAACCATCACTATTTTAAAGATAATTTAATTATTATCTTTTAGTATACGTGTTTTATTAAAATACTTTTAGCTTTATGTATAATAAATTAATAATGCGTCTAGTTTGAGACAGCGATCTTTGATGGGCGAGTCCTATTACTGGCTGGACGTACGATGCATTGCGTGAGCTCAGTACAGAACACGCAAGCTAACCACTGAAGGTCAATCAATCTGCCTAGCCTTTTCCCAACTATGTTCGGATCGGCTTCAAATCTAACCGGATGCAGCTGAATACCAGTATTTCACACGGAGCGACTGCATAGGTAGTAGCTGACCTCCACAACCCAGTAACTGGGTAATACGATACCCCTTGGTAAGACTGGTGTCAGACTTTCGGCCCTATGACGACTCTTAACGACTGTCAAAGATCCACGAATGACAGCCGGGACCAACGGCTTAACGTGCTTTCCGGGGCACGGAGGAGTCTCGGTATGTAAAGATGGTCACCCATCCACGGACCAACCCCGGCAAGCATAGCTTAACCTGATGGATCGACCCATGCGGCTGTTATTACTTAGCCTCGAGCTCCTCAGCTTACCACTCAAGATCACTGGCATATATCTGCGTCTTAAGTAGAAAAAGATTCACGTATTAAATTACACATACACACATACATAAACTCACGCCTTCTTCCCATGGGGGTTACTACAGAACACCACCTGCTACGGTCCTTAAAGAAAGAAAACAAAAGAAAGAAAAATATTTTATTTGGGACACGCACAGGTAATACAAACAGTAAGTAGGCTACATACCAGACCTGTCTACTTACCTTATCAAATTAGTTCTTTCAAAACCTTAGACCATTTAATCTATTCAAAACCCACTAACAAACAACAGACGATTGGCACCACTTCAAATCGATATAGATATTATAGCCGTTCTATTCGAAATCGAATAGAACGCCGAAATAAAATACGAAGGAGCTTTGAATACATTTTTGAACACCGAACAATCTGAAGCTCTTTGATACAGCATCAAGAGCCCTAGACACCCACTTAGACTGGCTACAAACACCACTCGATGATATTTAGCTTTAAAACAGGCAATACGCCTCCATGTTCTCGATTGACCTCTCTTGTTATTGAAATGGGCTCACCTGTATTTTCTAAATTAGGCAGACCAATTCGCCAAATTGTCGCGGTAAGATTCTCTGAGTTTAATTCGGTCTTTCTTCTCAGAGTAGTCAGATACGAAACATCGAACTCATCTAGTTTTAAAACATTAATAATTTTTGAAGTGTAAAAGTTGCAGAAATATAACCATTTATGATTTACCACCAAAACTTCGGTTGAGACCAAGACTAATTACTTATCATATAATAAATAAGCAGAATTAAAAAGTAGCATGCACTCATTTTGATTTATTTTATAATGTGTCTATTTAACTTACTTTTTACTGGACACAATAATAAAAAATAATAGTTGCTGTCTCTGGAGCCCTAACCACCGGTAGCTTGGACCCTGCTCCCGACACCGGCGGGCCACAATTTTATATTCTTAAATGTTTATTACATCTTTTTTAAGAAATATAAATGTATTTTATATGAAAAAAATACTACATAATCAGAAAAATAAATTTTTGTTACAATGAAATAACATTTTATGTTCATTATTAATTGAACCTCGAGTTTTCGGGGCACGAGGCGGGCTATTATTCATTTTCACTCTCATTTAATTAAAAAGTAGTTTAATGCCTTGCAGTTGTAACAATGTTTAACAAGGCAGTTTTTATTGTCGTCTCATTTTATTGCCATAAAAATGACATATTTTCATTAACAGGCTTTATTTATAAGTACAGTAAACTATGTATATTAAAATAAAACCTAATATTATAATAACATTGAATATAATACAAATAAATATAATAATAACATTCGATTTTTAGTTCAGAAGACTGATATTTTAAGTTTTTAAAGTTTCCTCTCTCCTACTATTTTGCTGTGCCCCGCAGGGTCCATAATTACGAATAATAAAAATCGTAGGTCCATAATTTTTATTTTTTTTAGTTCCCACCTAAGTACAGTGTGTGGAATGCAAGAAACGATTGAGTATTGAGTAAAAATGAGAGGGCTAGATTATAAAATGGTAAAACCTCCAACACTTTTCGGTTAAGTTGACAGATTACAAAACAAAAGATGTAACATGTGTGTTGGCATAAAAGTTAACGCTTGCAATCCCTCACCTACGAACAAAGTGTTTGATAAGCCATCAATGTTAGTTAGTTGGTTGTTAAGCTTTGGTTAGAAAAGCGGAGAACGTTCACATAACAACGGCTGCTGTGTTAGATTCTTACTGACTAAAACCCACCCGTGTTCCTTCAGTTGCCGGTGCGTTGCCAGGGGCCACGGTATCCCTTTCGGACTTTCCCGCGACCCCGGCAGGCATCGGTTCTAGCGGACCCCGTCAGTTGTGTTGACATCTCTTTGAAGCGCGCGTGGAACACAACGCGCCGTCGACCCGGGCCTGGTCCTTATCGGACGGCGAGCTACAAATTGCTCACCGTCCGTAAGCCCGCGCCTACGGTGGCCGGAAATCGGCCTGCGATTCCTGATGCCCAGGGCGTCCCCTGCAGCGGCTAGGGGCGTGAAGGCGCGAAATTTGCCTCTCCCTCACGCGTACCGGCTCCTCCTTCGCAAGCATTACTGCTTCGCAGAAGGAGGTGACGGGTTCCCATGCCCTATCGTTCCGTACCATGACCTGGACCAGGGCCGGACGCGAGAGGTCACCGCCGCCGATCGCCTCCACGAGGACTTTAAGCTTAAACAGTTAACATAAGTTTTCTTAAATTAATGTTTTCTAAAAAATATATTGTATTCATGATTTTAGTGCCGTACTTAAACGTTGTACAAAATATTCATCCGTACACTTTCATCTTGATGGGCGCTTGCTCCACATGTTGCCACTGAACAACATGAAAGGTGGGGCAATAACTATCACCACCCTCATAAACTGTCGCCAACGAACTGCAACAAACTTTCATACTAAACAATATTTTGGGCAACTGGACAGCAACAAAGTTGTCTCATACGATCGCGCTATTCAACTGACTTTCGGAGCTCATAAAGCTATGTATCCATGATGTTGTTACCAGCTATTTGTGTGTATATTATTGTTCCCATTAGGGCAGTTTGTGGAACTTCTTGATCGTGTGTAGTGTACCTACTGTACTCTGCATCGAGTACAGTGCTGTAACGACCGCTGCTTGCTTCCAAGTTTTAATAGCACCGCCGTACTTTTAGGTTTTAGTTAAAGGCCAGAATTAGGTCAGAAACGCGCCGATACCGAGTGTAAGTTCTGGAATCTGGACCGGAATTAAGACCTTGTTCCGGAGAAATAAAAAGAGTTCATGAACCACTCATTGTGGCTGCCATGAACATCCCAGTACGTAGTGACGGTGATAAAGAATGAATTGAAAAAAAATTGAAGCATTCGATGTCGAATGAAATGAAAAACGAATGATTGCCATGATACTATAGCCAATGTAAATAAACAGAAGTATACAAACTATCCCTAGTTTCCGAAGGTATGAGATTAATATTGTAATTCAATACAAAATTATAGGGAATTCAATACAATATTGAATTTTGTACAATATTTTTGCAACAAACCTACCCATTTTATTGCAAATGTTGACCTTCGTTGTACGAACAATGTTGAATTTATTTGTACGTCATGTTGAGCTGTATACGAGTACTTTATGTTAACATTTTTTTAAACCAACACACAATTTGTAATGCAAATGACCGCCGACTTGAATTCAAAAACAACGCAAAGTAGCTCATGACGTATCAATTACAAATGCAATTCCGCTCGCAACGGCGGCGAAGAAAAAACTGCAAAACTGGAAAGAGTTAAACTCCATAATTAGCCGTCGGAGCCGAATAAAAACATAAAACTTAACAAGCGAATCATTTAAACAAGAAGCTTGTTGGGCTGTTGGCTTGAAACCAAAAACGTGGCAGCATCGAGTGGGCCGATGTAACCGCTACATCTGAT
Organism: Agrochola circellaris; assembly: GCA_914767755.1. Taxonomy (NCBI): domain Eukaryota; kingdom Metazoa; phylum Arthropoda; class Insecta; order Lepidoptera; family Noctuidae; genus Agrochola; species Agrochola circellaris. The sequence continues at coordinate 8,569,017 of OU611857.1, forward strand.
CCCGGTTTAATTAAAGACATTGCCTCACGACTTGTGCCAAATTCACGAAACACGTTGTGTTATTTCTAACTGGCGTGCGAGTAGACACTATCGGTGTCTGTCCGACGACTGTCGTGCACTTCAGGATAATGTGAGAAGCGAACCGAAAACACTCTTTTTGTATCACTGTTATGGGACATGGAAGCTGAATACGTCATTGAGAAAATCATTTTTTTGATACTGTTCATCGTTAACGTATGAAGTTTGTCAAGGAGCTTATATCGACTTCGAAAAGTAGTAAGTAGAAGTTTACGTTTGCAAGTCCATACGGTTTATTCTTTAACACCTTTACATCAAGGAAGTGATGCTATAAACTGTTATCATTTGCTGCGGACCTGTATGTCGGAAATAGGTTACTGAGTTGACTAGACGGGACGCTAGCGCCGCCTAGCGGCGCTCGACAGAGTCTAAAACATAACACTCGGACCGGCTGGTGCTAAGCAGAGTTCATCGGTGGCAGTCAAGCAGTGAACACGTTTAGAAACTAGCGCATTTCGAATAGTTGTATCGTGTACCTACAGTGTGTGAATTGCTAGTGTAATTAATTTGATAGTGAATTATAATTTAATCTGAACTGCAAACGGTTTTTCTATTGCACAATAACCAACACTACCCACAGCAGTTAAAATATGCCTGATAATAACATGATTTGAGTACAAGGAAAACACTAAAATTATAATGGTCACCACCAAACGCATAACGTACATACTCAAAGGACCCAGGACTCGCAATTTGTCATACATCTGGGGACTAACCGTGGCAAGAGTATACGTAGATACCCCATAGTACGCTTGTTCATAGCGAGGTTGTTATGCTGCCAAAAACCCCCTGCACTTAAAGTCGAAATAGCTTCAAAATTAGATTTAACTGTCTCAATACTGCAACTAAATTGTCTTTCACCGCATAATTGAAGGCGCTCCACAAAACGCGATACTTTTGTTGTACAACATTACTTTCGGGCCCACAAATAATGGTACGATGTAGCTATGTAAACAAATCTATTTGTCAACTTGTTTACAGTTCGTCCGTGCTAGTTTTACATATATTCTTCCCGATCTATATGTTGTTTGTTTACACGGTGAGAACTTTAATGCAAGTCACTCAAACGTGTAGTCGCGTTGAGATTGCATTCTGTATGTTTATGCCGAGTTCTTTGCGAATAAACAAGAAATATCACCATGGAATATCTACTTGTAGTGGTGTAGAACTTTGTAGATCCTATCACGTTTTCATCGATAATTTGTAACTTATCTCCTTGAGGAATATATATATTTTATAAAGGATCAAAAACCAAATTTGTACATTATTTCACACAACTAACTATTTACATTCTCAGACTAAATAAAAAACCAAACACAGCGCTGTCAACAGTGACGTGAGGCCGGTTTCGTAAATATGTGTGCACTTAGTGAGGTGTAAATTGATTGCAAATATGTGCGTGTGAGCGTGTATGCACCGAGCGTAGGTGTAGTTTGGGCATGCTTCACTACTAAATTAAATGTCTATAACTAAATATAAAAATAAATACAGAAACAAAAGGACACGTAGGAGTCGAAGTATTCGTCCGCATCACTGTCATCCAGTGAAACGTATCCAGAAAGAAGGCTGGCAGCATTGCCACGTTGAATGGCAATGCTGATTCTTTGGCCAAAGAACGACCCAGCCCTCTGATAATTTGAAGTGTTGACCAGTCAGCAAGAAATTTCCTTTGAAAGGAGACGCGCCTTCGGGCCCCATGACCTGAGCGTTTGGACCCCAAACGTGTGTGTAACTGAGACAGTTCATTTTTGAGGGAGGTGTTCTTTAAATTAATGTTTTCCACTTCCACTTCACTGTCTTCCCTTGCCTGGAGCAGCTGTTGGCATGTAGCATTAGAAGCCTCGAGCTCTGTCAAGGTAGCTCTTAGTTTTACTTCCAGATCCCTGATTGTAGCACTGCCGGTCATCATTTTCTTTGAAATGTCAGTCACCTGGAATGTGTAAAGTTATGCAGCTAAATAACAAGGTAAGAAAAAGATGTTCTAATATTTAGATTAGTAGGAGGTAGAAGAGAAAAATAAAATAAAATTACGTAGTAGTAAAAATAGGTAATGAATTGTTAACAAATAGATATTACAATATTAGATGAAGTTAATAATTAGATGGGAATGTTAAGTGAAGTTATGAGTCGGGCTTTTGACACGGGCTTTTGAGACGGGCTCCTGAATCGGACTTCTGAACTGGGCTACCTTGAACCGGGCTTTTGAACCGGGCTCTTGAACCAAACTCTTGAACCGGGCTTTTGAACCGGGCTCTTGGGACTGGCTCTTGGGACTGGCTCTTGAGACTAGCTCTTGAGACGGGCTCTTAAGACGGGCTCTTGAGACGGGCTCTTGGGACTGGCTCTTGGGACTGGCGCTTGGGACTGGCTCTTGAGACGAGCTCTTGAGATGGGATCTTGAGACTGGATCTTGAGACTGGATCTTGAGACGGGATCTTGAGACGGGTTTTTGAACCGGACTCCAGACACCTGAACCGAACTCCTGAAGTCAGGCTCTTCAGTCGGGCTTTTGAGACGGGCTCCTGAACCGGACTTCTGAACTGGGCTACCTTGAACCGGGCTCTTGAACCGGGCTCTTGAACCGGGCTCTTGAACCGGGCTCTTGAACCGGCCCTTGAACCGGGCTCTTAAGACGGGCTCTTGAGTCGGGCTCTTGAGACGGGCTCTTAAGACGGGCTCTTGAACTGGACTCCTGAACCAGACACCTGAACCGAATAAATCTACAGTCCACTAAGCCTACAGCGTTCTCACATTCACAAAATAGAAAATAATCTATATAAAATATGAATAAATAAATTAACATAAAAACCTATTTTAAACGAAATGACATGATTGCTATTACCACTGTAAAAAATCTGAATAATTATCATGTACAAAAGCCACTAATAAAGTGTTCAAATTAAATTGTAGGTATATAATGTCAAATATTAGGATGATTACATCAAGGAAGAATGTAAAAAAAAAAACATGGTATTTTGGGAGCAGTTAATAGACACTACATAATATGCAGTTATTGATGTCCCAAGGAAGCCACATGTGCAGAAGGAATTAATGCCAAACTTCCGTGTCTTCAACGTTTTTTATGTACAATAGTTAAGTTAATTTAACAATTCATCCCGTTAATATTCCTAGTAATCCGATATAACAAAATTAAAACCAAACCACAAAATAAGGCGTCATATATCACAAATCTAAGCACCCTTGATTAATCCTAAGTTAAACACACAAGTCAACATCTCACTTGAGACGGCCAAACTTAACCGGACCCAAAGTTGATGATTTAATATTGATGCGTGCTCCTGACATTTCCGTACTAAGTGACCCCTTTGAACTGTTCTGAGAGCCTAACTCTTGCAGTGTTCCCTTTTACTTGAAACTTAGTAACAAAGGTGGTATATGGCATAGAATAATAAAAAGTACAGAAGCGAAACGCATGTCTATGCATTTGTACATAACGCACCTTTGGTAGAACAAGGGCATAATTGTCATAAATTGCCAAAATGACTTAAATATGCAGAAATGCTTTAAAAAGGCCCTTTGAACTGGAGGGACAAAGACATTCGTTTGGCAATTTATGCCCTTGTTCTACCAAAGGTGCGATAATATACTCGAGGAGCAGGTGGCCAAGTGGTCACAGCCGCGACTTATGAGTTGAGGTCGTATGTTCGAACCCTGACAGACGCTTTACTTCGTGTAAATTATTTAATCACTGCTGCTCACAAAACGGTGAAGGAAAACATCGTGAGGAAACCGGCATGTCCGAGAACCAAAAATTCGAAGACATGTGACATCTACCAACCCGCACCGGGCCCGCGTGGTGGATTACGGCCCACTCTTTCTCACAGGCTTGTGTCCCAGTGGTGGGAAAAATTTGGCCGATTATGCTAGACTCGCCATGGATCTTGTGTCTGTGAAATTATCTGCGGATTGCATTAGCCGAATAATAATTATTGACACAGTATTTAACCGAATTAGAAAAATATGGAGAGTATGCACCGACGCAGAATATTGTACATCGATGCTGTCAACCTTCATTTTACGACCAGCGATCGCCAGAGATCAATCAATCTGCTTAGCCTTTTCCCAACTATGTTGGGATCGGCTTCCAGTCTAACCGGATGCAGCTGAGTACCAGTATTTTACATGGAGCGACTGCCTATCTGACCTACACAACCCAATAACTGGGTAACACAATACCCTTTAGTAAGACTTTTTGTTAGACTTTCGGTCTTCTGACGACCCGTAACGACTGTCAAAGATCCACGAATGACAACCGGGACCAACGGCTTAACGTGCTTTCTGAAGCACGGAGGAGTCTCGGTATAAAGATGGTCACCCATCCACGGACCAATCCCGGCAAGCGTAGCGATCGCCAGATATATCAACTAAAAAAATTAAGCAATTATTAACTTAAATTGACCAGCATAATTATTTTGACACATGTCAACAAAATTGCAAGCGACCATGATGGTGCGTACAGACATTACTGTTCCGTTGTCAACAAGGAACCCTTATAATTCCACCATGTCTGTCTGTCTGTCCGCGGCTTAGCTCAGAGACTAGAAAGCTGTAATTTGGCATGGGTATACATATTAATCATGACGACAAAGTTTTTGTTAGAGTCAAGTATGTGTGTGTGCCATTGCCAGCTAAATGGTTAGTTCTGGATATGTGGAAAAATTCACAGCATAAGTATATATATAATGAAATTAAAAGGAAACCTATCACAGATGTATCAGGCTCTACAAGTTAACGAGTAATAATCGACCAACTGACATTTGCAGTTAAGCAATGTTAAGTTTGTTCTTGGGATAAATTCATCCCATCTACGGAACTCTTCATTGTGCGTGGTCCGACAAACACTTGGCCAGTTTTTTTATTTTATATGTCAGGTGCCTCAGTCAGAGACATCGGTTACACGCGTGGATTAACGTTAATTGATGCACATGTCTAGTACTGTCTGTTCTCACCATTAGGGGGGACCCTTACTCAGTCAAGGTTGTAAGGGGTCAATTGCAATTGTTAATTTTTACATGATTGATACACATTGTTGCGCAAATTGATCGTCTACCAAATGCAATTGAAGCAATTGACAATAGCAATAGAAATTGATGGCCGTTGATCGTTTCAGGGACCCTTACAACCTTGACTGCGTTGGGAACTTCAACATGGCCGAAACTGTAGGCATTCAAAATGCGTTGGTAGCGAGAGTTTCGCTTCTGTATCTTTTTAATCTTTGTTAGTACATGAGTGGGTATAAAACTTACTTAATACGTGTCATTAATAATTGCTGTAAGGAATCACTCGTGCATCTTAATTGGGGAACAAAGTTTTTGGCTAGTCATGGAACTGACCCCAAGAATTTTGTGAGCCTTCGATTTTGGGTTGTGTGGGTTTTCACACCCTCGAGTCGTTTTAATTACGTCATGTTGGTTAGCTACGAGACAGTTACGATTAGTGAAGAACTTAGTTAATTATTCAATACACTAGACAGTATTAATAATTATTATGTTAGAATTATCTCCATAAAAAACAGCGTAATAATTAAAAAGCTATACTCCGTTGGTTTAGGTAGCTACATAAAGGTAAACAAAAAAAAACACGCGACGAGAGCTGTCAAGTAACCGACTAAACGTAATACCTGTCACTTCAGTTGTCATGCTACGTCACAGTTGTGTTCTTCAATTTAGCAACGTTATAATTCATTGCGTTTAGAAAACCTGTGTTTTTAGGCTCTTTAGAATAGACAGATTACAAAATATTATTTGTATTTGTCAACAAATCTCGGGACTTTGGAAGGCGTACGAGGGGCCGAAGCCAACTCACAGAAGCCCCTTAGACAATTTAAAATGGAATGACGCACCTTATTTGTATTATTATTATTATAAATCTAATAACTAAAAAAATGTGCTCAAGAAGAATAATATTAGAATACATAATAATGTTTAACATATATTAATAAAAGAGGAAACTATAGTAAAAATCGAAAATAATTTGGTTATAACGTATTTTTAAACAAGAAAGTCTCATCTATAAAAACCCTTTTTACCATAGTAGTAATAGTATGGAAAATAAGTACAAAAATGGGCGGACGACATTGTTACCATCACCGGTAGAACTTGGATGAGGCTGGTACACGAGCGTCGATTCACACAAGAAACGAGACGATTATGCTCAGCGGTGGGCAAAGTCGGGCTGTGGATGATGATGATGATGAAGTACAATAAGAAGGTTTGTAGATACAGAAACATCAGAACTTGAGAGAACTCTATTTTATTCTCTAACTTGGCAAGCTGCAACAATTCTGTCAATCTCAGATGTGAAATGGGAAAGTAAGTGTGCATAAAAAGTGCGACAAGACTTTGTGAGAAAAAAACCTGTAAGTTCTCTAGAAGATGAAGATGGACCTCGTCGCCGAGGCCGGCCGAGAGAGAGGTGGCGAAATGACCTGGATGCGTACCGTAAGGGTTGGTTTGAGGTGGCGTGCGAAAGCAGTTCACGGGAGGACTTAGAGGACGTTTTTGCTAAGTAGACTAAAAAATCTCCACGAATGTCATATGCTACTCTAAAAAATATTTTTCCGGAAAACTTAAGGGATACATTCATAACTTAACCTGCTTCACATTTTATCATCCGTACATTTGTTGAGTGAATGAAATACAGTATTATTAGTATTTCGTCTGCTAACTGATAGACTATATTTTATAGCGATTCATCAATAAAATATTTTCAAACAGCGCCCCGAGCTGTCAAATGTTATGATATTTTTATTGCGAGCCTATAAAACGGGCTCAAAATAACTTGGTGGAGCCCAGCTTATAGAGACGTCAATATCATATACAAATAAATACTTATCTGATGTAAAATTGTTTGCTTTTATGAAGATACATATTGATATGTAGTTTTTTTTTGCCGACATAAAAATTGGAAACATTTAACTGATCCTTTTAAAACTTTTTGACCTTATAGTAAGGCACATTGTTCTAAATAATTGAGCCTCTTTTTTTACTTTCTGTTTGCGGCAGCGACCAGCAAGCACTATATCCAAGTTAGTCGCAGTTACTTGGCTATTTAGTATTTTTAGGAACATAAAATAGGAATTATTTGAGGATCACAATTAGAAGCGTAATCATTGTATCAGAGTGTTCAATCATATTTTTAGAAGCGCAAAATGGGAATTATTAATACATGCTAATGAAAATACTGGCTTTTAGAAAATTATAACGGTGTATTATTATATTAATTTGTCTTCTAAATCAATGTTTGTTTGTTCGTATTTTATACGCTGCCATACCGGTAATCCGATTCCGATAAAACTTTGCCAACTTATATAGCTTGCACATGCGCGAAAGTTATATGCAAGTACACTTTCAAACGATATTTCAACAATTGTTTGTTGATGAATACCGTTTGTTGTCAGCAACGCGCCGGGCACCGGCTAGGAGTCAATAAATGATAACTTTTTTGCGGCTTGATTATTCATTTAAATCTTATGAATATCCCAATACAGTTTAGAGCAAGAAAAAACTGCATTTATTTAGGAAATAAACTGGTATCAACCTTAATATAGGTTTTTCTTCACCTTCAATTATCGAAGGAGAAAACAATCATTGAAAACAAACAGAAAAAAAAACATCACGCCTGTATTCGCGAAGGGTAAGGCAGGGGTGTACCTATACTGCCCTGCTAAGCCGAAAGGCGCTATCTCAGAGATACGCCCTTTTAGTTTTTTTTATACCATTCAATAGCTATAACAATTTCGCATCTAATGGTATAAGCCAAATACCGCTATCTAACTTAAAACATTTTAAAAAACCACTCAGAAGTTTTTTATATCCTTATGTTTCCTTAAATTACAATTAACAAAAAGTAAATTTTCTCAAAACTTACTCCGATTAAGATAGCTTCTTTCGGCTTAGCAGGGCAGTATAGCACACCCACATTTCGCTAGTTAAGCTTAAGTCCCATGTAATAGGGGGCGAGCCTATTGATATCAACTGGACAAAAATCCAGACTCCGGACTGGTGCTGAGAAAATTGCAAATGAATAAACCCAATAACACTTAGCCCGACCCGGGAATCTAATAACCCAGGAACGTCATGCACAGCATTAGCGATTGAGAGCACTACACCATCGAGGCAGTTACAAAAACAATTGAAACCAATCTAGTAATATCCTTGATCGTGTAACAGAAATTAAAACCTAAAATCTACATCTTATACAAATATAATTGAACATACAAACTAAATGCTACAAATATAATAATATCTCCCATAACACGCCACGTCTAAAGTTATACCAGTATACGGATTTAAATTTATGTCTCCGGAAACTCGATATTCTCGATTGAGGTAATTGAAAGCTTAAAGGAATTTATTTCCAATTTCCTATCGTATGAGGTTTTTCCGTCTATGAAATACACCACGAGCGTCGATATGAAATTTATGACATGTCTGTTTTTAATTCTGTTTTTAACTTAATTGGAACATTGTTAAGCTGACAGGGGAGAATTTTTGTAACGAGCTGCTTTTTCCATATTTTATTTTTGTTCAATGAGATTTGTTTAACATAGCGAGAGGTGTGAAGAGTTTAGAGTATAGATCTTTAGAGGTATCATGAACATACTATTGCTTAAGTAAAAAGCTATTATTTTGATAATACAAACAGACACTAAAATTTTATTTATTTGGATGTATAAATATATTTTATTTGTATAGTGTATATTTGTTATTTATTTATTTATTTATTTATTTGCTAACATGTACAACACTGGTTAGTAGGCATGCATTAAAATTTCATGACACAGTATTAAGACATGCACCCTGTAAGGGCACTGCAAATGTTTCATATCAAATTAATGATTAAATTACATAATATAATATTGATTCTAATTATTACAATACATTACATTTTAATAAACATTAGTTACTTAATTATTACATTTTATTTCAAATAAATCATTATTATTAATTCTTTCATGCATTTTAGTCATTATATAAGCATAATACAGTAAAGTCATTTATTATTTTACATTCACTACGTCAAGCATATTGTCACAAGGTCAATCGATTCACAATTTGTCAGTTTTAAATTCCTCAACGGTATAGTAGCCTTTTTTTATTAACAGAGATTTCAACTGTTTCGAGAAAATTGAGTCATCTGGTAGGGATTTTAAACTTTCCGGTAGTTTATTAAATATATTAGCTAGTCTTGAATATGGGCTTTTCCCGATAACTTTTAAGTTTGTGATGGGCAGTATTAGTCTATTCTTGTTCCGTCGGTTATAGTTTTCGTTTAGCTCGATATTAGATTTGAAGAGGTGCCTATTTTTCCTAACGAATATACAACTTTGCAGTATATATATTGCTGGTAGTGTGAGAATTTGTTGTTTAATAAAGTGTGGCCTACAACTCTCTCGTTGGTTTATGTTCATCAATATTCTGATACATTTCTTTTGCTGGATGAAAAGGTCAAAAAAGTCAGTACTGTCTCCCCACAGAATAATACCATAACTTAGCCAGGAGTAGGCGTACGCATAATAGGCAGATAAGGCGGTTTTATAGTCTGTGTTGCATTTCAATATGCTTAGTGCATAAATAAATTGGGACAATTTTGCTCTTGTACTTTCTACATGTTTCTTCCAATTTAGGTTTGAGTCTAACGTTAGGCCTAAAAGTGTAAATTCGTTTACTTCTTCTAATTTCATTTTTTGTGTTAATGTATTTAGATTTAGTGGGGTTCTTTGGTAAGTTCTGAATTGGCATATTTTAGTTTTAGTTAAGTTTATTTCTAAGTTATGTTCATTTAACCATTGCTCAGTTTCTGTGAAAGTTTTTTTAATAGCTAGATGGTCAACATTCGCGGGCGTTTTAAATAATAAAGAAACATCGTCAGCGAATAAAATACACGACGAACTTAATTTTTTTGGCAAGTCATTTATGTATAATATAAATAAGGTACATCCTAAAACACTTCCTTGGGGTATTGAAGTATTAATGGTAGCCATGTCTGATCCCATGCTGTACATTTCCTGGTCAACGCTATCGAAATATTCAATCTCTACGAACTGTACTCTGTCTTGTAAATATGATTTAAACCAATTAAAAGCTTGTCCTCTAATACCCGAACCGTAAAGTTTTTGTAATAAAATTTTGTGTGACACCTTGTCATACGCCTTCGTCATGTCTAGGAATAGTCCAATAGCGTACTTTCGTTCCTTAATGCAACTGTAAATTTCTTGTACGTAGTTGTATACCGCTAACGTAGTTGAGCATTTTTTTCTAAAACCGAATTGGTTTTTATCTAAAATATCATATTTTTCTAAAAATTTATTGACACGGTTCGCCATTGATTTTTCGAAAATCTTTGAGATAGTGGGTAACAGTGCAATAGGCCTATAATTACTAGGATTTTCTGAATTTCCTCCTTTTTTCGCAATTGGGCGTACTTTCGCAATTTTAAGTTTTTCTGGGAAACGTCCCTCGTCGAAAGAAATATTTATTAGTTTAGTGAGAGGCGGTGTCAGCTCCTTTACGCATTTTTTCACTAATAGCGGGGGAATATTGTCCACTCCGAAGCTACGTTTATTTTGCATACCGCGTATAATCTTAAAAACCTCTCGCTCGGTTACCGGTTCGAGGTACATGGAGTTTATTGCGGGCGTATGCACCGAATGTAACGATGGCCCACACGGCGGCGGCGGCGCTGGCGCCGCTGCTACCGTACTTTTGTTATCTACACCTACCGATACGAAATAATCATTAAATACGGTGCAAACTTGTTGCGGTGATTTTATTATTTGATTGTTTAATTTTAAGGTAATGTTCTTAAGACTTTGTTTACTTTTATTAGGTTTAGTAATTTTATTTATTACTGACCACATCGTTTTTGTTTTATTTTTTGAGGCATTCATCTCTCTTATGTAGTTACGTTTTTTTGAAGTTTTAATGCATCTTTTTAAAATTTTCGAGTAATCTTTGTAGTGTTTTTTAAATATGGCACTATTGAGCTGATTTGAGATAATTCTAGTCAATCTTTTATTTTTGCATGATTTTTTTAGTCCTATAGTAAGATAATTGTTTGTTTTATTTTGTATTGTTTTTATCCGTTTTTTTGGTATGTATTTGTTCAAATTAGATTGTAAAATGTCATGAAATCTATTATAAGTTTTGTTTATGTCAAAGTTTTGATCAAAAATTTCATTCCAGTTTATTTTATTTAATGCTGATTGGAAATTAGTCAAGTTAATATTGTTGAAGATTCTTTTAGAAACGTAGGGTGTCCTTTTAACACTTTGCGTTTCCGTGGTGCTAAGGCCGTAAATTAAGCTATTGTGATCCGAGATACCATTATTGTTAACATTAATTTCAAATTCTGTGCTACTATTATTTGTAAATAAAAGATCTATACAAGTCGATGTTAATTTTGTGGTTCTTGTAGGAGTTTTAATGATTTGGTGTAGGTTTAGTTCTGTCATGATATTGTTAAGTCTCTGGTATTCCTTTGCTTTTTTAAAATAATCTAAGTTAAAATCTCCGGTAATTATGAGACGTTTGTTTTTGTACTTTAATGTAATGAGCTTCAGAAGTTGATTTAAAAAGTTAAAGAACTGTTCTATATTTCGATCGGGCCTGTATACAAGAATAATAATTAATTTTGGTGACTTAATTTCTATGGCACAACATTCCACAACATATTCGACCGATAGATTGGTAATGTCGGGTAGTTCTTTGCAGTTCAATCCCGTTCGTATCAGAATGGCGGCTCCACCACCTCGGTGATTTTGTCGGCAGAAGGTCGAACTGAACTCGTATCCACTGACTGTAATTAATTCTTTTTGATGATTTCTAATCCACGTCTCGGTAAGGCAGACTACATTATATGATTCAAGATCTAGTAGACTCTCAAGAATATGAGTTTTGTTTTTGAGACTTTGTACGTTTTGTATGAATATTTTAAAGTCGAAAAGTATGGTGTTTAGACTGTTTGTGACTTACATCACCGTAGCTGATTCTACACTGTGGAGTAGCGGATGTGGTTTGTGGTGCAGTCTGGGTGTGGTTCATGAATGTGTTTTCAGATGGATTTTCGTGGTTTCTTCGCGACAGGTTTCGTTCTTCTCTATATTTTCTTCTTTCTTTTAGTGCGTCCGAATCGAGGTATTCTGAAATATGAAGTCCTTGCCCTTTCAAGAATCTTGCCTGTGATATGATATACTTTGTCATTCTTTTGCTGATGAGCTCTATTTGTATTGGGCGTTTTAGTCCATTTCTACCTATGCGGTGAAATTCTTCAATATAACCAGTTAAGTCAATGTTCAGCGTGTCTTGGAATGCGTATATTATTCTGTCCTCAAGATCTCTTTCAGTTTCCCGATAGTACTCATTTAGGCCGTAGATAACAAATCTTTTTGTATTGTCGTCTTTTTGTGTAAATTGGTCGTGTAACTTTTCTATTTCGTTCTTGAGTTTGTCGTTTTCAATTTCCAGTTTCCGTATCTTTTCGCTTACGTTTATCATTTCAGTATTTATGGAAGTCTGTTCTAAGAGTAAGGCCTCTGTTGTTTGGGTTATTTTTGACTGTAGTTTATGTATTGATGCGTTTATTTCACTCTGTACTGTGCCTTTTATTTCGTTTAATATTGCTGTTTTATTCTTTTCAAGTTTCTCATCTAATAGTTGGCTTATTTGTAGTAAAGTAATAGAATTTGTTGTTTGCGAGCTCAAGTGTGTGTTTGCTGGGCGCGTAGGAGAGATACTCGTCCTGGTATGGCCTAATACACTGTGATCTTCTTCAATATGATCGTCAATGGACAATGTAGTGTCGTTCAGAGTATGCAGCGTTTGGCTTCGGACGGGAGTATCATCATTTCTAATAGATTTTTTTGCGTTTGCACATGATGGGCAGCTCCAAGACATTGTTAATTTGTGTTTGTTTTCCATATAAAAAGATGTCGTTATGTTTACGCATCGATAATGGTATACATGCTTACAAGTGAAGCAACGTAGTAGTTCGCCGCGTGCTATTTGCTGTTTACATGCTTCGCAATTCATTTTATATAAATATTACTTATAGTCGTCTTAATCTTTAGTCAATCTTCTTTGTGTTGTTCAACTTAGCTAGGGTGATTTTTGTTTAGATGTGGTGAAGTTGGAATAATAAAGTTATGCAGAAACAATCTCAAAAAGACTTATGTGTGACGGTGGTTCGAACTTGGGTCACTGGTATCTCAATCTCGTCACACAACCGTAGGGCCAAATGGTACTATTAATTTGAAACAAATATTTAGTGCTCTTTCGTATCGATAGAGTCTATGGATATAGTGTGCGGTGGGTATTCGGGTTTTTGGAAAAGTACAACAACCTTCCAAAATTTTCTTGATTAACAACTTATTTGATTAACTATCAATTAGCTCACTTGAATTTTGATATTGTTTATTGCCACATGAACAATGAACATGGAGGTGGTTTCTTTGCACTACAATCCTTCTTTATTGTTGGTTGGTTTTTTGCGTATTGTCACTGATGTTGTTGGTGGTTTGTAGATTAAGAGTCTTGATCTTGTTTTAATTGCACAGTTTGTGTATTAAACTCGTAGATAACACTTTCACGTAGTTATTAGTTGATGGTTTAACTGGTACACTTAGCTTTAATTTGTTTTACGCAGTAATAGTATTTTTTAAAGGTATTTTATAACACAGCGTTTGCTTTTACGTTAAGCTAGACGCAGCGACATCTAGCGACTTTTTCTATTTGTATATAAATTCAGTTGAAAAAAGAAGGACATCAATAAAATGTTGGATTGGACAGTGATGGTTATAAAATAAAACATCAAACATTCATAATCTAGCTTAGTATTGTTTGAATCGAGAACGAAAAATCAAAAATTTGAATACTCTTTATTATTTACACCATAAATTACAGATATAAATGTTTTTTTTTTTTAATTTAAAATGTAGATTAGTTAGTAGTTACCCGACAGTCTGTTCATGTACATACTTTGTAAATCCTAAAATAATGTACATTCTTGTGCCTCTTGTGCTCACAATATTTAGTGCTGAACATACACAACTCTCAAGCTGCGCTGCCTATATATCATCTGTCCTAATTTACTTAATAACACCTAATTGTCAGATTTTCGCATGTATTTTTTTATTTTGTTTTTCGGTATTTATTTTCTACAGATTATAACTTGTCTTACAATTACATAGGTGTAATCTTAGATTTTAATAATAATAGTTTCACGCATTTTATTCTAATGCATGCCATAATTTATAATGTATTTCATTTTATTCATGTGAGGGAGAGGCAATGTTCATGCCCTCGCGCCCCTAGTCGCCGCAGGAGACGCCCCGGGCGTCGGGAGTCAAAAGCCGATTTCCGGCCACCGTAGGTGCGGGCTTGCGGACGGTGAGCGATGGGTAGCTCGCCGTCCGATTAGGACCAGTCGATCCATTCTGTAAACATCTCACCGTGAAGAGTAAGGTGAAGTGAGCATGAAGTGAGCTGTCCATAGTGTCAATCCCTAGCTTTAGGTGCAATGACAGCTCACATCAAGCTCACTTCACTCAAGTTATCACGGTGAGATGTTTGCGGAATAGCACGTCAGGCCCGGTTCGACGGCGCGTTGTGTTGCACGCGCGCCTCGAAGAGATGTCAGCACCAACTGACGGGGTCCTTTAGGGCCAACGCCTGCCGGGGTTGCGAGTTGTCCGAAAGGGATATCGTGGCCCCGGCACACAGGCAATGGAAGGAACACGGACGGGTTTTAGTCAGTAACAGTCTGATACGCCCTCCCGCTCCGCCCAGAGCGGGAGAAGTTATTTGATAATTTTCCAAACTTAAAAAAAAAAAAAGGCGTACACAGATGATTATGTCTCTGAAGTGAAAATAAATAAATTACTTACTTACTTACGTAATTTTATAAAGCCTCCTCATTATGAGCCCAAAGTTTTAGTACAAAACAAATATTAGGTGTTGTCTAATAATATTATTATCTTTTAAATATATAACTAATTAAATATCTTTTTATTACGTCTAGACTGTGGTCTATTTAATTCTTAGGGCCTCAAAATTTAATAAGCAAAATGCAGCGCCTTCAAGTCATACCCTTTATCCTAACTAGTAATATGCGAAAGTGAGTTTGTTTGTTTGTTACGCTTTCACGCTAAAACGGGTGAACGGATTTGATTGAAATTTGGCACATGAGTAGACCATGACCTGGGTTACGACATAGAATTTTTATATTTTTATTTATAGGACTTTTTATCCCGGAATCGTGACTTATGTGGGTGAAACCACGGGGCGCAGCTAGTTCAAAGTAAATTAAACGGCTCCTTAGAAGGGATCCTAATTGTTGTCGAATTGATGATGACTTTTTATCCCGTTAGTACGTTCCCGTGGGATAATTTCCGACCGCCACGTAGGCGAAGCCGCGGACAAAAGCTGTTAAGAATAAAAACGTAATATTTGTGCTGTTGTTTATTTTTCATAAAGATGAGAACCGTTGCACCGTCTCAACCACAGTCGCAACTGTTTATATTAGGTTATTTAGAGAAACGAGGCAACTGGCAGTGACAAATTAGAATAATAACAGAATATTATGCACTAAGGACTTAGGTAATGCAAAATAGCTCCCGATGAAAAAAAACCACCGTTACTTCTGTGGCGGCATGAAAGACCTGACGTCACACAACATCCTGACGTCACTCAAATCCTGCATCGAGCAATTAGAGTTTACCGCGCGTTGGACATATATACAAGCCCCCGACTTCAACCTCTGGGCAATTGCCCGCCAGACATGACACCGGTCTGGTCGGAGGTTCCTCCCTTTTCTATGGTAGATGAGTGAACTTTACACCCTGTTCCTCATGCCCCTAAACTTCTACAATTGTTTTGCTAAAAATACGGGGTGATTCCGTAAGTCACTTATGTACAATGGCAATTCCTTTCATTTTTAACCGACTTCTATGGTGCTGGTGGGCTCCGAATGGTGGCCCAGTGGTAACGACCCCGACTTACAAGTCGTGAGTTCGAACACAGACAGGCGTTTTACTTTGTGTGAATAATTTCATCACCATTGCTCTCAAAACGGTGAAGGAAAACATCGTGAGGAGACCGACATGTCCTAGAACCAAAAATTCGAAGACATGTGACATCTACCAGTCCGCACTGGGCTCGCATGATAGATTACAGCCCACTCCCTCTCGAACAGAGGAGGCCTATGTCCAGTGCGAATATTATAGGCTGTTATACATACGTTTCGCAGGCTCCAATTAACAATTCCTGAAACTAAATTTAAATTGTAGAATAGCTCTCTAGGTAACATGACGTGTTTTGAATTCATGCAGTGCAGTGAATTTCGTTTTCCTAGGAAATGTTAATGATGAATGAATACGCCTGCTATTTTGTTTGAAGTAATTATAATCGATTCCGATTCTTTCGAACGTATGTACTGAGATGCATGCAAACCTGCATTTATTGGGCATTCATTAAAATATTTTTAGAAAAAGGAATGGATGAATGAACGATGATAGAATGACGAATGAATGATGAATGAATGATGAATGAACGATGATTGAATGATGAATGAAGGATGATTGTATGATGAATGAATGATGAACGAATGATAAATGAATGATAAATGAATGATGAATGAATGAATGATATATTTATTTGCAAGAATATGGGTAGCTAACATAAGTTCTTAAGATCTATAGGTTTCACTATATTCGGCATTTCAGCCGTACAAATATTCAGATTTTACATATTAGTTATACATAGCATGCATTACATATTTAGTAGTTAGCAATAACATAAAAATAATAATAATAATTTCATTATTTATGACAATGCAATTAATAAAATTAAATAAAACAATAATTAAAACAAAAAAAACAACAAAATCCTCCTTCTATTAATTTAAATTACATGCTACTAATTTACAAATAAAATTAAAATAACATTAAGATTAAAATATACAACTAACACTAAAATATATAAATTATAAACAATAAAGGGAGAGCTCATTGGGCATCAAAAAAACAATAATTTATATTACAAAAATTGCCATGTCGATAAAAAATAGCAAGAATAATGATAATCTTTCAATATTATTTAAGTAATGTCATGCAGTTTTTGAGTGTTATTATCAAATAACTTCTCCCGCTCTGGGCGGAGCGGGAGGGCGTGTCAGACTTTTACTGACTAACCCACCCGTGTTCCTTCCGTTGCCTGTCTGCCGGGGTCGCGATATCCCTTTCGGACAAACTCGCAACCCCGGCAGGCATTGGCCCTTCCGGACCCCGTCACTTGGTGCTGACTTCTCTTTGAGACGCGCGTGGAACACAACGCGCCGTTGACCCGGGCCTGGTCCCTATCGGACGGCGAGCTACCCATTGCTCACCGTCCGCAAGCCCGCGCCTACGGTTGCCGGAAGACGGCGCGCGATCCCGACGCCCGGGGCGTCTCCTGCGGCGACTAGGGGCGCGAGAGCGCGAATCTTGCCTCTCCCTTGCGCGCTCCGCCTCCTCCTTCGCGACCATTACTGCTTCGCAGAAGGAAGTGACGGCCTCCCATGCACTCTCGCTCCGGACCATGGCCTGAACCAGGGCCGGACGCGAGAGATCGCCGCCGCCGATCGCCTCCGTGAGGAGTCATTACTTCGATGTCATATTAATTATAATAAATAAGTTTTACATTTTACACTCGAAATATTCATTGATGGAAAGAAAACATCTCTCACATAACCAGTTACATAGCTTTCTATTAAATTCTAACTCTGTAGCACTTCTGAATTCTTCGGCTAAGTAGTTACATATTTTCACCGTCATGGTACAACAATTTTTGTTACATACTTTTAGTCTATTACGCGGGACTACTAGTGGTTTTGTACTATCTTCCCCTTTGACATAGCCTTGTCATCTTTTTCAAAAAGCAAGTACGTAATTGTTTCTTACAAATTTGCAGGTTTCAAATACATATAACGACGGGAACATAAGCACCCTTTGCTTAATAAATACAAGGTTTTCAAGAGTCTGTCCACTTAAGATTGAAAATTGACCTTACTCACTTTTTTTGGGCTATGAATCCCTCCGGGCATCTGTTGAATTCCCCCATACAGTTATTCCATACCTTAAAACAGAACAAACATGGCTGTGGTATACCAATAAGGCTGTTCTAATGTCTGTTAAATTTTTGATACTCCTAAGTGCAAATACGAATTTGTTTATTTCGATACCATGGATTCAGTAGGTACATGATTCTGAAAAGTTTCAACGCAGGGGGCGCTGAAACTTTTCGTCGGTTATTTAAAAAAAAATCTGCTGTTACATAGAAAAGTTTCAACGCAGGGGTGTTCAGAATTATGTACTGAATCCATGGTATCAACATTCGCATCGATGTGCCTGCCAACCTGTATACATTATCTACTTGAGCTTTCCAATAGCAATGTCTGTCTATAACTACTAACAATTCGATATTCATCATCATCATTTCAGCCGAAAGACGTCCACTGCTGGACATAGGCCTCCCCCAAAAGGGGGGTTTGCCATAATCGCCACGCTTGGCAGGCGGGTTGGCGATCGCAGTATGGTGTTAAAATGCATAGAGAACGCTTCTGCCCATTCTCTAGGAAGTCCCTTAGTCGCCTTTTACGACACCCACGGGAAGAAATGGGATGGTACTATTCTTTACGTTCGGCCCCACACGGAATTTGATATTATTAACTTCTTTTATATCATTATTACTGTATTTTAAACTTAATTTCATTTCATTTTCAATTTTTTTTATAATATTTACGTGAGTATTTTTTGTCGCAAATTGCTCAAAATAATTTACAGGAACACTTATTACATTTTATGTGTGTTTTAAACTTTATTTCGTTTCATTTTCAATTTATATTAATAGTAACGTGAGCAGTTTTTGTCGCAAATTGATCAAAATAATTTACAGAAACACTTATATTTATGGCTTCTTTGGAACATGTAAAAGACATGGATCACAAAATAAAAAACGATAATTATATACTGTGTTTTCAGAAGTGCCATACTTATTTTTGTTAGTTTAGATACGTCATGTTTGTATGCAGTAGATCTAACAAACTGAAATTCCTTTTCCTTTTATGGCATCTACTTTCTTCAGTCACTAGACGTCTATAGACGCTGACTCATGACAAACTCTCTTATAGGTACGTCACTGAGAAAAGAAAGTGGTTTCACAGAGATCACCGTGACTTGCTCTAATGAGTCCGTTCATCTTTCCGAGACAATAGGCAGGGGCTGATAACCTTTGTTTGCTTTTCGATCAGGTTTGAATGTTATAAATAGAGTAAATAGGGAGCTGAAAAACAACTACACAAAATCTAATTTGGCAGGCCAGTACCTATCAAGCTACAAACTGTAAGGCCATGTGGCGGAGAAGTGTGGTGACTCCAGTCCTAATCCTAATGGAATTCCTCAGTAGCAGCCGTTTTTTTTGAGTGTGGGAAATTATCGAATAAATTCTCCCGGAGGGCGTGTCAGACTCTTACTGACTAAAACCCACCCGTGTTCCTACAGTTGCCTGTACATTGCTAGGGGCCACGGTATCCCTTTCGGACTTTCCCGCGACCTCGGCTGCTCAGTAGCAGCCTGGAGTATGGATTTATGCCCGGTTTTACATGTTCCAAAGTTCCCTATTACATGGGACTTGAGAAGAGCTGGTGAAATGTGGGTATACTATGTCTATGGATAGGTCTATATCTGCCTAACCCGTCGGGGAATACTGGCGTGGCGTTATGTTTATGTATTCTTAACTAATATTGTAAATGCGAAGGTGAGTTTGTTTTTTTGTTACGCTTTCACGCTAAAACGGCTGAACGCATTTGAATGAAATTTGGCACATGGGAAGACGTGGAGAAGGACATAGGCTAGATTTCATCTTGGATCGTAGGCGGAATCGCGGGCAACAGCTAGTGTTATAATAAAGGAATACCAAAACCGTAATAAAAATAAAAGAATAGCCACAACCCGTAGAATAACAAGACACTAATGAATAACTATCACAAACATAACTAGAAATATCAATTACATCCTGAAGTAGTTTCAGGCTATGAACGTTCGCTGGCTCGCCGTCAAATAATATCAGTGTTTAGTCAGATAACAGAATGATCTGCTAATTGTTTCTGATGCTGCGTTATTCGAGATGTTAACGGATATCCGGATGAATAAATTTCCTTATTTGTATAATTCCCCCTGCCCCGTTGGTCTCATAGTTGCAAGTGCGACTGCTGAGCCTGGGTTCCTTGGTTCGATTACTGGGTCGACGAAAGTGTTATTGGGCTTTTCCATTAGGAATTTCTTAGTAACACCTGCCCCGTTGGTCTCATGGTTGCAAGTGCTACTGCTGAGCCTGTGGTACTTTGTTCGATCCCCGGGTCGGCCAAAGTGTTATTGGCTTTTTCCATAAAGAGATTCTAAGTAACAGCTCAGAGTCTGGAAATTGGCGGTGTGATACGCCCGTGCCTCTGAAAGCATGTTAAGCTGTTGGCTCTGCGCCTGATCTCACCCGGGTCGTGTCGGATTGCCGTGCCATCGGACTATGAGAGTGAGGGCAGAGAGAGTGCCCCTGTGTCTGCGCATACACATGTGCACTCAATTATCTCCCGCGCCGAATTCTGGTCTCCGATAAGATTGGTCGCCGTAGCCGAAATTCGGTCTGGAGGACTTTTATTATTTGTATAATTCTATAGTAATTTTTTTTTTTTTTTTTGATGGCATTGACGGTTGGGTGTTGTTGGTAAACATTTGTGAAATAACATACATACATAAACTGACGCTACAGGTAGAAACTACAGAACGCCTCCTGATAATCCTTACATACCTACTCCTTTCGCTCCGTTTACGTTCATATACACTCACGCGCCGGTTGAAATTGTTTTGTGAAGTTTTCATTAAAATTTAAAAAACAAGATGGCTGAGTTTTTTTTGATTTTGCCACGTGCCATATGATCCTTGTTCAACTATAATGGACTAAACATATTAGTCATACGTTTTTCGAAAAAATTATCAAGTAAATTTTTATTTTCTCGCCGTTTCCGTTTGACCAGTGCTAAACTTGAAATTATGCCTTAGCTCTTTGGTCAAAACTTATGAAAATATAAGACCATAATCACTGCACTTGTATCCTACAGTATCCTTGAAGAACGGAGGCTGGAACTAACGACCACAGTGAAGGCTTTCATGAAAATGATGGCAGTGGCAAAGATTTAAATCGTTAGACTCGCCCTACCGTGTCAAAAGATAGTCGCATTTCTGATATGTTTTGACACAACATACAATGATGCAGTGACTTTACACTTGTTTGTCATAGAAACGCTATTCAATAATGTGTGAGTTCACTCTTCTCAGTACGGACACTTTTTCTTTTGGCTAAGTACGGTGTCGGCTAATCTAGCGATTTAAATCTTCGGGCAGTGCGGTTTGACTTAACGTCAAATGCAAGTTATAATATGACGGAACTGTTTTCCTAGGAAACCAAAGCTTTAGCAAAGTATCTGGTATTTTTATAAACGTTTAAAGACTCAACCTCCGCTCAATTGACATTGGTAAGAATCATGACTAGATAGTTATAACAGACTGCTGTCGATCTATTCTGTAAACACCTCATCGTGAAGAGTGAGGTGAAGTGAGCATGAAGTGAGCTGTCCGTAGTGTCAATGACAGCTCACATCAAGCTCACTTCACCCAAGTTATCACGGTAAGATGTTTGCAGAATAGCACTGCTGATCCCAGTTTTTTTTGCTACAGGCAAAACCATGATCCATATAATAAAACATGTTTGCGGAAAAAAGGCTTATTCTTTAGTGACAGTTCGCCAATCTTGGTCACAACACGACTCTTTCCGCTCGTAACCTTTGAATAAAGAGAGTAAATGTATTGCAACTTATCTTACGGAATGTGTACGAGAAAACGGAAGAAAATAAATTACTAGGGTGTCCGTAACTAAGGGTTACATCGTACCAATTTCTCAACGCGACGTTTACAACTTTTGAGACAAAACACATTACCCACACAGTTTTTTCAGAAAAACATTATACAGAGAGTAAAGATTTTTTTATTTTAATGGCACCTCTTCTTCTTCTTCTTCTTCATAGCACTCTTGTCAGAGCGGTCATGATCTTCATGTAGTTTCTTGTCAAGGGGCTGATGTGATTCGCCTCACGATTTCTTACCATCTACTCCGATTTTTTGTGTTGTTTTTATGACACCTATTTGATGGCAAATATGACAAGCATGTGGACCGTCGAATGGTAGCAAGAGTGTAGCCATCGTAGAGGCAAATCTGAAATGTATCATGTACTTGTAAACTCGATGAAATTGTCGGTAATGGATGTTGGAATGTTCCATAGTATTATAGCTAAGCCTACGCCTTTTTTAGATGAGAAATTAGATTAGATTTTGTGTGACTATTTGTAAAAACATGATGGGATTGACATCGTCGCATATGTGTACGAAAATCCCATAAATAAATACTTACAGATTGAAAAAACCGGCTAAGTGCGTGTCGGACCACGCACAATGAAGGGTTCCGTAGTTGGGATAAATTTATCCCAAGAACAAACTTCACATTGCTCACCGTCCGCAGGCCCATGTCTGCGGTGGCCGGGAATCGGCCTGGGATTCCCGACGCCCGGGGTGTCTCCTGCCGTGGCTAGGGGCATAAGGGCGCGACATTTGCCTCTCCCTCACGCGTTCCGCCTCCTCCTTCGTGAGCATTACTGCTTCGCAGAAGGAGGGTCGGTATACCTACCTTGTGTTGTCATCTGACATTATGCTGAGCTGAGGCCCTTTTGGCATTATATGCTGTGTTTTCTTTCTGTTTTTAGTTATGAAGGCTCCGCTGTGCCTCCGTCCGTCTGTCGGTCTGTCTGTCAGCAGGCTGTTTCTTATGAACCGTAATAGGTAGACAGTTGAAATTTTTACTGATGATGTATTTCTATTACCGCTATGACAACAAATAATAAAAATTAAATAAAGTAAAAATATTAAGGGCCGAAAATACACCTTTTGTAGTATAGAAACTCCCATACTAGAAAGGTGTTTTTTTCGGCATTTTTTCCTCGATTTTAATACAGTACGGAACCCTTTGTGTGCGAGTCCAACTCGCACTTGGCCGGTTTTTATAGCTTTAAGGTGTTTTTTTGTATAATGTAAATAAACGTATTTTTCTTTATTTCTTTCAGTAAGTGGTTATACCGTCACAGATACTTTCTACTCCAAGGGGTTTGCCAATCTAAGAGGCAAAGTTGCAAAGTCTCAATGTGTAATTAGTAAAGTATTCGGCGAGCAAAGACAAAGAATCGTCCATTTTAGGTAACGTATAAGACAAAACAAAATAAAAGGTAGCAAGTTCGAATCCGAGGTGGGTAATGTTGCCAGCAGTAACTCGGAAAAGTTTCGTGAAAGCGGAAACGAGTCAACTTGCTACGTTATTGTTGAACCTAAAGCAGCTATGTTTACCGGCTCCACCGCAACCACACGCCGGCCATAAGACAGAAGTTTCACCTGAGAATATATCAATATGTTAAGTAATTCTAAAAGTCGACTTTGCGCGGTTTGAAACTTTGAGCTCGCATTATTTAAAAATTTAAATACAAGAACTTTTAGGGGAAATGAGGATGTGGATCTACATCGCCATATGTGAACTACGCATCACAATGACGTTACGCAAAATCCTGCATCGCGCAAGCAGAGTTCACTTATTAGTTAATTTAATTATTAAAACTGTATGCACAAGTTAAAAAATTAATACTGTACAAAGGCGGACTTAATGCCTGAGCATTTTTACCAACCTTAGGGTGATGGGGTGAGACAAAATATGGCAGGTGCAACATAAGGGATAGATAACTTGGATACACAACATGGATACATACATACAAATAAACCGAATAAACTTTGTCAGGAGAAATAACCTTTCCTCTCTTCTGTGAGTATTTATATACCTATAATATATATATGTTTATATATTTAAGCTGTATGTATTTATTTAAGTATATGTTAATTTATTACGTTATACGTCTAGGTATATTTTTAGTATAAGACTTCGCAAATTCATATTTTTCTCTTTTGGTTCTCACACACTATTGTATATAATATATACTCTCCTTTCGCAGATCAGTTGGAAGAAATTTCTTAAGAAATAAGCAGTACCTTTGTACTCAAATTATAATTAAGTCCTATCTCTATCTATTTTACTGTGTGTACATAAATAATCAGCGCTGCAATGTGTTTACCGGGCGACTAGCCTATATACAACGTCCCGACAACAATCGCTCACCAGACATAGCATCCTTCTGGTTGGAGGGTCATCCCTTTTCGATAGAGGATGAGTAAACTTTACACCTTGTTGCTCATACCTCTATGAGGATCTAAGAAGAAGAAATTGTTCTCCATGTACATACGTGTAGTCGTTTACAAGTTTCGTCGAAATTTTCAATGGAAGTGCGAAATATTGGTTACCTACATAAAGCAACTTATTGACATTTTTTTTATATGCACGTGTTTCTGATTCAATAAAACGTTGTTCTCTTTCATCACATAATATTTTGGTCAAATATTGTTTTCTAATGCTGGTATCACAGCTGTCCGGGAGACACGTACGCGCCGCTCGTTCGGGCTCCCGGAATGGAGACACACGTGAGGTGCTAGATCATTGTTTCACTGCGACGCGGATTGATCCGTACGCGACCCGCTCCGGGTAGAGCCCGTACAACGAATCGTACTACTCCTTCGTTTCAGAGCACTGCGGGTGCTACCCGTACGGGTCTCCCGTATGAAACCAGCCTTAGCAAAAACAACGCATTTAGTTTTTTTTTATGGTACAACTGCAGACAATCACAGTCGACCACTTTTTAACCTTATATCCTTAATATTATGGTTTAAATTGGTTCACCACCAATGTCCGCGATGTTACCTAGGTTGTATCGTAGGAACATTGTTGTGTTGGGAATGATGTTCTCAACATTTTTTATACAAGATTTATTTAACAAAACAACTGCCACCGGCAACATAAAGTCATCCGTTAGTTTCTGAAGAATATTTCCATCTTTTTACGACGACTGTTTATATCTAGACTACTTCTTTCCTTCGGCATTGTGGGCTTAAGTCGTCACGCGAGTACATTGACCTACTAAAGAACTTATCTGGTTAGATGTATCTCCTTTTTGTGGGTTTTTGTCCTTACCCAGAATATTTTGCTGAAAGGAAAGAAATCATGATGTAATCATCAGATTGTTTACCGTACTGTGTTTGGGGAGAAATGCATTTAGTGAATAATAATAGGTGTTGCAGACAAAGGTTGTTCGGCGAAACTTTTCGCGCTGTGTTCGACGTTTTCTATGAAAAAGCATGTTTTAGGTGCTCCAAAACGTGTCAGATATGGCACGAAATTTAAATTTATTAAACTTTTTGTGTAGAGCGCTTTGACAGGTTTTTGCAAATAAAGAACTATTCTTTTCTATTCTGGAGTTTACTCCTTAAGAATCGATTTTCACGGTGTGGAAATTTTATGAGATTTCATACAAGCGTAACACTTGTTTTATTCGTAAATAAAACGGCTTAACATTTTTGAAAAATAGCGTACAGACTTTTTTTTTGTTTTTATTTCAGAGACGTGTTTATTTACCCTCTTTGCCTATTGCATATTCAAAGACTATTAAGGAGTAAACTCCAGTCGTGCATTGGCATTGCACACCCACTTTTTTTTCTAATATATGTGTTTTACAATAATATAATTAGTATCTTTTTTAATGATGTAGGTACGCAAAATACGCGCTTGGACGTAGAGCTGCGGATACCAGTCCGTATGGCTTAGTATCTTTTTTTGCGTCTCCAACTAAGCTTAACCTGTGCTAAGCGAGAGGTCAGGTCAATAGTGCAGAGGGCGGAAATTGAACTCACGAACCCACATTCGCCTTTCTGCGCTAGTTACGTTTGGGCTGCTGCCGCTTTTGATTGGCGAAGTTAAAAGCAGAGCCATGTTGTCTTATATTTTAGTAACTTTTGTTGGTATAAAATTCGTGGTATTGTAGGTTGAAACTTTTCACGCACGTGTTTCGCATATGTAGGCAATTAGCCAATTTTTATACACAAGGAAAGTTTGGCCAGTATTCAGGTTGTTAAATAACTAAAAAAGGTTTTACGTATTTTAAACGTAATACTTGTGTTTTTAGGACAATGAGAAAACAATAAAGTATTCACGAATACTATGTATTTTGTGAACTTCCGAGAAAAAAATGCAAATGTGGCTTCCCTGGTACCTCATTAACTGCATAATTATGTAAGAGTCTATTATCTGCTCCCAAATTATCATGTTTGTTTTTTACATTCCTCATTGACATATCCTATTATTTGACATTATATACCTACAATTTAATTTCAACTCTTTACAGATTTGTTAAAATTGTTATGGCAATCATGTCATTTCGTTTAAAATAGGTTTTTATTTTTTATCTTTTATATACTTAAATTCTTTTCTATTTTGTGAATGTGACAACGTTGTAGGCTTAGAAGAATATATATTTGTTGACCATTTTCAATTTTGTTAAGTACTAAGTACCCGGTACTTGTTGATAGACCTACACTGTCCTCCCATACCTGTTGACACTGTTATTTGAAAATATTGTAAAAGCCAATTATTTTTAAAAGAGTAACCATGGAGTTATTTGCCGGCTCTTTTCCATAGGAAATGACCAATTGGAACCGTGCACCTAGCTTCTGACGTTTCATAAGGGCCCATGTAGGTTTATGTGAAATAAAATATTTTAAATTTTGAATTTATTTTTGATTTTTTTGAATTTTGAATTTGATAATCATAATGCACGAAACATGCTCTATATGTAAACGTGAGACGATGAGGTAACTAATATAACAAATACGAAAGTTAATTTGACTGTTCATCTGTTCGAAAAACTTTTAGTACTGAATTACCTAATAATACAACAGACGTACATAGCTGGAAAATGCCAAGTACCATTTCATTACGAAAAAGACTTGCAACACGACTGAAGCCACGACTACAACTAGTTGAATTTCCAAGAATATTCCACCATACATCTACTTTTACTAACACATGTGCTACACAGTGCTAAGTATATTGGCAACACGGAACAAAATCCGGGTAATATGGACTAATAAGGTTGGCTGTATTTCTTGGGGACGTGTGAACCACAGCTGGCTGGCAGTCGTAACCTGCCACTCTTAACTACTGAATGTAGCAGTTCCGATTCTATATTGTAATTGTTATGAAGAAAAAGAGAATTGCAAAGTCTAGACTGAGAAAGTTAGGAGAATTGTTTTTTTATGGGTCGTTGTGATGTTGAGTGCTAGGCCCTTTTACCCGATTACGGTGAGGCTAAAAAAGGAAGGTTATGTGTTTGACCTGTATGTATGTATGTGTGTATGTCCGTCTCTATGTTCCCTCGTAACTATTAAACGGATGAACCGATTTTGATGAATGATATGTCGTTAGATTCGTCTTTATTGTGCGAGTATTGCTGAGTACCTATATTAAAAAAATCTAAGTTAAAAAAAAGGTTTTAAAAGGTCATTGAGAAATGGTAAAAAACTAAGAAACTGTAAATAAAAAAGGCATAAAAAACCCGACTGCAAAAACGCATAACTGCTACCATTTCTTTGCTTTTAAAAGTGTTCCACCAGAGATATCGGAGCTTTTACGATTGTGCTGTAGCGCAGCTCCCAAGAACTAAACAATTTTTAAAGGCTTCCTCGGGAACAAAAAGTTTGAATTTCTGTATGTAGGTATTTAGACCGCCCAATGATTGACAGCGTGCCACGTCTAGTATTTTCATTGGGTGATATCGCACCTTTAGAATTATAGAGAATTAATTTGAAATTTTAAGATTTCAACTTTGACTCATAAAATTTCAAATTAAGTCTCTATAATTCTAAAGGTGCGATATATCTATACATGTATACAGTTCCCTCACATAATTTCGGACGTAACTAATACACGTATCCCTTTCACAATAGTAGGAGTTATCTGCCGCAGCCGTAATGACAGATGCATGACGGTGCGTCTTCAATTTATGTCCTATGGGATAGTTCGTGGTTCGTGCTCATCTCGTTGTATGTACAGTACAATTATGTATATACCTACATCTAGTAGGTATGTAGATACAGTGACGTAGCTAACATCGAAACAAAAGGAGTTATCTAATGAGAATTATTTATTCTTTAGGGGCTAATTATTCCTAAATCTTAAAATGAAACGGACTATTATGAAGCTAGTTATTATTTTCAGTGTCATCTAAATCTTAGTCTAATCTAAAAATAAAATTGAAGTGACTGTTTGTTTGACTAAAATAACAGCTTTTTGCTGAACAACAAAAAAAACAAATTTAAAAATGTTGTCTTTCTGTATGTTTGTTCTGGCTAAACTCCGAAACGGCTAGACTGATTTTGACGGGAGATAGCTTGTATTATAAGGAGAAACTTTTTAGAAAAAGAATTAAGGTCCATGCGGGCAGCAGCTAGTTTAAGATAATATTATAATTATTTCAGACATAGTTGTTGTGTATACAGGGTGCTAGGGACATCGACGCGAAAACTGATACCATGGATTCATGATACCTGAACACCCCTGAGTTGAGATGTTTCGTCGGTTATTAAAAAAAAATCTGCTGTTCCATAGAAAAGTGCAATACCTACGCGGTCAAAATGTATCGAACAGCTGTTTTTTTTAAAATAACCTATGAAAAATTTCAACGCACGGGGGTTCAGAAACATGTACCAAATTCATGGTATCAGTTTTCGCTTCAATGTCCCGCCACCCTGTATAATTTGTTTGTAAAATGTATCTCTGGAATTACGAGTTCCGATTACAAACATTATTTCTCTGACAGAAAGCTACGTTATTACCGACTTTCATTGGAAAATATACTTTATGTTAAAAGGCGCAAGTCACAAAAAAAGAAACTTATTTTTTAATTCTTAAAATTATCGTTGGAGTTTGAAAAATTGTAATTTTAGGTTATTGAAAAAGCAGAGGTCGGTCAGTCCGTACGTCTCATTGAATTAGAATAAAAGTTAAAACTACAGTTCAGATGGATTTGTTATCATAAAATATGATTGAAAACTTTTCAAAATTATAAAATTATTCCCAAAGTATTATTAGTCTAGATTTGGCAGAGAGCAATCTATTATCAATTGATTGGACTTTTGAAGATATTTATCATTTACCAAAAATGTTATAAAAGTCGAATAACGGCAGAGATAATTTTAATTGGAACACTACTGGCTGATAAAGATTGAATAACTTTAGAATAACTCGTTGAAAAACCTTTTTAGGTTAGCCGATAGCGAGTGTCGTTCAGATTAATTTAATAGATGAACTAAAAATAATCATTTTCTACAACTAGGTTTGAAAATATCTAGCGTTCTTTTATCTATACTAATATTTTAAATAGAAAACATTTGTGAGTTTGTATGTAAGGGGGTAATCTTTGGAACTACTGATTAGATTCCGAAAATTATTTCACCAATGGGAAGCTACAGTATTGCCGAGTGGGATACATTTTATGTTTAAATAAGAAATTTCACGCGGACGAAGAAGCGGGCAGAAAGAAGTTATAAAACAGAAAAAAGTGCGCAAATCTCTGAATACTTTTTGCGACATTCTCGATTAAACAAGAATGTTTATGCTTTTTCAGGACCCACAATAAAACGACACACATGCAAATTTATTTATTTGATTTATTTATTTATTTAGGCTAGCCAACAATTGTTTACACAATACATTTACACAAAATTCCATAATATTAAATACATTTATAAGTGCAACAATCACTTACAGGCTAACACAATATGCACCATTTATGGTTTTACATAATAATACAAAGCCAAAAAGGATATTTACAATTAAAGTTATTCAATAATTTTGATTCATGCGCAACAATAATAATAACAAAAAAATCCTTCAAAATAATATAACAAAAAGATTAAAACATTAACAATCTGAAATAATAAAAATAAAAATAAAAAATTCGGTAGAGGAGATCATTGGTTGTGGAAATAGTATTCAATAATAATTTTATAAAACTTTCCTATGCTGTCAAATGTGATTCCTACACGATGTTGATACCAACTATAACTTTCTTTAGACATAATGTACGATTCTATGTACACATGTACCACAAATAGATCCATGTACTATAATAATAATATAAACATTCGCATTCGAACTTCAAACCGCATAACAGCCAGTAACAGTGCGGTTCCAACAAAGTAACAGTTCATAACAAAACGTTCCGCGGTTGGCACTGTTACAAGGAACGGCGAATAACGTAGTATTTTTGTACGTCAATTGCAAAACTCAGGTCGACGGCTTCGTCGTAAACGCGACGGTGAACTGTTACCAAGTTTATTAGTGTTAATAAATGCACTAGTTATTTACTTAGGAATTTATTGCTGTACCACACCTGCGGCGTCCGTATACTTTGTTATTTCAAGGGTTGTGTGAGCTTATTAGAGTTGTGCTTTTGGAACAGTGATTTAGGAGCTGTGATTGATTAGGTGCTTAGCGAAATACTTATAAATATTGCGAGTGGAATTTATTTGGATAAATATGTGGATATGATTAATTTTCAGATAATTTGTGAAAAATATTTTTATGTGTTATCCTTTTATTGACTGCTCCACTAGCTTCCGCCAGCGTGTATCTTTATAAATTAAGCCTAAGTTACTTATAAATCGGTCCAAGTGTATTTGAGTTTATTCGTTACAAGCAATAATACTTTTTCTTTCTTTTTAATATTAGTATAGAGTAGGTACCTACTACAGGGCATGGTATTAGAGGGCAAATGTCACTACCTACAGATTTGGCGGATGGATTATCGCGATAGTAGTTTATAGCAGGCGGGGACCGTCACTGCTGTCAAAATTTTACAATAATCCCGTAGTCCTTATTTGCAAATTAGGATACTCACAGCTGAAAGATGTTTTGAATGTTGACCTTACATTTTGAGGAACATTATTACTATTCGAATCATCTCGAGATCCAAATGGAATCGTGTCTTTTATCCGCCAAGTCCCAACGCTCACAACTAAGAGTAGCCTAACATTTTAGGCAGATGGGATCGACCTGGGTTCTTCTACAGAACTTGTCCAATCCAGCCAGACCACGGTTACGTGAGGACTTATTTCGAAGCAATTAAAACTTTCACTGGGGCTTAGGTTGTTAGCGAATTTCGGACCTTTTTGTATTGTTCCACTCACAATTGTAAAGTAAACAAAGAGTGCCAAGACAAAGGAACTTTACTTGAAAACAGTATTTAGTGCAGATTTCCAGTGGACTCCGTTTCTTTGGAGAGCTGCAAAATACA
This sequence comes from Agrochola circellaris, assembly GCA_914767755.1. Lineage (NCBI taxonomy): Eukaryota > Metazoa > Arthropoda > Insecta > Lepidoptera > Noctuidae > Agrochola > Agrochola circellaris. The sequence goes on from OU611857.1 coordinate 8,600,472, forward strand.
TCCGGTGCGCTAAATAAAAACTAACTTTGGTCGAAATCGTTTTATTTCGTTCGGTTCATAGCTCTGTTTGAATTGTTTGACTCTGCTATCTTTGTTCGCCAACATTGTAAACAAATTCATTTATACATTTGGGTTCGTTCTTATTAAGAGTTGCGCCCGTACTTCGTGGAGACAGGCGCTGACATTTAAATAAATGTTAAACGAAACTAAGTTGCAGGGCTGCACATTATTTATGATGTATTAAAATAATATTATCTGCGCCCAAAAGGTTTACCTTTGAATTGTGCTGACACCAAGGTTATTAATTAGTGAATAAATCACTTATTCTGTCATGGAACAGCTTTAAATAGGCATCTAAAATGACTACGATCATTGATGCCGTGATCCGTCCAATTACCCGCCCGACTGGCGCATCCACACATTGGTAATTAGCACAATTATTGTATGTATGGTCGGCGCATTACATTAGGTTTGTGTTCGTTCAATATTCAGTAACCGACGTGAGATGAACTCTCGCTCGGGAGTTTATCATCGCCCTGTCACTCGACAGTTATTTATGGACCAGTAAACTTGGAAATATATTTTCCTCGGCGGCGGCCGCGCGTCCATTTCAGGTTAAGCCCCTTGGGCCAGGGCACTAGACAAGTCGAGTGTCATAAATTTGAAAACTGTTTCGTGGAAACGAAAAAATGAAACAAATATTTGACGTTCACTCTGGACCGATCTTCGATATGGCGCGCGTACAGCCGCCATGAATTTACGACTATTTACAAGAGAATCGAGTTAAACGCGAACATAAACCCAACGAAATTGCCTATGAATATGAACATCGCACTGTATAGTAAGAATGTATATGTTCGGGAATGGGCTATGAATATATACAGTCACAATTGAATTTATGAAATTAAGTTCCTACAGAAAGTATACCTACATATACTTTTATAATAAGGCCGATGTGAACATCACAGTAAATTTCATACCATTAAAAAAATCCAACGTGATATATAAAACGGTTGTGATCCCACTCAGCAAAGTGATTGGTGAATAAAACACGGTGAGAACCGGCGCCAGTCCTAGGCCTTTTACTAGGTAGCTTGTGGCTGAGTCATAAGATACCAACCGTTTAGTTGTCTTGAAGTTTGTCTTGATGATGATGTTGTTCAAGGTTTCCACGACTGAACAGCAACCTACTTTTCGGCTGAAACCTCAAGGCTAGTTATCAAAATGTGCTTAGTTATTATCATAATCAGCCCATAATGTTCCCATGTACTGCTGGGACACAGGCCTCCTGTCCGTGAGGCGAGGTGGGCCGTAATCTACCACGCGGGCCCAGTGCGGGTTGGTAGATGTTACATGTCTTCGAAATTTTGGTTCTAGGTTATGCTGTTTCCTCACGATGTTTTCCTTCACCTTTTTGAGAGCAGTGGTGATGAAATAATTTACACAAAGTAAAGCGCGTACGACCTACACACCACTGCCCGCCATTTACAGTTACGTCGAGTGTTAGTTCAGCGTCGTAATTCAAGAGTTCGGTCGAGTTATTCAATGACACTCGAGAACCAAGAAATTATTATATCTAGATTTTAAATTATTTCAAGCTCTATTTTAAAGCTATTCTAGCTCTGTTATGCTCTATTTTAAAGCCAAGCTATCCTATTGACTGCGTCGTTGGTCTAGTGATCGCAAGCGCTACTGCCGAGCGTGAGGTCCTGGGTTCGATTCCCGGGTCGGGCAAACTGTTATTGGGTTTTTCCATTTGGAATTTCTCAATAGCAGCCCGCAGCCTGGACTTGTGCCCAGTTGATGGCAATATTCTCGCCTCGTATGACATCTGGCGAAATGTGGGTGTACTATAGGTAAGTAGGTACACAGGCGTAAGGTAAGTAAAAAGCAGTATAATATTTGACTGGACCTACCTAATAAAAATCAGTATAATATTTGACTGTACCTACCTAGTAAAAAGCAGTATAACATTTGACTGTACCTACCTAGGTAATCCGAAACTCTATACCAATGGACATTCCTTAATCCATAATGCCGCTACTTGCGGCATTTTAGTGGCGCTGGCTTGGCCCGGCTAAAGTGCCGTAAGCATTGCATTGCCATTGTCACTGTCACTTGTTATTTTCTTTGATGGTTGAGGTTAGTTCGCCGCCCTTTATATTTATTTTGGATAATTATATAGAGGCTAGTTTTAATTTCTTTCATCTATAGCCGGCTAAACTCAAGTGTAGGCATAGCAAATGAAAATGGCTGAAAGGTAGGTTAGGTTAGACCACACAACGCATGAGCCGAGCGAGCGGAGCGAGCAGTGCCGCGGCAGCGGCCGGTGAGTGCCAGGGTCTGTTTAGGTACAAGAGAATGTAATGTTTTGGGAATGTGGTGTTTTCCAGCGAACTTACCTCAACAATCAAACAAAATAACAACTGACAGTGACTCAGTGACAGTGACAATACAATGCTACGGCACTTTAGCAGGGCCGAGGCAGCGTCACTGTTTTGCCGCCAGCGGCACTCTATACACTGCCTTTAATAATTTCTTGGAAAACAATCAAATAAAACCAATATTTTTAATATAGTATCATCACTTTCAAACAAAACGAATAATTAAAATGTTATCGAATGTGAGAATACACAAAATATTTTAACAAACGAATACGTCGGAATTTTTCTGTTTTTTTAACGTGTAAATGCACTACGCAGGTAATCAAAATCAACATATTTTATTTCACATAAACCTACATGGGCACTCATGAAACGTCAGAAGCTAGGTGCATGCTTCTGATTGGTCGTTTCATATGGAAAACAGCCGGTAAGAAACGGCTTCTTTCGTTCATATACTTAAACCAAAAATATTCCTACTAAAGCACCGTTCAGACTAGCGCGACGCGACAGCGCGACGCGACACCGGTTATTGTTATACCGTGAAAATTTCTTATGAATTGTATTGTTCGTGTCGCGTCGCGCCCTCGCGTCGCGCTGGTCTGCACGAGCCTTAACAAGGTTTAGTTTCAATTAACAAAATCAACCGATGTTGTAGAAGATATGACTTTCACGTTCATAATAACATAATTATAATGCCAATAGATTATACAATGTCACCCATGGCCATGTGCCAACCCGTAATTTCCTGAATATTCATGAAAAATTAACTTTTTTTCACCCGATGAGCGCCCTAAGTTTATAACAAGATGGCTACCTTAGAATAACGACATGGCAGCATAGAATTAGTAAGTACCTACTATAATGGCAGCATGGAATGAGTAAGTACATACTATTATGGTAGCGTGGAATTAGTATGTACTATACATGGAATTAGTATGAACTATCCTATACTATTAAATTTGCATTCTCTATTTTCACCCGAGCAGAGCTTAGTCGCCAAGGTACTAATAACTTAAAATAAATGATGATAGACCTAGGTATCTATTTTTCTGAAATAATTGAGGGTAACTACACGAGTTACTAACCACATAACCTATTGAACGGCGCCCAGTAAATATAGTTTATCTTGGCTCATCAGCCGAATGAGTATAGGGATTGTTCCCAAATGATGGCGTACTAAAATAATTTTAACGACACTTTGATTACTTTTATCGCAAGTTCTCGCTTGAGTTGTCACGTTTTCAAACCATTAGTTTTATGCGAATTATTGCAAAGGAATTGCTTATATTTTATCAGTGGTGGGAAGGGTACCGGGTTATTTATCGCGACCTACTTTGGGTAACGGGGGAGAAAATTTGTCTCTTATCAGCTTCTGGACATCTTCGGTCAACGTTATTTGTGTTGTGGAAGTGTCGAATTCATCATTTTGCGTGGAAGGTAATAGCTATAACAACTCTATTACCATCTATTTACCAGCTATTTGATGTTAATTTTGCCCAGTGATCTTATATTTATTGTGGACAAGCTGGGGTGTTGCACGTCGTTTCTGGTAATTCTAGTGTGTATTTTACTAATTTTCTTCTCTGTCAAAACCCGTAAAAAACGAGCGAGCCTTACTGTAGTCGCAGATGATGTGTAACAACATGTGACATCTTGGCTGACAGTACCAACCTCTCGGAAAATGGGTTGGTACCATCTGACGGCAAACTCTCAACCGCGTGCGATCTTTGGTCAAATCAAATGACGCGCACTTCCCCGGCTTCCTGTTACACACTTCCGTCCCTATTTATGAATCACTCCTACAGATACCAGGATCACACGGATTGCAGAATGCAGAAAAGCAGAGGAAAACTGTTACACAATAAAAATTATGAAGTATTTTGCCACAAAAATGTACCTAGCAAACTATGTAACAGACGGATTCAAACATTTTTCATGTAGGTTTCCTAACAAGTTCTTCAAAGGTACACAGTACCTATTCAAAGAAATTCAACCAAATCAACAAAAAGGAACGCGAAAAAAACCACATTCGGAAATAGAATTGACAAGACGACACCTCTATAGCATGTGTCACAAACATTCCCACAAAAACTGTCTTTAGCCGTAAAGCTAAGAAATAACCTTTCAAGAAGACTAACTAGGTATGATGTCCTACAGAAAGTACAAAATAAGAACGTGATCGGCCTTCCTACGGTCCCGTAGTCACAGAATTCATAGGTACAGAAGGCCAGCTACATTCAGCGAGCGAAAACGCACGCACACATAGGCACGCTTCACGTACAGCGACTGCAAGCACACTCGCAACTGGCATTAAATATGTTACCCCGCATTCACCCTAAGGTATAAAACAAGTACCTATTCAACATGTTGTATCCACTGTTTTAGTTTATCGTTTGCACCTAAAACAAGTTGTAAGGAATAAGTGTATACAAAACTGTAGAAAACTTATCAAAAATATATAAAATGCGAACTAAATAGTCAAAAAATTATGTCTGAAACAACGTCATGTATGATACCCGGTCGATTCTGTAAAAATATCACCGTGAAACTTAGGTGAAGTGAGCTGTCAATAGTGTTAATCTCTAGCATCCTGCCGGTCGATTTGTGACAGTGACAGCTCACTTCACCTAAGTGTCACGTTAATATTTTTACAGAATCCACCAACTATTGTATACGCGAGATGTTTTGACAAGTGGTTTATAGGACTTGTTGAAAACAATGTATCACAATTGTTTTAAAGGTACAAACGCAGAGTAGAGACTTCTTGAAATCTCCGTATGTACCTTTTTTCGTTCGTTGTATGAAGCTGACCTTCTGTACCTATCTATTTAGTTCCATAGTTACCAACTCGAAACATGTCCGAAAGGAAATGTCCTCTTTCTTACCGTTTATTAGTTTTTGTCGGGAAATAAACTCATTGTCATCGGGCGGACGGTAAATGAGGTTTTCCTTTTAATCTAGTTTTTGGGATGCTTTTACGAAATGATTAGCTTGAAGATCCGGGTAATATGGAACCGGCTCGTTAGATTTAGTTTGCGTATTTCCTTTTGGGCTTAAAGAATTAGTGGATTGTCATAGAAGCAAAGTATTATTATTATTTATGTAATAGTTTGCCTCTTTTCGTGAGCTATTTCTTGTGTTGTTTTGTAGGGCTCTGAGCCCAAAGGGTATCTCACTCAGTGCCAAATGTTTGAATTAAAATGACTTCTCCAACTTCACAGCTACTCATGGGATTCTACCTCTCAACGTCCTGATAAATGTTGTATGGGTAGGTACAGTCTGCTGCAAGGGAGCTCGTGGCTAAGTAATAACTGCCACACGGTTCGATCCATCAGGTTAAGCTACGCTTGCCGGGGTTGGTCTGTGGATGGGTAACCATCTTTACATACCGAGACTCTTTCGTGCCTCGGAAAGCACGTTAAGCCGTTGGTCCCGGCTGTCATTCGTGGATCTTTGACAGTGGTTACGGGTCGTCAGAAGCCCGAAAGTCTGACAACCAGTCTTACCATGGGGTATCGTATTACCCAGTTACTGGGCTATGTAGGTCAGATAGGCAGTCGCTCCATGTAAAATACTGGTATTCAGTTGCATCCGGTTAGACTGGAAGCCGTCCCCAATATAGTTGGGAAAAGGCTAGGCAGATTGATTGAGTCTGCTGCAGAGAAATCTAACCCGCTTTTTTTTTTTTTTTTGAGTATGGGAAATTATCAAATAACTTCTCCCGCTCTGGGTGGAGCGGGAGGGCGTGTCAGACTTTTACTGACTAAAACCCACCCGTGTTCCTTCCGTTGCCTGTGTGCCGAGGTCGCGATATCCCTTTCAGACAAACCCGCAACCCCGGTAGGCATTGGCCCTTCCGGACCCCGTCAGTTGGTGCTGACATCTCTTTGAGGCGCGCGTGGAACACAACGCGCCGTCGACCCGGGCCTGGTCCCTATCGGACGGCGAGCTACCCATTGCTCACCGTCCGCAAGCCCGCGCCTACGGTGGCCGGAAGTCGGCTCTCGACTCCCGACGCTCGGGGCGTCTCCTGCGGCGACTAGGGGCGCGAGGGCGCGCATTTTGCCTCTCCCTCGCGCGCTCCGCCTCCTCCTTCGCGAGCATTACTGCTTCGCAGAAGGAGGTGACGGCCTCCCATGCACTCTCGCTCCGGACCATGGCCTGAACCAGGGCCGGACGCGAGGGATCGCCGCCGCCGATCGCCTCCGTGAGGACACGGCGGTGCTCCGCCCAAGCTGGGCAGACCTCCACCGTATGCTCCACCGTGTCCTCCGGGCGATCCACACAGTGGTGACACCCGGGCGTTTCCTCCCGCTTTATCCTGAACAGGAACCTCCCGAAACAACCATGTCCGGTGAGGACCTGTGTCAGGCGGAAGGTGAGGACGCCGTGGCGCCTCTCTAGCCACTCCTCAAAGAGGGGACTCATCGCCACAATTGTGGCGTGCCCAGCGCTGGGTTGCGACAATCGCACTCTCCATGCCGCCATGAGATCCCGCCGGAGCTCTGTCCGCTGTGCCGCGATTTCTCGCGGCAGCGGAGTTTCGCCCCGGCGTTTCGCCTCCTCGCGCAACTCCCACATGTGCGCGAGGACTTTTGCCTCCAGATTCCATGGCGGTAGTCCGGCAAGGAGGCTCGCCGCCTCACGGGAGACCGTGCGGTAACCTCGGACCAGCCTAATGGCCATGACCCTTTGGGACGCGTTCAACCGCTGGGCCGGTCGCAGCCTCAACGAACGCGCCCACACCGGTGCCCCGTAAAGGGCCATGGACCGCACGATCCCCGCGTAGAGCCTCCGGCAGGAGGCGTTCGGACCCCCTAGATTGGGCAGGAGCCGCTTCAAAGCAGCCCCAGCCCTCTGCAGTTTGGGAGCCAAAAGTCGGAAGTGCTCCACGAAGTTCCACCGGCTGTCGAGGACGAGTCCCAGGTACTTCATCGTCGACTCGACACCGATGTGAACCCCTCCTGCCGTTATCCGGGAACCCGATAGTGGCGCGTTCCGAGGACCATAAAAACACATGGCCTCGGACTTGTGCAAGGCCACCTCGAGTCCCAATTGCCGGATCCTATCGACGATTGTCGCAACCCCGCGTGTCGCCAGTTCGGCCGCCGCCTCATGCGACCTCCCCTGCGCCAGGACCAGCGTGTCGTCAGCGTAGCAGACTACACTGACGCCGCTAGGGAGGTCGGCGCGCAGCACCCAGTCGTAGTCGATGTCCCACAGATGCGGTCCCAGGACCGATCCCTGTGGGACACCGCACGACATCTCTCGCCGGTTCCACTCTCCGTGGTGACCGGGGTAGATGACGGCCCTGTCCGTCAAATAGGCCTCGACCACTCGACAGAGGTAGGTCGGCATCCGGTGATACCGGAGTGCCTCCCTAATGCAACTCCAGGGCAGGGTATTGAAGGCATTGGCGATGTCAAGAGACACCGCCAAGACGACCCCACCCCGGGCAAATCTCACCCTCTAGCAATGCATAAATAAATTGCTAGGAGGTGAAATTTCTACTAAACAATGTATATACGCTAATGTACAAACGAGCTATTCCCAAAAAAATAAAAGAAAGAAAGAAAAATAAGTTTATTTGTCACAGAAACACGTGCATAAAAAAAGATAATAAACTCGAGTAGAACAAGAAAATAAAACACAATAGATTTAAATACATGTAATTTCGTAGACAATAAATGAATGCTGTAATGTAGAACTGTTTTTTATCCCCAATAAAATAAATAAATAAATATAATCACGAGCTAAAAACAGAAATAGCCGGCAGCTGTTGGCACGTCATGACTGTGACAAGAAGATTCCACTCGGCATGATGCGCAAAGTGAGCGCTGTGCTATGGGTCCCCACAGCACAGCGCTCACTTTCAGTGGTCACCCGAAAAAGTCGTACGGAAACCAAGTCAGGTTTAATGAATTATACATAAATATGTAATAAAAATAAAATAAATTGTACCTACTTATAATTTAGTGCTACTATAAAACCAATAATATGAATAAATATGATTAAATTACAAAAATAATTATCCACAGGCATCACCGTGCGTGCATAAAACATGTACCCCACCTAAAACACAATCATCATTATACTTAAGGCTCATACAGACCAGCGCGACGCGAAGGCGCGACGCGACGCGAACAATAGAATTTCTAAGAAAACTTGGCGGTATAAAAATAACCAGTGTCGCGTCGCGCTAGTCTGCACAAAGCTTTACAAGAATATTCAATGTTTTGTCTCGCTCCCGCCAATACCTTCGCGTCACTTGCGCACGCACTCACAATAATAAAGTATAAAGTACTTGCATTTCCCGATTGCGTCTATTAGAAAAACAAAACAAAAGAAAGAAAAACTATGTCTACCATTCAACCAAAGGAGTCGAATCACCATCGCTTTCTACACATCATTTGTTCAAGCCATGTGAAAGTCGATTAAACTTCAACCATCCCAGCACCCCAATCGTGTTACACACTTTTGCAAATACAAATTCATAATCCATTCCTTCATTATGTTTGAAAATTTTGTCTGCTTGACAACGAAAATAACGCAACAAATATTATTGAATTGTCAAAATGAATGGCTCTGGAAGATACTGACTGTTATTAAATACGCTTACCCCGCCACAATAGCTCTCAATTTTCTTCACAATTTGGTTCAAATGAACATAGCTGTCACTAACACGTGATATGTAGGTACATGCTTCGGGTTCAGGTGTCTGTGACGTCATTAGCCTCGTATCAGTGACACACTGCGTGGGTGGTAGTGGAAAGTATCCTTTATACCTACATATTATAGCTGATATCGTTTATAATAATGGCTTACGTTGGCTGCTATGACCGTATGACGTGTAAAAGATTCTAAAATTAACTTTAATTTCAGTGTTATTGAGCCTAAAGTAACAAAAAGTTGTTGAACAATGTTTCATATTTGACTTTTTACGTGAACGGAGGGCTGGCCTATTTTTCGGCCAAAGAATGTGGCAATGCTGCCAGCCTTTTGGGTACTTTTAATATGCAGCAGTAATAATAATAATAATAATTTTACTGGCAAGTCAACAAACGTCTGAATTTTCATATCTTATATTTTTCATATTTATGTATCCCCACAGCCGCATTTAGCCTCAAAAGTACGAAAAATTATAATAAAACCTTTAGGAATAACAGCACATTAATAGAAAGAATAACTAATAGATAAACAACATCAAAATGAAAAAAAACCAAAGAATTGTAAAAACATCAAGAATGACGGCTGTCAAATTCGGGCCTACAATAAAACAATAATTATGAAACCGAAGTAAAACGGAATGTTGACAAGATCAGCTACGAGACGAGCACGCCCACCACCTCCGGACTCGTCGCTCAGCTCCGCCTTGCCGCCGCCGGTATCCAGCCCCATCATAAGCGCTGTGACGACACCGGTCGCGGTAGTTGCGTCGAGCTCGAGTGACGAGTATTTTTCCCCGCCGACGTCGCCAACACCTGTACGTCGGCAGGGGAGAGGCCGGCCACCGAGAAGCTTGGGACTTAGGGGCCAACCGGCCCCGAACCGGGTCCCCGCTGCCGGTGGTTGTGTGCGGCGCATGAGATGGACACAAAATGTCAATGAAAATGTCATGCGCGCATACTTTGGGGCTACAGAGGGAGGAAGTAACTTGACTGCGTACCGTGGTCGGATGCTCTCTCTGTTTCAGGTGCTTGAGCCAGCTGTCAACGTGTCGGCCCAACGACTTTCGGATCAGGTGCGGGTCATCCAGCGTAACCATATGCTGGACGACGCCGTACTTGATCGACTACGCCTCGAATCACGGAATAACCGTGTCACGCCTGCCTCGCCACTGGTCGCGGTGCAACTACAAAATTCACCCAGTGCTACACCGCGAGCCGACCACGTTGGCGAAGAGGATGATGACGGGGTTATATCTGTGAGTTCCCAATGCAATGCACGATTGAGGAACGCTTTGGAGGATGCTTTCCGGGACTACCGCTCCACTCCACCTGGACTTAGACCACGTTTACCTCGTTTGCCCATGCACAAGAAAAACAAGGCGCTGGTGTGTACTCTAGACTCGCTGCTGTCAAATTATTTTGACGGCAGCAAAGACCTCGCCGATACCCACTCGATCTTGTACTGTGCAGCTGTAGCGGCATGTCGTGTAGCTCATGTTAAATTTCCCAGCAGTGACAGAGCTCCACGACCAAAACCAGCTGTACCAGCTTGGCAGTGCAGGATTGAGCGTCGTATCGGTGAGGCTAGAGTACTCATCGGCAAGCTAATCTGCTTCAGGGAGGGCAATACCCGCCCTAGAGTGATGCGCTTTGTGAAGCGGGCGTTCTCGGGTACTGATACTAGTTCTCGAGATTATCTGGCCCGCGTCACAGAGCGTATCGACTTCCTGAAGCAGAAGATCTGTGCTTGGGCAAACCGTATTCGACGATACAGGCGGAGAGTTGAGCGGTACACTCAGAATCGCACATTCCAAAGCGATGAAAGGTGGGTTTACAGGGCTTGGGAGCGGCTGGATCAAGGTGTGATTGACACGCGCCTGCCAGATGATGACGCCATGTGTTCGTTCTGGCGAAGCATCTGGTCGGCGCCTGTCAATCACACCGAAGGAGATTGGACTGGGAAGATCGAGCGGGCGTGCGAGCGAATACTAGAAATGGGGGCAATTACCATCAGCCCCCAAGATGTAGCGTGTGCAGTCCGTCCGTTGCCTAACTGGAAATCTCCAGGGCCGGACGGGCTGCACAACTTTTGGATAAAGTGGTTCCAAAGGTCGCACGCCCGATTGGCATCCCAGTTCCAGTCAGCCTTAGAATCAGGGTCGCTACCCCAGTTCCTAACGACAGGAATAACCCACCTGCTCCATAAATCAGGTAGTACTGCGGAACCCAAAAATTATAGGCCGATCACTTGTCTACCGACGGTCTATAAAGTTTTTACATCCATTTTGAGAACTAAAATTAACAAACATATAGACACCAACTCCATCATGTCTGCCTCTCAAAATGGATGTAAGAACGGGTCCCGCGGTACTAAGGAGCTGCTCCTCATCGATATGGCCATTAGCCAACAGGTTCGTCGACCCCGAAGGGATCTGTCGACATGTTGGATAGATTATAAGAAGGCCTATGACTCGGTGCCCCATACATGGCTCATGAGGGTGCTGGAGTTGTATAAAGTAGATGCAACTCTACGCACCTTCCTGATATCATGTATGGGGCAATGGAGGACGGTTCTTCGCTATCCAGGATGTCGACAGATCCAGAGGAATAGCGAACCGATAAGGATCGAGCGAGCTATATTTCAGGGCGACAGTTTGAGTCCACTTTGGTTCTGCCTAGCCTTGAATCCTCTAAGCACACTGCTAGAGGACTCAGGACTGGGCTATCGATTGAGAAGAGGTGGTCAGGTTATATCCCACCTCCTTTACATGGATGACTTGAAACTCTTTGCCCCCAACAATTTGCAACTGGTGGAGCTACTGAAGGTTACCGAAACTTTCAGTAGCGCCATCAGGATGGAATTTGGTGTGGACAAATGTGCGGTCATGCATGTAAAGCGAGGGGGGATTGTGGAATCCGGGGGAACCCAACTCTCGGACTCCATACACCTAAGATCCCTCTCCTCAATCGAAACCTACAAGTATTTGGGTATGTCGGAAGCGTTAGGTATCAACACTGCTGACATGAAGCAATCGCTGAGGGAGCGCTTCTTTAACCGCCTGAATAAAGTATTAAATAGTCTTTTATCAGGCGGGAACAAGGTGCGCGCCTTCAACGGTTGGGTCATGCCGGTTTTGATGTACTCTTTCGGCATACTCAAATGGACCCAGACGGAACTTGACGCCCTGGATAGGAGGGTCCGCACACTGCTGACCGTAAATCGGATGCATCACCCACGTTCATCGGTGATGAGACTGTATATCCCGCGGAAGTGTGGAGGTCGAGGCTTCTTAAATGCTAAGACCCTGCACAACCGTGAGGTATGCAGTCTCAGGGAATACTTCCTAGAAGCCGACGTGGGGATGCACCGAGATGTGGTCTCAGTGGACAAGGGCCTTACCCCGCTATCCTTGGCTAACGAGAACTGGCGCAAACCTATAGTATTAGATACTAAAGACCGCAGGGAGGTATGGCAGAGCAAAGAGCTTCACGGGCGCTTTTACCGGGCCTTACATGGGCCCGATGTAGACCTATTAGCGTCCGTATCCTGGCTGCGATTCGGTGATCTCTTTGGGGAAACCGAAGGTTTTGTCTTTGCGATTATGGATGAAGTTATGATGACGAACAACTACCGGAAATATATTGTGAAGGACGGCACGGTTGACATCTGTCGGGCATGCCACCGTCCGGGGGAATCTATCCGACACATTATTTCTGGCTGTTCTCGTCTGGCTAACGGAGACTACTTGCATAGGCACAACCTTGTAGCCAGGATTATCCACCAGCAACTTGCTCTGAAATACAGCCTTGTGGAATCGGAAGTACCGTACTATAGGTATATGCCCGACCCAGTTCTCGAAAATGGCAATATCACGTTGTATTGGGATCGATCTATCATCACTGACAGGACTATTGTTGCCAATAAGCCAGACATAGTGGTGATAGATCGATTAGAGCGTCGCACAATGATTATTGATATAGCGGTCCCGCATGACGAGAACCTCGTGAAAGCTGAAAAAGATAAGCAAATAAAGTATCTTGACTTGGCTCGCGAGGTTGTCGACATGTGGGATGTGGATACAGCAGTCATTGTGCCGATAGTCGTGACGGCCAATGGTATAATAGCCAAGAGCCTCGACCAACACCTGAGGAGGCTCTCGTTAGGCAGCTGGATCAAGGGCTTGATCCAGAAAGCGGTACTTCTTGACACGGCGCGTATCGTTAGGAGATTCCTCTCTCAGGGGCCCTGACCACCGGTAGCTTGGACCCTGTTCCCGATACCGGTTGGCTACTATTTTTTATATTTTTTGTTTTCTCTTTGTTTTTATAAAAATATTTAAAAATGTAAATTATATGTGTAAAAATGAAATAAAGGAAATAATAATTTTATTTAGTAACATAAGGGTTTATGTAGTCCATGAGGGACTTACAAAATATGCATTATGATTACATGGTGGTGTGTATATAAGCGTGTGAGTGTGTGTGTGTGTGCATTTGAATAATAGTAAATGGGGTTAAGTACTTTTCAGTCTCGTCCTAGGTTTTATTCAGGAGGAATGTACGGAGGGCGAGTTTGCATTTGTTGTATACAAACTATATGCCAACTAATTCTTTGATGACCAATGAGCTATTCCTCCTTTTTTATACATATACATAATATTATTTAAATGCACATATATTTCACTGTAAATAAAAATACAACATCAATCAATCTGCCTAGTAAACGCTATGCAGATTGGTTAGACTAGGAGCTGACCCCAGCATAGCCTGGAAAAGTAGTATGCAGCTGAATGTATTTTACATGAAGCGACTGCCTTTCTGATTTCCACAACTACTGGGTAACACGTTACCCCTTGGTAAGACTGGTTGTCAGACTTTTAGCTTCTGAACACCTGTAACGATTGTCAAAGATCTACGAATGACAGCCGGGACCAACGGCGTAAGTTTATTTCCGAGGCACGGAAGGGTCTCAATATGTAATGGATCGTCACCCATCCGCGAACTGACCTCGGTAAGCGTAGCTTAACCTTCGATCAACTCCTGCAGCTGTTAGCCTATGCCAGACTAAGCCTTGCTAGCCACGAGCCCCTCATGAGAATAAAAATACAACATTATGTATTAAATAACTTGCTCGTGGCTAAGTTATACCAGCCGCACGGGTCGATCCATCAGGTTAAGCTACGCTTGCTGGGATTGGTCCGTGGATGGGTGACCATCCTTACATACCGTGACTCATCCGTTCCTCGGATATCACGTTAAACCGTTGGTCCCGGCTGCCATTCGAGGATCTTTGACAGACGTTACGAATCGTCAGAAGCCCGAAAGTCTGACAACCAGTCTTACCAAGGGGTGTCGTGTTACCCAGTAACTGGGTTGTGAAGGTCAGATGGGCAGTCTCTCCATTTAAAATACTGGTATTCAGCTGCTTCCGGTTAGACTGGCAGCCGACTCCAACATAGTTGGGAAAAGGCTAGGCAGATTGATATGTATTAAATAACTTTTAACGCTAAAAAGGTTTGCGTTATTAACATTGTTAGCTACCCGCATTTAGCATAACGCAAATACCTATATTTTATACCGCAAAGAGTTTTTAACTACGAATTCTATGTGAGGTTCAATGCAGCCGGCAGACAATGCGGGTGGTTGAGTGAGATAACTATGATAAATGACTGTTTTGACGCACCGAGCCCGTCTATACCGATCGATTGTTTCGATAAAAATGTTCACTTCATAAATCAAATCCTAGTAGAACCTTCTAGATATGTAGCTTGATTAATATTCAACCGATGGAGCAAGAGATTGCACTTTAATTTTTATTTAGCCAGTCAAAACTTTGATTGATAGCCGCTGCCATGTTTTTATTCGTCCTCAAAGTTTGACTTGACTTTTACAGTTTTGTACCAACATTGGAGAAACGACTCCACTTGAGGTACCTACAAAAGTAATAACTTTCATGCCACTCGCTGCGGTTCTTTTTTACGATTTGACGTTAACGTCAATTTTAGAAAATATTTTTCAAGATATAGATGTAAAGTATAGAAACGCAAGTTTCAAATTTTTATTGACTGCTCTTCAAAATTACTTTTGGAGACAAAAAAAATATTTTTATAATAAAACACTTTCAGAGTGCCTCCATCGTAAATGCACACCAAACTTCACAAAGTATCTACTTTAACCAAAAAAAATTTCTTATAGAATATAATTTCCATATGTAAATAAAATTGTCACGCGTAAAGCTTCGTGCAGACCAGGGCGACGCGACGCCGCGACGCGACTCGAACAATACAATTTCTAAGAAAACTTGACGGTATAACAATAACCGGTGTCGCGTCGCGCGACAAGTCGCGCTGGTCTGCACGAAGCTTAATAAGTTCTTCGCCAAAACTTCTCAAAACAAAACGCATAAAAATAGTTTTCAGATAAAAATAATTTGAATTTTTTATGATATTCAAATTCCAAAATTACATGCAATAGAAAATAATTACGCCTGGAAAGCGAATACAGATCGGCCCGTGAACCTATCTTCCCAGAGGCAGTGGGATGAGCCGCTCTGCAGGTTGGTACGGAACAATCTTATTAATACGTCCACCAATACTCCTGAGCGTGCCCGCCTGCTGGCTGTGGGTGAGTGGGAATCGGGCCTTTGGCTTCAGGCGCTACCCTCCACCCAACATAGGCACTATGCTGGGTGGCACCACTCTCCGGCTCGCTATTTGTCTGCGTCTGTGCGCTCCTTGTGTGGCCCCGCATCGCTGCCAATGCGGTGAAGCAGTCGACTGTCTCGGACACCATGGTCTATCCTGCAGTAAGAGCGCAGGCCGGAGAGCACGGCACGCCAGCATCAATGATTATTTCCCCCACCCCCCTTTCTTATATACTTGGACATATTATTACTATTATTTTAAGTCTGTTAGTTTTTAAATCGTGTAAATGTGTGTGTAAATAAAATTACTATAGCAAAAGTATCTACAGTAATAACAACGCAAGAGCAATAAACACCAATCTCTGCAAAATATTCACTCATGCGATTTCTTAATAAATCCACATCAAATATATTTTGACTGCGACAAAGAGACGTTCTGGCAAGTGCAATTTCGACTCAAAACTTACAATTTCACATGCCGAGTACTTCTGTTTAACACATTAAAATGATATAACACTAATGATGTTTATCAGCCGCGTTCGTCTGGTGGTCGCAAGGGCTACTGTTGAGCATGAGGTCCTGGGTTGGGTGTCATTAGGTTTTTCTATCAGGAATTTCTCAGTAGCAGCCTAGAGGCTGGATTTGTGCCCATTTGGTGGCAATAGGCTGGCCCCGTATGACATCTGGCGGAATGTGGGTGTACAGGTACTCTTCCTAACCATCCATCTGCCTAGCCTTTTCCCAACTATGTTGAGGTCGGCTTCCAGTCTAACCGGATGCAGTTGAATACCAGTAGTTTATATGGAGTCACTGCCCATCTGATCTCCACAACCCAGTTACTGGGTAACACGATACCCCTTGGTAAGACTGATTGTCAGACTTTTGGGCTTCTGATGACCCGTAACGACTGTCAAATATCCACGAATGACAGCCGGGACCAACGGCTTAACGTGCTTTCCGAGGCACGGAAGAATCTAGGTATTCAAAGATGTTATTTAATACATATTGTAGCAAAAAAAAGATATTTTGCCACCTTCAGTTTAAAAGTCGCTGGAATTCGAACCCAGTACGACGCAGGACGAATAATGAAACACAGTATCCAGGTTGAGAACATAAAGTATATAAAAAAAAATGGGTTAAAATAAAAATATCATGAACGAGGTAAAATAAAATAAAAATACGGTGTCGCCGTGATTATTACTTAGCCACGAGCTCCTCACACCTCTGCCTAGCCCTTCGGGGTTTATAGGAATGATGTCATATTATGTTACATTTATCTAAGTAAGTACTTTATTAACATCATTGTTTCAAGCCCAAAAATTCACCATATTCTACCGCTTCAGATAAAATATTAACCCTAACATACTTAAGCTTTTACGTGGAACATAATAAGGTAATCGAGTACTCCCGAATCAACCGAAGCAGTTAGACGCTGCAGGTCGGCTATAAATGTCGAATCAGGGTGATATAAGGCCGACAAACGACTCCAGTACTCGATTTACTAAGAACAAAGAAACGATTTTCGCCTACTTTTCTTTTGTGGGGGAGTCGACGACAGTCACAGTCTATTACCGAGCCATTCATTCGCTCAAATGAGCCGCTTAATTTATCGCTTCTTTATTACAAATAATCTGTTTTAAAGTTACAAAGGCTTCTGGAATGCAGCGGATATTCGTAGAAGGCTTTTAGATGAAACGGTGTTATTATTTTATGATGTGTCTATCTACGTCTACTTTAAATATAAAAAGGTAAAAAAAATAAGTTTTTATGTAAAGGGTATTCTTTAGAACTAGTGAGCCTATTCCAAAAATTCTTTACGAATGGGAAGCTACAGTATTTATTTATTTATTTATTTAAATCGAACACACGTGATTCATATTGTTGTTAGTAATCCTTATAAAACTATGTTAGTAACATTTCTAATGAAAATAAATATAACAAAACAAAACAGAAACAAAAATACAACTAGTTTAAAAACCTATAATTATGACCGCTTCCCGCTGCACCAGACCTGCAGCTGTGCATACGGGTCCAGTGCCCCAGGAACGGGCAATCAGGCTTATTCACTATCCCCCTTAGAATGCTGTTGATGCTCCCCCGAATCCTTCGCATCAGGGATGCTGTTCTTTTTCGCATAATAGCTTGAAAGCTATCTGTATCTGCTTCAGCAAACATGCCCGATGCGCTACAGAATCGCGGGAGCCCCAACAGCACCCTAAAAGCGTTGTGATACTGTACGCGAAGAACGTTGTAGGCCCTCTGCGTATGACTAACCCACAGGCTGCACGTGTAAAACGACTGGCAAAACGCCTTGAAAAGAGTGAGTTTCACTTCTCTAGTACATCGTGCAAACCTACGGGCCAGCATATTACATCGGATCGACAACGCTCTTCGCTCCCTTTCTATGTCACTATCATCATTTAAGTCCTCATTTAATATGTGGCCAAGGTACCTAAAATGTGATACTCTATTTAGTGGTACACCATAGAGAAATACCGGAGGAACTGTCTTAGGCTTTTTAGTACCTACCCTAAACACCACAAGCTCACTCTTCCGTACATTGTATGATAAACCATGAGACGTGGCGTATCTCTCACATACTTCGAGCAACCGTCTGAGTCCATCAATCGAGGGACTCAGCAGCACCATATCATCTGCATAACTTATACTATTAATCATTTTCCCATCAATAGAGCATCCGATACCAGTGCTGCTGAGCTCCCCGATCAACTCATTGACGTAAAGATTGAAGAGCGCCGGGGAAGTCAAACCTCCCTGTCTCACCCCACACTCCAACCCATACGCTCCAGACAAAGCACCCGACCATCTGACCCGGTTGATTTGGTGGTCATACCAGTAGCCTAAGAGCTTAATAAGTTCATTAGGAAGACCTTGCTCGCGCAATTTCAACCATAAGATATTATAATCAACCAGGTCAAACGCCTTCGAGAGGTCCAGGAAAGCAGCATACACAGGTGTGTTTCTATCAGTATAGTACCTGACCGTGTGCTTGAGCGCCAGAATAGCAGTCTCCGTAGACAACCCAGCTCTAAAACCGAACTGCGCATCATGAAGACTGAGCTGTCCAGTTACTCTCCGCTCAAGCACACCATCAAGAACCTTTGCTGTTATAGTGGCCAGCGAAATTGGCCTATAGTTATCTTTGTCTGAGACATCGCCGGTCTTGTTCTTGACTATGGGCACAACTATCGTCTTCATTAGGTCAGTCGGTAGATACGAGTGCCTCACACAAAGATTATACAGCATCGATAGGACTCTGGGGAGATGCGGACCAGCATATTGTAAGTGTTCTATGCTGAGGCCATCGTGACCCGGAGATTTGCCCCTGGTCATCGACTGTATGATGTTCCGAATTTCTTTTGATGAGATACTAATCGGAACACCAGACAGTCCACTCTCAGCGACATAACCCCGTCCCTCTGACCGAAGCCGCGAAGTTACTTTAAAGTGCGTCCTAAACATGTTCGCAATCTCCTCAGGCTCAGTCATGCCATTTACGCTCACTGGAACCGCAGGTTTTGGGCTCAATCTCTGTGTGGATTTCCAAAATTTTTGAAATTGTTTTCCCCTATGTTCCGTTGCCAAAACGTTCATCTTAACTTGTTCCTCATTGTTCTGACAAAATTTTAACTTTTGTTTAAAAACTTTTCTTGTCTCACACATTTCCACAAATAGCTGCCCCGTGTGAGGTTTTCCAATCCACACCCAGTTCAGAAAGGCCCTTCTCGCGTTCCCGTGAGCGTCCCTGACATACCTGTATTGCCGAGTGTCATAGTATATATTTTACTAGCTTTTGCCCATGGCTTTGCCCGCGTTGAGGTTGGGAATTATCCCACGGCAACGAACTACCGAGATAACGACATTTTATGTGTTAATCCAGGTTATAAACTATCTGTGTGCCAAATTTCATCCAAATCCGTTCAGTAGTCTTTGCGTGAAAGAGTAACAAACATCCATCCATCCATACATCCATCCATCCTCTCAAACTTTCGCGTTTATAATATTAGTAGGATATAAGTAGGATTAGTAAGATAAGTAGGATAGGGAGTAGGAAGTAGGATGGCTGCGCCCCGCGATTTCACCCGCATAAGTCTCAATCCCGAGGGAATATCGGGATAAAAAGTATTCTGTCTTAATCCAGGTTATAAACTATCTGTGCGCCAAATTTCATCCAAATCCGTTTAGTCGTTTTTGCGTGAAAGAGTAACAAACATCCATCCATCCATACATCGTTCCTTCCATCCCCACAAACTTTCGCGTTTATAATATTAATAGGATGTGCGCAAGAAATTTCACGTTCAATTTCAAGTCCAGGCATAAGCTAGTTATTGACTACTGTCCCCCCTGATGGTAGGTAATGCGCGATGATGCAGTTGAAGATGGTCCGATTCAGTTTATCTATACCTATGTCAGTGTCCCAGATGAAGAACTAGCATTTATAATGTGCATTGTTCTAATTGTGTAGGTTTTTTTTTTCAAGAACATTTAGAGTATTACGGAAGGTTTATATTTATAATACATGAATATTTAACTCATTTAATCTATACTATATACACAATCTTAAATATAATATACAAGTAACACTAAAATATATAAATTATAAACAAGTATAAAGAGGAAACAAATAAATAAAGGAAGAGCTCATTGGGCATGTGCCTAAAAGGCTGGCAGCATTGCCACGTTGGATGGCAATGGTGATTCTTTGACCTAAAAATTGGCCAGCCCTCTGGTCACGTGAAGAGTCGACCAACCGTTTGCCGATGTCCCGAAATACTCGATGAGCACTCGGACCCTAGTGTTTCAACCCCAAACGGCTCAAAAATATAGCTACCAATAAGGTTGTTATATGAGGTTTTCTGCACCTGCAGCAGCCGCCCCGGCACAGCCCGCCGTGCTAGGAAGATGGGATGGCGCGAGGGTGTCGACATTGTGTAGTTTCAATTATGCTACATAAAGCTACTGCAATTCCTACAAGGACGCTTTTCGATGACTACACGATTGCGGTAACTAAACTACATATACTATTTATTTCCGTTTGACAATCCTTTATAACACTCTCAGTCTGGGACAGTAGAGGGTAATGTATGCCTACAACTTACACCACACTACGAGCAGTTCTTAGCGCATTTATTTGCACAGAGGGCTCTGGGATCTCCAGCGCGACGCACACCAGCGTACCTCTTGTGCCTTTGAGATGAAGTAGACAACTCTAAATAACATTTCATAGAATTTCTTAGATACTCAAGCTACATTTACTTTAAGCCCAAAACGTTCAGATTAAAATGATTCTCTGAACGCAACTCCTAAAGAGATAATTACGTATATTTGAAGCATTTCTACGAAGACGTACGCGGGGTCTTTAGCACGGTTCGCGTCTCGCCTGTAATCAGATTTGCAGTATTTAATGTTCCTAACGACTATGTATTAAAACATCGCTTGAACAAAATTAACTTAATTTGGAAGACTTGATTCCTTTGTCTGGAAGTTTATTCATCAGTATGTCTGTTTAATTTAAAGAATTTAAGGTAGATAACCATTTAATACTTTTATTAAAAACAAACCCAATGCAGAAAAGAATAGCAAACATTTAAAAAGACAAACTTGCTATTATTTTGTCAAGAGTGTACTAGTGTGCTGGATATGGCTGCAGTATCAGTTCATCGTGTTGCCACCATTATTATATGTAGAATTAAATACTGATCAAAACGAATCCAAACACGACATAAATGCAATATCTTTTTTCAAGAGTGTACTTTGTGCTGGATATTATTTATTATACTGGCTGCATAGTTATATAGCATACATGGGTGTTTCAAATTTTAGGTAACTCGGTCGCCCAAAATGTACAACAAGATGGCTACCTTAGAATAATTACATGGCAGCATGGAATTATTAAGTACCTACTATCATGGCAGCATGGAATTAGTATGAACTATCCTATACTATACACATAGCGGTCAAACTTATAACACCCGTCTTTTTGCGTCGGGGATTAACAATGGTGAGCAGTGGTGACCCAGGACCAGCGGTGGCCCAGTGATATCGACCCTAACTTAAGAGTTGTAGGTTTATTTCGGCCTACTCCCTCCCTGTGTCCCAGCAGTGGGAACATTAAGGGCTTATTATGCTTAGGGAGAAAATGATGAATGATGACGATTGTTTTAACTGAAACTCCCTAGTATACCTTCCAGTTTCTCATCTGATTTCGAAATAGAGAATGCAGATCAAAAATGTATGACAGTAAAACAATAAAATCTCCAATAAACAGTTATTTAACATTTTAGAAAAAAAGCTTAAGTTTTTTAGTACTCGTTTAGTATAATCACCTCTACTAGGTTACTAGCCGTGTTTGTTGACTACTGGTCTACGGAGTATCCCATATCAGGAAAAAACGTATTTTTCCCAGCAAACAATCTTCAAAACTATGCTGATAAAAATATTGATGACTTGAAAACAACATTTCGTGAAGAACTTTCCATGCAAATAAGATATAGAGAATTTTTTTGAACAACCGTAAATGAAGATATAAAAATAAAAACTAGGTACGAATAGTAAATGAAAAATAACTCATACTTAAAACTAACTCTAAGAGATCGAGACTCCTACCTCCGCTAAACTAAGACAATAACAAACTTTGCAATGATTTACCGACCTGCAACTGTAAGTATTTTATAACAATACTATTGAATTGGACACATTCAACTAATATTATTTATTGGAAGAGTTACTCAAGTAGCAACTAGCTGCTACTTCCTATAGGTACATGAACGTATGTGGAGTTTGCACTGAGTATTGCAAAGCATTGTTTGTTGTTGAAGGTATTTCGACTATTTTGGTTGGTATGCTTTGATTTGCTCTGTACTATTGGCTACGTTAAGAAACTCAGTATCTAAGTATTAAGTTTTAGAAATTAGTGTAGACTGTAAAAGTGTATTCAGCGTCTTCCTTTTGATATCCCATATCTCTATGATTAATGAGACCATGTCAAAGAATAAACTGGCATATGAATTATTTTTCAATTTTTATTTTTTTAATATCAAAATATACCTACACGTATAACGTAATAAATTAACATATATTTAAATAAATACATAAAGCTAAAATATATAAACATACATATTATAGGTATATAAATACTCACAGTAGAGAGGAAAGGTAATGCTCTTTTACTCGATATTTGAATTGTGAAACAGTTTTTAAATCACGAATGCTAGGCGGAAGTGAGTGCCACAATTATCATATGAATCAATATCAATAACTTCGGGAGGGCGTGTCAGAGTCTTACTGACTAAAACCCACCCATGTCCCTTCAGTTGCCTGTACGTTGCCAGGGGCCATGGTATCCTTTACGGACTTTCCCGCGACCCCGGCAGATGTAAAACACCTTTACGTGAAAAAAAAAACATTTCATTCTGACTATTTTAGACAATAAAAAAAAATTATAAGGTTGCATTTTCTTAGCTTTAAATATGAATTATTGGTTTGAATGAAAAAGATTTACTTATATACTTATCAATGAAACTTAGATACACACATCGAAAGTCTAGTGGTATATTATCTTCGAAACAATGTATTTTTGGACCACTTGTTCTAGGACTTGTTGTATTATTTTTACTTATAGCATATAACCTTAAATATCAAAAAGAACTCGTTGTATACTGACATGTTTAATAATCTTGATGAGAGGGTATGTAAAAGAAAAAATCGTAGAGTAAAGGTCGTAAAAATTAGTAAGCATACCTACTTAAAATTGTGTCTTAATTAAAATAATGTCAAGAATGCTCGTGTCTATTCTGGATGAGAAAACACATTTAGCGAGAGACATGCGGGTTATACCAAGGACCACAGCTATCAACAATAAATTGCAACATTATGATCAAAATGAATTTGTATGACATGTCTCACACACATTTATCATTTAAATGGAAAAAAAGAGCTGTAATCGGCCACGTCATGCCGTTATAACGCTTTGTAAATATTGAAATTCACCAGTCGATTCGTAAACAGCTGTTAAAGCTTGCTGCTAGGCTGTTTGTTATATCAAATCTATCCTATGCTTTTATTAATTTATCAGAAACATTTTTCTTTTCGTGTGATTAGTGACTGACCTAGTGTCAGAGTTTTATAGCCGCCTATGGGCCTCTGACTTGGTTTCACATGCCGTCGACAAATATCTCTCTGGCATGCCGGTTTCCGCACGAATGTTTTCCTAATTATACAATACGCACATGAATCCGAAAAGTCAGAGGTTCGAACTCGAGACCTATGACTTGGTAGTCCAACGGTCACACCATTACGCTATCACCGCATTCTAAGTAAGCCTATTGCCATCAACCGGGCACAAACAAAACCAGACTTCGCGCTGCTACCAAGAAATCGCTGACGGAAAAATACAATAAAGCAATATGTGCGCAAGTCAATTGAATAAGAAATGAATAATCATAATAATAACATTTTATTTATCTCAAGAATATTACTGGTAAATAAAATGCACAATCTAATGTAGAGAAAGATGTCTGAGGTAGGAGAATCCTGAGTTATAGATCACCCGGCAAGTATCGTCAAGTTTTGAATTAGGTGCAAAACGGTTAACAATCCACGAATTAACCTCGTCAAACGCTTAACCTTGCAGTTCAATTACGACTCGAGCTTTCGAAATTTAACTCCTCGTTAGACACTTTGATGACTTAACGCAAAATTAGATAGCATCGACAAATATTTTCTTTTACGAACTGCGAAAAAAATCATAAATAAAGTCGAAACAGAAGATCAAAGTTACTCTTTGGCAAAGAAAAAAACGATCAAAATAATTTAGACATGGCTTTGATGTCGCACGGTTTACTTTTTTTTTTTATAAAATTACAAACGGCGTGTCTTCTAAGGGTTGACTTCCAATGAAGTAGCGGGAAGCTGATAAATTATTGATCATCTTTATTTTATCATCGTCAAAATATCAGCATGTGAATTTGGGTATATTGCTGTTTTTTTTTTTTTAATATTTCGTGATGTGATCGAAAACAGACACATCGAAAGCTTACCGAGCGCCTATATTTCAATGAATTAAGCGGTACTGCATAAATAATACTAAAAACATCATGTCAGGTCTGTAATGAAAGCAGTGCGGTATCGTTTCAGTATACAGAGCATACTTTACCGCACTGCTGCTTCCCGATCAATGAGGAAAAATCAAAGTAGTGTGGTATCGTTTCGGTATACAGAGCATACTTTACCGCACTGCTGCTTCTCGACCAATGAGGAAAATGCAAGCAGTGCGGTATCGTTTCGGTATATAGAGCATACTTTACCGCACTGCTGCTTCCCGATCAATGAGGAAAAATTAAAGTAGTGTGGTATCGTTTCGGTATACAGAGCATACTTTACCGCACTGCTGCTTCTCGACCAATGAGGAAAAATGAAAGCTGTGCGGTATCGTTTCGGTATACGAAGCATACTTTACCGCACTGCTGCTTGCAATAGTTTTGAATACTTATAAGTCGAACTGCCTCGTTGGACTAGTGATCACACGCAAGCGCTACTGCTGAGCATGAAATCTTTGGTTCGATTCCCGGGTTGGGCAAACTGTCAAAGTGTTTTTCCGTCTAGAATTTCTCAGTTGCAGCACAGCGCAGTTTAAATATAACTAGCGAAATATGTGTGTAGTAAAGGCACACGTCTGTCCAACCCGTCGAGAATACGGGCATGATTGTAAGTCAGATCTCTAAAATTTTCTCTCTAAAATGTTGGCCACAATTTTAGCTTCATTATTAGGTTCTAGCACAGTTCTGAGTATTAATAATACATTGTGTTATTGAATTATGAACAGGTGGTTGGCTTAATGCGACAGTAGTAATAATCAAATATGTCCATAACCTACTAATACGTGAATTATTTCAGTAATTAAACCTTCACTGGGAAATGGATTAACTTTTGAAATATATTTTGGAGTAGTATTTATGTACTAACGTTATAAAGAGAGAAGATTTGTATTTTTGTTTGTAATTAATAAACTCGAAAACTACTGGACCGATTTTGAAAATTCTTTTACTAGTAGGATGCTATATTATCACTGAGTAACATAGGCTAGATATTATAAAGATATCACTCGGACTGCCTCGTTGTTCTAGTGTCCTGGGTTCAAATACCCCGGTCGGGCAAAGTGTTATTGGGATTTGCCATCTGGAATTTCTCAGTAGCAGCCCGGAGTCTGGATTTGTGCCCGGTTGATGGCAATAGGCTCGCCCCCTATTACATGGGACTTAAGCATAACTGGCGAAATATGGGGGTACTATAGCTACCTCTGCCCAACCCTTTGGGAAATACAGGCGTAATGATATGTTATGTATTATCACGAGGGCAAAGCAACTGGCGGAAGCTAGTGTTTTATAAACTGAAAATAGTTTACTGATTAAGCTGTATATGTACCCTACTGAAAAAGCTTAGGCAATCAATAGACACCAATCAATGCAAAGGCAACCAGACTGCATGTTGAGCATTCCGGATCTAAACCTAAATTTTGACTAAGGTGATTGATGAGTGTATTTTAATCTTTTTGTTATTTATAATGTATATGTATAATTGTAATTTATAATTTTTATTGGTGACTTTTGTAATATTTATCTAATTGTATCTTGTATGTAATCTTTTAATTAATTCTTAATGTTTTATTTCTCTTGTATGCATATGGACTAGTTCTGAAATAAATGAATTGAATTGAATTGAAAGCTCAGCGTATCGTAATACACTGCTGGACATAGGCCTCTCCCAGGCTGCGCCACAGGACCCTGTCCTCCACCGTCCGCATCCCGTCTGTCCCAGACACCTTTTAAAGGTTATCGGTTCATCTATTTGGGGAGCGTCCCACATTACGCTTGCCGGTAAGCGGTTTCCACTCCAGGACTTGTCTGCTCCACCGGCCATCGGTCTTTCGACAAACATGGCCAGCCCACTGCCACTTCAGCTTACTTTCTTGCAAGCTTTGTCTGTACCTCCGGTTCTTTCAACAGACATGAGACAAGTAAACTTTAAACCAAATTCCATTTTAATACAAGTGTAGTAATTATCTGCTACGCCCGCGTAGCAGCGTAGCGACAACAACTGCTGCGCCGTAGCAACTCTGTCCTTGGCTCTGATATGAAATTGTACTCTTTTATTTAATCATATTTATACCCAAAACTTCTGACAGCAGAACTTGTGCAATGAGCGATTGTGTGTGATCATTGCACGGGCCGACACCATAATAAAAACCTTGATAATGACCTTTATGTTTAGTGTGTTTTAGTTTAATGTGTGATTTCCTGTGCGAGTCTCAATAAATACTTTTTCTTTCTTTCTTTCTTTCTTTCTTTAATAATAAAAATTTAATATTAAAGGAAAAACGAAACCCTGGCATGCGGGTGGCATTGGCTAGAGCTCGTCGATGAGAGAACAAATATAATTTTTACTTTCATTACCTTCAAAAATGATGGAATGGGGGCGTAATAGTTGTCAGTTTTAGACCATTTTTGTACGAGCTCTATCTCAACAACTAAACAAGTCAGGAATTTGAAACTTCTGCATATCATGTACCATGTACTATATATAATCATCAAAAACTAAAAAACGCCGATTCATAAGGTATTTATTTAAATATGGGTGGTTTCTGCAACTGCAAAGTTAACTTTGTAATTCACAGTATCATTGTAAAATACGAATTTATCTTTGCGATTTTCACTATGAAGAAAAATAATAATATTTTCATTTATTTGCTTAATAATGGACGGTGGTATCTTCGCGTGTGAGTCCGACTTGCACTTAGCCGGGTTTTTCTATTCTACAAAACATACATACACACATAAACTTATGTCTCCCTCGGAGGTAGGCAGAAATTTCGGAACGCCAACTGCTACGATCCCTTTTTTTTTTCTTTTTTTTTTTGAGGGTGGGAAATTATCAAATAACTTCTCCCGGTCTGGGCGGAGCGGGAGTGCGTGTCAGACTTGTACTGACTAAAACCCACCCCTGTTCCTTCCGTTGCCTGTGTGCCGAGGTCGCGATATCCCTTTCGGACAAACTCGCAACCCCGGCAGGCATTGGCCCTTCCGGACCCCGTCAGTTGGTGCTGACTACAGCTACGATCCTTAGTCACTCCTTTTGCTTGGTTTGCGTTTGCGATCTACAAAACTGGCTAATAATAAAATTACTTAAATTTCCGAAGTCGGTGTCTATGGTTTTGTATTTTCGTTATTTGCCACCGACTTCCGAAATTTAAGTTATATTTCACTTTGTAGTGTTTTGTGGAAGTAGCTTGTTTTTTTTGTAAAAAGGTTTTTTTTTCTCGCTTTTTTGTGGGGCTGTTTGTAATTTATCAACTACTCATCATCTTTTACAAAAAAAATACGTTAATCATTGAGGAGTTCTCCTGGTACTTCACCATCAGCTCCACATCTCCATTTGCATTGTGATGAGCATAAGTTACTTGGCAACCATATTAAAGTATTCGAAACGCAATCCGTGAAATACTTATTATGGAATAGTCCCGGTGGCGACCTGTGGTCTTCTTAATCAGTTCCACTTCATCAAAGGGTGCTTTCCTAGAACCACTGCACAAGTTACTATAAAAAATACCCAAATTGCTATAGGTGTACCTATGATATTTGAAGAGTTCTCTCGATTTCTCCCATCATCAAATCCTGACCTGATGACAATGGGACCATCTCGAAAGTCTACCCGTTCAAACAAAAAAAGAATTTGGCAAATCCGTCTATATATTACGGAGTTATTCCCGAACATCCATTAAAAAAAAAAACATTCAAATTCATAACCTCCCCCTGTTGGAAGTCGGTTAAAAAACCACGTCCGACACATTCCTTAGGAAATTCACTCTATCTCAGTTCGAATTGTTTACGTACAAGTTAACATCGCCAAACGATAATTATGTTTTTAAAAGTTCAATTCGTGAACCGCTGCAACTGCGAACTCCGCACTGAATTATAAAACGAAAAAGTTTTAAAACTACCAACTTTGGTCATCAGGAATGCTGTTAATTACTACATAGCAAATAAAATTGTAAAACGAATCTGCGGAAAGTATGATTTTAATTAAATGAAAATCTACCATGTTTTAATATAAGTTTACGTTTTAAAATAAGTACTGTGGTTTAGAAGATGTAGGACTTTTGTAAATGTCCAACACATTTTCCTTCCATAAAATACGAAAGCTATGACAAAGTAAGTGTGTTGTCAAACTCAAACTCAAAGCATTTATTTCAATTAAACCATTTACAGGCACTTTTGAATTGTCAAGGAATCGGTCAGTCAAAAAATGAAGCTAGTTGCCCATTCCAAAGCGTAGTGAAGAAGCCTATGGAGAAGAACGGGCAAGAAACTCCACGGACACTCTTTTTTTTGTAAAAACATAGGAAATCTTTTTGTTGATAAATGTCAGGGACAAGTTATAGACTCGGATACAAACAATGATATCACACATCCTGAATGATAAAAAGCCGGGAATCTTGGCGATTGGTTCGTTTAAAAGATCGGGCCTAGACAAATGACAATCGTTCTCAAAGCGTTTCGTATTTCTACAACGATTTTAACAGAATTGACATACGCTTTTCTGTAGATTATATCAATCTAAAGCCACGTGGAGCGAGCCTGTCGCTCGGCCAGCGTATACTAGGCCTTTTTGAGTGATTTGCCAAACGGCAAATCAAACGAACAAACAATTTGCGTGTATTTTGGGGGCTACAACTACGGGCTCGCCCAACGTTTACTGGGGGCTTAGTACATTTTTTACTCTCCCATAATCGTTATCGCTGATAGAATATCACTTTTTCTAGGCCCTCTGGATTCAAGTCCATGTCTAAAAAGTATTAAATGGAGATGGGATATATTTTGTTATAAATTTCTCAGAAGCAGCTTGATAATTTGAATCGTGTCGCCGGTCACAAAGAAAAAAGAACGAAAATACATAGAAAAAGTTTCTGCAAGGTAAAAAAATAAAATAAAAATTGTTTTAGCAGGAATGTGTGCCTAACGGCTGTGCGAAATAGGCCCATTTAAGCAAAAAACCTAGACAACTAGTGCCTGACACTGGTTTTGAACTGGACCTGAAGTTGCGGTTACAAAAGACTCACATTATTGCATGACACTTTACCCAGTTTTTTTAAAATGAACCCCTTGAAATACAAGCGTAAATCTATAGGTAACAAAACCAATACAGGCTGGCCAATTATTCTAATAATATTTTTTTTACAATATAATTTAAAAGAGTGTTCAGCTTCATCTTTCTGAATTGCCAAATCCTTTGAGAAATCGGAAGTGCTTGTTTAATTGATTTATTTACATCAATTCAATAGACTCGAACACAAAGCATTTTCTTTGAGTTTAAGTCTATTGAAACTCAAAAAGGTACCGCTGAACTACGGTACAACCATAACAAACAACTATTGCCAGGAGCTTATCGAAAGCTTCGAAATTCAATATGCCAGAAGTAGATCTAAATTCAAAGGCCTAATCTAGACAGTAGCGTCGATTTACACGGATGCCTTTCCATCCACCTTTGTGACACAGGCTTAAATTTCCGAGCCCATTATTGCCAATCCAATATACCAGATAATACGCTAATCGATTGTGCTAGAGCCGACTTTATACTTTGCCGAATTGTGTGAAACCTGTTGAGACGAATTTGTATGCATTTTCGATTTAAATGTTCTTTATTGACCAGATTATTTTAAAATTAAATTTTTACGACATTCTTTTAAAAACAATAATTTTGCTTGCTTAGTTAATAATGAAGCGTAAAAATCAATGGCATGACCTAAAAGTTTTTTTTTTATATAATTCGAAAATAATAAGTATTACGGTATTGCTATTATAACCTAAGCTGTTCACTTTAAGGTTATGAAAATCCATCCATTTTTGTTTTAATAAACCAAGTTTTGGTGCCTGATACTCAACTTATTATTCAATCTTTGCACGACAAAACCAAAGAAAATAACGCTTAACATATTACCGTGCAAATGCTTCGTGACGTATGTCAACCCCTATTTAATAATAGCAAACGCAAAAATCATGGTGGATTCGACGCCTCACTCGGATTTATCACTAGCTTTACAAGATTACCCAATACGACAGTGATGGATTGACTCTTCGCTGCTCCCCTCCTTTTCTAACACTTTGAAGTCTATATCACCGTCTCCTTCCCCCACGTTGGTAATTAGGTGGCACCTGCATTTGTTCAGGTCACCAGGGATAGTGCTGGCGAGACTATCTAGACACCATGTTAATGCCTGAAGATTGATGAAAATCACAGGTAAAAGATCACCTTTATTAATCGGCGGATTGTTGATGAATTCCACGTTAAGTCGGGTGTCTGCGCCGTACATTAACTGTCACATATTCTCTCGGTTTTAAGGGATTTGGTTTCAATCAAGCTTTTATTCACTGGGGTGAGCTGTGTTGTGAGGAAGAGATTATGAAATTTTAGTCGCTGGTTTGCGGTTTTGCTTAGTTTTGGGCTCATTTAGTCTATGATTTCCTGCTGGCGATTCTTTGGGACAGTCAGATGTATAAGCTAATTTGTAATGAACTAACGGTATTTTCCGGGTAACATCTCATGAAAAGCGACTATTAAAAGTATAAATTACTCGTACCGAATTCGTTTTGCATAGATAATATAATCAGTGGGTAGAGTTTTCTATTTAGATATGATTCGCGATTTCTGTTTTCGAGGTATTTGTTCCTACCATTTGTAGCTCCCCAAATTATTTCAATAACGCTATTTAACTCCAAATACCATGCCAAAAATCTTGACATTATCATTTCAAAGAATTTAACAAAAAGACCTCTCAATAATTACCTACCCAATTTGATATCGTCATTCACCTTTTAGCTTCTTCGAATTGCTATACAAACTGAACTAAAAGCGATGGTCTTAGTACTTGCCTGTATTTGTACAGGGTCAAAAGGCATTTAACATTCGAGCCGGGGTTGTCACAAAGGGTCTGAAATCGGCTAGGGCTGGCACACTGTTTGCTCTGTGTCTCAAATAATTGACCGGTTCTCAATAATTTGATTACATCCGCAGATACTAAGCGAGCTTCGTTTGTTTTGCTTTGTTACTTGAATTTAATTTGACTATTGTTTTAAGAGGTCGTTCACGTAGCTGTTTGAAGGTCGTATCGTATGACTTGAATGGAGTTAGTTCAAGGTTACCTATGTGGATTGATTTTGTTTGATGGCTTTAATGGAAAATTATTTCATTTGAATTCTGAAACTTTCTCAATAGCTCAGTCATTGAAGGAGCGATAGGTCACCAGCTCGAATGCTGGGCCTTTGAATTGACGACTTCGCATTATCATGCTCACACGAAAATGAGAAGTCGTCAGTTCAAAGTCCGTAAGTTGCATTATAGAATTCATAAGTTAACAATACTTGTGTTAACAATAAAAGTGACGACAACCGTATTCGAACTACACAGAACACACAGAAATATTAACCATACAAATGAAACAAACTATTCTGATAGCACACTATTTCGCGAAACGATTCGGTAACATTAAGTGTGGTTCGGCACGGGAAGGCTGGTATCCGTAATACTATTTTATCGAACGTTGCAAGAATCCCCAATGAGCTAGTATTGAGTTTTTGAACGCAGAATTATAAAGAGCTCGCGGCCTCCTGTTAATCTTATTTAAGATCATCTTTACGAGATGTAGGGCTACTTTACAGACATTATTATGATAGCAGCGTTTGAATTTCTAAGAAAAGAACGGAATACTTAGGATAAAAAAAGAATATCGGTATTCTATTCTATGTATAAAAAGAGAAATGAACGAAAGAAATATTCTTGTGCCTGTTTACGAATTATTTTCAATATTTTCTCATCATTTTTAGAACAAAAATTGTTGTACTCAATTTTATGGAAAGAACATTGAAAACGTTATCGTAAATGGCCGAACACTTTCCGACAAAAATATTGGCCGACACAATCGTTTAGGTCCGCGGAGAATGCCGATAATTGTCCGCATTATAACAGTCGTACCCGGCCCACGTTACGGACAAATTATTTTCAATACCGCCATCAATCAAGGGACAACTGCCGGAAAAAAGGGAAGAGAGGAAAATCTAAAAAAGGCAATCAATGGAAAAAGTAAGTGTCCGAGATAACAGGCGTTGAGAATTGAAGTCACGTCCCCGTTGCGTCCCCGCTGCGTCCGCGGCACGGCACACACATAAATAACTCTAATGATATCCGATTGTGTTCAGTTTGCGATGCGACAAAAATATCGTACGAAAAACTCGTATGGGACGTTATTGCTAAATATAACGTTGTTGTTAATAAAATATTATTGTGGTGTACACGCATTTGCGCTCCCCCCGGATTTGTAAGCGTCGATGCTTCCTCGTTAATATTTATAGGTTACTCGATACGTTTGTGGATTGAATAAAAAGTATATGATTTTTCTGACAAATTTTTAATCATAGCTGGAAAGCAGCAATATCGTGTTATGTTATTTTCATGTTGGATTTACTTAGAATTAATCTACAAAGTTATTAATAATAATAATAATAATAATAAAGTTTATTCAAAAAATAATGTAGTACAGTAAAAACATTTTTCGTAATTCTATGTAATAGTTCACAAGTGTTACATGCCTGAACTAGGACATCCTGTGTTTCAGGCGAGAAAAGGTAAAACATTATATCTAAATAATCACAGTAATCACATCATATACAAAAGGTAAATTAGTCAACTAATAGGTATGTAAAAGAGGTGTAAACAGTATAAAAATCTTACCTGCTAAAATCTTAGTATATTAATTTAAGCTAACTAATCATAATAAAAAGTGCAATTAATATTTATTTAAGTACAACTAATAGGAATAATCAAATTAATAGGAAATGAGCAAGAGATCTACGTACCAGAGATAAATCTAAACGAACTATTAACAAGCAATAGTCAAATTACAAATATAACAAATATGGTCCTTCGAGCCGGATCGCCACTACTGGAGCAAACAGTCCTGCAAATCGCACAGGTACGAAGTGTTTCTACTTACGATAGCGAATCGGTTTGACTGGTCTTCCACAAGCGGATCGCCCCAGTCAGATTGAGAAGGCGCACAATATCGTACGGAGAGATTCCTTCGGACCCTGCGATCGCCGTGGGAAACATCAACATTTGGTGGTTCGGGAACTACATACAACAATACAACAGTGAAGTCAACAGAGCTAACGTCCATCCACTACACGCATACATACTCGTGCAACAATTATGGACGCCAGGCAACAAGAACTTCTCAAGCGGCAGGAAATCATCGCAGAGGGCATCCGAAAAATTGGTGTCAACTTCGGAAAAGATGGCCCTGACCGCAAAACCGCCACATACATCCGGGGCAGACTGAATACCCTCCAGGCGCACTGGAACGAATTCGAAATTAATCATGGCGTGCTACAGGGCGCCATAGACCAGACCGACATATACTACACAACAAAAGTATACGACAGGGTCAAGTCGAACTACTCAAACATACAACATAAGCTGCAAACATGGTCAGCAAGCACTGCGGAACTCGCGAGTCGCCCAGAAGAAGAGAACAAGAACACTGGAGTCCTATCGAGATCGGACGAGCTAAAAAATCAACAAGCAACCAACTTTAGAGCCTTCTCACGTTTCGTCAGCAACTTGCGTACTGCTGACATTATTGAGAAATGGGAGATAGAAGACAAGCTTAGGGTCCTAGAATCGCGATGGAGGGCGATTGACGAAGTGCACTGGCAGCTCGACAACGTTCTCGTCGGTAGCGACGTAAACTACGAGCTCGAGTTCTCGCAGTACGAAGAAACATACGAGTGCACAAAGCGAGGTCTCAACCGCAAACTCAACCACGCTGTCCAACAACGGGATAGTGCGCCAAGGATCGAAATACCGATATTCTCTGGAAACTACACACAATGGCCGACATTCCTCGATCTATACATCGCGGCTATCCATAATAACCCTTCCCTCTCGAAGGGGCAGAAGATGCAACACCTGAAAGGGAAGCTAAAAGGAGAAGCTGAGCGCCTTGTGCAACATCTGTCTGTTTCCGAGAGCAACTACGACTCCTGCTGGGAAATCCTCCACCATAGGTACAATAACTTGCAGATGCTCTTCACCAAGCAAATGCAAGTTTTGATGAGTCAACCTACGATTCAAAATCAAAACGCGTACGAGCTGAAGCGCCTACACGACACCAGTCTCGAAACCGTGCACGCGTTGCGTAACTTGAGCATCGACACGGCAACATGGGACCCGATCTTGGTGCACATTCTGGCAGCAAAACTAGACACTCAGACCTACGCTGACTACATGGAGGCGAGGAAAAATCCAAGAGGGCTTCCCGACTTCAAGGAATTCATCCAGTTCATCGAAGGGAAGTTCACGGCGCTGGAGTCAGTAGTGAAGAAAACAAGTAAACCCAACAAACAAACAGATGCCGACGTCACCCCAAATAAAGGGGCCTCGATGACAACAGTACCAAGGGATGCGTACAACAGATACAGACGCTACCCCAAAGCAAACCATACAAGCTCCGACAGAAATTGTCCAGTTTGCAAAACAAGCCACATCTTGGTCTACTGTAAAGAGTTTCAAGAAATGACGCCAGCCATAAAAATTAGGACAATTGAGCAATTGAACATTTGCAAAAACTGCATGTATCCGCACAACGGAAAGAAATGCAACTCGCAGAAAAGATGCAAAGTGTGTAACGGCGCACATCACACCACGCTACATGACCTAGTCCGCGATACTACGTCAGCGACACTGTCGTCAAGCCAAATGGCCGAAGGCGTGACAAACAACAACATGCAGCGAAAAACCAATCACGTGTCAGGAAATTTTAACGAAGTTTTACTGGCTACAGTACAACTTAAAGTAAAGGCTGCAGATGGAACTTACACCGTACTTAGATGCCTTCTAGACCAAGGCTCCCAACTGAACCTTATAACAGAATCGGCTGTGCAACGACTTGGGCTTCCGCGACGCAACCACAACTCAACTGTGTCAGGGATCGGAGCATTTGCCAGCCAGAGCAACGGGACCGTTCAGTTGGACTGTAAGTCCCTTTACGGAGATTACGAGTTTTCAACGCCGGCATTAGTAATGGCTAAACTACTCAACAACCTGCCTGACTACTCCTTCGAAAAACAAGATTGGCCTCACATAGAAAACATTAACCTGGCCGACCCACAATTCAACTTATCAAGGCCGATTGACATTCTACTTGATGCTGGGGTATATGGCGACATAGTCATGAGCAACATTATTCGAGGAAACATATACGCACCAATAGCACAACAAACAAAGCTCGGCTGGGTATTAGTTGGAAATACGAATACTTTCAACTGTCATGTCGTGGTGGACACTAGCGATATCTCTCGTTTCTGGGAAATTGAAGAGATAATATCAGACGACCAGTCTACGACTGTCGATGAGGAGTACTGCGAGAGGCTGTACGCTGATACAACAAAAAGACAAGAAGATGGGCGGTATGAAGTGAGAATCCCCATGAAGACCAATTTCGAGCAATATTTAGGACGATCAAAACCACAAGCAGTCGCGCAATTCAAGCAATTGGAAAAACGTTTGACAAGAGACGAAACCCTCGCTTCAAGCTACAAGGCTTTCATCGGCGAATACAAAGCTCTAGGACATATGAAAAGGTGCACAGAGCCGGACACGCCAAGCTGTTTCCTACCCCATCATGGAGTAATGAGACCCGATTCAACGACAACCAAACTCCGAGTGGTTTTCAATGCATCAGCAACCACTAGCTCGGGACACAGTTTAAACCAACTGATGGAATGCGGGCCTAACTTACAACAAGACTTACAAGCTATTATTCTACGATGGAGGGCATTTGAATACGTGTACACAGCGGATATTGAGAAATTCTACCGACAAATACATATTCAGGAAAAAGACCAACACTTACAAAAAATAGTGTGGAGGGATTCAGTCACAGAGCCGTTACAAGAGTTACAACTGACTACAGTAACATATGGTACCAAGTCCGCTCCCTTCCTGGCAATGCGCACCATAAGGCAACTGGTAAAGGATGACGGCGCACAGTACCCCTTGGCGGCGGCTATTCTGTCCAATCAGCTATACATGGACGACTTAATAGGCGGGAGTCACGACTTCATAACAGCACAGAAAGCTCGAAGTCAACTTATAACAATGCTGAAGGGCGGTGGATTCAACTTACGAAAGTGGGCTAGCAACGAAACGCGCCTACTTGAAGGCTTATCCGATGAATTGATAAGCCAAAAAATGTTCGACTTCAAGGATGCAGACACCAACAAAACGCTAGGCATCACTTGGAACCCGCGCACGGATCAGTTTACCTACAAACAAATACCACTCTGCAACAAACGTGATGTCGACACAAAACGCACACTACTGTCGGATATATCAAAACTGTATGACCCACTTGGTTGGCTATCACCGGTAACAGTGAAAGCCAAGCTAATTTTTCAACATGCTTGGTCAACTACAACGAGCTGGGATGATAAACTCCCACTAAAGATACAGCAAGAATGGGAGCAATTCCGCAATCAGCTCGCACTCATACACGACATAACCATACCACGCTGGATCGGCGACACCCAACAACCCTTCGAACTTCATGGCTACTGTGATTCATCAGAACGAGCCTATGCATGTGTCATATATTGCAAGACCACTGATAAAGAAGGTAAACAGATGATAAGGCTAGTAGCAGCTAAAACAAAATTAGCCCCACAGAAAAAGCCTATTTCTCTGCCACGACTGGAGTTATGTGGTGCAGTACTACTAGCCCGACTGATCGAAAAAGTAAAAAACTCCATCAACTCGCAGATCCACACCATACATTGCTGGACGGACTCCATGGTGGTGCTTGGCTGGCTACATGGTGATGTGAGCCGTTGGAAGAGTTTCGTAGCCAACAGAGTCACAAAAATTATCCAAATAACACCACCCAACTCCTGGGCCCATGTCAAGTCCGAAGACAATCCTGCGGACTGCGCAAGCAGAGGAATCTCACCATCAGCCTTGATAGCTCACGAACTGTGGTGGAAAGGCCCAACCTGGCTTCAAAACAACAACATACCCAAACAAGGTATTTTTACAACGAACGAAGAGAAAAATAAACGAGGTCAAACCTGCGCAATACAAACAATAGACGCGCCACTCATCGAGCAACTACTGCAAAAATACAGCACGATGACTTATGCAACCCGAGTCATCAGCTGGATCAGACGATTCATAAACAACTCGCGTGACGCAACAAGAGCCATACACAGGTCACACTTAACTACGGAAGACATTGTGCAGACTCAGCACCTGCTTGTGAAAACTACACAGAACAATACATTTGGCGATGAAATAGCATACCTACACAAACATAACAAGGTACGGGCTACAAGCAAACTGTTGAGTTTAAGCCCAATGCTAGACGCACAAGGTATTCTTCGAGTGGGAGGAAGACTTGAACATGCTAAGTTAAACGACTCCCAAAAACATCCAATAATTTTACCAAACAAACACAAGTTATCAGACCTCCTGATTGACCAAGCCCACAAGAATACTCTCCACGGCGGTGCCAGGCTTACTTTGGGAAACCTTCGTAACAAATATTGGATACTTGGCGGCATGAAACCAATCAAGAAGCAACTCAACAAATGTGTCACCTGCCACCGCTACAAAACGCAACGCAGCAATCAACAAATGGCACACTTACCAACGCCTCGAGTTACACCTTCAAGGCCATTCACACACACGGGCGTGGATTTCACGGGACACGTTGAAATAAAGGCTAACAAAGGTCGCGGCATTAAAACAGTTAAAGCCTACATCGCGATTTTCATTTGTTTATGCACAAAAGCCATCCACCTGGAGCTGGTGTCAGATCTCAGCACGATAACATTCCTCGCAGCATTGAAGCGGCTATGCGCCCGACGAGGAACACCAAAACATATCTACAGTGACAACGGAACGAACTTTGTCGGAGCAGCAAGAGCTCTAGCCAAAGAACGCCAGGAGGCACTGCAGCTTCTAGTTAACGACGACCTCATCAACAACACTTCCGAAAAAGGTATGGAATGGCACTTTAACGCACCATCTTGGCCCACAGCGGGAGGACTATGGGAAGCTGCAGTCAAGAGTATGAAACACCACCTAAAACGCGTCCTTGGGGAACAAAGGCTTACGTACGAAGAGTTTACTACTTTGCTAGTACAAATTGAAGCCTGCCTCAACTCAAGGCCACTTGTCGCCCTAACAAACGACCTCGACGACATCGATTACTTGACACCAGGCCACTTTTTAGTCGGTGGACCGGTTCTGGCACCTCCGATGACGTCAGAGAGTGACAACAGCCAGTTAACTTTACGATGGCGCCTGACAGAAAACATGTACAAGGAATTTTGGAAGAAATGGTCCAAAGATTACCTACAAACATTACAATTACGAGGGAAATGGCAAACTCCAACACGCAACATTGCCGTGAATGACGTCGTCCTTGTAAAGGAAGAACAAATAGCCCCAGCCCAATGGTTATTAGGGCGAGTTATAGAGACGCATCCTGGACCGGATAACTTGGTACGAGTCGTCACGCCCAAAACTAAATCCAACATAATGAAGAGACCCGTAACGAAATTGTCCCGATTACCAATTGAAACCGGGAACAACAAAGAAAACAAACCAACACAACCAGAGGCGACGTCATCAACATCTCAACGTCGGGTGAGCCCTAGACGGGCACAGAAGGGTGTTTCCAGCTGTAACGTCCTCAAGTACCTAAGCACGTTACTAGTACTGATGGTTACGTGTGTGACACCGTCCATGCAACAACTCGTCAATGTAACAACTCTAGACCCGACCCGCCTTGTATACTTTGACAAAGCCGCAGACTTACAGATAGGATTTCCTATTGATTTGACGAGATTTTTTTTTTATCACTGCAGTAACATACTGATTACCTACCCTATCAATGATATGGTAGGTAATCAGTATGTTCAGTCACGATCACAAAAGTTGAATGATAGTCTCTCATTCAACTCTTATTGGGTAACACGATACCCCTTGGTAAGACTGGTTGCCAGACTTTCGGGCTTAACAACTGTCAAAGATCTACAAATGACAGCCGGGACCAACGGCTTAACTTGCTTTACGAGACACGGAGCGGTCTTGGTATGTTAAGATAGTCACCCATCCACCGACCAACCGTGGCAAACGTAGCTTAACCTGATCGATTGACCCGTGCGGCTGTTATTAATCACTCAAAAGCCCAATCGCTTTAAAAAAAAAAGCTAGAAAAATGAAAACTAACTGACTGATTTCTATAATTTGAAACAAACATGATCCTTATCTCATATCGATCTTAAACTCACAATAAACTTTTATGTCGTATAAAGAAATATTATTTTCTATGAGATCGTCGATGCGAACATCAAGAAACGCGACTGCATCAAGTACCTGCCAGCTGTTAAATGGCGGCACGGCTGCATAATTGTTGTGCTGCCAATATTCCGGCCACGTAGCAACAAGCCCGACTGATCGGCATAAATACTCTAATACCAGCCGTCTCTCAGTTTTAGCGGTAATTCGTTTTAATACCTCTCTTCAGTGGGATGACACTATGAGTTCAATGGTTTAATTGAATTTTGTGCGCAATTGCAATGTTGATAAAGGCCTCTTTACATGGAGAGAGATTTTCGGCAGTATTGCGATGAGAATGTACAGTACCTGGTCGACCGAGCTCTGCTCTGGTGAAAATAGATAAACATATCGTCCAAGGATACCAACGTTGTATCGTATTCCCGAGGCTGTGAAAATTGAGAAAACGAATTTTCCCAGATATGAGACCTATCTAGATCGATTTTTCACCCTCGCAACTTTAATCGAAATCGTTAGAGCCGTTTTCGAGAACGTAATTACAAATACATACTCGTATATATACTGGGTGGATTTTTGACCTCAACCGTTGTCCCTACAAGAAAACGGTCTTAGGAGCTGTCCATAACTTTTTGAGAAATTTTAATCAGAATATTTTGAAAAAAAAAACGATCCTTTTGACATCGACGCGAGAACTTTTACCATGGATTCAGTACAGGATTCTGAACCCCCCTCCCTGCGTTGAAATTATTCGTCGGTTATTAAAAAAATCTGCCTTTTCATATAAAGTGCAATACCCACGCGGTCAAAATGTATGGAACAGTTGATCGCGACAGCGCCTAATACATTTCACCATCATCGATGTTTTTGGTTGTTTGTTTGTTGTCATTTGCCAGTGTCGTAACACAGATTAGCAATAGATAAAATTGACAACTTCTACTGCTTGAATACGAGGCTTTTGGCTACTTTGTATATTGTCTATTTTTTTATTTTTTTTTGTAATGTTCCTTTTGTTTGTGCAGAATAAACAATATTTCTATCTTTTCTTTCTTCTTTATTTCTTTCTATCGAGGCAATAAAATCTCCCACTGTAAATGAGCCTTTTCCTTACTAGCTTACTCTGTATCACTCCTAGGCAAAGGTCTCCCTCCACTCCTTCCATCGTTCGCGAGACCCCGCGTCCTCCTTCCAGTTTTGACGAAACCTATCCAGCTCATCCCACCATCTCCTACGTGGTCTGCCGCGGCCCCGCCTCACTGTCCCAGGGCACCAGTTCTGTGCTCTTTGGGCCCACAGTTTGTCCGGCATGCGGTAGACATGTCCTGTCCAGTCCCATTTAAGTTGGGCAGCTTTTTGAGCCACGTCAGCTATTTTTGTTTTGGAGCGCAGTATTAAGGCATGCCATATATGGCATGCAATTTAATCTAACGAGACCGTTTAATAAAATTGTTGTATTATGTATAATGAGTGTGTTTCTTTCGTGCCATTTCCAGAACAGTAGAAAACCGTACACACTCATATAAACATAAATGTCATTCAAAATACAAAGTCACGTTATGAAAAATAGTTTCACTGCAGTCGCATCGTCATGAAACATTGTTTCCGTTTTATTTCAATGTAGTTTACAAGCCCAAAGGAGAATTTATATTCCTTAAAAGAACAATAAAAAATAGAAATAGCTTACTATCCTCGGTACACCAAAACTTACCTGGTGCTGACATTTTATTATTTTTAGTTTATATTTCTTTTTGTTAACTAAGAATCCGAGGTACTCTTCCTTCCTGAAGTTGCTTGTGAGCTCTATAAAATAAATTCATGGAGATTCCTACTATTCCGTAGTCGGAGCTCGGTGGAATTTCTGCTTAAGGCCCTGTTCACGGCCAGGAGCGATGCGACTTGCGTAAAGCGACACGCGCGTGCTTTACCTGTTCCCGTCTGTCGCTCCACTAGTCGCGTCGTCGTGACTCGTAACATACTCTATACAACTTAAGTATTTAATTTGTTTTCTCCGCAGCCGACGGCTATCGCTTGAGCTCGTGGCTACGGGGTTTACCTTGGCCACTTCGCTAGCTAAGACGAGATTCGTAATAAAGTTTTTCTTCACTTAATTTTATTGCTTGGCCCGGTTACTTCTTTGTAAGAAATGAATGCCCTGGAAGTAGGCACAGGTTAGCAAAAAACAGTGGCCAATATATTATACAGAGAAATTATTCGTTTTGTACGTTTCCGCTATCAGATTTTGGGGGGATTTTAATATTTATTTCTGCAGCAGTGATTTATGTCAAATAAATTTTAGGAGGATTTAAATTTTTATTTTAGTTTCTTTGAAATGAAATGAAATGAAATGAAATTGTTTATTCTGTAAATAGGATATCGGAATCACTTTTACACGTCATATAAAAAAAAATATTAAAAATAAGCTAGATGAGGTCGGTGTTTCCTATGTGACCAGGGCTCGGAAACGTTATATAAAATAACGTTTTTAAAACGTCTCTAATAGTTCTCGTTCTTCTTTGTACAACATTTTGTTCGGAACGAAAACGAAATGAGAACATTTTCAAAAACCGGTTTATTCCGCAGGACGTAAACGCGCACGGTACTTGCGCCGACAAGGATGAACTTGTTTAGTTAAATTGTACCTTATCTTCATTTTATAACTTCATTTATTCCAATGCATTTGCTGCTTACGTATTGATTAGGGTTGTGTTGCGAATTTCCTATCGATCAACCCAATAACGTTTAAAAACGTTTTATTAACCGAGAACGAATTAAATTTTATTCTTCTTCAAAAACGTTTTAATAACGTTCCGTTCGAACGTAACCGAAACAATTCGTTCTTTAGGTTTTTAAGACGATAACGTTTCGAAAAATATACCGTTATCCGAGCCCTGTATGTGACTACTCTGAGAAGAAAGGCCGAAACAAACTCAGAGGTCGTAGTCTCTTTTAAAGTCCAGACATAATCTTGGTCAAGTCATATGAGGACCATGTGGATCAGTGTCTGAAATGGTCTTTTGAGGAAAGAACCACACAGATTTGAGTGGACCTGTCCAGTCAGTGCAAGCATTTGTCAGTAATCGTGGAGCTCAACTCAAAACTGAAGGAGCTCAACTCGACGAACAATACCAAAGAAAGGATATTTGTCTAGGCCGCATCAACTACTCAAACTGCCAGACCATCATTAAAACTAAATGAGAAAGAAAAAATAAATGAAAGAGAAAACCTAAAAATAAAATATCCACTTCACTCAATATTCAGTTTTTAATGGACTTTCGGTGATTTATTGAAAAAAAAAAATTGTTTACAACTAATAACCTACAAACTAATGTACTTACTTACTAAGTTATGTAAAATTAAAAATAGGTTGATCAAATTGAAATAGGTTTTAGGATTTTTGCTCAGCATATTATATGTACACTGTAATAGGATTGTGCTAATAAGTTTAGTAAAATGATGCCTATGAATATTAATAACTAAAACTGTTAAGCTAAAAGGGATTAAAATTCGATGCTGAAAGTACACCCACTCTAATATGACACTAAGTATATCTCTATCGTTATTTGATATAATCGAATAACTGAACACAGATACTCCTACAATACCACTAGAAATTCAGCACTATTATGTCTAGCACTGGGTATGACGATATAAGTACAAGCATTGTTACCATTATCATTTGGTTTAGATAGGTTTTTATTTTTATTAGGTTTCATCTGTCTTTTATATAGATTATTTTCTTTAAAATTTTGTGAATGAGAGAACGTTGTAGACATAACAGACTGTAGATCTGTGGACCATTTAATATTTTGCTAAGTACCTGGTACTTGTTGATGGGCCTACACTGTCCTCTCATACCTTTTAACACTGTAACTTGGAAACATTGTAAAAACCATTTACTTTTAAAAGAGTAACCGTGGAGTTTCTTGCCGGCTCTTCTCCATAGGAAACGACCAATTGGAACCGTGCACCTAGCTTCTGACATTTCATAAGTGCCCTTGTAGGTTTATGTGAAATAAAAATATTTTGAATTTTGAATTTTTTGAATTTTGTTAAACGGGTATCCCCAATAATTGTTCCTGTGTTGAGTCATCTTATCAATATGTGCATATGCCATGGTTACTTTCCACAAATAACGATTATTAAACCTCTCTTCAAGAAAGACAACAGAGAAGATATTTCCTGCTACAGACCTATAGGTACTAGCCTTAGACCCGATTTCTTCAAAAATATTCGAGAAATCAATACATTATCAACTTACTTCATACTTTGAGAAAAATTGCCTATTCGTTGATAACCAGAAAGGTTTTAGAAAAAAGAGATCTATTGACATGGCCATCTACGATTTCTTACATATGGTTAGCAGCAGAGTGGATAAGAGACTACCAACTTTGGCGCTTTATAGGGACATGTCAAAAGCTTTTGATCGCCTAGACCATTGAATACTGATAAGTAAACTTAACGCATACGGAATAAAGGGCAATATATAAAATTTAATAGAATCTTATCTTTGTGCTAAGCAAAAAATAACGTAAATTAGTAGAATTTCTAAAAAAAACGAAATAACATAAATCTAGCCAGAGAACGGTAAATTATGGAAGTACCACACGGTAGTGTACTCGGGCCGCCCCTATTTATTGTTTATATTAACAACTTTCCGACAGCATCATCATATCCTATGACAATATTTGGAGATGACAGCACTTTACTTTTTACTACGTAAGCACATTCGAGGCTGAGATTAATTCTACCTTACTATCAGTTATGAATTGGCTGCAAAATAATAATTTAGTTATAAAT
This sequence comes from Agrochola circellaris, assembly GCA_914767755.1. Classification (NCBI taxonomy): domain Eukaryota; kingdom Metazoa; phylum Arthropoda; class Insecta; order Lepidoptera; family Noctuidae; genus Agrochola; species Agrochola circellaris. Next base: position 8,645,387 of record OU611857.1, read on the forward strand.
CTTGATTAAACAGTATTAATTAAATTTGAACAAAGAGTAAATTACAATCTGGACTTAAATATGAAATACAAGGACAAAATTAAATTATTAATGATTCAAATGTGACTAAATTTCTTGGACTAAACATAGAAAACACTTTAAAATGAAATTCTCATATTGACTAAGTATGCAGTAAGCTAAACCAATATTCCTATGCTTTGCACATGTTAAGTAAAACGGTCAATCGAGCAACAGTCTCCTCAACATTGAGATATGGAATTATATTTTGGGGCAATGCCACGGGTAAGGATATGGTATTTAAGTGCCAAAAAAGGTGAATAAGAGCTATATATAATTTGAAGGCAACAGACAGCATCAAACCGTTTTTTTTAAATACGAAATTATTAACCATGCCGTCGTTGTACATCTACGAAACGTCTATGTTCGTCAAGAATAGTTTACATAAATTTGCTCAAGTATCTAGTCATCGCCGTTGACAAACAGTTGGATCTAGTACTGCACTATACAGTAACAGTATTTTCGTAATGGCTCCAAAGGTCTATAATAAGTTACCAAAATGAAGTGAAGATAATGTCCGCAAATTCAAAAGTAAATTGTATTTATTTCTAATAGATAAGACGTATTCCTCTATCGAAGAAATTTTAAATGATAAAATATGACATTATACATATAATTGACATTATTTATAATATCATGAAATATGACATTAATAGCACTTTAATATAATTTACCATTGACGTGCATGTAAAAATAAAATTATAACTGATTAATTGACATTATTTTCTCGATCATTCGTGACTTTGTATTGTATGGATTCAGACTTATTACTAAAAACCTAATATATTTGTACACCAATTTCATTGGTAGGACATTAAGTAGAGTTCGACTAAAATGTATACATAAGACCTTTATTGTAATACCTGTGTTCACGAATAAAGATTGATTGATTGATTGATACAGATACAAAATATTAAAATTTCAGTGACTGAACATTTTGTAATGAATTCAATTAATTATTGTTTTGAGTTTACTAATATTATTAACCTGGTAATTTATATTTTGTTACAAAATAGTAATAGTATTAGTTAGCTGCCTCACCAAATAATAACAACGGTATGTAACCAATATCAACAACATAATTATTATTGAAATAAGGTTTAATTTTAAATTTAATTAATTCATTGCTGACTTTTACTTGATTCAAAATTCAAAAGTCATTTATTCAAACTAGGCTGAGAATCAGCACTTTTCGAACGTTAAAATTACATAAGATGGTCCCCCAAAACGCCCACCCTTCACCAATATATCAATCATTATATCAATAGATATAATCTGGGCGTCGAGAATCGCAGGCCGATTTCCGGCCACCGTAGGCGCGGGTTTGCGGACGGTGAGCAATGGGTAGCTCGCCGTCCGATAAATACCAGCAGTGCTATTCTGTAACCATCTCACCGTGAAAACTTAGGTGAAGTGAGCGTGGAGTGAGCTGTCATTCCACAGGGATTAACACTATTGACAGCTCACTTCACCCAACTTTTCACGGTGAGATGTTTACAGAATAGCATGGCAGGCCCGGGTCGACGGCGCGTTGTGTTCCACGCGCGCCTCATAGAGATGTCAGCACAACTAACGGGGTCCGCTAGGACCGATGTGGTCGCGGGAAAGTCCGAAAGGGATACCGTGGACCCTGGCAATGTACAGGCAACTGAAGAAACACGGATGGGTTTTAGTCAGTAAGAGTCTGACACGCTGTCCCGCTCCGCCCAGAGCGGGAGAAGTTATTTGATAATATCCAACTAACAAAAAAAAAAAGGCACATAAAAGGCACTTTTGAACGTCAATTTCACAAAAAATTGAATTGATTCTAGTCGCCACTTCCAAAAGGTAGTTTTCGTATGGAGAAGAATGGGCAAGAAACTCCACCTTTACTCTTTCGAAATGTTTTTACAATATTTTGTATATAATTATATGTGATATGTCAGTAAGACAATCGTTCTATGAAAATAGTGACGGCGCGCACGCAGTTGGCCATCAGTTTTCGGTACAGGTACACTTTTGCCTAACCTTTCGAGGACTACAGGCTACTGATGTTATTTATTTATTTATTTAACGGTTTATGTACACACATAAAAACAGACAAGAAGAAAGGAACAGAAAAATACGTACAAACGTGTTATGTTATGTACAAAAGTACCTAGGCTGCAACGTCAGTCAGGGCAAGATTCATGCGTTCACGCACGTGAACCTTATTCATGTGTAAAAGAAATCTTCATAATCATGTTAGCGAATGTGAGCAAGCGTTTCATACGAATATTAATATTGATGTTTTACGAATAAAGTTCACATGCGTATGAAACGCTTAATTTACTGAGTAAAGTAAAGTCAAAGTGCAGTGAGTGAATATTCGGCCGACTAATTGCCTTACTATAGATTATCGTCTATAAAGAAAATTGTTGAGCCTTTTATATCGCCTATTATAGCTTAGCTTGAGAGATTATCTGTAAACCGTGTGTCACCCTGAAAACTGAGGTGAAGTGAGCTGTCAATCCCTAGCATCAGGCAGTCTGTGACGGCATCTTCAACGCCACATACGAACTACCCCACAAAGACATGAAATCACACAAATCCTGCATCACGCAAGCAGAGTTTACCGTGCGATCAGCATATATGTTGAAAATACGTTACTAAGTTTATTAATCGGGGCGCCAGCGCCGTCTAGCTATGCTCGACAGAGTCTACAACATAACGGTGGGACCAGCCGGAGCTCAGCAGACATCATGGGTGGCGGTCAAGCGGTGAAGTCGTTTAAAAACTGTCGCGCATTCGGAATAGTTGTGTCGTGTACCTACAGTGTGTGAATCGCTAGTGTGATTAATTTGATAGTAAATTATAATGTGATCTGAACTGTAAACGGTTTTTCTATTGCGCAATAACCAACACTACCCACAGTACGCCCACAGTAGTTAAAATATGGCTGAAAATAACGAAAGAGACACATACCCTTCGACGTTATATATATAACTTCCGGACATAAATTGTCGGACAGTTGCCCAACAGACACGACACCCGTCTGGTCGGAGGATCCCCTCCCTTTTCTTTACTGCCCTGCTAAGCCGAAAGGCGCTATCTCTGAGATACGCTCTTTTAGTTTTTTTATACCATTCAATAGCTATAACAATTTTGCATCTAATGGTACGGTTCGTATAAGCCACATACCGCTATCTAACTTAAAACATTTAAAAAAACCACTCAGAAGATTTTTATATCCTTATGTTCCTTTAAATTACAATTTACAAAAAGTCAATTTTCTCAAAACTTACTCCGACTGATATATATATGACATAGCGCCTTTCGGCTTAGCAGGGCAGTATAGAGGATGTGTGAACTGTTCATCCTATTCCTCATACCTCTTACACCGAAAAAATCACAACAAAATAAGAAAAAAAAAACACAAAAATTCAAAATCTCACTTTTTTACAGAACATGCAGTGGCTTAGGTAAAGTGACCTTCGAGTAAGCTGTCAGTCATTGACACTATTGACAGCTCACTTCACCTCAGTTCTCACTGTGACATTTTACAGAATATACCGGCAGTATTATGAATCTTTACAAAATATCCATCAATTATGGCACAATATCAGTGGCCATCGATTGAGGACAACCGGCACGTCTGCCATACAATTACCTCCCACACATATATCATTTGTATTCGAAACCTGTTATCACGGCCATCATTACTGAGCTAAATTCAACCTTTTCATGAACAACTATTAAATAAAATTTCATATTACACTGATTATGTTATTTGTGAGTTTGGTACATTTTTCATGTATTTATAAGTTACTTTTTAAACAATATGTTCATGTTTGTTACAAAAATTTGGACTATATTGACGCCGAAGTAGCGTAGCGGCAACCTGCTACTCGGTGTCTACGACATCGTAGCAAGGAACGATTGAGTGCTACGGCGTAGCACCTCTATAACAAAATGTTTTCATGCAACTATTTCAAAATAATATTGTACTCTATAATAAATAATAATGTATTCCTAAAGAGTTATTTACGTTAACATTGTTGGCATCTGTTAAGCTTTTCATAGAATTTATAGTTTCACATGACGTTCTGTTTTTATTGAATTTCAAGAATATGACGATATATTTTGTAGCTTGAGCTTGATAAATCAGTAACTATTTCTAAATATGTTTCATGTGATTTTTTTTGTATGTTTTCAAAATGATTCCAAAGCACGAAAATCTATAAAAAATATAACTTAACAGCTCAAAGATAGCGATTCACCTGCAACCCAAAAAACAAACCACGGCAACCATCGATCAACCCTCACCTCGCTGCAGGTACATCACATAATTCAAAAGAAAATTCGGATTAAAAATCGCCAAGGGAGAGTGCTTGAATTTATTTTTCACACGGCGAAATTGCCGCCGGTCGCTCTTCCTTCCTTCTAGAGATATAAATAGCATGAAAGTCGGCAAGCCACCTCGATTTCATGAATTTTTGTGGCTTCATATTTTGTGACAAATAGTTAGCGGGATGCGGTGCGCGGAGGGTTGAAATTGCCTCCATATAAAGCACGCACGAAGCCACACTGCATCGAATTTGTCCGTGTATGCATTTTTAACTGAAATATTGACGCGAGTTTTGAAGAAATAAATTAAAATGATGCGTTGTTCGTGTTAGGTGCAATTTTGACGTGAATTGTTTATGGTTTGGCCAAAATTGGGTTGCGGAGGTTATAAAACAGCAGTTGCTGTTGTTGGATTAAGTAAATATTCAAACAAAAAAAGTTGGGAAATAAAAGTTAGTAGGATAGCGTTCCGTTTCTGAATACTGCTTTAATCAAAGTCTACAAAACACAGTCAACAGTACATTCTGGACACCATTAATAAATAAAAAACTTAGTAAGTAGAAATATTCAAGCTATAAGCAACAAAAGCAACCCATGAAAGAGTTACCACAACAAACAAAAAAACCGTTACCACACAACATTACCGCAAACACTCAAAACCGATTAAAACCAAGTCTCATATGCATTCAACAAAAGTCGTCACAAACTCCGCTCACTCACTCCGTGTGAACTATAAACAAAGCTTCGTTCTTTGAAAAATACTTCATTCACTCACTCTTTCGCTCGCTCATTACCGTTCAGTGACGACACATGACATTTTTTTCGACACTTATAAACATTTATCATGCTTTATCTTCGGGGTGTGTTCACAAACATCCGGCTGCAGATTACGAAGTCGGATAAGAATGATGACGGGTGTGTAATGAGTTGTGACGATAGAATTACTTGGCTGTCAGCAAGTACTTTGTTGTGTCGTGTCTTTTTTGTTAATTAGCTGTTTTGTTCAGAGAAAATAAAATAAAACTAACGTCTATTAGTAATGATAAATATACGAAAAAAGATAGGTTGTCCCAAGGCTTCGGCACAGGTTTTTCGTATTTGATTCTTATACAATGCCGTCCATGGGCATGTATTTTTAACACGCTTTTATTAGGTGTATGCAATGGAATCTAAGGGAACAAATTTTATTGGATATACCTATCCTGTTTTTTTTTTGTTTTTTCTAAGTCCCCCTATGATTTTGTGTACTTACACTTGTGTTTTTTAAATAAATACTGTTTTTTTTAGTTTTTTTTTTTCAATAATGTTAATTAATCCGATAAAATAACTCATAAGCTTTTAGAAATAATAGACATAATCCAAATCTATCACATACTTTTACCAAAATTATCACATACTTTGATTATTATGACAAGGATGAGCATAATGAACTTTGTAAACAAATAAATTTGGGAATTGACTTTATTGACTACAAGCAAAAATATTTGACATATAATAATAGAACTCCCAAAGATGTACATACTACGTGGCCAGTAACTATCCCCACCGAGAAAATCAAAAACAAAATAAGTTTTCCAAAGAAAGGTACCATACCCTATTATTTTCAATTGCAAACTCAACATGATAAACACACCAGTACTGAAGTAAATTTGAGAATATCATCGGAAAACAAACCAAAAATTGGTACAATCCCGTATTATTTTGTAAAAAGTACTAAAACCGTGCCAGTAGAAAAATGCGAGTCAAATATTGATGACTTTTTTCGTTCACAAAAAAAATAATACATCGTTTTTTCATATTTTGCATCAGAATATAGCGGGATTAATGTGCAAAAAAGATATTCTTGAATTGACTCTCACAAATTTACAGGTAACAAAAATCATCCCACATGTACTATGTTTCAGTGAAACATTTTTAGGAAAAAATGATATAAAAAATGCTAAAATAACTGGATACAACTTAGCATCAACATACTGTAGGGAAAAAAGGCGAGGCGGTACTTGCGTATACATTCAGAAAGGTATATTGTACAAAGAAATAAATATTTTACAAAACTTTGCTCGTGAAACGATCTTCGAATGCTGTGGAATAGAGGTACCAAGTTTAAAAATTGTGGTAGTATGTATTTATCGTACACCTCAATCAAATGTTGAGTTATTTTTAAAGCATTTTGATACGCTGTTATATAAATTATTATTTAACAGCAAATACAACCAACATAAAATTGTTCTTGCAGGTGATATTAATATTAACACGCTCAAAGTATGTAAAGCTGTCAAAAATTTAAAGGACATCATACATAACTATAATCTGACAATGCATATTAATGAGCCAACAAGACTAAATACCTGCATAGATCATATAATTAGTAACGTTAAAAAAGCGTCTAGTAAAATATTGAAACTAGGACTTTCCGACCACGACACAGCACAGATGTTAGACGTGACAATAAAAACCAAAATTTTTCAGTCTTCGAAATATTATATAACAAAGAGAGACTTCTGTCAGGATAATATTCGAAAATTTCGGGAAAGTCTAGACAAGTTAACTTTTGACAGTGTTTACAAACAGCCTAACCTGAACTCAGCATTTAATATCTTTCATGACGATTTGTGCTTATTTTTTGAATTATGTTTCCCAAGAATTAGGAAAATGATTACCACAAAGTATAGGGATATAAAATGGATTACTAAGGGGCTACGACTCAGCTGTAAAACCAAGCGACATTTAAGATTTAAATTTTACGCTAAGCGAACAAAAGAAAATAAAGCTAAGTACCACAACTATTCAAACTTATTGCGTCGCTGTATATCAAAGTCGCAAAAAATCACTAATGACAATTTTATTGAAAAATCTAAGAATGTATGTAAAGCTGCGTGGAAAGTCATTAATGATGATATAGGATATAAGGCCACTCAAGAGTTCATAAATGAAATAAAAACTGACAATGGTATGGTAACCAATCCTTATGACATAGCAAATCATTTCAATAATTACCTAATACAACTATCGAACAGTGATAATAATAACATACAAAATACAAATAAAAACCGTACAAACAATAGCATATTTCTTACACCGATAGAAGACATTGAAATTGTAAATATTATTATGTCCTTAAACAATACAAGTTCTGTCGGTTATGATGGTATTACAACCGATATTTTAAAAAAATGTGTCGTCAGTATTGTCCCCGTGCTCGGATACCTGATAAATTTATCCTTCCAGGAAGGAAATTTCCCTAGCCGGCTAAAGAAGTCAGTAGTCAAGCCATTGCATAAAAAAGGAGAGAAAACAGAAATGGGTAACTACAGACCCATAACTTTAATCCCTATCATGTCTAAAATATTTGAAAAGGCTATGCATAAAAGATTATCTTCGTATTTGAATAAGTACAAATTAATTAAGAATGAACAGTATGGCTTCCAAAAGGGAAAATCAACTACACTTGCTGCATTCGATTTAGTACACAATATCCTAGTAAACATTGACAAGAAAAAGCAGACAATAGTAATATTTTTTGACATGTCAAAAGCATTTGACTTCGTTTCTCATGATCTGCTTCTACAAAAGCTGGAGAACTATGGTATCAGAGGCCCAGCGTTACAATGGTTAGAACAATACTTGAGTAATCGCGAACAATGTGTAGAAATACCTTGTGAACATAATACAGCGGTAAAACAAGAGAGGTCTGAGTATCTTGTTAACAGTTACGGCGTTCCGCAGGGAAGTATCCTCGGACCCCTCCTTTTTCTTATATATATTAATGATTTACCTGACATTCTTACTAAAAAATGTATATTATTTGCAGATGACATCTCAATAATATTAGCATATGACAGTATAATTAATAATAACTTTGACATTGATATAAACAATACAATTGATTTAGTTATAGAGTGGTTAGTAAGGAACAATTTACAAGTAAATATCAATAAGACGACTTTTGTACAATTCCAAACCCGTGGATCAAAAATTGTTCCAAGGCATATTTCATATGACGGTATAACAATAAATGAATCTACCAGTGTAAGATTTCTAGGGTTCACCATGGACAAATACCTAGACTGGAAAGGACACGTTGACGGAGTCTGCAAGAGAGTTAACACTTTCGTATATGTCCTAAACAGACTAAGAACTACGTCTAACCAAAGTACGGTATTGTTGGCATACCATGGCCATGTAGCTTCCGTGCTACGATACGGGTTAATACTATGGGGAAACTCAACAGACTCCCAGCGGGCGTTTCTCTCCCAAAAACGATGCATAAGAGCAATTGTTGGTACTCCTCCTTATGAGTCATGTAAACCTCACTTTAATAAACTCAATATATTACCCCTACCGAGTATGTACATTTTTGAAGTTTGTGTGTTCGTAAAGTCCAATCCTAATCTATTTGTAAGAGCTCGTGATATTTATACACGGGATAATGTCTACCCTCGTAACTCCAGACATGGTCAGCGACTAGTGTTAGATTTTGCACCAAAGACTGCGGTGTTCAAAAAAAATTGCTCAGCTATGTGCGTTAAAATTTATAATAGGTTACAAACAGACATTCAAAATCTCCCCCTACCAAAATTTAAGAAAAAGCTTAAAGAGCTACTGCTTAAAAGAATGATTTACTCGGTAAATGAATGGCTACAGGAATAAGGAAAATATTCTATAGTATTATTAATTCAACGTAGAAATGACTGAGTTTTATTGGCATTTGACAATGTATTTTACCAGGCACATAATTGTTTTATTGACATTATATAAGACTATGAATTTCGGAGACACGTATTGGCTAAGACCACGGGCTAAGACTAACCATTATTTATATTTCTTTATTCCTTTTTACTTTTAAGAAAACGATTCACATGCCATACCACAGGCTAAATAGAATTATAAGACCAAATAATGTAACATGGAAACCACCGATTGTATTTACTCTATTTATACGTGAATAAATGAATTTGAATTTGAATTTGAATCGACCCAATAACATCGGAGATATGGCAAACGCAACTCAAAAAATAAAATAAAGAATAACATGAAAAGTATTATTAAAGATAGACGCCCCTTTTTATTTATTCATTAATATTCAGAAAAATACGGGCGGTCACATGTCCATGGGCAACATTGTATAGAACCTGGTCGACCGACCTCTGCTCGAGTAAAAATAGAGATTTTTTTTTTTTCTAGGTGTGAGATCTAGCTTGATCGATTTTTCGCGACCGTATATTCCAACTATTGCCCATTTAATATAGGATTATGCGAACTCGTTTATTAATTTATTTTAATGACGAAGAATAAGTTCAGCATTTAATTCATTTAAAACATCATGAAGTTCTGATATTCATCAGATTTACCAACGCTATAATATCATGTTAATAGGTTTTTGCAAATAACTCTAAAAATGTTTTGTTCATCACACTTATTTTCCACAACAGGCCAAAAATCGTCGCAAGTGGAGAGAGATTAACAGAGCAAACAACTGAAGAAAGACGCTATATCATTATTTATTTAGCGTGTCTGTGGAGGGGACTCTGGCTAATTGATACAGCTGCACGGGTTGATCGATGGTTAAGCTACTCTTGCCGCGGTCGTTTCGTGGATGGATGGCCGTTCATTACATAGGGACCCCCTCCGTTCCTCGGAAAGCAAGTTAAGCCGTTGGTCCCGGTTGTCATTCGTAAATCTGTATCAGTCGTTACGGGTAGTCAGAAGCCCAAAAGTCTGACCACCACTCTTACCAAGGAGTATCGTGTTACCCAGTAACTGGGTTGTGGAGATCAGATAGGCAGTCGCGCCATGTAAAAGGCATCGGAAAAGTCTAGGCAGATTGATTGAGCGTGTGTGTAGAAATGATATAAATGTGTTTTTGTCTTTCATTAGTGCCTTTCGTCTATTTACTATCTAGCTCCTAAAATGTTGAACACGTCACAACTTTACGTCACCCTCGGGATGTTTTGTTAGAATGATGGCACCGCATAATGTCCATTACTATAACATATTGTTTGTAATGTAATTCACAGTAGAATGGTCATAATGTATGTCAGAGTTAATGTTGTTTTATTTATCGTGAACGATCGAATGGTTTTTGTTTTGTAATGATTTTATGAGTAGGTAAGACTTAAAATATTTTGCAATCATTCATTTTTCATGGGTTAGGCTAAAGGAACATCTTATTTAGTGAATCTCAAATCGGTTACGTTGAAATGAAAATAAATCAATGTCGTAATACGTCGTCGACCTGGAGTGGAGACCGCGTATTGACAGGCGTAATGTGGGACAGCCCCCAGCTAGACGGAACAACAACTTAAAAAAAAACATACTGGCGAATTGAGAACCTCCTCCTTCTTGAAGTCGGTTAAAAAGGTGGCTAGGGCAGACTGTATGCGTAAGGCGGAGGTCAGGGTGTTGTGGCGCAGCCTGCGAGAGGCCTATGCCCAACAGTGAACTGCGATAGACTGACTTGAACATCATTATATAAAGATTTCGTGTTCAAGTCAAGGTGACTTAAAAAAATTGAGTCGTGACTCGTGACGGTACCCGACTTCGAATATGGGGATTAGAATCAAATATCATTCTGATTGGCTGCTACAGAACATTTACCTTCAAGTCCCATAAAAATATAATTATAGCTAGAACAAAACAAACAGCAATATATCTATTCACCGTACTAAATCATCAAAAGCGAGACATTTACATAACTTACTAGCGTCATCCCTTATAAGGTACAGTCGGCCCCGCATCCACAGACTACGGAAGGTAATAAGGCAACACGTGTCAAAAACGACCCCTGCTAGTCTATAGGCATACCGATTTTCTGCAGGTGTACCAGCTAAGATATTTTGAGTGTGTATAAAAAGGTGGCTTTTGTATGCGAATATGATTTTTGGTTTGATAAAAATGATGAGGATTTGGTCTAGATCTTACATCTGGTTTATTTTATGTGTGTCAATAGTTTCCAGATTAATATTTTGAATATGTACTGTAAATTTAGTATTGCCTGTTTATAATGTGTAATAAGTATAATGACTAAACTATTTGCACGGAAATAAACATAGGAATTATTATTTTATGTCATGTATAGCGTCAACAAACGTTAATTGGTGATTACGGTTCAATAAAATACAAAATTATATTGCGATGACCCATAGACACATCGTTGTATATACTAACATAATAATAACACGTCTGCTAGGGTAAATTCACCCCACCCCCTGCCTACCCTGATTTACAAATCGTATGCACCCACCGCAGCAGTGATAGCCCAGTGGTAGCGGTCGTAGGTTCGAACCCAAGTAGGCGCTTTACTTTGTGTAAATAATTTTAACACCACTGCTCTCAAAACCGTGAATTAAAACATCCTGAGAAAATCGACATGTCCTAGAACCAAAAATTCAAAGACATGTGACTTCTACAACACTGAGCTCTCGTGGCGCCGCGTGGTTACCACTCCCCCTCGAAGAGAGGAGGCCTGTGTCCCAGCAGTGGGAACATTATAGGCTGATTGTGCTATGCTCCCACGAACCGCGGTTCTACTAAAATTGTTCACTTTTCCAGTAAAAGAAGTGAATGGTATATACAGTATACATTGGTGGTTCATGTACTTTCTCTGAATAACACTCAAGACTAGAAATAGTAAGGTATTGAGAAACTGCGAACACGTGCCGATAATTGCCGGAGTGAACTACCTACACGGAGCAACAACTTTTATACCATTTCAAGACACGGGCTAGAAAATTTCAAACTTTGTATCAAGGACTTAGAGTTGGAAATTGCATGTGGTTCACCGTCAAATAGTTATAAGCTGAGTATTATAGCTAGTATTGCTGTATGTACAGAAATATGGGTCGGGTCTCACTGATGGCGATGGTAATTATGGTAAACTAGTTTTTAAATTCAGCTTTGTGTTTTGTTTGAGGACGAGTTTGTGAATTTTCTTTACAGTTTTGGTTAAATGGAAGGGGCTGCTTACATGTCATTTGTTTGCGGTTATACTCATGTGCATATTCCAGGTTCTCTGTATTAATCTCGAATTCGAACAGAGCTCGCTGTTCTTGTCGATTCAGTAAACAATATGTCCAGATAAATCAAGCCATAAATAAATCATTAACATGAATGTGAGTTTATAAATAAATAAAACGGTTATCTTTAATATATTATGTATCACTGAAGGAGGTAAATAAAGACAAAAAACTTTTGAGAATTTTTTATTAGAAATTTGGCTGCTAAGTATTTGAAAATGGCATTTTTACATACATTGAAATTAATTTTATTTAAATAACACATAATAGAACATCACGCCTGTAATTCCCGAAGGGTTAGGCAGAGGTATATCTATAGAAGGTACACCCACATTTCGCCAGTTATGTTTAAGTCCCATGTAATGGGAGCGACCCTATTGCCATCAACCGGACATAAATCCAGACAGATTTTACTTATTGCAAAAATAATAATTACTAACTTTAGGCTTATTGTCTAATGTCGTGAACGAGATAAGATACACTAGGATGGAATATAGAATACGACTGTTGCTATATCAAATTGTTCTTTTAAAAGCCGCCGTCATGGTTAGGTGTCATCATCATCATCATTTCAGCCCTGCATCACCCACTGCTGGGCATAGGCCTCCCCAATCCAGGTGTATTTGTTTTTTAAAGTATTTCTTTTTTTTTATTTTTGGAAAAATAAATACACAAGGTATTTTATTCGATGCCTCTTCCACTAGGACCACACCCTAAAGCAAGCGCTTAAGTAGTGTTTCTTAGAATTAGCTTTTGTAAAGTTGGATACCAAAAAGATGTTTTCAAAAGTTTCTCATAGTATTTTCTTCTTTCACATTTTCATGATTTTAGTTTCAAAGAAATCTGTATATAGAAAGCACGTCCTATATATAATCTGACAAAAAATCCTTTGATCTTTGAAAACGATTTCATGAAATTCAAAGGAGTTTTAGATAAAATTGCTACATTTTGACTTTATCAATGTTGAAATTATACTCATAATTTCATCTTTCACTTACAAAATGTAGGGGGGAAGTAGCTTATATCAGTGGAAAATTCAAAGGTAGGTACAATTTTTTCAACGCATTAGAAGGGCGCGCCGGCCTCACAAAGTCATTTCCTTCAAAGAATATTGTTAGCTAAAGAAAAAATTATACATTTCGCTGTGTCTGAGAAAAACCTTTTTTACAAAAGCTCTATAGTCCGTTCCACTATGAAACCGATAGATAAGAACCGTACAGAGTTCGGGATTAACACCCTTAAGATAAAGTAGTGGCGATCCCTACCAGCCATCACTTACACTGAAACATGTTTAGGATTGAATAAAGCTTTCGCCTTTGAAAAAAATACCTATTGAAGTAACGACCCATTGATCCGTTATTTGAATAGCGATGGACTCTGTAAACCCAAAAAATATGCTCATATTTATTCAAGCATACTGCTTACAAAATCTTACGCAATAAGCTTCGGGTATAGAGGTAACCCGAGAGCTTATTTACAATATACATTTCCTGAAGAAGTCCAATTTCAATGTGCTTAATTTGGTGCTCAAAGGTCGCCGTTACGTGGCCTCAGTGCTGGTGTAAATTTACATGAGACACTTCCATTAGAGTTGTAAGTCTCCGGTTTAATTTACCAGTTGGACGCTTCGATCGACCGTTTTCGCCTTCAAAAGTAAAAGCGGACATATTTCTTGACTGCGTTTATAATCCCGCTGGCAACACTAGTCCGCTAACGAAGTTAGTTCTAAGGTAAAGTTTTAATTGCTCTCTGGCAAATCTCAGTTTATCTTTTCGCGGTCTCTAGGAAACAGCTTTGTTGACTATAAATTCAATTTGAGCGAGGCGGAAAAGATTACAGCATTGTTTATAGGAGAGGGACATGATTGAAGAAGCAATTCTTGAAATAGTTCAGAGTGGAGGTTACTGTCGTGTGTCACGCCACCGTCTTATGTAAAATACTTAAACTGTGTGTAAGTGGGAGAGGCAGTAGGCACCTTGCCGAGTGGAAACTGTCACAAGTGCCTTACTTTCAATCTCATGAAACGCAGGATGGAAAATTTCGTTTAATAATTTAAGGCCGCGACAGGCCTTAAACGTCGTCTGCCGGTTTTATCACCTGAGAGTCACGTAGGCGACCCGCACCGTTACTTCAGCGCGGCTAATGAATTCTTACCTTGTTTACAATAAAGCAAAAAGCTTTTATGAAGCTCATTCATTAAAGGAATCTGTGGATTATGCGTGAAGCCGCGCTAAGAACGTGACTTTTGAGATTTTCAACAAATTGATTCTGGTGTGCTTCGATAAAACCTTACAAGCCAAGGGTTAGAACAGTTTTATGCGTGCTGTAAAATTATAGAGCGATGTTTACACGCTTTCTTAAAGCGCCGATAAATGGCTCGTATAGTAAACGTATGCAAATTGATATAATATAATGCCTGTACATTTTTCTTTTTTAAACAGCCTTCATGTTCACGCTTTCATGCTTACAGGTTTACGTTTATGGAAAACTTTTTAATTTACTAATTCAACCTGTCACATACAATTGGTAAGCAGAGTCTACCTAAATTGCTTCTAGAAGGATAACTTTACTGACATTTACGATACACAAACGGAACGTTAAGATGGTTCAATGAAATTTAAAGAAGTTTATTGTATTCGTAAATGGATGCGGAAGCCAGAAGACATGAGAAGAACTCCTTCCTCACCATTATTAATTCCACACATCATGAAAACAAGAACAAGAAACGTAATACACATAAACAAGCTAATGACCGTCTCATAACATAACAAAAGGAACATGTAGATGACGCAGAACTAGCATAGTCCGCTAAATATATCCATTGTTTTATTGTAACACTAGGTTCTACCTGCGACTTCGTTCGCGTGAAATTTCTTGTTCCCCGACCCACCCCGTCGCATCGTATTACCTGCCCATGCTAATACTTCGTTTCCGCGTTGCGTTCTTTCTGACTTTTATTTTCGTTCTGCGCGGCTCCTAAAAGTCCTAGTGTGATGTTAAATAGCCTATAGCCTTCCTCGAGAATTGGGCTATAACGGCAAAAAGATTTTTTTAAATTCGATTGTTAGTTCCAGAGATTAGCGCGTTCAAACAAACAAACAAAAAAACCAACTCTTCAGCTTTATTATTAGTATATATACGAGTAGATGTTTCATAATAAAATAAGATAAATTCATCCGGCGGAGGTACGGTATCGGGCCGGGTGGTTGCCGGGTGGTCGCCGGGAGAACGGCGGGTGCGCGCCGGAGGGCAACCGTCGGCCACTGTCAAGAGAGACCTTATCTAAACTCCCGCCGAGTAACACCGAGCTATGAAGGGTTAGAGTGGGTATAAGGACGTCATTAATTAGGTTTTAACAAGGAAAATAAGCGTGGGAATAATGATGATACGATGTTATACTAATAATTCAGCATAAATTATCCTTTTTGTGATAAGTTAAAATATTATGTAACCATCTAATATCCAATACTATCCTATACTATTAAACGAGCAATATTTGTATATATATAAATACAAATATTGCTCGTTTATATATATATATATATATTTGTAATATAATATTTTATAATAATAATAAAAACATTCTCGAAAACGGCTCGAATGATTTCGATGAAAGTTGCAATATAGGGGACGAAAAATCGATCGAGCCAGCTCTCATATCTGGGAAAATTCGTTTTCCCCGTATTTTCACTCGAGCAGAGCTCGGTCGCCCAAAGTTAAAAACAAGAAATGACACCTCAGAATAATAACATGGCAGCTTGGAATTAGTAAGTACCTACTATTATGGCAGCATGGAATTAATATGAACTATCTTATACTGTTCCTATACTATTAAATGAGTACTCTCTATTTCCACCCGAGCAGAGCTCGGTCGACCAGTTACTAATATAAAAAAGAGGCAAAATTTGTTCGTTTATAAGTTTGTATGTAGATCTCCGGAGCTACGTGTCGGATTTGTCGGACGAAGTCGCGGGCAGAAACTTAACGTGTAAAAAGCATTGGTTGTTGCCAGATTTTTTGTTAATTAAATACTAGCGACCCCCACCCCAGCTTCGAATGGTTTTTACGACCTGAAATAATAACGAGATTTAGAAAGAAAAGAAAAATAAAAGATAACTTGTGCATTCTGCACAAACTAGACTTAATTTAAAAAAATATATATTTCTTTGTTATAGGTACATATATTTTTTTTCTTTTTTTTTTCCTTTTGTTCCTTGAATTTGTTCCATGTCAATTGTTATACACATGTAAGTTTAATATTAATTTATACTAATTAAATATATAAAAAAAAAATTATTTTGTAAGTTCGTATGTAGGGGGGTAATCTCCGGAACTATCAGTTGGATTTGAATAATTCTTTTTGCTTTGGATAGCTTGATTCTTGAGTAAGGTTATTATAGACTTTCGGACGAAGTCGCGGGTAGAAGCTAGTGAATTATGCACATAAAAACCTTCCGACTATTATATTCTATATGTGGTCGCGCGGGCCGGGCGCTTGGGTGGACGATCGTAAAATCGTATTAAAATCTGATGCATAGTTTAGAAGAACAACGCAGTTACACTGACATACACGAAAAGCGACTTTAATCTCTTATTTGTATCTATACTAATCTATACTAATAATAAAGCTGAAGAGTTTGTTTGTTTGTTTGTTTGAACGCGCTTATCTCTGGAACTACGAGTTGGATTTGAAAATTTGTTTTTACATTTATAACATTCTTGAGTAAGGTTATCGGCTATTAATTTAACATCTCGCTACGATCCTTAGGAGGCGAGTTAAACGAAAAAACGTCAGAAAGGACGTTAAGTGAAAACGTAGGCGGGCGATGCGATGCAACTCGGTAGGTCGGGGGCCGAAGTTTCACGAGGCAGAAGCTAGTTTATAATATGTGTAGATATAGGTAGACTTCTATATGTGACTTATTCAGAGTAAAAATAGTGTAGTCCACAATATCTTATTCTTTGTGGTTATTTTATACACATGTATGTATTTAAGCGGGAACTGTGGAGTTATTTTCAGTCATCGCAACACCTCTCTCCCTTGATTTCGTATATTTGTATATATATTTAATATAGGTATATATTATAGTAAATATGTATGTATGTATGGGTATGTAGTTTGTAATCTATTTATGTATTGTTGTATGTATTTTAGTTATAATTCAATAGAATATATTTTTTAATTTTTTTTCTTTGTTCCTCTCAAATAGAGCACCTGCCATCTAATCTCTTCACCACCCTTGGTTGACTGGTAGAGAATGCCTAAGGCATTAAGTCCGCCTTTGTACTTTTTTGAGTGCGAAAAGTTTTAATAAATAAATAAATACACATATATACTAAATAAAAGCCATAGAAATAAAACTCAGCTCTAAACAAATCTGTCTTTAGAAGACTCTCCCACACTCCATTACCTTGGTGACCTTTTACCGACACAGGTTCTCATTATTAATGAATGTTTATGTCACCGTATAATTGTGAACTTCGATAGTTTATAGTTTATAGGTATTAATTTCCGTAAGATTATAAACTGTCGAAAAATTGTGAACTGCAACAAACCATTTACAATTTAACTCAATATTTTTCGTTATTTGAATCTATCCATGGGAAATCGACAAATTGTGAATGGTATCAAATTTGCTTACGACGTAACGCACCTTGCGCTAATACTAAATAGCCTGGCTAGCTGCGAGGAACTTGGAAGTAGAGCTCGCCGGTCGCTGCCGCGGCACCGCTCACTACGCTCGCTCGGCTCGCGTCCGCTTGGTCACAGGTCTAACCTAACCTAACCCATTTCACCCAGTTTATAATCGAATGGAAATAATAATATAATTTATAAACTAACGGTTCTTATGGTGACATACATTTTATTGTAGACAAAATATTACATACTCAGAATAACTAAATAGCTTAGAAAGATTAAGACGGCCGAACTCTCAAACGCAACTGAAGTGTATTTAAATCGCCGTGCATTCTTATGCCGTCTCCGTCACTTAAAAGAGTATGGTAGAGACAGAAACACTTTAAAAACGGTTTAAAGTTCTGTGTTATTTGGGATTTCGGGGAATAGAGTATGTTGGGGTAAGTTCGGGTAAAGACCATTGTGAATCAAATTCTCGGAACAGAACAAATTAGCGCGGAACTCAACATTGACAGCATTTAAAATGAATTTGAAATTAGTCGAGAATTTGGTTCGTACGGTCTTATCCCAGCGCCGAACTTAACCCCAACATGAATGAATGTTCAAAATACAGGTTCAAAATGTAAAAAAATAGATATTAAATTGTCCCGTAACACCCAAAAGCCCTTTGTTTTACACAAATAAATAAATCCGGAATACATTAAAATTGTGCCGTGCGCTCTCCATTATTCATAGCTCTGGGATATTCTGCTGACTCGAAACGGCTAAGTAAGAGCTTGCTGAATAAAATGTTAAGTACAATTAACTGGTCAAGTATCCATACTAGTTTACACTGAGTCAGTGAGAGTTCTGACTCAGTAGACTGAATGATTTAATTCATTTAGTACAAATTGAGTCAGACGGTAAAATTCTGTAGATAGGTACCTATTTATGCGTATTAAATTTGTTTTCGGTTTTGACATTATAAGGTCAATCAAAAATCTTTATAAAAGATAAATAAAATAATAAAAATAAAACCCATTTATACCAAATGACATGATTGCTATTACAACTGTAACAAATCTGAATAATAATCATGACTACAAAAGCCAATAATAAAGAGATGAAATTAAATTGTAGGTATATAATGTCAAATAATAAGATGATTATGTGAAGGAAGAATGTAAAAAAAAAAAATATAAGTAATTAGAGTGCACTCCGACAACTTTAAAACTAATTTTGTAAGATTTTCATATTTCATGTCACTTTCAGTTAACGTTTATAGTAAAAGTTATAAAAGTATTTGCTGAAAGTTTCACCAAAATAAATTTTGTTTACCAACTGAGCCAAAATCGATGAAAAATAATTAGCAAATGATTTCTAAGAAAACCTTAAGTTAGTTATTTTGGACCAAAAGCTTTATTTAATATCTTAATTGCAATCTCGGTTCCAACTCGCTTAAAATCGTTATGTCGAGGTTTTTGCAAAGATCAAATTTAATTACTGTTTGACCTCCAACCAGCTTTTACTTCAATTTATCCACATCGAATGGAAAAAGGGTTTTTTTTATTTCGTATAAACTTGTTTTAATTCCGCTGTGATTGCTCGATTCTTTTAAGTGCTCCGTCTAACTGGAGTGCCTGTTTTCATAGGAAACTATTAAAATCGACTGTTGAAAGAACTATGTATAATAATAATTGTACTGTAATCACACGGAAACAGGACCCGGGCGACCGAGCTCTGCTCTGGTAAAAAATTCCATGTATAGTACCTACATACTTATTCCATGCTGCCGTAATATAGTTACTAATGCCATACTGTCATGTATGTCAATTGTCAAATAAGTAGTCAGCTAGCCATCTTGTTTTAAACTTTGGGCGACCGAGCTCTGCTCGGGTGAAAATACGGAGAAAACGAATTTTCCCCGATATGAGATCTAATTAGATCGATTTTTCGCCCCCCCCCCCATATTGACCCCTATATTGCAACTTTCCTAGAAACCGTTAGAGCCGTTTTCGAGAAGTGAATACAAATATATATATACAAATAGTTCTCGTTTAATAGTATAAGTATATTCAATTTAAACGATAAACTTATTTAAGTACTCTGAGAAATTAATTGCATTGTTTTCGCAAATAAATCCTCATACACGAAACAGTTAATCTCAAAAAACTCATAGATTCTGCCAATAAAATAGTGATGGGACACGCGACCGCAACGCGTGACAGAGCCCACTTAATTTAGTGACAGTGCACGGTGTAAACACGGGCATACTATGTAATTTTGTTTTACTCTCGACCACTGATAAATTGGGTGCGGAGGAAGCGCGGCCGCGGCGTACGGGCGACCAATATTTTTCATTACTATGCTAATTTCATTGTCCCAATAAACGCGACGCCCCCACTCACCCGCAAAGAGGTTAGCTGTTTCACGAGCATTTTTACTGTGTCCACTGAAAAATTTGAATTCGCTTTCCAAAAGGTCGGGCTGGGTTAATTTGAAATGCAACTGGGCATTTTTAGTTTTTCACCGCGCCGACGCCGCTTGCTTTTAAATGGCGGGCAATAAAATTGTGTATTAGTGCATTTATTTAAGCTTTTCACGATTCGATAGTCTGAATCATAACATTTTCAAATTATATTTTTGTTTGAAAGTTTTACAGTCGTTGAGCTCTCGTTAGCATAGTTTTCATGGTTATAATTTATTTTGGTCTCGCTTGTTAAATTTTACGAGGCATCGTGCAATTCAATGATATCAACTGGTAACAAAGCTATTTGCAGCAACTTGAAATGCAAGTTACGTCTACAAATTCATGGAGCATGGTCAGACAATCAGTTTAAACGAGGGTAATAATACCAGTAGTGCGGTATTATCGCGCACACAATCGCTTGAAATGATTCAATAGATCAGTGTCGGAGGTGTGGAGGGGCAAATTTCGCAGTGGGGTCACGTATCCCCCGAGAGGTCTGGACCCCGAAGTATGCGCCCTGAAACACGTGTCATATTGCCCTTCCTTGGACGACAATACTTAATTCAATAGCTATTGAAATTTTCCGATATAGACCGTTGTGTGTTTGTCCCGGAATCTTATCAGCTTATTGGGGTGTACCGGTCTTTTATTTGTGTTGGAATAAAAATACAAGTTACGATCCATTTCCAAAAAACAATTCTGCAAGGTTGCCTCGTTGGTCTAGTGGCCGCAAGCGCTACTGATGAGCATGAGATCCTGGGTTCGATACCCCGGGTCGAGCAGAGTGTCATTGGGTTTTTCCATCTGGAATATCTCAGTAGCAGCCCGGAGTCTAGATTTGTGAAATTGATAGAAATAGGCTCGCCCCCTATTGCATGGGACTCAAACATAACTGGCGAAATGTGCATATTTTTCCTGCTAACAAAATCAATCATGTACAAAAAATAACTATGGGTCTCTAAAACGAGAACTCATAATCAAAAACCAGAATAATCAACGCTTCACTAAAATAAAACAAGTTCGGTTCGCTTTTTATGGGAAAATATATTTTCAATTCAACAGTACCATTTTGTTTGGCAAAAAACAGTGGAGTTAACATAGCTGAACGGCCACTGGTGTATTTGCAAGCGGCCATTTTCATTTTTAGTGTTCACTTGAGTGTTTCTAATACTCGTACACTAAAAACTAAATTTGTTTTTGTTTGGTTTTCTGTAGATACAATATTTTTGTGGTTAACAACGATTTTTGTTTGGTTTATGTATCGAAGGGTCTTTTTACAGCCTGTGTATAGGTATACTCTGTGTAGCTGTGGTCAAAATTAAGGGTGTGGTACAGACCATCAAACTGAACAACATCGAACATGAGACCAACATCGTTATCGGAAAAATATCATCATCGTAATAGAAATAATTCACTTTCCCTTTCAGCAAAATCAAAGAGAGTAGAAACTATCTGTGTGTCATATTTCATCTAAATCCGTTCAGTCATTTTTACGTGATTGAGTAACAAACATACAATCTTTTACATTTATAATATTATTAGGATTAGTAGGATAGTAGAATAGTAGGATATTCAATTCAATTCAATTCCATTTATTCAGTAACAATCTACATTGTGTTCGAAATTAACCAACATGAAACATACACAAATATTGCAAAATAACGATGATCAGGATAGTAGGATAGTAGGATAGTAGGATAGTAGGATAGTAGGATAGTAGGATAGTAGGATAGTAGGATAGTAGGATAGTAGGATAGTAGGATAGTAGGATAGTAGGATAGTAGGATAGTAGGATAGTAGGATAGTAGGATAGTAGGATAGTAGGATAGTAGGATAGTAGGATAGTAGGATAGTAGGATAGTAGGATAGTAGGATAGTAGGATAGTAGGATAGTAGGATAGTAGGATAGTAGGATAGTAGGATAGTAGGATAGTAGGATAGTAGGATAGTAGGATAGTAGGATCACGCGGGTGAAGCCGCTGGCGGAAGTTAGTTGTTAAATAATAAGAGAGCATTGTAACAATCCTATAGGTGTTAATGACGTTATTTTTCTCATGTTACTATATAAGTAGCTATCTACAGCATGCACATACTTACATATATACATATCCATTTCTGGTGTGGTCCAGTTTTATAAAATATTGGTTGTCAGCGGTGACGACCCGAGACTGACGTGTTTGAATTGTATTTTACATTTGTTGTTGTTCGTGTTCGCTTTTTCACAGCTGGTTTTTTTCCAGCCAGTGTTATAAACATTTTGTTGTTGTTCATACTATTTTGATTTTAAAGCTATCCCTTTACGGTTGTTTGAAAGTTCCTATTATAATCTTGAGGAGTCACCCACT
Organism: Agrochola circellaris; assembly: GCA_914767755.1. NCBI lineage: Eukaryota > Metazoa > Arthropoda > Insecta > Lepidoptera > Noctuidae > Agrochola > Agrochola circellaris. The sequence continues at coordinate 8,668,196 of OU611857.1, forward strand.
CCATCATTATAATGATGGAGAGCTATGTAGAGCTATAGCTCTACATAGAAAATTTTGATAACGAAATATATTTTTTTGTAATTAGGGATAATCCTTTAATTTACCCTACCTATTCTTGAGAGTAGAGACAGCGACTAAATAACTACCTATAAATATAATGGCACAAACATAGATGAAGTACTTGAGTAGTAGGTCTGTGACAGTTAAGGCGTCATCATAAAGCATCTCAGTAGTAGGTACGGCTTATATCGCTTAGCTACTGTGCCAGTTAAGGCGTCATCATAAAGCATCTTAGTAGTAGGTACGGCTTATATCGCTGTGCTACTGTGCCAGTTAAGGCGTCATCATAAAGCACCTGAGTAGTAGGTACGGATTATATCGCTTAGCTACTGTACCAGTTAAGGCGTCATCATAAAGCATCTCAGTAGTAGGTACGGCTTATATCGCTGTGCTACTGTGCCAGTTAAGGCGTCATCATAAGGCACCTAAGTAGTAGGTGTGGCTTATGTCGCTTAGCTACTGTACCAGTTAAGGCGTCATCATAAAGCATCTCAGTAGTAGGTACGGCTTATATCGCTGTGCTACTGTGCCAGTTAAGGCGTCATCATAAGGCACCTAAGTAGTAGGTGCGGCTTATGTCGCTTAGCTACTGTGACAGTTAAGGCGTCATCATAAAGCATGTCAGTATTAGGTACGGCTTATATCGCTTAACTACTGTACCTATTAAGGCGTCATCATACCATGACTAAACACTAAATACTAATTTGCTAGCTTGAATTGCAAACATCTAGATAATCTACACACTTAAAAGACTAAAACAAAATACTAGTCTTTTAGTTTCTTAATATCCTCAGCGATGTGTTCACTGTCGTACCTATTTATCTTGTAACGTTTAGTTGTGCGGGCCTAACTTAAGTAATTGAATTAACTAGCTTTAACAAATTATAAGAGGCACACAAATACAGCTGTGTAATAAACAAGATTACTCTATTCAAATACTTTCTTTGAATTATTTCTAGATTAATTGGAGTGAACGCTAAATAGAAACTATACAAATTCATATGTGTATTTTGAATCCTAACTATAATATTATAAATGCAAAAGTGAGTTTGTTTATTTGTTACTCTTTCACGCTAAAACGGCTGAACGAATTTGGGACAATGGATAGGCCATGACCCGTGTTAGGACATAGGCTATACCTACCTAAGGGTTCCATGGCGTATTAAGATCGAGAAAAAAACATGTTTCTTGTATCAGGACCCCCTTTAGATATACATTTTTTACAGCGGCAATTAGAAATACACAATCTGTGAAAATTTCAATTGTCGACCTATTACGGTTCATGAGATACAGCCCTCTGACAAACAGATGAACGGACGGACGCTTAGTAACAGGGTTCCGTTTAGCACCGTTCGGTTACGGAACCCCAAAAAGGAGAAAATACAAAATACACGCAGACAAAGTCGCGGTTATAGCTAGAGAGTAGAGTATAATATATTCAACTTCTTAATTAATCATAAGTGCAAGCATTCAACACTAACAAGTTGACAGACTTCACTATATTTTATTATATTACTATGCATTCTCTACTTTAAGAGAATATTTACCAGAGTACGGTGTCTGCGATGTTTTTCAACGTTTTAAACGGGCCATAGATTTAAATTCAAAAGTATAAATTTAAATTGTGTGCTAGTTGAAAAACACATCCGTTATACGCTGGAGTTGCGAACTAAGGAACGACGTGTTTTGACCAATACACTGCGATATCTCGAGTTGAAAACTGCATGGAATTAGGTAGGAGTTTTTGTTTGTAAATGGAAAAATATAGTGAATATGTATCATGAATAAACTGCCTCGTTCGTGTAGTGGTCGCAAGCGCTACTGCTGACCATGAGATCCTGGGTTCGATTCCCGGGTCGAGCAAAGTATTATTCGGTTTTTCCATCTGGAATTTCTCAGTAGCAGCCCGGAATGAATCTTCAAGTAAATAAGAACACTCATTGCTGTATTCTACATAAAATACGCCTCAAAAAACAATTTGTCTAACCTGTTCCCAATTATGTCGGGGCCAGCTTCCAGTCTAACCGAATGCAGCTGAATACCAGTATTTTACATGGTGCGACTGCCTATCTGAACTTCACAACACAGTTACTTGGTAACACGACATCCCTTGGTAAGACTGGTTGTCAGACTTTTGGCATTCTGAGTACCCGTAACGACTGTCAAAGATCCACCAATGACAAACGGGACCAACGGCTTAACATGCTTTGCAAAGATCTAAAAATGCCAAAAAAATATTGAAATAAAATACACCTATAGAATGTAAAAGGGAAGAAAATAAATTTGACCCAGATTAAGGCACACAGCACATGAAAAAATAATATGAATCGCATTAAAATGATAAGATATCAATTTCCCAAACACATTTTTTACCACCTTCAGCAAAACCACACGCGTTCACACGTTGATCAGTCTCCAAGTCCCCCCGCAAGTGTTTTCGTCTCAAAGCAGAATATTAGAAAAGTTTTTCGATTCCCTGAATAGTGCCTAGTACGTGAGACACAAATATTGCAGTGAAGCCACGGATAATCTGCTGGAAGCGAGCCAGTTCACAATATGTAAGCGCAGTTTTCAATAGAGCCGTTTAGATATCTGCTGGTGGAGGCACCCAGGCGACAATTAAGTGAGAACCCATGCTATGATTACCAGTATTATCGCGGTGTTGGTAGTGTAGGAGTTCGGGTGCGAATGAAATTGTTTATCTGATTGGGTGGTTATTGTTGGGGAGGTAATTGAATATCGGAATTGTTTTGTGAGGTTTGTATACACCTCACAAAATAATAAAATTAATATGAAACATTTTTATGTTTTTATTAATTTAAAAATACTACCACTGACTACGTAAGTAGTATTTTTATTTGTAACAATCATAAAACATTATCAGTGTTCTGTGCCTAATAATAACAAAGTAAATAATGCAACAACTTGCTCCTTTTCAATAAAAAAGAGACATTATCCATATTCATACCTCATATTATAAATGCAAAAGTAACTCTATTTGTCTGTCCGTTACCATTTCACGCCTTAACGGCTGAACGGATTTCGATGAAATTTGGCACACAGTTAGACCACGACCTGGGTAATATAATTTCTGAGCTCCGCACAAGCGAAGCCACAGGCAAAAGCTAGTAAGTTATATTTTTTAAATAAATTAATTTAGGTCTCTATCTATAATAGGCATACGTTTGTATAGGATTACATTACAAGATACAAATGTTTACCATCCGGTTTACGACACCAACTCCGCGACTACACCGGATAATTCGGTCCCCGTGACCCGTTTGCGCGTTTATTCATACCTCATTCATCCGATTGCCTTTATGACGGGAATTAGTTTCGGAATGTATGGCTTTGCATTATAATCAGGGTAGATTCTGGTTGCAAATCGACCGGTGAAATCGTGCCTCCTTTGTGCGAGCCGCTCGGGGCGAATCATCGATGGCGTTACAAAGCTTTTGATACATTTTTGCTGTGTTCGTGGTATTATTATACGGAATAATTATGTATCTCGGTACCTTTAGGCTATTATTGGCTCGTTTAGTTGACTGAATTAGCCATAGATGTGCATCGGGGCTATTGGACGAAAATGTCAGTTATATAAATTATAAAAGGTGTTCCTTTTGATATTCCATAACTGTAGGGTATTAATGACCATGTCAAAGAATCAACTGGTATATGATACTTGTCGAAAAATATACACTGTAAGACATACTGTCCTCCCATACCTATACTATTAATGCTGTTATTTGAAAATATTGTAAGAGCCAATTATTTTTTAAAGAGTAACTGCGGAGAAGCATTATTTCAAAAAACTCGTTTGTAACACTCAATTATTTTTCTATACCATTAGAAATAATATATTTTTTGTTTATTTTATTGATTTGTTTTGTGTTTTTTCTAGGTTAAAACAAAATAGATATAACACACAAATAATAAATATTCTCTGTTATCTAAAGAAAGAAAGAAAATAAATAAATATTTCTTTAATACCTAATAAACACAACAAAATCACAGTTCAGAAAACACATCACACCTCTAATTTACCCAACAATGACAACAATAAAGTGTGGCCACACAGACCACTGAAGGAAATCATGTATCATTGACAAACACACAAGTTGCTGGGCAGGAAGCCCGGGCAAAGTGTTCCATCACCCGGGCAGGGCCTTCCGCACCCGGATATGAACCCTGTATCGTCGCGACTGCCCTCGTCACTTTAACGATCTCCGCTCACTAAGGTTTTTACCTTATTGCTGGATGACGGTCGATATATGAAATGTTATTAGTTGAAAATGGTTGTCATTGTTTTTGCTGGGGTTAAAGCTTCGTGAAATTGCGTTATTCTTTTTGAAGTTACAGTTTTCTTATTTTGAAAATAACTTTCGATTGATCAAATGCTTATAAATATTCTTCTTATTAAAGTACAAGTACTTAAATGCTTATTTTTTAAACAAAAATATTAATTTAGCTCAATGTAAAAATATTGGCGTTTAATTTATTTTTTAATTCAATGAGGGGCTCGTTGCTGTTAATATCAGTCGAACTGGTGGATTGGATCGGCTTGGAGCGGTCGGTTCGTGGATGGCTGACCATCCACGAATTGACTGCGCATTCCCCGTCCCTCAGAAATCACATTAAGCCGTTGGTTCCGGCTGTCATTCGTAGATTTTCGACAGTAGTTACGGGTAGTCAGAAGCCCAAATGTCTGATAACCAATCTTACCAAGCGGTATGTTACTCAGTAACTGGTTGTGGAGGTCAGATAGGCATAAAACTGGTATTCAGTTGCATCTGGTTAGACTGGAAGCTGACCTCAAAATGGTTGCGACGTTGAGCGTGTAAATTACATTTCGGTCAAAAATATTTTTTGAATGTTTTTTTTGTCTGTAAAATACATTACTAAATATTATTAGCGCAGCCTTGTGATCCGTTAGTAACTAAAATAATGTTAACCCGTTCATGATTTTCGCATACAAATTATGTAGGATACGATAAAATGGCCGCCATTTATCATTGTATATTATAATAAGTAATTAGTCAAGGGGCCGGGAAGGTCGGTGTTTGAAATATGACTACGACTAGAGTATTTAATTTACTGGGTGTTTACCCAGTAAATTACACACTAATAAATACTTGAAACCGAATACTTGGACTACTCAAATATTTGGAACCTTAATAGGTTCCAAGTATTCTTGTTTTTACGTAAAGGAACTAGGTACTAGGTATTTTTAGCTTGGAAAATGAAATGACTACTTCAGTGAAAATAATCCTGAACTGAACTAAAATTCGAGCGTGTTTCCGAGTTTATTTTGATATTAATAAGTACCTACATTTTCACAATATTATTTGGGGTACACTAAATAAACTACACGTGTGGCAAACTAAATTGTACGTTTGGCGCCATGAGCAGTCATCTCAGTTATGACCTGGCTGGCTAATATTTTATCACGAGGTGAGATAGGTATTTTCTTAGAGAATAAAAACCGTACATAAGTACGTGATCTGTACATACGAAAGAATAATGACTAGGACACACTGATCAGAGTAATATTATCCGGACAAATAACAGACAATAAGTACATCTAAGTGAGTCTAACATAATTATCATTGTCAGAATAACCCAAGTTTGTTCATATGCGTCTGTATTCATGACTGTCCTATCGTGAAGTCGTAACGTGCATTTAAAATAGCAGGTTACTTATATCTTACAGCTGAAGCAGCAGCGGCCCTATATTTATGCATTTTTCTCTCCATGTAGGTAAGGTTTGACTTAAAAAACACAGGGACAACACATATTATTAGGCAGGTAAATTTATAGGTAAATAATTGATCAATTTACAAGGTACCTAATGCAACTTAAAAATAAAATTTATAATTGAAAAAGAAGGTCGTTAAAATACTCGTAAATCAAGACGGTGAAAAAAATGAAAGAGTTTAAAAACTTTCAGAGTTTTACAAAACGTATTAATGGCGGATTATTGGAAATTAAAACTTTTATAACTTTAATATTTAATAAGCAATTAATTAATTTTAAATTAGGCACATTTATTTCGCTTTGTAATTTATTAAAGTTTCTGTCCAAGGTGTCAAAAAGATACCGTTTACGTTTAATAGAATTTAGGGTTGATTATGTTATCAAACTATCTTGAATATTAGAGGGTGCAGTAAGAAAGAAAGAAAAATAAACTATATAATAATGACTGCGAGTCTTATGATAGAAGCCTATATCTTATATTCCACTGCAGGTAATAGGACCTTGCACAAAAGGCAGAAGTTTCATAAATAATTCTTGCTAAGTTTTGAACCTGTAACTTTGTAATTAAATAATCTAGTCATTAAACCTCCAGCCATCACGAAATGCTTACAAGATTTAAAACTCATTTACGCAACTAGGCTGAGAATCAGCACTTTTCGAACGTCAAAATTACATAAGACAGTCCCCCAAAAACGCCCGCTCTTCACCACTTCCTAGTGCTTTAGCTGGGAAGAAGATGTGGCGCATCAAACTCCCCAGCAGCACAGCTGTCAGTTCAGTTAGAAAAACTTGATTCTATACAATAGTATTTATGTAAAATAATTTACAAAACGCAACACAAAATATTAAATTAAATTATTTTCTGTATATCAGCTAGCACACGCCAAAATACCAACAAGTTGTTGCAATTAAAAAGAATATGCACTTATAACAAGACATACACTCAAAACCACTTACAAAAACCAATCACGTAGTGCTTACCATCTAAATAATGTTGCCAACTACAATAAACGGAGTGGGCCGCGTATTTTTCAACATCATCGTATTTATATACCTAGCTAAATCGGTCAGGGCATAATATCCGGTCGGATGCTCTGTCTTGAGCGATGAAGATGACCGTCCTCCGTCCCCCTGCCGTCCCGTTGCCGTCGCCGTACCGTGTCGCCGTGCCGTCCACGACCCGTCGCCTCGTCGTCACGTGCTTTTCTCATATGTCTTGTCTTGTCCCGACCTTATTCTTCACACCTCCTTGCATCGTGATTAATGTTGAGAGCCATTTAACAGCACGTCAAGATGTTAAAATGAATCGTTCGTGAGAGTTGAAAAGGATTTTATGATTTATTGTTAGTTTCTGATTTAATAGTGAAATAGTTGAGATCTGGTAGCTATGGTTAAATGGTTACCATTTCAGCCCGCAGGCTAGCGAAACGCTCTCTCGGCAGAAATTCAACCAGTAAATGCTTTGTTTCCACTACCTTTTTCTTTTTATATTTCCTTTACAAATATAACAGACAGTCGAGAACTGCATTTTATATAAAGAAGAGGGCATTCTCTATCTGCAGGTCTTTTAGGTACATACATACATAACTTATGAAAGCAAATTCATGAAACGTTCAGTTTCAAATATAAGACCTATCCTTGGAAATAGTTCTAAAAGCACATATCTTTCGAATTCAAATTTACACAAATATTTTATATGAATATGACGACAGGTATCCGACACTGTGAAAGGAAAAAAATATTAAAATATTTCATTTTGTTTGTGAAGCGAGAAATTCATCTTAGAAAGTGTTTACCCCGACGTGAAATAAAACTGCGAGCATGTTCAAACGTGTTTACTCGACGTGACTCTGAATATGTCTCGACAAATATGTTTTTTCTGTCGGCAAATTCGAAAATCACCTACAAAAGAGTGTAAGGAAGGGGCCAGGACGTGTTACCAGCGGCAAAAAAAAATTGCCACTCGAGTATTATTCGCATTCTATGCTCATACGTGTCTTGCTAAGCCGATTTTTATTACTTTTCAAAGCAGATGCTTAGAAAAGTACAGATTAATGTACATAAAAGGCAAGCAAGACTGTCGGAATTTTACGCATATTCTATACATCTCGACTTATTGGATGTCTGAAAAAACGTCTGCCATTCGTTTATGTTTTTGTAATTTAAACGTGGCTATTGATATCTTGAAATGGGAGTTATTAGGCATGGAGAAGTACTAATGATTGTAGGTATGTCACTTGAAGCCCGGTAACATCAAAAGAATCGTATTCATACACAGGCTTCTTTTGAATTCTGATATATTTACTAAAAATATTCTTTTAGAAGTTAGAAAGTTCATTGTGCTCAAACATAGGCTCTCGATAAAGTTTTTTTTTTATTTCCACCATCGCTAAAATAATGTGTTATAAAATAAAATGATTTCACTATTCTAATTGTGAAATATAGGTATTAGTCAAAATTTACATTCTGATTAAGGTTGCCTGGAAGAGATCGCAGGAAGCATTAAAGCAGCCCATTGTATATTTTGTAGTGTATTACTTTTACTTTTTGTAATGTATAATCTGGTGTATAATAAATTACATATAAATAAATAAACAATATTTTATCATATTATATTTAAAAAATCCAATCAGAAATCGTGAGTGAGGTCCAATAAGGAAAACAATACAGTACTAATAGGAAAACTAAATTCATGAAAGACGTGGACCGGCCTCGAGATCGCCAGCGCTCATTGGCCATATTCCATTAGCATAGAAATGGGAAACATGGCTCATTGGCAATCGTTACCCCTTCGCGGATTACTGACGAGCCAGAGGACAGAGGACATGGTAGAGATCTATATGGATACATTATTGATATTACATACTTGTTTAAAATCTTCAAATAGATTGAAATAGCTTAAGAATAGTTACATCATATTTTCAGTTAATCTTCAAATTTTCATAAATATGTAAGTAAGTTGTATAAATCTAGGTAGCTATTTATTTTTGTTAGCCTATGTTAAATACTGCTGGGTAACGGTCTCCCTCATACTTTTCCAATTTTCCTTACGTTGTGCCTTCTCCAGCCAATCGATCAGGAATGAGACCAAATCGTCATGCCAGTCTCAGGAACCCTGTTATAATAGCATCAAATCTAACATCAAAGATCAACGTTATCAGTTGACTATTCTGCCTGACCTGTTGTAAATTTATAAGCAAAAATAAGCGAAAAAAATTTTTCTCAGTGCTTTTTTATGTTTTAAGTGAGATAGCGCTATTTGACTAATACCATTAGATGCAAAATTGTTATAGGTATTGAATGGAATAAAAATACTAGAAGGCCGTATCTCAGAGATAGCGCCTTTTGGCTTAGCAGGGCAGTATTTGTTTCGTTCTGTTTTTTTTACCATCCTGGTAATAATAGGCCTAATAGTGTGTCTTAAGCCTCTTCTCAATATTCACTGAAATTAGTAAAGATATTTTGAGTAGGTCTTATATTATATTAATACTTAAGTAGGATCAAAAGTTGGTAACTAGCAATTTGTACCTTATAAATAAACAAGCATTTTCATCGTTAAATCAGGTATTATGATGAAATCCTCAATTCAGATATTAAGTGTACCTTTTATAATATACCTACAATAATCTTGAAAGATCTTTCTAAAATTTATTACCATACTAGTTTCAGCCCGTAACTTCGTCCTTGTTTAAACATAAATTAATATCCTATGATACTCGGCAATCCTGTAGCTTCCGATTGATTTTTCGATTTTTGAAGATTTTCCGATTTTCAGTAGTTCCGAAGATTACCCAGGGACATACAAACTCAAAAATTTTACCTCCATAATATTACTAGCTGCTTCCCGCCGCTACGCCCGCGTGAACCCTTATTCCTTTTTCAAAAATAAAAGTAAGCCTAAGTTACTCCTTATAACATCAACTATCCAGCCAGTGAAAGCCCCGTCAAAATCGGTCCAGCCTTTTCGGAGATTAGCCGGAACAACACAATATTTTTTTAACTTGTTTTTTTTTTAATACGCTCAACTGCCGATTTGCCTATAAGAATCGATAACAATTAAAATTATATTGTGTCTCGTTAGTGACAGTTAAATTAATACGTACCGTACCTTCATATGCATTTAGTTAAAAGCTGTTATTTTGACATTACAAATAGACACTTCAATTTTATTTATTTGTATTGTATATGTAGTAAAAGCCGCATAAGTCGATCCATCAGGTTAAGCAACGCTTGCCGGGGTTGGTCCAAGGATGGGTGACCATCTTTACATACCGAGACTCCTTCGAGCCTCGGATAGCACGTTAAGCCGTTGGTCCCGGCTGCCATTCGTGGATATTTGACAGTCATTACGTCAGAAGCCCGAAAGTCTGACAACCAGTCTCAAGGGGTATTGTGTTACCCAGTAACTGGGTTGTGGAGGTCAGATAGACAGTCGCTCCATGTAAAATACTAGTATTCAGCTGCATCTGGTTAGACTGGAAGCCGACCCCAACAAAGTTGGGACAAGGTTAGGTAAATTGATTTTATATGTCTTCAATACTAGGTATTTGAAATATACATAGAATAATATAGTATACAAAATTCTAGATACAAGTCGTTTATCTTACCATTCAATTAACTGGGTCTAGTAATTCGTTTTTAGCTTGAAGCTTTACAAACTTGTTAATTTGTTCCATCTAGAAAATTGATTAATAATTTCTGTAGACGGAAAATAATATCATGGTTAGTTAAACGATTTGATTCTGGATGAAGTAATTAAGCGTAAAATGTTATAATATCAAAAAGAAAACGATGGCAAACACGTGTAGGTACTTATTAAAAACAAATATTTGTTTACATGTTTGGAAACAAATTGCGTTAGCAGGATATTTATTATGTGTGTGTTTAAAGAATTGATTAGCAAGCCCTAAAACTACGAATAATATAAGTCTCCTAATCGTTATTTAAGATACTAGTGCGGTAAGTTGGTGTTTACAAACGAGTAGACGAGGCCAAGTCGAGGGCTTACCATAGTCACGAGTTTGTAAATACTAATTTCCGCACGTGTGTCATACAACGTTTTTCAACACATTTGCGAGAAAACAGTACAATAGGTAATTAAACAAAGTTTGTCATTAGACTATTTTTAATAGCAAATAAGAAATTATACAGATAGGTCAGTGCTTTTTAACATTGAATATATTGAGCACATTGAGGATGGCTTATACTTCACACTTAGGTAATTTATAGAAATAAGCCATCAAAACATTTTCAGAGAATTGTTGAGTATTTCTTCGAGTCTGCCATGACATAAAATAATTGTAAATCATTAAATAGCGTTCTCGCGATTTCGTTGGCAAGAGACCATTTTCTGCAATTTGCGCCTCATTCAAGATATCAGATGGAGTAGATTCCATATTAATATCGGATTCCTCGCTTGAACCCATATTATTATTTTGTTTATAAGAATTCCACCAAGGAGTTTCACATTACGAGAATAAATAATCTAAATGATCGAACCTCCTTGGCAGTGCTTTTGCTCAATACGTTTGTCTCTCTTTAATACTAAAGAGAAAATGAGACGAAAGATATATTTCACCACGCCCACGAGGCGCCATTTGGAAATTCGCGCCTTTTTATTATTATTAAAAGCTTTTATTTTTATTTTTAACTTCACTTGTAGGTATGTTCTGGAATATTGCAATCGATATTTCACCCACTTCCACTGAAGCTATCGGGCTGAAATTTATATATACCATGTGCCATGTGCCAGGAACACCTACAAAATTATAAGGGCATGCGACGATGGCTTTACGTCGACCATTTTTGTATCTGTCTTGATTTCTGGCTGAAATATTTTTTTGTTTCATACTTTTTAGATCACTTTTATTTGGGTTACAGATTTTTAAACAATTTTTTTTTTACTTTCTTGTACACTTCAAGCAATAAATTTCCAGTATAAGCTGACCTCGCATTGTACGGACATCCTATACGATTCGAGATCAGCATAAACTGGTAAATTATAGCTTGATGTGAAGCCGTGTGTAGAATACATACAGGCTTCGTAAATGCATTTTTTGAGCAAATGTGTTGAAAAAGGTATTTTTCGTTGTGTTTCCTTGGAGATCAGACACCTTCCTTTCACGTGCCTATGAGTTAACAAGTACCAAAACCGACCGAACAGCACGGCCTCATAAAATGGTGGTTTCAAAATACAATCAGTAAAAGAACAGTTCGTACCACCATAAATTCCCACAACCCAGAACTAAAACCATTCCATATTTTCGAAAACACAGAGACCTATATAAAATTCCAATCAGTATCCAATATAATGGACTAATAATTTCACACAGATCCCAATCAGTTCCCAAATAATAATTTTCACACAGCAGTATCAACCCCCATATTATTAGGTACCTTGTACATCAGGTACACAAACCGTTGCCGAATCGTACCGCGGTAACAGAAAAGGTGACCACATCGGAAATCCGGGCCTGTTACCGTGGCCGAGCTAACTAATTGGGGGAGGCGGGTCGGATGTGAGAACACGGCAAATGAAGATTTATCATCTGACAAGTCCTTCGGTTCTGGACCACGATTATCTGTGAGGGATTTTTCACAGGGTCTCGTGGATTACATGGGGTTTTAAAGGGTGATTTTAAGTTCGTATGTATCTATCACATAAGTAATTAATTTATCTGTCGTTGCTTTATTTTTAATTCATTTTACCTACTGTGGTATAGATTTTTTTTTAGGTGTATCGTCTTATTTATTTATTTATTAAGCAAGGCACACCAACGATATATTTACAAGAGTAGTCACAATAGGATCACGAGTCTTCAGTTCTGTGTGTTCTGTGTGTGTGTGTTCTGTGTGTCTTCACATATAAGTATATAACGAATGTACCTACATGTACAAAATATTGTAAAACATTTAAAAGAGTAACGGTGGAGTGTCTTGCCCATTCTTCTCGATACGAAAACTACCTTTTGGAAGGGGCGACTAGAATCAATTCAATATTTTGTCAATTTTGACGTTCAAAACTGGCTTACAAGTGCCTATTTGAAATAAATGATTTGACTTGACATAACATAACATCACGACAGTTTTCCCTGAAGGGTTAGGCGAGGCGCGCGTGGAACACAACGCACCGTCGACCCGGGCCTGGTCCTTATCGGACGGCGAGCTACCCATTGCTCACCGTCCGCAAGCCCGCGCCTACGGTGGCCAGGAATCGGCCTGCGATTCCCGACGCCCAGGGCGTCTCCTGCGGCGGCTAGGGGCGTGAGGGCGCGACATTTGCCTCTCGCACTTTGCCTGACCTGGGAATCGAATCCAGGATCTCATACGCTGCAGTAGCGCTTACGACCGCTAGACCAACGTGGCACTAGGCAGTCAATTAATAAGCAGACAATTATTAGATCCATCTTAGGACATTATTGATGGGTTCATTCTAAATCTAAAAAATGTGATTATTATTGCAGGCATTTACCCAGATTTAAAATAATTTTATCAAATCTGTCGTTCAATAACTATAAGCCCAACGGTTAAGGTGGACTGACGAGTGAATGGTCGTGAGTTCCATACCCACTTGTTGCACTATTTATGATAAAGTCCTCTTGGGGCTCAACAGCCAGTTAAGGCGTGGAATGGCAAGCACGGGGTTATGCCCCGCATAAGACAAGGTACTTGCCCGTTGCTCTATAGACCTGCCCCTTCTAGCACAAGCATGTTGCGTAACTAACAGAACTACAAAAACATAACATCACCACTGTAGACCCTTCAAGGTTAGGCAGAGGTGAACCTACAGTAACCCCAGATTTCGCCAGCCTTGTCTAAGTCCCATGTAATACTTAGGTGGCGAGCCTATTGATATCAACCGGGTACAAATCCAGACTTTGTCTGCAACTGAGAAATTCCTTTGGAAAAACCCAATAACACTTTCCCCGACCTGGGAATCGAATCCAGGACCTCATACAACCACTAGACTGTGGCAGCACCTACATGCAAACTAGGCATCACACTGACGTCACGCAAAATCCTGCATTGCGCAAGCAGAATTTATCGCGCGACGGGCTGTAGCCCATCCAGACTCAACACCCGTCTGGTCGGAGGATCATCCCTTTTCTAAGGAGAATGAGTGAACCTTACACCCTATTCTTCATACCACTATAGGACCAACTAGTTATAAGTTATTAAAAAAACCATCGACCACAGCAGCAGAGCATCTTCAAGTGGAGACGCGTATCTTTGCATACTTGTACCTATAGTTTGGCCTATAACTTACGCAAGTTGACAAGCAACTAATACCCTCCACGTTTGTCTTTTACCTATCAAGATGTAAACATACCCCGTACACGCTCCCGAAACCCCCTACGACCCGAGGATTCTTTTACCAACTAACATTTTGTACTATGCCTACCTACTTACAGTTATTCTTCGGAAAACCTTTTTCCTGTAAAATCATATCACATATACTGCTAAGTATTCGGACCACTATTTATACACACTCAACATAAAATAGACGTTTTCAGACCGTCGTCATGTCTTCGTTTTTTTGCCCGTCTATCGTGGACGTCAAAGGTAATAAATCTTTTTCTTCTGCCTAAATAGAGCTATCCCGAACAAAGACTAAATCTAGCCCCACACCGAAGTATGTAGCGACCTATCAAGATGTCCTTGCGCTAAATCTTCAATAAGTTCTCCTTTGTGTTTTGTGACACTTTAATTTTATGCGAAATTAGACTAAAGGATAAAAGAACATATTTTATGGGAAGGGATTTATGTTTTATTTTTTACATGTCTGTAAACTTACCCATTTTCTTTATGCATGTAAAGGTTATGTAAGGGAAAAGGGGCAGTAGTGCGCCCGGGGGCGATGAGCGAGCTACCCATTCCTGTCGTGATCCGTCAACCCGTCACGTTATTGCCCGCGGCAGTACGCGCCCGTCCTGTAACATCACGTACGAGAAACCAAACAATAAACACATAAAACAAACTATTATCTCATTATGATCGGGATTAAGAACCTTATTTATATTATGGGCCCATTACATAGCACAATGCAGTTAATTATCGGGTTGAAAAACAGCGAACCGTAAATAGCAGGATGCAGTATAAATAGCAGCTGATTTCAAAGCAATTAAAGTGAGGGATTATTAGTCGGCAGCCGATGATCGACGACCGGCGCTGGCCCGTCGGCCGTCGGCCTCGGTGTCGGCCTCGCTGTGAATTAACTTAATCACTGTTTACGCCGCTCGGGGGTATGTTGCCCACGAATTACAGAGCTCCATGTAAATTTTATGAGAACACCTTGCTTGTTTATATTTTGGATGTAACGTGAATTACCTGAAAGGTTTGGGGGTTATTTGTAGGATTGTTTTAAACTATTTGTTAATACGTTTACATACATCGCTTTGTTAAAACGTAGCAGATACTATTCTACTAAAAAGGAAAACAGTTTATTTTTTATTAGCATTTATTTGACACTATACATAAACTTTTACCATGGATTCAGTACATGATTTTGAATCCGAAACCAAATCAACCGAATCTGAGACCAACCAGGCAGTTGCATTTAAATAAACCAGTAGGTACAAACTGGTTTATTTAAATGCAACTGCCTGCCTCGGACTTAAACATATCACCAGTTATGCTTAAGTCCCTTATAACCTTTTATATTAGCCGCCCCCTAGGGCGAACCTTTTGCCATAAAGCGGGCACAAATCCAGACTCCGGGCTGCCACTGAGAAAATCTATATGGAAAAATCCAATAACAATTTTCCCGATCCGGGAATCGAACCCAGGACCTCATGCTCACCAGTAGCGCTTGCGACCACTAGACTAACGAAGCATTTGCATTTAAATAAACCAGTAGGTATTGTCATCAAACAATAGATAGATATAAAAACCAAGATCTATGTTATAATTAGGTACAAGAAATTGTTATATCTAGTGTAATTTATACAGGGTGGCAGAAAATTTTCGTCGGTTATAAAAAAAAATCTGTTGTTCCATACATTTTGACTGCGTAGGTATTGCACTTTTCTATGAAATAGCAGTTTTTTTTTATAACCGACGAACAATTTGTTTTACCTAATTATAACGTAGATCTTGGTTTTTATATCTATCTATTGTTAGATTACAATACCTACTGGTTTATTTAAATGCATTCGTTAGTCTAGTGGTCGCAAGCGCTACTACTGAGCATGAGGTCCTGGGTTTGATTTCCGGATCGGGAAAATTGTTATTGGATTTTTCCCTATAGATTTTCTCAGTGGCAGCCCGGAGTCTGGATTTGTGCCCGGTTTATGGCAAAAGGTTTGCCCTAGGGGGCGGCTAATATAAAAGGTTATATGGGACTTAAACATAACTTGTGATATGTTGGTGTACTATAGGTACACCTCTGCCCAACCCTTCGACTAATACTGGCATGATGTTATGCAGTCAGGTTTTTGTAAGAAGTTATGTCCAAGTGCTTCAAAGTTCACAGCTACATATACTTGATTGTCATGTGACATAGTCTCATTATTCCTGCACTAATTGTGCAGAACTAATGAGACAATGTACTCAGGTACATAGATATTAATTACGTCACTAACATACAATTAATATAACAGCCTTTTATTACGTTACAAAAGCAACAAAAAGAAACGAAAGAATACATTCAACAAAGAAAACAATATTAATGTTCTCATAGAAGCAAGATAACGTAGATGATAGGTACTAGTACCTCGGCCTTCCCGTCGAAAGAATAAAACTATGACGAGAGGTGAAAGAAAAGAAAAAACTGCATTAAAACTTGGCTTGTGCAAACTTCATAACTTTCGTAATAATTGACTCCATACGTAAAAAGCCAGTCTGCTCTACATTAATCTGTAGTCACAGTATAATTTCCGTGCTCCAATCGATACTGGAACAAACACAATTTCGGAGCCCCTTGTACTCGTATACTGATTTTAATTACAGCTCTCACATTTACCCAACTAATTTATTCGCGAAGTTGACTCGTTTTGAAGTCTTGTCACTACACCGTTAAGGTGGGGTGCTTACTTAAAGTTCAATGTCACATATAATCCGAGTTCCAAGTAACAAGAAGTTTAAACTGACGTATGTATCACTTGGGGTCGAAGAGGGTACAATTACTTTGAGAGAGAATTTTGTTACACGCGTGGGCAGCTCCTTTGATACGCTAACATAAAAGTAAGTGAAGGTGTGAACGATTAATGGCATCAAACCGAAGAATGTCAAGTGTCTTCTGAGAGAAACGTTCAGTAAGAAAATGACTGCGGAAGAGCATTTCACGGGCCACAAATTTCCCCGTGAAAACAATCGTAAAACGTTTTTATTACTCAAACATTCGCCATTGATTCACGGGGCAAAACAATAAAAATACTGACTCAATCAACCTACCGAATTTTACGAGCATTGTAGGTGAGTGGATTTATTGTCAGAACGCCAATAAGATTTCATTTGCACCTACATCTAAGAATGGAATTAGCCGAGCCTAACGTTTTATGAACCCTTGTGTATATGGAAAGAAATAAGCGCCCGGACGGAGGAAAGTAATTCATTTAGCTCGGTAATATTTTTTTAATTACTTCATTTTAATCAACGTAAGTGTTTGTGTTTATTCCGAGCTGGAATACACCGTTGTGGGCTCTCATCTATTTATATTGTAACCCAGCTATTAAACAAACACCTTCCATCCATAATTACAGCAAAGTTTGAAGAAATAAGAAGAAATATATACCTGCATTGCAAGCATTTGATTTATGGCAAAAAGTAAAAAGAAACATTGCTAGCGCAAACGGAAAAAGTCGTCGCAATGAAAAATAATGTCTTTATGACGGCGCTATTTGAATGTAAACTACGATATCAAGCTACTTAAAAAGCTGCAATTCAAGAAATATAATATAGTAAAACAAAAACGCGCTCGTGCGGCCGGAAAAGGTCATTTGCCATCATAGGACGCCGGCGGCGTACGGCGGCGGGCCGGCGACTGTCCCTTGCCTCTGTTGTTCATTTTTCTTCCCCTTTTTCCGGGGCCAAACGGTAAAGAGAAACTTAATTGGAGGCTTTCCCGCCGACTCTCAGGCTCAATGAAAAATTACGAGCTAAACGAGCACACGCTTGGGAATTTTTCGCTCATTCTCGACGGCACACCAGCGGAAAGAAACGCGCCTTTACGCAAGCTCCTTAAACTTAGATAAATGTAAGCTGACGAACGTAATTTCAATGAAATATACTGCTCATTACAAGAATTAATTTAATTTCGCTCTTTTAGCGAATTGTCTGCCGGCGTCGCGGCTCGTATAGGTGTCTTTATGAGCCTCTTTACGTGCCTTGGGCGTTTTGTTTTGCTTCTTTTTGCATTATTGTCTTTGTTTTTGTGAATTATCACTTTATGGAGTTAAATAATTTACTGTATTACTTACCGAAACTATTAACATTCTTAGTTTAGGTTAGTTGGTAGTTCCTTCCTAAATAAATGAAAATACGTCTATGAATCTCGAAATTCTGATGAACAGAATATAAAAATCATTACTTTTTTAACTTATATTTATACTGTGACCATACCTACTCGTAAATGCCGATTCAGTACCTATCAATTTTATCTACCGCTGCAGTCACAACAGGGGGATTAACAAACAGTGAACAGAGCCACAGACATAAGCACACATGTAAGTTACAAAACACTCCTAATTGGTTTACCAACCCAATGGTGGATTACGTTGGATGTTCATTATTGCGCTTTCGGGATTTCCCTTGGAGGCAGCTACATAATTCACGTTGCCACGATTAAGCTAAATGCATTTAATGCATATGCTAGAGCAGCTTTTATGTCTTGTATTTGGTATAAACGTGTGATTTCATAGATTTAGTGTTGCCGTTAGCGGTCCTATTTCTTCCGTAAGTTGCAAAGGTAAGCTGGGTAAGGTACATACTTGAAACATTTATTAAGTAGTTTGGTTGAGTTATTTTCTAAGAATGTGAATACAGTTGAAGTCTGCTCGAATTAACAAAGCAATCACTTTTTTAATTATGTATCTAGCTCGTTGATCATATACAGCGTGGATTTTTGAGTTGGCAGTAAGGGCAGGTACCTTACCCGGATTCGACGATTGACGTCTTTCTCGAAGTTGGACCTACCTAACTGGACTGTTTGTCCTAAATAAACATAATAGTCTACGATTTCGAGTGTAGTCTCCGATCTTCATTAGGGTGGGTGTTACATGGGCATTCGACATGACCTTCGTTTTGTCCATGTTCATTTTAAGACCCACTCTTGCGGAAGCTCTATCTCTCACTAGAGAATGGGCAGTAGCGTTCTCTATGCATTTTAACGACACACTGCGATCGCCAACCTGCCTGCCAAGCGTAGCCATTATGGAAAACCCCAAAAATGACAAATACATTTTGATTTGCATTCTCAGATTTGGATTGAAAAGTACAGACAGCAAGAAAATTTTAAACCTTCACAAATTTTTTTTTTTGGTGCCAATCGATCCTGTTACATATAAGGATCATATAACTCTATTGTATCAACTGAGGTTTGAGAACTAGAAAAGTCAGAAATAGAAAATAACTTTTCGCTGATTAAAATATTAATATTTCGGAAACATTGAACGAACCTTCCAATCTCTTGCAAAATTTCACGACATCAAATCAAAGTCAGTGCAAAAAAAATGGCTCAGCACGAAAATATAAACTTCCTTTCCGAATTCAGCTGCGCTCCAACCACTGTCCTAGCCAAGAGAATCCATTTTAAATTTAGACACGTAGCTAGCAAAACTGTGAGGGTTTTATATCTGCGGTCAAGTTCCGGATGAGTTACGGATGACAAGCCGCAGACATTTTAATTAAAGGCACTGACAGCTGGTATCTCGGTGAAAGAGATCGACTTGATTAAGGTAATGCTTGGTTCGATACCGGATGATATTAATACAAATTTGGAATATGACATGCGTGTGATAGTAGGTATGTTGATAGGTAGGTAGGTATATGTAATTAATGTTTTTTGAAAGCATCCAGTTCTCATGGCTAACTGTATCGTTTATGGTATACAGGGTGTCAGGGACATCGACGCGAAGCCGGTTACCATGGGGTCATGACATGGTCAGTACATGATTTTGAGCCCCAATACATTTTTACCGCGTAGGTATTGTACTTTTCTATGAAACAGCAGTTTTTTTTTTTAATAACCGACGAAAAATTTCAACGCAGGGGGGCTCAAAATCATGTACTGAATCCATGGTAAACGGCTTCGCGTCGATGTCCCTGTCACCCTGTATAAAGATGCGGGGAAGAAATTTTATAGGGACGTGCTCTCACTAGAAATTAGTCTGCCTTCTGCCATGAACAGCCTCCTTTAGCATCAACTTGATGAACAGACTAACAGACAGAGTTACTTTCGAATTTATAATATTACTAGCTTCCACTTCCGCCAGCGGCTTCGCCCGCATGATATCTTTATAAATTATATCCTATGTTACTCAGTGATAATATACCATCCTACTGGTGAAAGAATTTTTGAAATCGGTTCAGTCGTTTTTGAGTTTATTCATTACAAAAAACCACACAAAAAATCAAATCTTTTCTCTTTATAATATTAGTCAAGATTATTTTGGATGGATTACAGAAAAAAAGAGAAACTCAATATAATGAGAAGTATGTTAACCTCCGGCATATATGACTCCTTCAAAACAGTCTTTCCAATGGTTTCCTGAAGCAAGGAATACAAAACACTAAAACAAAAAACAAAAAAGTTTTTAAAACGGACACGAGTTTTTCTGTTTTATCAACTCTTCAGATTATTTTATATCAACTTCACAGTTGTTTTGTCAAAACTGTAGGTGCTAACTGCACCTCCAAATTGTGCTTGTCATTTTAAGGAATTAAAACACCGTTGTTTTTAAAACTCGAAGGACACGAGTTTTTCTGTCTTCTTCAGATTACTGTAATTCAAGTCTACAGTTGTATTGTCAAAATTGTAGGTGCTAACTACACTTACACTTTAATAAACCGTAGGTGCAGTTAGCTACAGTTTAAAGCAGGAAGTAATACCAGGCTAAAAGAAAATGATAAATAAATATGCTGCAGTGCTTAAAACCTGATACAAAATTGTGCGAGCATTCTGCTTACACAGATTTTGCGACCAGTCACATGCGGTTAGAAGGCCCGTCCGCCGTTAAAGCCAGGCTTTGAGGGTGCACTGAGCAAAAATGTGTGTTTCATGAACCTTTTCTTATACCTACCTTCCTTTTACCTGCTTGACGATAGGAATATAGCTGCTAATACAAGGAAAATATTATGAAAATAGAACTCGACTGTTAACTTAAAGGGCGTTTAATTCGTAACATTTGGTTTTCATTTTGTTGCCAAATGGTTAAACACTCGCATTGCCCACGCAAGTTTAAAGGCCTATTCAGATATTAGCGATATCGTTGTCGCGCTCGATAGCGATACTGGTCCAAAGTGACTAACCAGAAGGCGGATCAGGGGGTCTACACTCCAAGCGAAATCCGTAGTTTCGGGCGAATTATGGGCTCTTCCTACACCGTCTCACTTACGGACATACAATAAGTGACACGGTGCACGAAGCTCCCGTAACTTCGGACGAAGCTACGGATATCGCTTAGGGAGTAGACCCCCAGTATCGCTACCGAGCGCGACAGCGATATCGCTTATATCTGAATAGGCCGTAAGATAGAATTTTAATAAAATGTACATTAAAGTATTTCTCTTAAACAGCACATTTTGGGTTAAATATAAAATCCGTTTTACATTGTTCCAAATTACTGTTTGCACACATTTTTACCTTTATAATACGTGAAAATTTTACCATCGTTTGAACTCTCCAGCGTAGGATTTAAATAATATTCCAAACAAAAGTATGTACTAACATCGCAAAATAGTAAAAAAACAGTAAGTAAAAAGTTTATTTTCACAATTTTTTTTTTTATTTTTTTTTTATAAAGTTACACACTTAGTGATACTTTATCTATATACAATTTGATTTATTGTTTGCTTTAGGTACTGAAACTGATACCCAAACTAAGCCAGATCTTATATTTTGGGAGTCAGTCCTCAAACGTGGAGCATTACGGGGAGATCGTGTCAACGTGAAAGTCGTACAGAAAATCAAACAACTACACACTTAACAGAGTTTATTTCCTTATATTTTAACTGTTTCAATTTATATTATTTACAAATTATTTATCACAATTTCACAGTCAATACATACAAAGTTATTTACAACATTTTATTTTACAAACATTTACAACTAGATGTACACTGCAAGACAAATTCAGGGTGACAATTTTAACAAAACAAAAATATACCTATTAAAAATTCCGTACTTTATAGCTTTAAAAAATAGGTTGAAAAAGTTCATTTGAAAGTAAATTAATACCTACGACACAAGTCTTAGGTTTATTTCTTTCTAATAGCAGCGTTTACGAGATGAACCGTTCCGACAAGCGATTAGTATTCCACAGGTCACACAGTCATCTTAGGCCAAGTCTTATCCAAGTCTGGTGTTAATGTCTGCGGGATTAAGCCATCGAGGCTAATGTTCTTTAGCAAAGTAATTCTAAGTTCTTGAAAATTATTTGCTGTATTTTTGTTTCGGTGCTAATACTGTACCAGTATTTTTGGCATGTATTTTGGGTTAATGCAGAACAACGTAACATTGTAAATGTTTTTTGGTGTTCCACTAAATATATCCGGCAGTGTAAAGATAAAAAAATGGCAACAGTTTGTAGAAAGTCTATTCGCCGTTAAACTACTCGCCAAAAACATTTTTGCCAAAAAAGATTTTAACTGTAGGTACGGTGAATGTTAAAACCTTGATACGCTGTAGTTGAATAAAACATTTACACAATTATGCTTAAGTGTGTTACAAATAGTTTATTTAGTTTGAATGAAAACGAAAATCCACGAATATGTTGAATAGGATAAGTTTTTAACAAAAACTTGCAGAATAGCTGTCACCTTGGTTTTGACAATGAACAAAATTTCAACAAACCGTTAACTAAGACGAGACTCCACCACAAGCTAAGACTTTTCTCATTTAGCCGTTTTCTGCTTAAGTTGCAAACGCAATTTGTAAGCTGCACGCAGACGCAACAAACGAGCTGAAGAATCAGTTAGTCTCTTAGAATACTGATCAATAAATGTAGGAGTTTGAACCTGACGACAGAATGTTTCACATTGTAAATGGAGGATTTATTTTTTAACGGCAATTTTTTATATACGATAAGAAGCCGTTTAATAGGATGTCTCATCGGCAATGACGAACTTTCGTACTTTTTATCCCTTCAGGGGTTGATTTTTCAAAAATCGCTCCTTTGTGTTCGCTGTCGTTGTTTAAGGGGTCCCCGAAACGATCGATTGCAAATTATCGATTGCCATCAATTTGTATTGTAATCATATTGTCAATTGCATTTGGTCACTACACTATCAGCGACACTATTAGTGATATTGTCATTCCTTCAACTAAAACTATTAAAATATTTAGATGATATCATCATTCCAACCACCACTGTCAGTAGAAATGACGTCAACCACGTAAAAATTGTAAATTTCAATTGATCGTTTCGGGGATCCTTAAGGAAGTCTTGTGTAAACTGTATGCGTCACGTAGGGTTCTTTACAATTATTTGTCAGGTTATATGAAATTATCTCGTTCGTAACTTTTGAAGAATCTCGTCTAAAAAGATTGTCCTATTTACATTTTTTTTTAAACCTATACACATTTATACACAACTCTCTGGTCCTGGTATTTCTTCAGCTATAAGATGTTCTCTCCTACTTAAAGTCATAGTACCTAATGCAATAGGTGGCTTACTTAACACTGCCTTCGGTGGTGACAGTACCTGTGGAAGGAAAGAGAAGTTATGTCAATATTATTTTATTACAAACCGTGGACAAGTTGTTCCCATTGGCAACAATTACGAATTTCGATACGAGTACAAACTTTCATCCCCAATAGGGACGTTAACAATTTTTTTTTGTCCGTCAGGTATATTATATAAAAATATTGGACACGTATTTTTCCTTTTTTGCATTATCAAAAGATTACGGCGATACATTGAGTTAAAATGTGCATGACGTCACTCCCCGGTAGATTTTATACTGACTTGTGACGTAGCGAGCCCTCACTTCCAAACTTTAATGCGTTTTATCTTAACCATTTTTTATGAATATGATAAATAAAAAAATACTTGTCTAAATTTTTTTTATTATCTGACTGACGGACTTAATAGTTTTATTTTTTCCCAGTTAACGTCCCTATTTAACCCCTTTTATCATCCTGCCCTTATCCCAATTTATTTGGGGGTGTGTACTACTATGACTGCTATAACGACAAATAATATAAAAAAATAAAGTAAAAAATTTTAGGGGATCCCCATACAAGAAATGTGTTTTTTTCGGCGTTCACCACTACTACGGAACCCTTTACTGTGCGTGGTCCGACACGCACTTGCCAGATTTTTATTTGTTACAACCCTAATCTCCTATCAATTGTCAGCTCTTACAAGAACGAAATAAAATGCCGGGAGAATAAAAATGACTTTAATTTTTTTTATGGACGATCTCATAAAATTTTAATATTAATTTACACCTAATGCTTGAAAACTGCTTCACTTTTTCCACAGTTCATGAGTAGACTTTTCTAAAGTATCTACTATAATTATGTGCCGAGTGTCTCGTCTATGACATAATTAAACCTACGTTTTAATGAGTTGGATTTTTCACATCGGGTTAGCGCGCGCTTTTAATTTAATAATATGTCTAGGTGTACAAATACGCGGTATGTGGGTCATGCTCTCACTAAAAAGCTTAGTGTTTAGATATGAAACTGCTTTTGTATTTATAGCAGGATAATACCATCGAATTTTGCATTGGTAATACGATCTTCTAAAAACATTGTTTTGTTAGATGAAAGCTTTTAAATGCTTCGTCCAACGTAACGTTAGATATGTTACCTAAATCGTCATCAAAGTCAGAAGGCAGTCCACTTAGTACTCTGTATAAAATACTGCTTGATGATTCCAGTAATTATTTATGAAACACCTGTACTGTAGGCAATCCTTAAAAAACAAAGTAAAATCGCACTACTTGATACTCACGGGTCGGTGATCGTCGAGCGCTGCGCTAGCGCGCTCACTCCCCCACTCCTCGGTCGGGTGGAGTGCGCCATTTTTCGCGGCCGCCTCTGTAACGCACTTTGTGCTCGGCGGGGCCCCGTCTGTGAGCAAACCGTTTGATACTGCTTGATTATTTTACTCTGACTCAGTTTGTGGTGAGAAAGAAAAGAAATGCTTACGGAAGAAAGTTTTCTAAATGCTATATTAACTATCGACTCTCTGCACCACTGTAGCGTACCGTTTAAGATATTGAAGTTTAAATCATTGCAAATATTATCAAGACTAAAGTAATAAATGATAAGTTAACGATTATCCTACGTATGCAATTTTATGGGCGATAATAAAGTGGAAAGTCACGTCACCACTTTTAAAATCAGGATTACAAAAACAAAGAAAAAGATTATCTACGTCGAAAACTTCAGGTGTAAAACCAGTTTTAATCTTCATAAAAATGTGTTTAAAACCATATTATAGCTTTAAAACGCGATATTAATTCCAAACTTTTCTCATAAATCTTCACTGTTCTATAAAAAAATTGATATAATTTTTACGGCGACGACGTGAAAAGTGTCTCGTTCAATGAAATTTTTAACGTGATTTTTTTTGACTTTCGTCAAAAGATGACCTGAAAAATTGCATACATTCTTTCCATCAACCGAAGCATACTAAATATTTGTGCTAGTGGTGACATTTACGTTTTAAAAGAATTAAAAGCCAGAGATAATTAATTAATTAATTTTCGTTTTAAAATGCTCAATGCTTGTAAAGAAACCGCAGTTGTTGAGAGAATATTACACACAAGGGAAGGCATTCCTTTTGCAGCGTTATTTTTATTCCTTTGAAAATGTAGCAACAGACCTATTAATTATCTAGGTGAGTGAACGAGTTCCTTTTGAAGTTACATTAGTATTAAATAAAGACTTGAATGAAGTACATAAGCATGTAACTAATTGAGATGTCATGCAAGCATGTAACTAGTTGCAGTTGCAGAACGTGTTTGGTGCCAATGGTATAATAATTTATATCAAATAGTCTTATTACAAAACAAGATTTTTCACATGATTTAAGGCGAAAGCGTCAGGGTAGGTCGCGAAACTCTAATTTACTTACGTTTTTTGCAATTTGCAGGTCAGTATCAGTTTGTATGTTGATCTAAATATGATTTGCGGCCATATCAAATATTTATTTATAGAAATATAATCATAAAAATCATCAATACAACTTTCTAAGTTCATATAATCCTGTTGAATGACTATTTCATGAAATCAAGACATTTTATGATTATTTTACATTAGGAGTTGTATTGCTGATTCTAAAGATTATAATTCTGTAAAGCTATATTTGTTACGGCCGCGAATCATATTTTATACAAGATACAGCCTTACATTGACCTGAAAATTGCAAAAAACGTAAGAAAATTTGAATTTCGCGGGCGACTTTAGCTATCACGTTACTGTGATTGAAATACAGTTCTTTATACAAAAATACAGTACAAAGTACTTATTTTGTATTTTTCTTCAGTAGTCAGAAATAAGTCCGGAGGAGCTCGTGGCTAAGTAATAACTGCCGCACAGGTCGATCCATCAGTTAAGCTACGCTTGCCGGGGTTGGTCTGTAGATGGGTGACCGTCTTTACATACCGAGAATCCTCCGGGCCTCGGAAAGCACGTTAAGCCGTTGGTACCGGCTGTCATTTGTGGATCTTTGACAGTCGTTACTGGTCGTCAAAAGCCTGAAAGTCTGACAACCAGTC
The DNA here is from genome assembly GCA_914767755.1 of Agrochola circellaris. Taxonomy (NCBI): domain Eukaryota; kingdom Metazoa; phylum Arthropoda; class Insecta; order Lepidoptera; family Noctuidae; genus Agrochola; species Agrochola circellaris. Next base: position 8,694,896 of record OU611857.1, read on the forward strand.
TTACCAAGGGGTATCGTATTACCCAGTTACTGGGTTGTGGAGGTCAGATAGGCAGTCGCTCCATGTAAAATACTGGATTCAGCTGCATCCGGTTATACTGGAAGCCGACCCCAACATAGTTGGGAAAAGGCTTGGCAGATAGAGTCAGAAAAAAGTCCGAAATTCAAAAATTGCTCTATGGTTTAAACCTGGGTCTAAAGATACAGCTTGTTTTGTAATAAGCCGGAAAAAGTTTGATACATTAACAGAGCTTATATTCTGATCAGTGGCATAATGGAATTACATTAAAACTTTTTTACTAATGTGAACTAGATGACTAGGAAGCCTGTAGTGCATTATATACAAATACAAAAGATTAAAATTCATAATGACGAACGCTCAAACATTTTCGCATTCACTCAAAACCGTACCACAGAAGTCCATTGAGCTATTAAGACATTGTAACTCCACCAATGAAATTAGCCAGCGACCAAGCAACACTTAGCATCAGAATAGTCGGACCACGACCGCAAATGACGATCGAACGGTCGCTCAGTACCGCTATCTTCAGTGCGACCGTTTTATACTCCACTTATTACCGGAATCTCACTCAATAAAATCGCTTTGACGTATGTCCGTTGCGGATAAGTGCCGATTGTACTTATTCGGTACTTTTAGATGAGGACGTCGTAAACGCATAGGGATTTATGTAGATAGAAGATTTTTAGGGCTTGTTTAATTTTTTTAAGATTAAGGGATTTTTGGTGCTTGACTGCATTTCGATTTTATGTCTATCAATGCCTTCGTATGAACAAGCTAACATATTTTAGGTTTCAGTTATTTCAGACCAAATTTAAATAAAACAAATGACTTTGACGCGCCGCCGCGGTTAGATATATTATATTCTCATGCGTTAATTGCCTACCCATATATTCATACTTATAAAGCTAGACATGAAATTAACGACATACTAGTATAGTACTGTTTTCTACATTGTATCAAAATCTGTTGAAACACGAATCCAGACAATTATTACATAAATCAATCTGCCTAGCCTTTTCCCAACTATGTTTAGGTCGGCTTCCAGTCTAACCGGATGCAGCTGAATACCAGTATTTTACATGGAGCGACTGCCTATCTGACCTCCACAACCCAGTTACTAGGTAATACGATACCTCTTGGTAAGACTGGTTGTCAGACTTTCGAGCTTCTGAGGACCCGTAACGATTGTCAAAGATTCACTAATGACTGCCAGGACCAACGGCTTAACGTGCTTTCCGAGGCACGGAGGAGTCTCGGTATGGAAAGCTGGTCACCCATCCACGGACCAACCCAAGCAAGCGTAGCTTAACCTGATAGATCGACCCGTGCTGCCGTTATTACTTAGCCACGAGGTCTTCCTAGACAATTATTACATAAAATAACGTATAGTATAGATAGAAAATTCTGAAAAAACCAAGCTTATTCTGATATCATATTACAGCCACAACATTTTTCATTTTTAACAACCATTAAGACGACCTTACCTTATTCCACAAAGCTAGATCTTTCCATGATTGATGGTGATTTCAAGACAATCTTTCATATAAAACTCAATCTATTCTGGAATCTGTGGGACTTACCTGGCGGTGGATTCAATATGTCCGGTTGTGCTTGCTTGGGAGGCTTAAGCGTGTACGCCACGACGTACTGACCGTCGCCCGCGTTGAGCTGGAGTTCCGACGACTGCTGCTTTGTCGGCGGATTACTCCTGGTACAAAATATTTATGTTAAAGCTAGGAAATGGCGAGAGACTTAGGGAAAATGTAGCTTAAAGTTTTGCATTCAATTTGATGGTTTGAGAGCTCAAAAATCTGACACTTAGGTACGATTTTTCCATTTAATATGAGCTGTGGGAGGCAGTAGGCACGGGTAACGCAGGCGGGTGGCACAGTTAAGTTTGCCCATCTAAAATAATAGTGTTTAGGTTAAGCTGAAATTGTATCACCGTAATCAATGAAAGAATAATATTTCATTTGAATGATATATACAGGTTGGCAGGGACATCGACGCGAAAACTGATGCCTTGGATTCAATACATGATTCTGAATGATTCTCCAGTTAGTTTTTTTTATAACCGATGAAAAATTTTAACGCAGCGGGGTTCAGAATCATGTACTGAATCCATGGTAACAGTTTTCGCATCGATGTTCCTGCCAGCCTGTATAAAAATGTATCGCATTTCTTGGCGGAATCGTATGTAAACGGCATCATACATAGAATATATGTCATACATGAAGCTTAGCTCAATATATTATGGTTATAAATTATCATAACATTATGGTAATTTCCGTACTTATTAGCTCAAATTGCGCAAGCAAGCAACAATCAAGCAATGGACAATGTGTATTTTATGTGTTTTTTTTCATGTGCTTCTCGTTTGTGTAGATAAAACAATGTTTCTTTATTTTTTTCTTGTTTTTATTACATATCAGAAATACATATCAAAACTTTTGATCTTAAAGAATAAGGTATGAATATTCTTTTCATCTTTCCGTATACGCTCGAAAATTCCATTCCAAATGTTACAAAAGGATCCTTCGTAACATTGACATACCACGCTATAACTTTGACGTCAGTACAGTACGACACAACTTAGATGTAGCATCGGAAAAGTTCGTAAAACCGATCATCATCCGAACTGAGTGCGCCTTCAAAATCACCAATAAGTATTACTGCTTTAGGTGAAAATGATCTTTACGCAAATGCATTAACTTGTGAAGTAACCAAAAACATTCGTAAAATTATAATGCATGAATGAAAATTTTCAAATTTATGCTACATCTAAGTTGTGTCGTACTGTACCGTAGACTGCACTCATACAATTTTAATGGAAATCGAAATTGATTCCCTTTGATTTAATCATGCCTCAAATGTTAAATTGAGCCATTGGCGATCACTTATCTGACATGCACTAGGCATGTCAGTTAAGTGAATTGCGTACTTACAGCGCACGATTTTGACTAAGTTACATTGATTTGTAGACTTCTATGTTGGAAATTAATGACTGCTTGTAGAGTCATATTATTGTGTCTAGATTCTAGTTTTATTATCATGTTAACAGAAATAATTATATTGTGGAGGAGTTCATAGCTTCGGGTTTTTTCAAAACAACATAATTATGTCATAATTTGGGCAGTTTTGGAACTTGTCCTTTACACCTTTGACTTTCATAAAGCGCAAAGTTGAACCCATTTGAACTAAATAAGGTTTGAATTTTGGTGGTTTTAAGTTTTTAACTTCTTCATAATATTTTTAGGCCCGAAAAATATCGTTCTAATTCAGATATTTTTTTAAAGATTACAGAGATATTTTATATAGATATGTTTAGCACTTAACGTAATTAGCGATTTAGGGTGCGTTTCCACTGAAGCGGAGACGTACGGAGCTGAGCGCAGACGTGCAGGAATCGTCCAATCACAGACGAGACGAGAGACGCGATGAAGATTTCAACCATTGTGATTGCACGTCTCCGCTCAGCTTCGCTCGTCTCCGCTTCAGTGGAAACGCACCCTTATGGTGCAAGCGAGCCTTAATATACAACCTACCACTGCATAGAACTTAGTTACAAGCAGCGTGTGGTGATCGTAATGTATTGCACTACAATAATATAACATTTGCATTTATAAAAAAAAAAAAAAAAAAAATACAGAGTTGAAAAAAACAGAAAAAAAAAAAAAAATGGTAAATCTTAGAAATAATGTAGGTATTACAAAGTATGATGCCTGTACTAGGATAAACCTGTATCACAGGCGGCATGAGTTCTTACAATTACTATTTGGACAACTGATTTCTTAAACAATATTCAACATAAGTTTTAGGAACAGTGACATAGTTAGTTAATTTATTATGTACAATATTTTGATTCACCTAGCCTGCACAACTTGACTAAATACCCAAAAAATAGGTCAAACATATAAAAAAGCGTGAAACAAGAACCTACGAGCACCTACAATAGTTAGAGAAAGACTTTTGTCAAGTTGCAGTGGCTATATAGTGTTGCAGCTATGTTCGCGACTCGAAACGTGAGCAAACATGTATGTTGACGTTATTCAGATTGCCAGGACATGTAGAACTTGCTACACAAGTTGGAAAGTTTAATGACGTGCCAACACTAGGAAAATGTAAGTAGGTATGAGTGTGACGAAGGGAACAATACGTTTTGATAAATTCACATGAGAATATGACTGATTTAATAACGATTTTCAGAACAATTTTAATAAAACATTGGGGTAAAATATGTTTATTTTTTATTTAGTCTAGTAGCCATAGAAATGTTTGTAGTGACCTTTTTTAACTAGTCATATTTATTGATCTTTTTTATTATAAGAATTATATTAAATTCGGTAGTTTTATCATATTTTAACTTCTTTTCGTGTGGTTAGTGACTAATCTGGTGTCAGAGTTTTTAAAGCCGCCCATATGCCTCTGACTTGGCTTCACATGCCGTCGAGAAATATCTCGGAGGCATGCCGGTTTCCTCACGATATTTTCCTTTACCGTTTTTGAAACAAGTGTCAATTATACAATACGCACATGAATCCGAAAAGTCAGAGATGCGTGGCTTGGGTTCGAACTCGAGACCTATGACTTGGCAGTCTGACGGTCACACCTATCACTGCGTAGTTTAATCATATTTTAATGATGAATTACAAAACATTTATGATTATAATTTAACTTCAAATCTCACAATAGTACCTACTTATATTAAAGTAAAACTGTACATTTAAATGAATAAGTAAATTTTTCAGTTTCACCTCTCGTAGGTGAGCGAACATTACAAATTAAAATTGTGGTGTAGGATTTCATGAACCAAGCCGTTAAACGTAAACGTAACATTACACGTTAAGCATTAACGTAATCATTAAAACAAGAAGTGGAGTTTCAGTCAAGTTAATGGAATTGTGACATAATAGGAATACTTGAGTTTATTGCGAATGTTCTTACCTCTTTCTGCGAAGAAAAAATCCGGTGAAAATGGCTGCGCAGCCGCAGATTATGACAGTGAAGATGATTGACCAGAACGCAGCTTTGGAGACTCCGGCCATCAGACTGCTGCCACCATCTAGCACATGACGAAATAAAAGGTTTACTATCTGCTTTTCTTTGCATTTACAATCCGCCTATTAAGAGCGTTTATTCTGAAAGTTGGCAACGTCGTAAATAGCTGTCAAATATTTACCTGTTTTGATTAATTTGGAAATAATACTGTATGGAAATAAGAAATGTGGCTAACTAAGTTACTAGAATATTGATTATGATATGCAATAATTAATATCGTAACACCGAATATTTAGTTTTAGGCGTAAAAAAAGCATTTGAAAAGTTTCCAAATGCTTTTTTTACGCCTAAAACGGGTACAACATCAAATTCAATGTTACAATTGCATAACATAATCAATAGGAAATAAGAAATGTGGCTAACTAAGTTACTAGAATCTAGTAACTTAGTTAGCCACATTTCTTATTTCCATACAGTATTATTTCCAAATTAATCAAAACAGGTAAATATTTGACAGCTATTTACGACGTTGCCAACTTTCAGAATAAACGCTCTTAATATAAAAAAAATATATAATTATGATTGTTAATTGACTCAGGCGTGACTTCCGCGAAGATCCATGATAAAATACAATAGACGACTTATATTTAGTAACCTAATTAGGATTACGTAATAGGTTACTAAATATACGTCGTCTATTGTATTTTATAATTATGATTATTGTTTTTATATGAAAATTTACATTTTTCTTTCTTTATTTTATTTTCTTTTTTCTTTCATAGATAAACCTATGAAACAATGTTTACCTAATACTATTATGTTCATAAATGTATCGATAAAAGTCAATTTTGTGTACAGATGGATGCTATGAACAGATCATAATTACATTGATCTACGTAGCTACGCTATGGACAACACAGGGGAAAATCATAGAACATAATTGTTATTTATACAAAGTCTAAGATATATTTCGGACGCTTGGGGTCCCGGTACTTTGGAAGGTGCACGAGGGGCCGAAGCCAACTCGCAGGCCCCTTTGACAGTTTTAAGTGTTGTTGTTTGCTGTATGCAAGTGCGCACAAGGAAAACCCCCGGTTGGTGCAGGACTATTGCAGAATAATGAAACAAAAAAAATTGGGCTATGGGTTTGATTGGCTATAGTGGATTGGTTACCTTGAACTATGGAAGGACTATGTCCCCTGCCTGATCAATGTTATGTAATACACGGATAAAATGGCAGGGGGTGACTTGCATGCGGACGGTGAGCAATGGGTAGCTCGCCGTCCGATAGGGACCAGGCCCGGGTCGACGGCGCGTTGTGTTCCACGCGCGCCTCTAAGAGATGCCAGCACCAACTGACGGGGTCCGGAAGGGCCAGTGCCTGCCGGGGTTGCAAGTTTGTCCGAAAGGGATATCGCAACCCCGGCACACAGGCAATGGAAGGAACACGGGTGGGTTTTAGTCAGTAAAAGTCTGACATGGGCCCACCCGCTCCGCCCAGAGCGGGAGAAGATATTTGAAAATTTCCTACCATAAAAAAAAAAAAAAAAAAAGTGGGTGACATGCACACTCAATAAAAACTCTACTACAAAGTCTAATATTATTAATTAATCAGAAATTGCAAGAACCGCAAAATACGTCAGTCGTATCTTTTATACTTTACCTTTTTAGGGTAATAATTAACTCTGTTTCAACCGTAGTTAAACACTCAATTTCGAAAGTCATTATCTAAAATTATGCATTTAAATTCACCCCTTTGTTCTCCAAAGGATTTTTAAAAGCGTGTTCTAAGCGACTGCATCATTATGCTCATGTTACGTAAAAATACATCCGCAGTGTTTTTTTAGCAGAGCCTCATAATAATGAACAGTATTTAAAAAGCAAAGTCAGTGGAAAACGTACAGCTTTATGTGTTTTTTTGTTTTGAACCGGTACGTACAAATATAAAAAATATGAGCAACAAATATGTATGTCGACCTCGTAATTGGTTTAAGTACCACTTTGAAAATTCCCAGTGAATTGAATGAAAAGAAAGAACGAAGAATTGGTTTATTTGTCGCAGAAACGTGCATAAATAAAATTTAAGTAAGTTAATTGAAATAAAAAAAAAACAAATTAGAGGGGTATATATATCCCGTAATTTTTAAGAACGTTCTAATCGCATTCGTAAACTGCCAATTTTTTTTGACAAGTTTGATAGATTGCGACTTGAATGTGAACGTTTTATAAGTACGAGAATTGGCCTTCAGATCTATAATCATTTTAAAATGTATCAGAATTCATTTAGTTAACTGTTTTTCGAAGAGTTACGGTTAATTTAGATTTAAAGCCCTGAAATTCGATATGGAATATAGTTTTATTTCATGATCGAATCAGTACTTATTAAGAGATTTATGTGGAAGAGAATAGACGAAATTCTATGTTTAGGCTTATCAGAATTTGCGATTTTCTTTGATGAAGAGCCCACCGTTGATAATCAGTTTCCTAAAGATCTTTTTAATGATGCACGTGGAGACTGTGACAAGAAGGCTTCCACTCAGCAGGATGCTGTGCTATGGGGGATCCACAGCATAGCGCTGATTTTCAGTGGCCACTCGAAAACGAACGAAAGAATTGAAACTTCTGTAAGGTTGTAACTATCTACCATTAACAACGTTTTATGAATTCCATGTGACATTCAACCTTAAGGTGATAGGTATGAAGTCGACTATACAATAGATAGATAGAATATTCTTTAATACACACCATTCAAATTACAGAAATAAATTTAGAAATTTTACATAGGATGATACAATACGCGGTCTTATCGCTAAAAGCGATCTTACAATATACAATACAAATATAGAAGGAATATGAGACGTACTGTTGTACACTTTTAAAGTATAAGTACATTTGAACTACACAAATCTTATGAAAGCAAATGATTATTTTCCATCTTGTATATTATTATTGAATTGGCAATTCATCATTTATAACTTCATTAGTACTTAGTACCTATCAATTTTGTCAGACTGATTTAACTTCTAACTAATTTTGATAGATATGTTTACTGCGATTATACAATCTCTAAACTAAACCTACAACAATCAATTTAATTAATAATTATGTAGCGGTATCTACATCGCCACATGCAAACTACGCATCTAAGACCTGACGTCACACAAATCCTGCATCGCTCAATTAGAGTTTACCGCGCGAACGATATACATAAGACTATCCGACAACAATCGTTGGGCAGTTGCCCGCCAGACACGACACCCGTCTAGTCGGAGGATCCTCTCTTCTCTAAGAGGATGAGTGAACTTTACACCCTGTTCCACATACCACTAAAATTATCATTTTTAATGAAGAAAATCTTAATTACGTTTTTTGTTCTAAATATACCGTATAGCTCCAAGCAAAGTATATTAGTGTCTTTCAATCCGGAAACTCAACAAGCTACTGATTAGGTTTTAATAATAGACTATGGAGGCAATATTGAAAATTAAACCATAATTATTCCGAATATTCTACACGTATCAAGTTCGGCTGTAGTACAATCGAAAATATCCTTGAAACTCAGAAGGTCGATAGTTCTATCAAAATGGAGACATTCGATAAATCTGCACAAAGGCAAGCAGAAAGATACTGCGCCACAATCGGCTTTAGAATTTCCCTCACGCTTCCAGTTCTGAGTAACATCGTTATTGATAAACCATTACCGATAGTTCGATTATAAAATATTTTAGTTTACGTGCAGTAATATTAACTAAATGTACCTGAAGGTATATATTTGAAAATTAACCACAACAGACGCCCGTTACCTTACTATTAGAGCAGAATATTACGTTATTGGATGTCAGACGGTGAATTAGCGTAATTACACTCTTCTCTCTCACTTTAGCAGTATTGAACAAGGTGGGTGTGAGCGAGATGGAATGCTTATGTAACGCTATTAAGCAGGTTCAAATTTACGCCTAGCTATCTAGCAGATTGCTTGCTTATTGTGTTCCTATCAATGGCAAATTGCGCTGGCCGTAATACGCCATGAAATTAGTTTGTTGGCCATCAAAAAGGGTTTGAAATATTTCCAAATTAATTATCGTTAAATTCTGTGAAGTTTAATAGAAAGTAAAGCGTCCTTGTTTTATATGCTTACATTATGTGACTGCAAACATGAAGTTATTAGGTAAATATATCCGTGTTTATTTTAACACTGGTATGTTAAAATAAACACGGGTATATTTATATAATAATTCCATGTTTTTGGAAAACAACTAGAAGCCCTAGACAGGGTAACCAAACCTAATAATATACAATATATACACAATTATACACCCAATTAAACACATCTAATAATTTATAATAATATTGAATTGCTGCTTAGCCCTCTTCCTCTCTCCTTATTTTGCTGTGCCCGACAGGGTCCATATTGATCTCTTACTTATTAAACCATCTATGTAATACATATGGAATGCAATAAAGAATTGAGTATTGAGTATTGGGTAATCACTTTCGCAACGTTTCGTCTTTCAACGACTTCCAACAGGTTTTAAATAAGCTTTTTGGTAGCCTATGTCTATCAATTTTTGGCATTTTCTTTATAGTTATCGCTGTTACGACTGTGAACTTGATCTAGACCCTCAGAGCACCAATATACAGACAACCTGCATGTTTTCCCATTGTTTGTCTTAGTATATTCGTGTATTTATGTATATTTATTTGTGCTTATATTTATATATAATCAGACATATATATTATGTTTATTGTTTGTAATAGGTATATGTGTATCTTTATATATTACTTAAGTTTTTTATTTTTATTCCTCAATTTTACGTAATTGCACCTACCACTGTTTGTCTCTCCATCACCCAAAGGTTGACTGGTAGAAAATGCCTATGGCATTAAGTCCGCCTCTGTACATTTTTGTGCTTGAAGTATTAAATAAATAAATAAATAATAAATAAACCTGCATAGTAAATCAGCCATTGCATTGTTTGGCAGCATTGATTATGACGGTGCTTGGGGGAGCCCATGTCCAGCAGTGGACGTCTATCGGTTGAAATGATGATGATGATTGATTAAAAACGTACTGTAAATCTGACTAAATCAAAAAGTCCATTTCTCAAATATCTACTAAAACCAGCGAACCATTGCTTACTCGATTCAGTCGGCCTCGTAATTGCTTTACCACCCTAAGGTTGAATGCCCCTTGTCATAAAACAATAAAATCTATTTTACTTTACAAGACCAATGTGTCAGTTAGATATTCATCCTTAGTGCCAATTTCACCAATTAAACTGAACGCGATCAGCACATCTAAACCGCATTCAAGAGCTGTCAGTGTCAAAAATGTTATGGATTATTGACACTGACAGTTCTTGAACGCAGTTTAGTTTAAAAGTGGTAAAGCTATTACGAGGTCGATTATACCCATTCGCGTTGTCACTAGTGAAAAAAAAACAATAAAACAATTATCCACATACCTGTTCTTCTTTCAGGGTCCTGATACGCGAGTGCATGCAGCATGATGCGATCCGAAGCCCCCTTATCATTCCTCGAATGCACCGTCAATCTGAGCGCACTGCCGCTCGACCACAGCACGCCGGCCGGCACGAGGAATATGGCAACACCGTCTAGGATTGCAATATAACGGGAGCGGTTAATTGTCTGGAAGATTGTAACTGCGGGTCTTAGTAGTTAAACTGGGTAAATGTTTGTCAATTGTATTTAATGGTATTATATGTCGTAGTTTTTTTGTGGGTTGGTTATAAGAGCGTTGAGGAGCTCGTGGCTAACTAATAACAGCGGCACGGTTCGATCCATCAGGTTAAGCTACGCTTGCCGGGGTTGGTCTGTGGATGGGTGACCACCTTTACATACCGCGACTCTTCCGTGCCTCGGAAAGCACGTTAAGCCGTTGGTCCCAGCTGTCATTCGTGGATCTTTGACAGTCGTTACGGGTCGTCAGAAACCCGAAAGTCTGACAACCAGTCTTACCAAGGGGTATCGTATTACACAGTTACTGAGTTGTGGAGGTCAGATAGGCAGTCGCTCTATGTAAAATACTGGTATTCAGCTGCATCCGGTGAGACTGGAAGCCAACCCCAACATAGTTGGGAAAAGGCTAGGCAGATTGATTGATATTTCGTGGTTTTTTGTGGGATGGTATTATGAGCGTTTATTCTGAAAGTGGGCAACGTCGCAAATGGATGTCAAATATTTCGCTGTTTTGATTAATTTGGCAATATTACTGTATGGAAATATGAAATGTGGCTAACTACTTCGACCTTACAACTCGTAAGTCGGGGCTGTTACTACTGGGCCACCACTGCAACTGCTTTATTTATTTATTAATTGTTTTCCTTACCAGTCTCATTAGCAGTAACATTGAACCTTATCTTCCCACTATCGGAGTCCAGTGCTTCCAACACCACCAACTGGGGCAGACCTCCGTCGTAACCGGTAACACAGCGCACCACCAGAGGTTCGCCAAAGTCTTCCCGGCTTGAGTCTTCGATCCAGTTGGAGCCATTGCCTGACGATACCGTGCAGTTTCGTGGAGGTGATGGACGAGCTATGAGAATATACAAGTTTGTGACGTCATGCATTTCCGTTTTGTGAACTAATATGATTGGTAGAGACATTGAAGGAGTGGACGGCAAATCTTGACATCATTGTACCCTGCCGTCTTAAGGACATCGCTCATTATAACAGCACCGCTCCGACACGGCAAATAACTTGTCATTCAAGTTAGGATTGACTCAGGCGTGACTTTGCGGAAATCCATTATAAAATACAATAAACGACGTTTATTTAGTAACCTACTCCGCTCAAGTGTTCTTAAAGAGTCATAAAGAACCCTGTAAGAAATCGACACGTGTTTCACCTCTCAACAAGGCATCCTCAGGATGACGACTAACTTGTTGCGAACCCTGACACGTCGTGTTGCCACGTCAAGCGCCGAATGCACTGTGAGCTACACCGCCCGACAACCCCGCTTTAGGATTACTGCTCGGTTCACCTCGGCTAAGATCGTTAGTAGCGCGATAAGGATCTGCGAAAAATCGCAGCAAAGGTGACCTTGGAATACTTGTATTTAATTCGTTCAACATTGTAACGTTTCCTGTATTATTTTTTGCAATTTCTACATTGCTGACAAAGGTAAATCTAAATGACTAAAATACTGATATTCTGAAACCTTTATCACATGTATTAAACTCAATTTTAAGATGGCTATACAAAATAGAGGACGACTCGCCGGCTGCTCACTGCCCTTCACACGAAAAATAGACTTCAATGCATTTGATTTAAAATCGGCAAACAACTTGTCATTCAATTTATTGAATGACAAGTTATTTGCCGTGTCGGAGCGGTGCTGTTATAATGAGCGATGTCCTTTAGTCAGCCTATAGGAAGGTGGACATAACACACGTTTATTGTACTTTTTCAAGAGTTTTTCTGCTTTTGAAGCGATCAATAATAGTCTCCTTTATAATTGTATAAGAAACAGTTTTAATACAGCTGTGATCTAAATTAAATTAATTTAAAAGCATCCAGTTATCAGTAATACTCCCACGCGCATTAAACAGCTTGCATTCCAAATCTCGTCATTCAAGCAGTACAACTCAACTCCAACTCAAAGTCAACATCGAAATGTTCGTTAATTGCCAAATATTTGCCATTCCAACTCCGGCTACAAATCTATCAAAATGTTTTAAATATTATACGTCCAACTTCGTCAATTGGGAACGAGGCCCAACTTCGAACTAGTTTGGGATCTAAGCTAAAGATAATTTTGTCTCTAGACAAAAATAGTTCGGAAACTTGGCCCTACGTTACTCGTCTCATTGACTATGTTTGACTTTCTTCTTTGAGAACAAATTCGAATATTTGCTTGGAATTGTTCTTTATTAGTTCAGACCTAGAGACGCGCTTAATTTAGACATTAAAATGTTGAAGAATATTCAAGGCATTGTTGACAGTTACTAACGAGGGTTCGTTTAACTCAAATATGCGATGCAATTTCTAAGCTCATAGCCGTGACTGTACTTAAACTCTTTCAATGGATTTACAGAAGTTTAAAAAAAAAATGTCTGAATAAAACGAAACGATAATTGGATCCGTGCACCTAAATTCAGAATTTTATCTTTATAGTATCTCTGAAAATTTGCGTCTGTTTCAATATTTTGTCTTTAATAGATAACACGCAAATATTTAAGTGTTATATAAATCTTCTAAGATGGTACTCACCAGCAGGTACGATTTGGAAGACGCAGGGCTGCGCCTGTCTCCCCACGGTGTTAGTACCGCGACAGGTCAACGCGCCGTAGTCGCGCTCACTCGCGGGCGTGTAGCGAAGCTCGCTTATACTACCGTTTACTGTGCCTGGGTACCAAAATAAGAAATGTAGTCGATGATATTAAATTCAAAACAGGCTCTGATATGATACCTAAGACTTGCTTAGACATTAGCAGTGATAGCCTAGTGGTGTGATCCTCAGACTGCCAAGTCATAGGTCTCGAGTTCGAACCTAAATCTCTGACTTTTCGGATTCATGTGCGTATTGTATAATTATCACTTTTGAATTTTAATGATTTTATACTGAAGATCACGTCTAAACGAGTAGTGTTGATGATTTGGAAAAATATATGTTACATTAGAGCATTCTTTTAATAACTTACTATAGGAATATTTTAGATCATGTTTATATTACATAGTGAAATTAATTTGTAAAGTTATGTTTGACGCGGATAAAAAACTGAGAATCAAGCAAAATCTATCAAACATATTTTTCTGAAACCTACAACATTTTAAAGATAATTTAATTATTAATATAAGCGTTTTATTAAAATACCTTTTTTATGTATAATAAATTAATAATGCGTACAATTTGGGACAGCGCTCCTTGATGCGCGAGTCCTATGACTGGCTGGACGTACGACGCGTAGCTTGAGCTCAGTACAAAACACACAAGCTAACCACTCAAGGTCACTGGCATATAGCACCGTCTTAAAAAACGGTGAAGGAAAAGATCGTGAGGGAACCGGTATTTTTCGACGGCATGTGAAGCCAAGGCAGAGGTATATTGGAGGCTTTAAAACTATGACACCAAGTTAGTTACTAACCAAACGAAAAGAAGAAGGGCAACAATAGATCCCACTTTTCCATTCCTTTGGGAGGTGTCAGTTACAAGACACAATATAAATAATAAAATAGTAAGTGGAAAGTTATTAACCCATCATAAGACAGAAGTCCATTGCTTATGTACTATAATGATTTAAGAGCGTTTATTCTGAAGTAGGCAACGTCGCAAATAGCTGTCAAACATTCCGCGGTTTTGATAAATTCGGCAATATTACCGTATGGTAATATGAAATATGGCTAACTAGTGAACAAAAATAGTGATAATGTAATGCAATAATTAATATCGTAACACCGAATATTTAGATTTAGTTTTAAATTTGGAAACTTTCGAAATGCCTTTTTTACTTCTAAAACGGTTACATCATCAAATTTAGTGCTATAATTGCAATTCATTATTAATATTCTAGTTTACTAGTTAGCGGTATTTCATATTTCCATAAAGTAATATTGGCAAATGAATCAAAATAGGTAAATAAAAAAATAAATAGGTAAAGGTAGTTTGTAACCTATTTGTGTATTGTTGTATCTATTTTAGTTATAATGCATTAGATTTTTTTTTTTTCTTTTTTCCTCTCAAATAGAGCACCTGCCATGTAATCTCTTCACAACCCTTGGTTGACTGGTAGAGAATGCCTAAGGCATTAAGTCGACCTTTGTTCTTTTTTGAGTGTGAAAAGTTTAAATAAATAAATATTTCACAGCTATTTGCGACGTTGCCAACTTTTAGAATGAACGCTTTTAAATAGACACAAGTTTAAAAAAAACGCTTAATAACTTCAGGTTTATACACTCAACTGTTTCACCAACTAAAAAAATCTCCATCAAATCAAATCATCATTAAACTTCGGACTATTAACACCCCGTCCCAGAGAGACAACATCAAAAAGAACATCCACAACTTAGCATTCATAAGTAATTAGGTTCATTTACACACAGGCGAGTGGTCCAACTGTCCCGAGCTAGTCGAGTGTTTGCAGCAAGTACTCGAGACAGTTCAATCAGCAACTCATGTTCGTACCACCAGCGCCCTGAATATGTAACGAACCGCGCTACGTAAATGGAATTTCTTTTAAAGACTACACGAACAATCTAAGTTCTGCTTTCTTGACTTGTTTGAATGTAAGATTTGAGAAAAAAGAGATAATTTGAAATAAGATCTCGCTGATTTATTTTTGGATTATTTGCTTTATGATTAGTTTTTAGGGTTCCGTACCCGAAGGGTCCCAAACGGAACCCTATTAGTAAGCCTCCGCTGTCCTTCTGTCTGTCTGTCAGCGACCTGTATCTCATAAACCGTAATAGGTAGAAAATTTGAAAATTGTACATTTTACAGATTATACATTTCTATTGCCGCTATAACAACAAATGTAATAATACAAAAATACAATTAAATTAAAAATTTAAGTGGTGTTTCCATACAATAAACATAGATCTAACCCTGGCTTGTGGGGTATCTTTGTCTAGAGCTCATCGAGTAGAGAACTTATACATTTTTTTTTTAATCTTCAAGAAATGATGAAATGGGGGGCCGTATATGTTGTCAACTTTAAATTACAAACAACAGTACAGTAACAAATACTACAAACACCGATTCATAAGGTATTTATTTAAATATGGGTGATTTACTGCAACTGAAAAAATTACAGTATCATTCTGAAATACAAATTTCTTATCTTTGCGATTTTCATCAAGATGAAAAATAATAATATTCTCCGTTTAGTATTTTCATTTATTTGCTTGATAATGGACGGTGGTGCCGAACCCTTCGTGTGCGATTCCGACTCGCACTTGTATCTATTTGTTTGATTTCCAACAGTTTTAGTGATGATATTGTTCTTGAAGATTATATGTATATCAATACCTTTTCAAATAATAATGATAAGAAACAATTTTGATTTCATAAATGCTGTCTCTGCTGCTCCACCCAGAAAGCTAAAAAGCCTAACAGGACACAAATCTAAATCACAATGTAATAAAAAAAAAACAGATTTAACTAATCACTTAAATTGAGTATAGCTTAGACTAAAGTAAATGTATCTAAGTACAGTACAACTATTTTCTTAATGTCCCTCGGCAAACGTCGTGTTTCGTCATTCGTCGGATTTCTATCAGTTGAACTTTGTACGACTGACGATATACGAAGTTTGCCGAGGGACATTAAGAAAATAGTTGTACTGTACTTACATACATTTACTTTAGTCTAAGCTATACTCAATTTAAGTGATTAGTTAAATCTGTTTTTTTTTTTAAATTGTTTCTTATCATTATTATTTGAAAAGGTATTTAATTATGCGATTAAACCAAGCCAAAATAAGTTTATCAATGTATTTCGGTGGTTCCTTCCATCCAAAAGAAATAGACCTATCTGTGATGGCATACAATAACATACTGATAATATTACAACGATGTTATACACACCGTATCTAGCAGGTGACACATTGAAGCTCTCGCCGCTGTTGTTGAACTGCCACAGGAATGTGACGTCAGCGGGGTCGGCGTGCACTGAGCAGCGCACGCGCAACGCCTCGTCTAGCGCCGCGCCTACCACTTGAGGTGATGTCTCACCACACACTGGTGCATCTGTATGTAGAATAGTTTTGTGTAAAACTTTGACATTTACATAGATTCAAGTTCTCTTATAAGTTCACTGTGGAATTCTTTCCACAGTGAACTTATAAGAGAACTTGAATGACCACAAGCTTGAGTATACGAATGAATATCGCACATGCGCCGCACCGCCACCGCACCGGAACCCCGTGTACACTGACATTGATGCCGACTTAAATAGTAAAGTAACGATCACAATTCAGTAAAGCACTGCCAATGAAACATGCATGCGGTGTGACTCCGGCTTCATGTACAGGAAGCCTTATGTAGGTTGGTTGGCTACGTCGTTGCAACCACGCACTACAGTTAGGACGTAGTTAAGCAGAAAGGATCTAACCCACACTATGGGCGAAAATGAGTTATGTATACCAAAACACTCTTTGTAATCAAAACTTTAATATCACAAAAACAATCCCAACGCACCATGTCATTATGACCATACGTTACCAACCCGTATGTATGGCAGGTCATACAATCACATAACACGATCTGATCTTAAAACTTGAATATCTCAAAACTAACTCTGTGTGGGTTGGATCCTTTCTGTTTAACTACGTCCAGTTGTAACTCCAAGAGCCTATTTCACGATGTCCGAATAGCCACTACTTACCGAATAAATTCAAAAATGGAACAGAATTTGTATGAAATTATTTGCCAAGTAAGTTAATAGGAACTTAATCGTAGGTGGTGAAATAGGCCACTGTTAATATGAAATATATAAATCTATCGTTCCATTCATTTACTATAAATACTCATTGTGTATCTGGTAATGCTATGTAGATCTTCTCCCGAATAAATTTTATTATTTTTAGATTTATATCAGCCACCTACTTTTATAGGCACTCCTCTACTACGTGTCCAGGAGTATCATCCTCCCTCCGATAACCGATATACGTGGACTTTGACATCTAAATACGAAGGCAGTGATCTGGCAAGAAGGTACAAAAGCTCTCATAACAATAACAAAAGAAGCCGCTGACATTTTGCCAAATATTTTTTATTTAGGTAGGTACTCGCAATTATAAAATTACGTTTCACATTGTTAGTCTAGACTGCGTCTTTTGTAACAGTATTGCTCTGATGTGAAAAAAACATTCATGTTTCTCCTCCTTATTTCGTTTTACATATATTTAAAGATCGGAATAACGATAAACAGAACATCGGGCGAATATTCGCCAGCAAAATATCGCTGGCCCAGACCGGACTCGATGGGTATACTACAATTTGGAAACATTTGCATACTAGGCAAATACCCGGTACATCGTTAACTTCGCTACCCCACAACGGCCTCTAAATAACAAGCATAAAATATCCATAAATTTAAAAACTCCAACGACCAGTTTTCCTGTCATAAAGCGATAAATATAAATCAAGTGAACAATTATTTCGGCAGTTACGAATTATTTCGTCTTCCCTCTTACGTCGGCAATTAAGTGTCGGCCAGTGGGGCTCGGAAGGAAGCACCTCGATGCGCCAATATAGAATTGTGTAATAAATCACGCTGCGGACGTTGTTGTTGATTTACGTACGAACATGTATAATCAACATATACCCTCTAATTATAATAGGATCGTGTGTTTTCCCAGTACGATGGATCCGTTTGCAAAGTTTTGAATTAATTACATTAGCCAAACCGCTTCCAAATCCATACGCTGCTGCTCTTTACAAAATTTAATCTCAAAATGTAAAAATGATTTCACCTTCCGTTATTGAATACGAATACGGCGAAACCCTAAAATTCTGAACAATGTTTTTGTTATTTAAAATTTATTTAACTTTGGTAATTAGTCAAATTGATTTGAATTCCTCCACAAAATGAAATTGTATTAATCGTCCTCCCTGATTCGTGAAACAAGTCAAAATGTCCATTAATATTTCGGATTCGAAAGTAAATCAAATAAGTAGGTATTCAACCATTAAAAGTGATGAACAAAATTGTCGTTTTAATCTCGTAAGTTGAATTCACCTTTTTCATGGTAAAACATAAACCTAGTAACGAGATTTCATTATTCAATAAATCGTACAGCAAATAGGTAACATCTCGAATTGTTTAAAGAAAATAATTTCAGCACAATTGAACACGAACAGCCACATATTAAGCGAAACAAATGTATGCTCAGGATTTGAATAAAACTTACAAAGCCGCGAATTAAAGTGAAGCCACGAAATAGCAGATTGGGGAGGTACGGTGAGAATCGTAGTAATATTAGACAATAATTTTGATGATTTACCGCCGGTGCCGCCTTCCCTCGTGCCAATTACTATGCGGACGGTCGGCCACGGAAGGAAGTTGGTACGTCGATCCCGACCGCAATCATTTGAATACTATTCGCAGACACATCGGTATTTATAGGCCAGTAATTCATACTGTGCTCGGTGACATTTTATGGGATGCCTGTGTGTCCAATGTATATTACTGGGGATTAGGGATATGCAAATGAAGTGTCTAGTGTGTACCCGTTATAATTTGATGTCGCTACCTTCCCTCGCGGTGAGCACTGTTTGTTGAGGGTGACATTAAAATGTAAATAGAATTAAGCGTCTGACGGGAAAGAATGTTGCTTAGTAAGAGTAAAGCTCTAATAGCTAATTAAAAGTTAATGTTATATGCAAACAAACAGGAAAGAAATATAAACAGTAATTTAATTTTAACGTCAAGTCACAGGCTCTGCTTCCGATTTGTTGTTAAAATGTATTAACACCGGAAAAGTGCTCCAAAACTTTGACATGAAAAGAAAATTAAGGGATGTTTCGTTATACCCTACTAGCCTAAAGGGGCACATCCCCTCAGGGTTAACAAAAAGTACAAAGAGTGTCTAGGAGCGTAAATTCGTATTTGTCGGCGAAAGTCACGGTTCAAACGTAACAAAAAGAATATAAAGTTGAAGATTCTCGCTTGGTGAACTCCACAATATTAACTGCAATTTCTCTCGTTCCCAAATAAATTATTTCACAGAATAATAGCACTGAATATAATGAATAATAAGTTAAATCGTAAATGCTTTCATGCCTCCGACGACCTTATGAAGGTTGTGAAAATCTGCTGGACACGAAACGACAAAAGTTATTTGTTGTGGAAGTTTTAGGAGAGACTTATTGTATTATAGTTTGACCGAGACCGAGTGCGCGGGAGACGGGGGGCAGTGCAGGCCGCTCATTCGTCAACGCTCACGCCGTCCAGCCGCTCATTGGTCAACGCTGCCCCCCGCCTCGCCACTCGCTATTCCTAAGGCGCGGAACAGCGGTCTCGGTCAAACTAAAGCCGTTTTACAGCTGGAAAGATGACATTACAAGCCAACACTAGTAAAACAACCTTATGTTGACGGCTCTTATTTAACTAATAATAAAATATTGGCTTTGACTTGAATTCTAGGCTAAAATAAACTACAAAAGTTATATACTCACATTGGACCCTCAAAGTAACGACTTTACTCGATGTCTCTCCCCGCGCATTAGCCGCCTTACAGGAGTAGCTGCCAGCTTCTCTTCTCGTCACCTTCTGCAGTACGAGCGACCGAGTGCTCACGATGATGCCCGAAGTCATGTTCTGACTCACTGGCCTGTCCTGCACGGTAACCCACTTGTGTAATAAACAGTTTACTAAACAATAGTGTATGCCGTTTAGCAAATATTGACTTGCTGCAGTATACTAGGCAGGTTTGATCACATTATTATACCCTCCAGAGTATTAATTTAGCCGATTTTGGAAACTGCGTGGGTTGAAGGTATTGTAAACGGTATTTTGTTTACGATATCTTCAATACACGCAGTTTTAATATTCTGCTTTTAGAGTAACCTGATCCATAAAGGTACCTATAAAGTTAAGGAGAACCTCAAAAAATAGTATTACACATTTATTAGGTGCAGAGAACAAAATTCACGACTCAGTGCTCGGTTGGAAGATGTTCCGCATTGCACCATTTAGATCTTCTTAATTTGAGGTCTTGTCTTGAACAACCAACACAATTTTCTTCTTTTTTTTGTAAAATAAATATAATAATATGTCTGTCTGTATTCCCCGAAAGATTAGGCAGAGACCTGATTATAGTACACCCTCATTTCGCCAGTTATGTTTAAGAGCGTTTATTCAGAAAGTTGGCAACGTCGCAAATAGATGTCAAATATTTCGCTGTTTTGATTATTTTGGCAATAATACTGTATGGAAATATGAAATGTGGCTAACTAACGAACTAAAATATTGATTATGAAATGCAAATATCTCCAAACATACAAATATCCTTACAGGCTAGACCCAATGCGATATTGTAGTACACTATAACTATTAATATCGTAGCACCGAATATTTAGTTTTAAATGTAAAAAAATATTTGGAAATTTTCTAATTGCCTTTTTACACCTAAAACGGTTACAACATCAAATTCAGTGTTATAATTGCAATTCATTATTAATATTCTAGTTTACTAGTTAGCCACATTTCATATTTCCATACAGTATTATTGCCAAATTTATCAAAACAGCGAAATATTTTACATCTAGATATTTGCGACGTTTTCAACTTTCAGAATAAACGCTCTTAAATACCATGTAGTAGGGGGCGAGCAAAACAATTCTAAAACATTAATTCTATATAATCACGACAAGCGATAAATAGAAAATGCCATAAAAAATTTGGTAGATTCCATTTACGAGCCACGAATTTAACTACCACTGACGAAGACCATAAACTGAGTAAGCAAACGATATGTTATAGCAAATCTTAATAGCTTAGCAATACTGAAGAAATAATTACACGATCCTCAGTAGTACAACGTAATAGTTTTTTCTAAGTCTATAATAAATTGCGCCGAATTAACTAATACTGTAAGTGAGAATGAAAACTAGATTCGTAAGTCTAGTGGTTGAAATTATGATTCTACTAGCTTTTGGAAATAGCATAAGTCATAACATAACAAACATCACGCCTGAATTCCCCGAAAGGTTGGGCAGAGGTATGCCTATAGTACACCCAAATTTCGTCAGTTATTTTTAAGTCCCATGTAAAGCTTCGTGCAGATTAGCGCGACGCGAAGCCGCGACGCGACGCCGCGACGCGACTCGAACAATACAATTTCTAAGAAAACTTGACGGTATAACAATAACCGGTGTCGCGTCGCGCTGGTCTGCACGAAGCTTAATAGGGGCGAGCCTATTGCCATCAACCGGGCACAAATCCATACTCCGGGCTACTACTATCGAACCCAGGACCTTATGCTCAGCAGTCGCGCTTGCGGCCACTAGACCAACGAGGCATACGTCATAAAATACTAAAAATAAACTTCAGGGGGGGGGGGGGGGGGGGTACTTCAGCAAATGGATTCCTTTTTAAAACCGAAACTGTTCTCTTCTGTTAGAAGATATTTCCATTACCTTCCACCCCTCTATTTTTTTGACTTTTTTGGCCATTTTTTTGATAATTTTTAATCTAAATTGTTCCGTTATTTTGTAAGATAGATTCAGGGAAATTACTTGTTAAGCAAATTGAAACCCTACATCAATTTGCCGTGTTATAGACAGTTTATACAACTTTCACAGTATGACAGTTGTAATTTATGGGCATTTTTTGACTGCCTCGTTGGTCTAGTGGGGCTACTGCTGCGCATGAGGTCCTGGATTCGATTCCCAGGTCGGGCACTGTCAAAGTGTCATTGGATTTTTCCATCAGAAATTTCTCAGTAGCAGCCCGGAGTCTGGATTTGTGCCCGGCTGATAGCAATAGGCTCGTTCCCTATTACATGGGACTCGGGTATGACTGGCGAAATGTGGGTTCACATCTGCTTACCCCTTCTAGGATTACAAGCGTGTTATGTTATGAGAGTTGGTTGCTTGCTTCCTAAGGTGAGTGTGGTAAAAGGTCTACCCACAGCCTTCCATATCACTGGAGGTGTCATTCTTTAGTTAATCTAAGTTAGTTAATAGACTCAGGCGTGATTTCCATTATAATCCGACGTATATTTAGTAACCTAATCCGCTTAACCGTTCTTAAAGAGTCATAAAGAACCCTGCAAGAAGTCGACACGTGTTTCACCTCTCAATGAGGCATCCTCAGGATGCTGATTGATTTGTTGAGAACCCGGACACGACGTGTTGCCACGTCAAGCGTCGAGAGTGTAAGCCATCGCCCGACAACCCCACTTAAATAGGATGTAGCTCAGCCCACCTCGGCTAGGATCGTTATCAGCGTGATAAGGGGCTGCGAACAATCGCAACAAACGTGGCAACACGTCGTGTCCGGGTTTGCAACAAGTCACTCGTCATCCTGAGGATGCCTCGTTGAGAGGTGAAACACGTGTCGATTTCTTACAGGGTTCTTTAAGCGGATTGAGTTACTAAATATACGTCGTCTATTGTATTTTTAATCTAAGTTGTATATTTGTTTTGTTACATAGCAGGAAAGATAATGCAAGGTTTTTATAATTTCTCTCATTATTTTCCCATTACCCGCTACAATTCACTCCAAAGCACAGCACTGTTTAACATTATATCACCAATTAATAACTTACGTTATGGAACCAGGAGATGCGATGTTCCCTAGGGTTCGCCTTCACGTTGCACTCGAAGTACACGTCGTCGCCTTCCTTGATGTCGTGCGGGTTGAGCGTGCTGCCGAGCGTCAGCGACACTAGGGGACTGTCTGGATTCAACATTTATAATATTAGTTGACATTATTGGTAGACATTACGTACATTCTGGGTAGATATGAGATTTATGACGCTGTGTTTTCTGGTTAGTCTATAATTGCCCAAACACAGTCACCAGTATACCACCCTATACTGGTGACTGTGTTTGGGCAACTACGACTGAGATTCGAGTGCATTTTATTTTTACAACTAAGGGCCTTTTCTTGATTTGTCGGAGCAGCAGCGGTGTGACATCAGTATGCTCGGATACTTAAAAGATAACGCGTCGCCTGCACCTACGCATATTTCGGTAAAAAAATTATGCAGAGCCGCTTGTGCCGTCACGAAATAATATCGTCTTCGAGTTCGAGTGATGAAGATAATTTAACTTGTTACGCGTCCGGCTAGGTAGAATGCAGAGCGGTCACTGGACATGCATGCCGAGACGCGGTAAGCCGAATCTGTACCGCACCACTCCAGCATATACCGTGCTAATCAGGATAGACCATTGAAATATAGGCGCTCGGTAAGCTTTCGGTACCGCGTATACAGAGCATGCTGATGTCGCGCCGACAAATCAGAAGGCTTTTAGTTGTTGTCAAAATAAAATGCACAGAAAATGTTGAGCCTCAGACATAGTTTCACCTTGCTAAGCAGTGTTCCAATTCTGCTACGCAGTGCTACGTTATTGCTACGCAGCGCTACGGATTTGCTACGCTAGAATCATGTTCTTGAGTATCGAACACAACTTTGTTATTACTTATTAAAGTAACGATGGCTTTAAAAGTAAAAGATATAAAGTAGGGTAAGGTAGGATATTAAAGTACCTGCATACTAAACTTACATCCTACATGAACGCAAAAATATGTAAGAAAGAAAAATGCGACTTTTTCTACAAAGTTATTTAATTAAACTTACTTCCACATTTTCAATTAACACACAGTCAATACGGTTTTAAAATATTATCATTAATTATATCCCACAATTCCTCACATTGCTCAGAAAAATTAATTCGAAATCCAATGAGCGCAGATATTCGCAATTAGCTATCATACCAGACTGTCCTATGGGATATTTATCACAATTTTATCAAAGAGAAGTTCTGGGAACTGTATTATTAAATTATCTTGAGACCGGGCCAAAGGATTATGAGAAATTGAATCAATATTGAACACAAGTAACTACTTTGTTATTAGGTACACGCTAAATACCTAAAGTTTGGTTTCAAACCTTGTTATAGTTGATGAAATTAAATTGTTCGTTGCGATACAATTTAATAAAGCGTTCAGTGTTATGGTTCATGACATATTTTAGTAGTTAAGCAAACAGCGTGTTTATAAGCATTACATAAATACCTGTTATAAATCATTACATAGGTGCCTTATATCGTCGCTGCGCTTTCCGTAATCGCTATGTGTTTTTTACACACTTTACAGGAGACGCAAAAAACAGATTTTCTCAAAAAATACCCAGAGTATTCAAATAATTTACTTTTACTTTAATACATATTTACAGTGTTTATAATGGAACTTTCGATGTATGAATGTCACATAGCTACATTCCGTAACTCTTTAAATATTGCATTTAACACATAGCTGTTTTTACAGTATATGTGTAGTGAAATAACGATTCAAACTAGGTACATAAAAAACCGAAAATCACTAGCAACTTTTGCACGCGCAACGACGATATCTATGTGTCTCATGTGTCTGGATTAATTACTTTCCTCAGTATGCATGGTATAATAATGTAAATATACATGAATGTCTGTTGTCTGTTCACCTCAGTCAGTCATTCATTCCTACCTTCAAACAATCTATCTTATCGTTCATTCTCACTCGCGTTTGAATGAACGCGGGTACATTCAAATTAAAGAAACGATAGTTAAGTACGTAGGTAATCATTTCCTTACCTATTTAATCTGTGATTGTAGATATCATTTTGTTCTCTTTTTTTTTCCAAATGTTTGTGTTGTGTAAATTGAAGATTGATTAATTTTTTTTACATAGAGCGACTGCTTAGCTGACCTCCACAACCCAGTAACTGGGTAAAGCTTCGTGCAGACCAGCGCGACGCGACAGCGCGACGCGACACAGGTTATTGTTATACCGTCAAATTTTCTTAGAAATTGTATTGTTCGTGTCGCGGCGCGGCGTCGCGTCGCGCTGGTCTGTACGAGCTTTAATACGATACCCCTTGGTGAGACTGGTTGTCAGACTTTCGGCCTTCTGACGACCCGTTACGACTGTCAAAGATCCACGAATGACAGCCGGGACGAACGGCTTTATGCTTTCCTAGGCACGGAGTAGTCTCGGTATATAAAGATGGTCCCATAAAACCCATCTACGGACAAACCCCGGCAAGCGTAGCTTAACCTGATGGATCGACCCGTACGGCTGTTATTACTTAGCCACGAGCTCCTCAATCTCAATGAAGCAGTTAAACATGGGTAGGTATTTAATTACACACATAGTAACCGGCTTAGAAAACTTTTCACAACCAGTTCCTGGTATACATGTTGTTTGTATTTTTTTTAAAATATATATATAAAAATGAATTGCTTATTGTTAGTCACGCTAAAACTCGAGAACGACTAGACTGATTTGGCTAATTTTGGTTTTAAAATATTTGTGGAAGTCCAGGGTAAGTTTAAAGGGTGAGAAAATATGGAAAAATTGCGAGGAAAATAGTAAAAACAACAATTTTATTTTCCCATACGAACTGTTCCTAGCTGTTGCTGCCTATAAATCTTAAGTAACAAAAAGTACTAGGCTTGCATGGATTCACGATAGTACCTATTTAAATAAGTAGTTAGGTAGGTATGTACGTAGGTAGGTAGGTAGGTACTGTATGTAGGTAGGCAGGTAGGTAGGTAAGAAGGTAGGTAGATAAGTAGGTATGTACGTAGGTAAGTAGGTAGGTAGGTATGTACGTAAGTAGATACTATATGTAGGTAGGTATGTAGGTAGGTAGTGTAGGTAGGTAGGTAGGGTAGGTAGGCAGATGAGCCATAGATAAGTACTTAGTGCTACCAGTGCGAAACCGGGCCGGGTAAATCTAGTGTGATATTTTCTAAAGACTATGCATGAAATGAGATAATACCGGTGGAAAAACAACTTAAGTAATAGAAATGTAATACTTACATACAACATTGAGCTGTAGTTGGTCGTCAATGGATTTTGTGGGTAGACTAGGGTTGGCTGCTACACACTTGATCATTGCGCCGTTGTCCACCGGGCTTGGGCTGAACACTAGAGTGCTGACAGACCACGTCTCATTGGAGTGATCTGTCACCTACGGAGAGGAACGAAATTAAGCTATTTTGGACACATAAAAAAAAATGCGACGGTTAAGTATAATAAGGAAATTATACACTGAACATTAATTTAAACGTCAATTTAAGCATTTTGTAATATTTAAAAGATCGCCCCATTCTAGCTTAGTTTTACCAGCAATTATAATAAAATGGGACCAAAATTACCTAAAAGTAATTTTTATTGCTATCTTATTTGAACTCAAAAGCCAATGTATTTTTAACCTGCTGATAATTAGTCCCTCGCTTATGTGACATTAATCTGTGAACACATCACACAACCAGGTTCAACAACAGGTTTCCAATACTTCTTCATAATTTGTAATATTATACACATGCCTGTAAGGGCCCGAACACACGTACCACAACCACACCACAACCACAACCACACCACAACGATACCACGTGGACGGGCGCTAATTTGTATGAAAATGAATAGTCTATAAACACGGGACATATTTGGCCGTCAAAAACAACGGTGTGGACATCAAGGCGACGTCGCAGTCACAACGTAACCACAAAATTGCGTCGAAGTGACGACACTACCTCAGCCGGAGTCAATCTGTATGCAAACACTAGCCACAACGTAACCACATCGCAAGTACTAGCAACAACGCAACGACATCGAAATTTTGTGGTTACCACCGAAACTGACATCGCAGCGACAAAATGTGGCCAAGCGGGTGGGTGGGTTGTGGTACGTTTGTTCGGGCCTAAGCCCGCCAGATTAATCAAAAATATTCGTAACCATCATCTAGTTTGAATTAAGAAATCAATGCGGATGTTATTAATCCCCGAACATACCAATATGAGACAGGAATGAAGCTGCAATTAACCCGAATATTTAATGAAACTTTATTGGATTCTCAACGACGAACGAAAACTCATTCGTCGTCGAGACTTTCTAAATAACATTCCAGTAAATCAGACGCTTGCATGCAACGTGCACGATATTTCAACTGAACTCAATAAAAAATCACAAACGGACTATTCGAAACAGTGACATTTCTGTAAGCTATTGTATAAGCTGGAATGGTCGGTGCGCAATTAGTCCGGCGCTAAATCAAAGTCCATCAATGACCGAATCCGACTATAAAACGCGACAAGCGATTTAAAAGCCACAGTGCGTGCTTAGCTTTAGAATGGAAGTTAATTGAGGGATTACCTGCCGCGCTCCGCTCAAATAAGACCACTGGACGTTGAACAAATTACAAGTAACTGGACATTTTGTGGGGAGCGAATTTTTACCACATTCACTGGCAAAAGATTAACGTTTTAAAACTTTTTTAGAATAAAGAATACTGCGAATAAATGGCGCAGATTATTTTTAGTTTCACTCAACCTCTTTATTTAAGCTAAACTTGTGTTTTATGTTTTGAATACCATATGTCTTTGTTCTTTACTTTTTACAAAATTGCTTAGAACATCTCTCATTCATAATAGGATAATAGGAGAATGTTCCTTGAATCCAGTCAGTGTGACCACGGCGCATCTTAGAAAAGGGGATCACGTACAGTCGGCCCGACCGTAGGACGGTCCTTCCGGACAAACGGATTGACCAACTCAACTAGATAGTAAGTAAAGTAGTAAGTAAAGTAAATTTTATTTGTTTAAACATGGTGTACATGATACATTGCATGCAGGATAATAATAGGATACAGAAAAGTTCTAACATGTTCAGCCGCATATCGTGGCGTACAAATTGGTAGGAAGAGATGGTGCATAAACCGTGATAACATTCATCAAAATTACATTTCATCATTATTCATTAAAGATACAAAATCAATGTCAAAGTAGTCATTAAATAAATTGGTCAATAAAAATATGAATTACTGTCATTAAAAAATTCAATTCCAATTAAAAAAAAATACAATTGATTACAATAACATGTCAAAAATAAAACATTGTCATCTCAAAAGCGAAGAAAAATTGTCCTCTTTCATAAACTCTGCTATACTGTAATATGCTCTTTCAGTTAGTAAACTCTTCAATTTACTTTTAAGAGCAGATATATTTAATGCTTTCCATAATTTGGGCAATTTATTAAAAATGGTCGGAGCCATGCAAAAGATGCTCTTACGCATAAGAGTTGTTTTAGCGCCGTGAACACAGAGTTTGAAATTATCACGTCTATTCCTAGGGACAGCATCAGACAAACGCTGAAATAAATGAGAATTCGATTTAATGAACATTACTGTTTCCAGGATATATAATGAGGGTAATGTCAATATTTTACGTTCTATAAAATAAGATTTACAGCTCTCCGTCGTTTGCAGTCTAAACATCGATCTAATGCACCTTTTCTGTGCCCGAAACGCTATTTCATTGTCCGTGCTATTCCCCCAAAAGATGACTCCATATCTAAGAATTGATTCGGCTAATCCATAGTAAGCAGTAATTAGCGCATCTGTGTTGAGAACCAAAGCAAGCTGTTTCAGAGCGTAGGCTGCACTACTCAATTTTTTACTAAGTCCCTCTATTTGAGGCTTCCAATTCAATTTAGAATCTATTAATAATCCCAGAAATTTTGTGGTGTCAGCTTCATTGATATTTATATTATTAAATTGAATATTAAGATTGTTGATTATTTGTGTACGTTGTCTAAAGTGCATTACGTTAGTCTTTTTTAAATTAATTATTAAATTATTATCATTTAACCAATTTATAATAGATATTAGTGAATTATTTATGTCATGTTCATATGTGTTTATGTCATTACAAGCTATTGTCAAAGTGCAATCGTCAGCAAAAAGTGTCATTGGATGTTTAGTTATTTTAGGCAAGTCATTTATATACAAAGTGAACAACGGAGGCCCCAAGACACTGCCTTGAGGTACTCCGTATATAACTTCTCGTTCTTCTGATCTTGAAATTTAATTCTGATCTTGATATAAAGGGCGTGTTGAATAGAACCAAATCAACACACAGTAACCTTTGTATTAGCTTCTTGTATTTAAATATTTGTTGAGGTACTGAATTTTAGAAAGTTTTAAAAATTATTTACTTTTTTTGTTAAATCCTTCGATAAATTAATGTGCAAAAGTGGTCAGTAGCATGAAAGTCTGAAAGTCAGTCTTACCAAGAGTATCGTGTTACCCAGTTGTGGAGTTCAGATATAAGGCATTCGCTATTTGTACAATACTGGTATTAGCTGCATCCGGTTAGACGGGAAGCCGACCCCAACACAGTTGAAAAAAGGCTAGGTGGATGATGATGATTAAAACATACACTCCAGGACATTTGAATAGAGCCACCCCGCATATTTTTGTTTAAAGGGTATTTTTAAATAATGGTAGTACAAAAGAAAAAAATATATCGTTTTGAAGCCACTAAGTACTATTTCCGTTTACCATTGTTTCAAATTTAAAATCGGAATACTAAAAAAAAACAGTTTAATTGCAAGAAGCCGTTTTTTCGCGTTTCTTAGAGGCAAAATTAGAGTGGAATTTTTGAAAAAAACAATGATTTACTTAAAGAAAACGTTTATCTAGTAACTCGTGTAACCTTCAAGAGCATTCACGACAGCTGTCATACGGTTCGGCATGGAATTAATGAATGCCACTATGACGTGCTGTGGAATGTTCTCTCTTATTTCCATGATGGCAGTTTTCAGCTCCTGCAAAGTTCCTGGAGCTGGTTGGTTAGCTCGAACACCAATATCAGGGCTTCTGGCCATTCCATTACTGCGATACTAACATCATGCAGGTATTCTTGATTAATTCTTGCCGTGTGCACCCTTGCGTTATCCTGATCCTAACAGTTTATTTGTTCGTTACGCTTTCACGCTAAAACGCCTGAACAGATTTGGATGACTTTTGGTACATGGGTAGACCATGACGTAGATTAGGACATAGGATACTTTTAATCCCGCTATTCCAACGGGGTTGAGACTTATGCGGGTGAAATTGCAGGGCGCAGCTAGTCATGCATATCAATGAAATCCTTGATAGAGAGGATTGCGGCATAATAATATATATATTAAAACATTTTGTGAAGCAAAACATTAGTTTTATTAATATCTAGCAAGACATTTCAATAGAAAGACAATTTGTAGAACCTGTCATCAGTGAATTTGAATATTGGCCATAGAGCAACATGACGGCGGCATTACACCTTCTAACACCTTCTCCTGATGTGGACTCATGTGGCTGAGGCACGGCGCTATCCACACATCAGCCTTGCACAGTGTCTGGCAAACTTCACCTTCGACAACGGCTTTGTCATGATGTCAGCTAGCTGTACCTCTGTCGGACAGTAGCTGATGTTGATGAGTCCATTCACGAAGTGTTCGTGAATAAAGTGGTACCGAACATCAATATGTTTCGATCTCTTGTTAAAAGAACCAGACTTCACCAATTGAATCGAGCTTTGGTTATCTACATGCAGATTCAACTTTGCTTCTGAATCGATTATTTCTTTTAACAGTGACTTCAGATACAACGCCTCTTTGCAGCAGTCAGCTGCTGCTATATACTCGGCTTCGGTCGACGACAATGCGACAATGGGCTGTCTCTTTGATGCCCATGATATTGGTCCATTTCCAATCATTAAAACGGAACCAGAAGTGCTTCGTCTCGTTAATGGGTCACCAGCATAGTCCGAGTCGCTGAAAGCATCAATATCCTGTATTGGGCAATTTCGCTTGAAGAGTATGCCCTTATCTTTGGTTCCAACCAAATACTTAAATATTCTCTTCAGCTTTATAACATCTTCTTTAGATGGATTCTCAACTTTTCGGCTGACTTGATTTACTGCTTGAGCGATGTCTGGTCTAGTTCTGGTAGACAGGTACAGTAAACTTCCCACTGCTTCCCTGTAGGGATATTCCTTCTCCTGGGCAGTTTCCTGTATCGACTTGGCATCGTTACTAGCAGGTGTCTCACATGGCTTCGCATTTTGCATGCCATACTTTTCCAACATTTCATTGATATAACTCTTTTGAGTCAGCCTTAGGGTGCGTTTCCACTGAAGCGGAGACGAGCGAAGCTGAGCGGAGACGTGCAATCACAATGGTTGAAATCTTCATCGCGTCTCTCGTCTCGTCTGTGATTGGACAATTCCTGCACGTCTGCGCTCAGCTCCGTACGTCTCCGCTTCAGTGGAAACGCACCCTTATTCCTTCTTTGGAGTTCTTTATTTCCATACCAAGGTAGGTGCTTGGATTTTCATTCTTTTTCATTTCGAATTTGTTTTCAAGTTTTTTCAATAAACCATCGATCTGTTTTCTATTCTTTCCTATGACCAAACCGTCATCGACAAACAGCCCGATGATTATAGATTTGTCTTGGTTCACGAAAACGCATCTTTCGGTATTGATTGTCTTGAATCCCAAATCAAACATCGCTCGGGTAAAAGTTTTGTTCCATGTAAACGGGGCTTGTTTTAGACCGTACAGTGACTTCTTCAGCCGGCAAACTTTTTCCGTTATATTACAGTCAGTATTGTAGCCAACAGGTAGTTTCATATAAACTTCATCTGTCAGTTCCCCGTACAAGAAAGCAGTCTTGACATCAAACGTCATGAAGTAATAATTTTTAGATGCGGCAACGGCTAGTAAGGTCTTTAGAGCAGATTGACTTACGACTGGGCTATATATTTCTTCGAAATCCAGGTTTCCTTTCTGTTCGCAGCCTCGTACGACTAATCTGGCCTTATATGTTCCGTCATCTTTTATTCGAAATACCCATTTATTAGACAAAATTTTGTGTCCTTTAGCTTCTGACCTGTCAACTATTACCCACGTGTTATTCTGCTTTAGTGAGTCCATTTCAGATTGTATCGCCTTCTCCCATTTTTCTTTGTCGGTGCCTGTCACAGCTTCTTTAAACGTAAGAAACGAACTGTCATTGCTTTCTTCAGTAGTAAGCATAGTTACGCATCGATTTAGCTCATAATCCTTTGTCCATACTGGTGGTCTCACTTCTCTTTGTGGTCTGCCACTTGTAGAGGGTGATTCAGTTGGCTCTGGATCAGGCTGGAACGCTTCTTGATCAGATTGGACAGTAGAGTCAGAAGGTAGATCAGTATTCTGAAAAGGTAAGTTTTTATTATTAATTTCTATTTCTATTTTTTCGGTTTCAGGTTCCTGTTGTTCCGGTTTACAATCTTTGTACATCTCAGTAGGATTCTTTTCATAGTGCATCTTTTCGATTACTTTTACATCTCTACTGATGATTATGTTTTTCTTCTCCGGTACGTATATTCTGAAGCCTTTAGCGTTTTTCGCATATCCTACAAATACTCCTTCCACAGCTTTGGCTGAGAGTTTCCCTCTTCGGTTTTTATTCAATACAAACGCTCTATGACCGAACACATGCAGATGTTTTGCTGACGGTGTTCTTCCTACCCACTTCTCATAGGGTGAACTTCCTTTTAGAGCTCTTGCTGGACTCCTATTTATCAGATAGTTTGCAGTATTTACTGCCTCTGCCCAGAAGTTTGTAGGTATATTGGACTCAATCATCAGACATCTAGCCTTTTCCATGAGCGATCGGTTTTTTCTCTCACTACAACCATTTTGCTGTGGGGTGTAGGGTGCAGATAATCTTCGACTAATTCCATTTTCCATGAGTAATTTATCAAATGCTTTTGATTTGTATTCGCCTCCATTGTCAGATTGAAGACTTTGTATTTTCTTCTTATGGAAGAGTTCAACGTTGTTCTTATACTCCTTGAATTTCTCGATAACTTCGCTCTTTTCTTTCATGAAGTACACGCAACAGTATCTCGTATAATCGTCAATGAATGTGACATAATACTTTGATCCGCCCAGTGACTCATGTTCGAAAGGCCCGCATACATCGCTGCTGACTATTTGTAGCGGTTCGGTAGAGAATATTTCGTCATGGCTTTGGAATGGTAATGTTGTCATTTTTCCTTTGATGCAGGTTTCACACGTCTCAAGTGTGTTTTCCTTAAAGTTAAGTCCTCGCATCATTTCGTTTCTTACCATCAGCTTTAGGTCTCTTTCATTCACGTGACCAAGCTTTTTGTGCCATTTCATTATTTCGCTTTCAGCTCTAGGCATGAAATTTGCTGTCTCTTCCGGTTCATCAAGTTCAAGAAAGTATAATTCATTTTTTCGTTTAGCTTTTAAGACAACACTATTATTTTTCAGGACTTTAGCTTCATTTCTTTCGAATAGTACTTTATAGCCATGATCCGTAATTTTACTAACTGACATTAAGTTATTTGTCAAGTCTGGTACGTATAGTGTGTCTACTAAATTATTTTTGCAGTTTTCGGTGTAAAGTACGACTTTTCCTTTGCCTTTAACTTCGGTAGTGTGCTTTTCCGAAACTAATCTTAGCGTGTCGTTCGCAGGAAATAGGTCTGTGAATAGCCTTTTTTCTCCTGTCATATGTGACGTGCAGCCACTATCTAAACACCATGAACCATCTTTGGTTTTGGAATTTTCTGTGGTCAAACACGTGTTGAAATTTTGTTCTTGACCTTTATTCACGTTGCCCTTCGGCTTTTTCTTTGACCAACAATCGTCTGTCGAGTGCCCCTTTTTGTTGCAATTCTTGCACAACAATCCCTTTTTCTTTGGCTTGACATAGAATGCCTCTGAAGTTTGAGGTTCGACTTGCCTCCTTGCTTCATATTCTTCTATGATTTTTACCTTTAGGGTTTCTGGACTTGGTAGGACATCTCTGGACTCAATAGCTGTTCTAAAGCTATCAAAGTTTGCGGGTAGACTATAGAGCATCATAATGCTTAGTAACTCAGGGTGAATTGTGACATCCATATCTTCTAGTTTACCCACTACGTCCAGAAAATTATTAAGATGGTCTCTTACGTCTTCTTGAGGAGTCATTTTCTTTAGAACCAGTTGCTTTAGCAGCGTAGCCTTCCTCGCTGGCCCTGAACTTTGGTGGACTGACTTTAACTTGTCCCATACTTCTTTTGACGTACTACAGCTCTTAATTTGCTTGAGTTCGGCAGGAGAAATAAGCAACATTAGCTCTGACCTTGCCTTTAAGTCTTCCTTTAGGTAAGCACTCTTTTCTTCGGTAGTCGCAGTTGCCGCTAACGTTTTTTCTCCACTCGCGATGTCCCACAAGTCGTTTCTTATGAGGATTGCCTGTGCCTGTAGACACCAGGTATCGTAGTTCGATTTCGTCAACGGTTCTATGCTCCGAAAATTTGAGCCCATTTTGTTTACTCACTTTGTGTTATTAATATAAATAATTTTCTATTTTCGCTCTGCTACCACTGATAGAGAGGATTGCGGCATAATAATATATATATTAAAACATTTTGTGAAGCAAAACATTAGTTTTATTAATATCTAGCAAGACATTTCAATAGAAAGACAATTTGTAGAACCTGTCATCAGTGAATTTGAATATTGGCCATAGAGCAACATGACGGCGGCATTACACCTTCTAACAATCCTGGCGCCCACAAGCTCAGCATAAGGTATCACATGAGCCTGTAGGTATTGACAAATGTATTGGTCGCTATTTAATGGTTGCAGCCGTGGTCCCATCACAACCCCAAGGCCATTTTTTCCTTCGGTGGAAATACTGCTATATAGGCGGTTATTCCCGTTCGCCACCGCCAGTATTGCCCCCTCCGGTGGCGACTGGGAATTATTCTAAAAAAATATCCCAGTCGCCACCTCCGGGGGCAAGCGGGATTGTTGGTAGTAAAAATCCCAGTGGCCACCCCTAAATATAGTTAACATAAAAACTAGGTATGCTACCTATTATCTTTATTTTTTTTTGGAATGACAAAGAATGTTAATTTTAGAAGTACGTAGGGTTAATCAAACGAGAGAGTTACAATATTTATAAATTGGTAGAAAATTAAACAAACATTATTTTTTACTATTTTTATTTTCAAAATCAACTATTTTAAACACAAATCCAAAATCACAGATAATTAGGTACTTTCAATAGAATATAAAATATTTCTTAAAATATACTTGAAAAAACAATTCTCCGCCTTCTTAAATCTACATTTTCATTTCCAAAATCAACAAGTTTTATACAAATTCTAAACAATCACATCAACAAGTCAACAATCATTTCTATAGGAAAAAAAAATATTATTAGAAAATATACAAAACAAATAAAGTATTACTCTGCCCTAATAAAAAAATATTTTTAACAAAATTAAAAGTATGCACTAAGCATAATGAGTATTTTCATATAATCACAGACATAACGAGACTCTACCCTACCCTAATCAGTATTAGAAAAAATCACAGATGCGTCCTCTCAATTAAATTCGTCATTAATGTACTCGTATCACAGAGTATTTACAGTAATTGGGTTTTATATGTAAAAAAAAAACTTAGAACTAGATATTTTGCTACTTTAAAAAAAAATACTTAGGTAATTTGTTATGACTGGCACAAATCAACATCATTATTTAGGTACCCATAATTGACTACGTTATTCATTGATCGTCATCAAGTAATGAATAATTTGTTTAATTTACCATACCTCTTATGCTTTTTTTTTACCTTTTTTTATTTATTTTCATTGCCAAGAAGCCTTAAGGTGAATGCGACGACCACCCCGCAAAATTCAAATATTTTTACGTTTTTTTGCATTTTGTAGGTCAGTCGTAAATCCATTGTTGATGATTTATTGATTTGCGGTCGTAAAAGATAGTTTTTCTTTATTCCTTCTACTTTTCGCTGTAATTTAAATAATATATCAAATTTCTTACTATAAATTCACTAAATTTCTAATCTTCATAGTAAGAAATTTGATGTGTTATTTAAATAGCCGCGAAAAGTAGAAGAAGTGGAGAAAGGCTATGTTTTACAACCGCAAATCAATAAATCATTAACATACAATCTGAGACTGACCTACAAAATGCAAGAAACGTAAGAAAATTTGAATTTCGCGGGGCAGTCGGCGCAATCACCTTAATGCCTTACAGTTTCTAAAAAATGACCTACTGATATATTGCCATGTAACAGCTCTAACTGAATTTCCAAAATAAATTGATCAGTAAGGACATTATTTTTCTTTCTTTTTTTAAAAGGTGTCATTTTGGTTTTATTAATGTTATCACAAACACTGAAATACGCAGAATCTTTAACCAATACATTTAATAAATGAATAATATTAGGGTTCTTTTTTCCAATTTCTTGGTTTAATTTGTGATTCCAAGCTTCCAAGAAGTTAGTGGTCCTATGCTGCTCTCCGTAAGCACACCAAATTGGTATAAATTCTTCCTTCAGCCATTGTTCTTCAAAGTATTTTCTGAATTTTTTTAAATCCTCCTCTTGTGTACTGTAGCGAGTAATATACTTCCAGCCGTTTGAAATTTCGTGTGCAGGCAATAACGGTAGAACTGCACTTAGTGCAACCTCTCTTATTTTCTTCACATCTTTTGATTTTGTAATTTGAAGTTTACGGGCCTTCTCCCAAACCGCTTTATTATAGTGATAATAGCATCCTTTTGTGTTAACTTGCGGAAATAAATTCTTTATAGCAGTCATTGCCGCTTTTTCGAAGTCAGTTTTGTATTTAACCGGATTCCAGCCGAGGATTTGAGCTTTTATCATGGAAAACAGAATGAAGTACGATTTCACGTTTCTTTCACTCATAAGAGCGTAAACAATAGGCATTAAATTCGTACTATTTGATGTACTTCCCATATCTGCATGTATAACATATAGCTGCGAAAAAGGTTTCGGACAACTTTTAAAAGTTCCGTCACTGTAAAAATCAGTCGCTTTGCAAATTGAAAGTTTAGCTTTTTCTGTGCAGAAAATTAGAATTCGGCTGTCACCATCAGCATAATCAGCTAGTAAAAAATTTGTGAATTGGTTCGGGACTTCAACGTTTCTTACTAGCTGCGGCTGTAGACACTGTACTCCAGCTTGTGCATTCCTAAATCTGTACAAGGATGATTTCACGCTATTGAATGTTGGTATCTTGCACACCAAATCTAATCCGCTGTTTTCTAATGTTGCAATCATATTATTATAAGACTGAGGAACTGCCGGGTAATTCCCTTTGATAATTTCTTGTTTGCAGGAATAAAGCCGCTCATCAATTTCATTTTTTAGGAAATCTGGAGTACATAAATGCGGCGTTTCATTTACGATATTATTATTCTGCGAAGAAAAAAAGATTTTATTAAACATTTAATTTGATTATTAAATAAGAGTATAGGAATCAGGGTACGAAATTATAATCGATCCAGTAGTTTCGGATCCTATTCGTTACAAAAAATCTCTTTATAATACAAAGCAAAAGATATTGCTTACGATTAATAGGCATACAAGTAGAAAAACTTACACGAATCTTTATAACTCCTTTGCATTTCTTTTTTCGCTGGCTGCATTCCCACACACTTAGTCCACTTGG
Organism: Agrochola circellaris; assembly: GCA_914767755.1. NCBI lineage: Eukaryota > Metazoa > Arthropoda > Insecta > Lepidoptera > Noctuidae > Agrochola > Agrochola circellaris. The sequence continues at coordinate 8,732,917 of OU611857.1, forward strand.
GTATTTTTTTTTCACATAATATTGGTGGCCACCGTGAAGCAAAACAACACCATGTTTTCTTTTAATATAAATTAATGACACTTCACCCGAGGTAGTACACGATGTACTTGACCCTGACATGGTTAGGAATGCACTAATAATGATAAGATTAGAAATGCCACAACGCATTGCCAGCCGATACTTGTTTTACATTTTAGATCTAAATGCATTGTACTTAAAGTTTATTTTGCAAGAATCACTCATAAAACCATCCCCATCAAGCCCAATAAAAAGCTGTTTTGTGTTTTTAAAGATTTATGACCTTCTGTCTATTGTGTCTGTTTTGGCTTTTCGGCATGTTTGTTATAGGTAAAACAAAGCACACGGCCTATTTTATGGTTTATTCCGAGACGTGAAATGGAAACAAAGGACATCGGCATCTTCAATTGAGCTACTAGAGTTTAAGTAGCAAAACAAAAGGATTAGTAATCCTTTCTCACGATAGTTTTGGCTTTTCGGCGCTCGTGTCATCGGCGGGTCGCCGCTGCGCAAGGCGCTCGCGCCGCTTCCTATTTTATGGTTTTAAAGACGTGAAATATTAACAAAGGACATCGGCATGAAGATAAAGCACAATAGATTATTAGTACATATTTTGTTACGTTATCCCAAAAAATAAAATGACGACCAGCCTGAGTAATTAGTATGCCAATTGATTTCATACAAAATTATATTTTACGGCTATTTCAGGAAAAATATTATAGTGAACCGTACCTATTGCCTAAATTTCAATGCATATATATCTAGATACATAAAGGTACCTAACTAAACAATTCATTTACTTTAAACATTCTGTGACGTCGGTAATTATTTTAAAATCATTCCAAAAAAATATATAGATATAGCATTTATTTTAACTATATTTAGGGGTGGCCACTGGGATTTTTACTACCAACAATCCCGCTTGCCCCCGGAGGTGGCGACTGGGATATTTTTTTAGAATAATTCCCAGTCGCCACCGGAGGGGGCAATACTGGCGGTGGCGAACGGGAATAACCGCAGACTATCCATGACCCACCGCCATAAGTCATCTTCACTTCAATGCAACATTTCTGAAAACGTTTTCTCTGACTTCGGTAGATTTTCCTACGTCCATCTTGATTGCCATACAGCATAATCGTAGTTTCATTCGTAAAAAGACGTTGACGTTGATTCCAATGCAAATGTTCGCTTGCAAACTGCAGGCGCGCCATTCTGTAAGCTCGTCTCAGTTTGGAACTATTGGCTGGCTTATGATGTTTCAGGCCACGTTCTTCAAGTCTCCAACAGTTCGAGCACAAATAGCCAGTCCATGTAAGTCTCGAAGCTGTCCTTGGACCTGTACAGAGGTCAGGTGACGATAACAAAGGCTGGTGGTAAAGATAAACCGATTTTATTGTGCTGTAGTGACCCGGTTTTGTGACGGCGCACGGAGCCACACCGACTGGTGTCGAGGAATCGATGGTAAATTCTTTGAACGGCAAAACGACTTACATGAAGTTGTGCACTTACGTTTCGTTGAGCCCATCCTGAAGAAGTGCCACAGCTTGCGCGGCTACTTCAGGTACAGTATTAATTAATTTAAGTTTAATTTGAACGTAAGAATGGATTAAAAAATAAGGAATAACATTTTCGATATGTACTCTTTTAAGCAAAAAAATACTAATCAAAGCTTGAGCGACCACACTCCGATTTTCATCTCTTTTTCCTATTCGTAAATTCAAATTTGGAACAATGTTTCAACAATTATGACCAGTATGTCAGTCAGATTCAGACCTGCATAGAATTTTTTTTCTCCGACTTATCATTATTTTGATGATTTAGGCATTTTAACATTAAAATGCACAGTGGCTCGATTCATTTGCTTCTTGCTTCCTAAACAACTGACTAGGACTAATTGAGGTGAACCTGACACATAGCTAGATCTCAACGCTATTCAAGCGGAGCATTGACACTGCGCATATAGTCGTTTAGAAATAGAATTGTGTGCTAATAAGTCACAAACTGTTTATATTACCGGACCAAGCTGTTATTCAATTTAATGGGTTCTTCGTTTGCAATAGCCATATTTTGGCAATAGTTTAGACGTTAGAATTCAAATTATGAAGGTCCCTAGTTTAGTATTATTAACTTAACATTTCAAGTCCAATACCTACCTATCTTTATAATATTATGGATATCGTCGCTCGGCATCCAATATGTGACATTTTTGACGAAAATCTGATTTTTATTTTATTTCGTTCTACACGTTCAAATTCGTGATCCTGCATTAAAAATCAGATTTTCGTCAAAAATGTCATATTCGCGGTACTGGATGCTGAGCGACGATATCTCTATCTGCATTGCAACGCCGGATTCCATTATTTATCAATCTATCTAGCCTTTTACCAACTATGTTGGGGTCGACTTGCAGTCTAACCGGATGCAGCTGAATACCAGAATTTTACATGGAGCGACTGCCTATCTGACCTCCACAACACAGTAACTGGGTAATACGATACCCCTTGGTGAGACTGGTTGTCAGACTTTCGGGCTTTTGACGACCCGTAACAACTGTCAAAGATCCAAGAATGACAGCCCGGACCAACGACTATTCCATTATTTATACCTATTGTTTTTGTATCTTTGATTAGTTTCCATCGCAAGAAAGCTACACACAAAGGGGTCACAAACTATACATTTTTAAACATCACAAAATAATATTGTCCTTGTGACTTACCATATTTCTATCGAAGCCTCTGTTGTCCTTGTACCAGGCTATGTGTGCAGGCGGACGGCTGCCTTCAGACACGCATCGAAGTGTCGCTGCGGCAGCCGACAGCAGCTGCTGTGGTCGGTTCAGCAGAGACACCGATAATGGAATCACTGGTAAAAGAAACATGAGAAATAAAATTACATGTCTCACTTGGAGACTGCTGAGTGGACGACAACTAAGCCAAGTAACCTGCAGAGAAACATCAAGTGAGTAAAGAAAACTGTAGAAAGGAGTCGAAAACAGTGATGGCAAATAGGCACCTATATTAGTTTTATGAAACCATTTTAATCTTAGAATTGTTACGCAAAGCGGCAGACGACATAATTATCTACCCTTTGCGTCTTGTGATATGTTAAGTTCTGTTTACTTTTAGTTTTTATTTCTCGATGATTTTGGTTGGTATATTGGCGTGCTAGCTGACATATGGCTAATATTTTAAATTATGTTTTGTGTTGCGTAATGTAAATATTATATAGAATCATTTTTTTTCTAACCGAACAGACAGCTGTGCTGCTGGGGAGTTTATTGCGCCACTTCTTCTTCCCAGCTAACGCACTAAAAAGTGGTGAAGGGTGGGCGTTTTGGACGACTGTCTTATGTAATTTTGACGTTTGAAAAGTGCTGATTCTCAGCCTAGTTTGAATAAATGGCTTTTGTAATTTGAATTTTGAATGTTGTTATTCCAGCTCACGAAAATATATCACTTTAAAAAATATATACAACCTTACGTAGTCTCATCTTTGTTCTATACCTAATAAATTTAAGTAGTGATTTGCATTATTTACAAAGGTCCAGCCTTTTAGCTGTTTAAAAAGGTTCCAAGAATCATCTATTTAACACATCGCATTATTAGTCTGCGACGTATGTCTGGACCAAGATAAATTCATTTAAATTCCAGTCTGGAGTAAAAAGGATTAATAAAATATTTTCAGCTCAATAAAGAGTCCCTCAGACAGGCGCAATCGGAAAACTTCATGGAAATTGTTCTACCGGTGACACGTCGCGCCAGGCCGTAGGAGCCTTAAAGCTCTTAAAGGTATCAAATGTATTGCAATAATTACTTTGTGAGAAGAACATACATATATGAGTGTGTACCAATGAAAGGAGCCTTTACATCTTTTCAACGTGAGAAAAAACTTATTATGTCTCGCAAATATCAATTTCGAAATTAATAAAAATGGGGAAATACGGATTGGCTCTATTTTTGACGATCGTAATGGGGATGTTGACTGGGTTAAACAAAAAAACTATTTAGTCCGTAAGTCAGATAATAAAAAAAATATTAGACACGTGTTTTTTGCTTTATCATATTAATATAAAATCGTAGGTCGGTGGTAGGATCGGGGTATCGTATAACCAGTTACTGGGTTGTGGAGATCAGATAGGCAGTCGCTCCATCTAAAATATTGGTATTCAGCTGCATCCGGTTAGACTGGAAGCCAACCTCAACATAGTTGGGAAAAGGCTAGGCAGATAGATAGATATGAATATAAAATGATTTAGATAAAACGCATTAAAGTTGGTAACGCATTAATTCAGTATAAAATCTACCGGAGAGTGACGTCATGCCACATTTTAACTCAATGTATTGCCGTTATCTTTTGATAACGTAAAAAAAGAAAAATATAGGTCTAGTCTCATATTGTTCATAATTCATCTGAGGGACCAAAAAAAAAAATTTGTTAACATCCCTATTGTCGCTCAAAAATACGATGTCGAGCGTCTGTAGCTTTCACATTTTTACGAGATTTTTTTTGAGCACACGTGTTTTCAAAAATCAAACAAATCTGTAGATACCTTTTGATTTTTAACGCACTATAAAACTGAGCACCAAAACTGCAATTTGGAAGGAACTCAATCTGTTAGGAACCTATTGAATTTCACTTCACTAAAGATTTATAGCTGTTTAGAAAATGTTCAAAAGAAAGGGAACGATTGTGTACAAAAGTAACGGTTTATCTTATATTTTAATCTCCGTTCGTCCACGTTCGTTTCCTAGTACGGATTGAGCGGAAATTCAGCAAACTACAAGTCACTGTGGATTTATTTGTTACATTGGTTTCTTAGAACAAAACATAAAAAAGAGGTACGTAAATAGGTACGTTAGGGTTAACGTCGTAACGTAGAGATACTATAAAATTGCACACCCCTCCACTGCTTGTTGCATACATTTTTCAAATATTTGTATAGAAATTTTAGTGGAGGGGCGTGCAGTTTTTTGTAAACGATCTGTACGTTAGGATGTTAGCCTAACGTACCTATTAAGGTAAGTACCGTCCTGTCTTATTTTGAGCAATTTCTATAAAATAATACTGGTCGTAATTGAACTCAAAAAGTTTTTTTTTTTGGCGTGCAGTTTTTTGAGGTTGAGACCCAGAGCGGGAGAAGTTATTTGATAACTTCCTCAAATAACTTCTCCCGCTCTGGGCGGAGCGGGAGGGCGTATCAGACTTTTACTGACTAAAACCCACCCGTGTTCCTTCCGTTGCCTATGTCGCGATATCCCTTTCGGACAAACTCGCAACCCCGGCAGAACTCAAACTCAAAAAGTCTACAGTATTTAAAACCGACTACATAATTCTCAGAGTTGGACATAAAGATATGTGTTAAACTTCTTTGTGAAGTGTCGACTTAAAGGCATAATAATTAGATTACACAAAGGGAAAGATGATCGACTCATTAAAACCCACACGAAATTACTATTCTTAGAAATTAGTCATTTGCCTTTTGTAGCTTTTTGTACGTAAGTATTAAGAACACCGATATGCGTTTGGGAATATGCCAAATCTTAAATGCCAGTAAATTGCCATACGTTTAAATGGTATTCTAGTCTTAGTATGATATACGATAGAATGGTGATCTGGAGATGATGGTTACGACGTTTGCATGATTTGAAAGGTGATGGTATTTTCATGTTATGGCATAAATTGGGAGGCCCATGGCCGATATTCCACGAAGCTTATACCAAAGACTAATAAAAAAAGTGAGTTCTTACCCGTGATTAAATTAGGACTAAAATGCTGGTCTAACTAAGGTGAACTCCGCGCACTACTGTGCGTGATTGCTTTAATGATTAGGGAGACATGTAACTATTCGCACCAGTTTGACCTCCATTTAATTATTTGACACAATCGGCGCGAGCAAATTTCGCCCCGCATCCTGCACGGGATTCGCCTCAGTTTGACTTGAGCTTAAAGTATGGCATGAGTAACTATGGGTATTCTGCTGTTCCTACACAATCCTACCAATGGTGGATGTTTTAAATGTTCATATATATAAACGCAGACGGTAAAATAAATATAGGTACAGAAATCTTACAGTTCAGTTCAAGCCTGACGACTTTCTCCTGTGGTGGTACCAGGTTCGTATTCGATGCTCTGCACTTAAATGTGGTGTTCAGGTCTTCTCTCTTCAAATGCTGCAACTCCAAGCGGTTGACGATCACGTGGGTGTCCGTCTTGACACCGATGTACTGGGATGCTGGTGTCCCGTCTATCCACCAGGACACTGTTGGCTCGGGACGACCTGGTAAATGAAACTGGAGATAAATACATTTTACGAGAAAGTTGGAGAAAAGTAGGAGTTTGATGACCCACAGATCAAATCTGTGTAGCTATTAACCACATTTAAAAAATCTGTTCATTGGAAAAACCAATATGTAACAAACATGTCTAACAAATTATTTTGCCGACTCAACACGTGTATTTAAAGTTTTTTTTGTTATTTAGATGATACGTTTCATAGAAATAATAGTGAATTGTATTGAAAAAGTTGGTGCTCGGGATTGTTTCGCAGACAGAAATTCCATAGAATTTAGTTTCGTTTTTTTTTCGTTGTTAAATTTTTTTGGTCCTTGTATTTTTATTTCGTGTATTATTATTTTAACAACTATTTACTTGAATGAAACATATTTCATAGAAACGCAATTCAATGAATTGTATAATCACATTTTTTTATTTAACTATCTAACAGTAGAATTATTTTTAAACGAATATTGTTTATTTGCGGTATTTTTTCACACTGCGCTCGACGCTTGACTTGTGCACACGTCGGGTCCGAGTTCGCAACAAGTCAATCGTCTTCCTGAGGATGCCTCGTTGAGAGGTGAAACACGTGTCGATTTCTTACAGGGTTCTTTATGAGTTATAAAGAACCCTGTAAGAAATCGACACGTGTTTTAAGAACAGTTTACGCGGATTAGGTTACTAAATATACGTCATCTATTGTATTTTATAATGGATTTCCGCAAAGTCACGCCTGAGTCAATTAACTTTCGATGGCATTTTATTTCAACGAATAGACGTTATGCTATCT